>OU343218.1:217973124-218234463 GCA_910596185.1 Chrysanthemum makinoi
GCTCATAACTCCCTAACTATTGAAAATGTTGCTCATGTCGATAGGTTAGGATTTAATCTACTTAGTATTAGCCAATTATGTGATAAAAAGTATAAAGTACTATTTGAAGAAAATGGTAGTAAAATACTAAAAGATGGTATCACCATAGCTAAAGGAGTTAGGAAAAATAACATATACATAATGAAAATAGATAAAACATCTAATGACAAACTTTGTCTAACAACATTAGATGATAGCTCAACTCTTTGGCATAGACGCTTAGGTCACGCTAATATGAGACTTATACAAAACCTATCTTCAAAAGAGCTAGTTAGGAATTTACCAAAACTTAAATATGACAAACATTTTTGCGACGCTTGCAAAATTGGTAAACAAACCCATAGGAGTCATAAGTCTAAAAATATGGTGTCCACATCTAAGTGTCTAGAACTTTTGCATATAGACTTGTTTGGTCCATCCGCTATAAAAAGCTATGGAGGCAACTTATACACTTTGGTCATAGTAGATGATTACTCAAGGTTTACTTGGACGTTGTTTTTGAAAACCAAAAATGAAGCTTTTGATAAATTTGAAATTCTTAGCAATAAAATTCAAAATCTACTGGGTATTAAAATTGTGTCTATCCGAACGGATCATGGTCGTGAATTTGACAATGAAACACAATTTGGAAACTTTTGTGATACAAATGGTATAACACATAACTTTTCGGCTCCTCGAACACCTCAATCAAATGGAGTCGTAGAACGTAAAAATAGAACAATTCAAGAAATGAGTAGAACAATGCTTAATGAACAAAACATTCCTCAAAATTTTGGTGTAACGCCGTTGACACTTCTACATATATTTTAAATAGAGTCTTAATACGTCCTTTCTTAAACAAAACACCATATGAGCTTTATAAAGGTAAAAAGCCAAATTTATGATATTTTAAAGTTTTGGATGTAAATGTTTCATTCTTAATACTAAAGATTATCTCACCAAGTTTGACCCAACGTCTTATGAAGGTGTATTTCTTAGTTATTCTCAAACTAGTAAAGCTTACATTGTCTTAAACAAAGAAACAATGAGAGTCGAGGAATCGTTGAACATAACATTCGACGAAAGTCCACCTCCCTCTAAGACATCACCTTTCGTAGATGATGACTTAGTTGAAAGTCAACTTGTAAAAAGTCAATAAATAATTGAAAATGACAAGGAAGATGAACCATTAAATAATGAGATTATAAACATCAAAGAATCCAAAAGTCATCCTTTAGAAAAAGTCATAAGACAACTAAATCAAAGAACCTTAAGATCACAAGCCCAAAATCAAAGTAATCATTTTTATTTTGTGTCTACCATCGAACCAAAAAACAAAAATGAAACAATAAAAGATGAATCTTGGGTTGCTATGCAAGAAGAGTTAAACCAATTCGTTAGAAATGATGTTTGGAAATTAGTTCCAAAACCTAAAGATCAAACTATAATTGGAATGAAATGGGTTTTTCGAAATAAAATGGATGAAAATGGTGTTGTGTCTAGAAACAAAGCTAGGCTTGTCGCACAATGTTATAATCAACAAGAGGGGATTGATTATGATGAAACTTATGCACCGGTAGCTAGCTCGAATCTATTAGAATCTTACTTGCATATGCATGTGCTTATGACTTTAAATTATTTCAAATGGATGTTAAGAGTGCGTTTCTTAATGGGTTTATTAACGAAAAAGTATATGTTGCTCAACCTCCCGGTTTTACCGACTTTGAAAAACCACATCATGTCTTCAAACTCAAGAAAGCATTATACGGACTTAAGCAAGCATCAAAAGCTTGGTACGATAGACTTAAGACTTTTCTTGTTGAAAACAAATACACCATGGGATTAGTAGATAATAGTCTTTTTACCAAGAAAAAGGAGTCACACATTATCATTGTTCAAATATATGTTGATGACATCATATTTGGATCAACTTGTCAAGAGCTATGTGATGATTTCTCTAAAATTATGCACGATGAGTTTGAGATGAGTATGATGGGTGAATTAAACTTCTTTCTAGGACTCCAAATTAAACAACTAGAAGATGGCATATTCTTTAACCAATCTAAATATATAAAAGATATGCTTAAGAAATTTGGTCTTGAAAATTCAAAACCAACTAAGACACCTATGTCTTCGGACACTGAACTCACCAAGGATGAGGAAGGCGAATTGGTAGATAACACTAAATATAGAGGAATGATCGGTAGCTTAATCTATCTCACGGCTATTAGACCCGACATTATGTTTAGTGTTTGCCTATGTGCTCGCTTTCAAGAAAATCCAAAGGTATCACACTTAGAAGCCTAGAAAAGGATATTTAGATACATTAAGGGAACAACATGTTTAGGATTATGGTATCCCAAAGGAACGGGTGTAGAAACTATAGTATATTCCAATTCGGATCATGCCGGTGACTATGTCGATAGAAAAAGTACAAGTGGTATTTGCACTTTTGTCGGACATTGTCTCACCTCATGGTTTGCAAAGAAGCAAACGACTTTAGCTATCTCAACTACTGAAGCCGAGTACGTCTCAGCCGGAAAAGCATGTCAACAAGCTCTTTGGATGAAGCAAGCTCTCGTGGACTACGGAATTCATCTCAACGATATCGTTATATTTTCTGACAACAAAGGAGCTATTGATCTTAGCAAATATCCCGTCCAACATGCTCGTACAAAGCATATTGAAATCCGTCATCACTTTCTTAGCGACAATGTTCAAAAAGGAAACATCTCAATTGAGAAAGTATCTTCCGAAGACAACATTGCCGACATTCTAACCAAGCCTCTCAAACGAGAACCATTTAATCTTTTTAGACTTGGTTTGGGGTTAATGGAACCAAACATGTAGGTAAAACATAGCCTAAACCTTAGAACAAACAAAACAAAACAAATTTGTTTTAAACCTGCTACTGTACCCACGGCACCAAACGACAACAAAGACGGAACCAAAAATTTGGTGCCGTCTGGTCCGTGGTGACTACAGTTGCAAAAGTGCTACCTACAAAACACCTTCTTCCTCACAACCCACTTCACCAAAACGTGCAAACATTAGACCTAACTCATTGTTGATATATTCTCACCCACTAATCACTGAAGTTAACATCATTGAAAGTATCCTAACTACATTTTATCTCTTAATTCTGAGTCTAGGATTCTAATTTGTGCACAAAATCATTACATGGGGTTTTGTATATATTCTTGTACAAAACATGGTTTCAATTGGCAAAGTACATAACTAGTCATTGAAATTATGTACTACATTATTATATTGCATAAACAAATCATGTTTCCCACTAATCAATTATTCAAATAACCAAACACCCCATGTCAATTTTTTTTTAAAGCTTCTCACTTGTAGGAAAACAATTTTTCATTGTTAATACTTAATACAAATAGAAACGTTAAAATTTCCATCACTTGCATGCTCTTGAATACTAAAGGTATTGCATAACTAATATGCATTCCCGGGTATATTCAAATGAAGCCACATTGAATTAGGAGCGTTTGGGTTATCTCATGCCATTTGCCAAACACCCTCACTAAAGACTATTTTATGCATAAAAAGAGTCGAGATAACAGCAACTCCAAATTGTTTTCATATAGGCACACACTAGAATCAAAACGTTAAGTTTATTCTCATTTTTAACATATAAATTCTTGCTCATAGGAATAACCATGGTAGCCGCAAGATTCTATGATCACAAGGATACCGTTAACTACATTCCCAAACATCACAAAACCAAAGGACTTTCCAAGGAACAAGTCGAAATCTTTAAGAGTCTAGAAACAAGGTACTTCCATGAGGGTAGAACTATTTACTCCTCTTTTGTCGACAGTACTGTTGGATCGATATACTTTAATCAAACTATCTTAACTAGCTTGTTAAGGTTTAATAACCTCGGATAAATCCTAAGTTATTAACAAAGAAACACTGAGCAATCTTTATTAAGTACGCGGAATTTACTTAACAAAGCTAAGAAGAATAACCTTTTATTATAAACTCTAAATCTGCTTATTATGCAGATACTCTAATACAACTCTAAGATAATCAAACTTTTCTCTAAAACACTAATTAACTTGTGAATTCGTAAACTCTAAAACTCATAGACTCATAAGCAATCGTCCATCTAATGCCAATCTAGGAGTCCTTTTATAGGCTCAAGGATATCCTAGTCGGTTTACAATTGATAACCTTGTACGACAAGTAATCTAAACATAGAATACAATACTTTCCATAAATGAATAACAGTTCTTTAGTTCTTTGCAGTACTTTGACTTTTAGGTGCAGTACTTTGACTTTGTCTTTAGCAGTACTTTGACTCTTTGACTTTTCCAAGTACTTTGCAGCTTACAGTACTTTCATATCTTCAGTACTTTCATGTCTTCAGCACTTTCATATATCCTCCCCTAACTTGAATTCTACTTGCTTGACTTCAAGTTCCTTTGTGAATATATCTTTAACAACTTCATCTTTAAGATCAGATTGTTTCTTAGTCTTTTCAATATATCTCTATAGTGTCTGTGCTTGTCAAAGTATTTCTTAGAATTGTTCTTTCTCAGCAGCATCCAGCAAGCTCCATCTTTTCAAAGAACACAACAACATATGACAATTTGTACATTAATTCAGGTTAAGTTGCATACTATTCTCATCACTTCCAGGTGTGTTAACTCCTGTGAGAGGTGAATCATTGAAAATTTAATGGATTTAGATCTCTTTACCAAAGCCATTATCTTTGGAGTAGCGAAATGTTTTGGTGTGTAAGACCAGGGTACATTGATAACCATATGATTTTAAGCAAATCATCAGCTATCAACAGATTTGATTTGTCTTTACCAAAAGTTGTACCCTTCTGGACTAGTTAGTTCTTCTATCTAATGGTGAACTAATTACTAATAATGGTTTTTCCACTGCCTTTACCACAAGCCATTTTCTTGTGGGCTAGCCAACTCTTCACATTACTGATATGGTGAGTTGATTACCATCCAACTTATTAGCAAGTTGTCAACTAAAAACGGATTTGATATATCTTTACCAGAGCCGTTTGCTCATGGATTAGTCAATCCTTTTGTAACCATGGTGGATTGATAACCTATTGATGTTATCATCACAAAAACCATTTATTGAACCTTTAGTTCAAAATATTTATTAATTAGCAAAAGGTTTCTTCTAAAATTCATTTAACTGGTTTATTTCTGTAAACAATACTTTGATGAAAGTACTGTCTTGATCAGCAGTACTTTGAATAAAAGTACTGATATATCAAAAAGTATTTTATTCAAATAAAATTCATACCAGTTATTGATCATCTTCAGCAATAGTAGTCCAGTTGATAAATAAGTTGATAACCATGCAAGCAATTTCATTATCCTCTTCTACTTCCAATCCATGCTCTAGCATTCTTCTCATGAGCTCAACTGTGAGAGGGTATCTTCTTTCTGCAAACATGTGTATCATCGTTCCATTTTCCAGCTCTAAAACATGAACTCCAGACTCTTCAAAGAATCTCCAGCAAACAATTTCCCAGCTTTCTTGATTCTTCCAAACATCATCAGTGCTCTCTTCTTCAGTTTCCCATGCAGTTATGAGATCACCATGTAAAACTAAACCAATCTCTTCTAATGGATTTTGTTCAAAGTAAGCTTTCACCACATGATATAAATAGAATAGATCTACTCTATCTATAATGTGAAGTAAGTCCCATAGCCTTTTGAAAACTTTGAAGCTTTCATCTTCTTTATGAAAAATCATGTAATCTCCTTCCTTGGATTTCACAACTTCAAAAACACTAATCTTTGATTTGTTCATCTTCATGTCATTATCTTCTTTTTAATAATCAAAATCTACTATTCTGAGATAATTCCTTAATTCATCACTAGTCTCAGATCTTAATTCAACTTTTTCTTTCTTTGAGAACTGAATATCTGTAACTTCAGTTTTCCTTTTTCTTTTCAAACTCTTCTTTCTTTTAGCTTCAGTCCAGGTAACTTCTTCTCTAAAATCTTTGATACCTGCAACATTCTTCTTATAATCCTCCCTAGCAGCATCATATAATCTTTTCATCTCAAAATAATTAAACTTCTGCAATCCTTTATACCCTTGACTTTTCAGATAAGCCATCATAGCATTTCTGTCTTTAGCTTTATTAAGTCTTCGTGGCATAAATCTAACAGGAGCAGGTGACTGTAATGGTTCAGCAGCTTCAAAGATCTAATTCATCTTGTACCTTTTGAGCTGCTTCTCTATTCTGAGCTTCTTGAGCTTCCTGATCTTTTCTATCTTTAGCATTTAACTCTTCTTGAACTTTTCTAGCTGCAGCTTCATTCCTAGAAACTTCAATTTCTCTAAGTTCTGCCAAAGTTAGTTTCTTTTTCTTAGTTTCAATCAGAACACCTTTCCCTTTATCCTTAGGATCAATTGCAGGTTGAGAAGTTCTTTGTTGTTCTTCTTCTTGTACATCTCTAATAGTAACACCACCTCTAGGTTGTGATAAATCTCCTAAAATCGTAGCAATGAATTCATCATCACTTGCAGAATAAATAGGTTTGAATGTAGCTTCCTCCTCTTCTTGTATAACAGTTGTAGAAGGACCAGCTTCTTCTTCAAAATTCAATACTCTTGGTGTTATTACCTCTTGCGAAAAAGTATCTTGAAAAGCAACACTTTGATGTTCAGTACCTTGATCATCAGTACCTTGAACTTGAACATGTTCTTGTTGTTCCTCAAGTATTCTGAAATAATCTTTTCTTCAAGTACCTTCGTGTTCTTTCTTCTTTGTAACATCTTCTTTCAAATTTTCTTTTTCTAAATTCCTCCCCAATTGGACAGAAGATGGTTGATGAACCTGTTGGCGTTTGTGTTTCCTAGACTGCTTGTGCGCCTTCTTTTTGTTTTTGACCCATACACGAAATTCTTGAACTAATGGCCACACAAAAATCTTTAGCCTTCTAAACTTCAGTTTTAATTTCTTTATCTTTTTGGCTTGAACCTCAGTAGTCTTTTTTAACTTTACCAGCTCCCTTGTCAAAACATAGTTATCCAATGTGATATCATCAGGAGGGATGGTATGTGAAGCCGCTCCTTGAATAAGTGAATGTTCCTCTCGATTGAGAAGCAGTGAACAGATCCTTGTGGAGATGGAGAAGGTGATCTTAAAACTTCTTCTTGAACCTCGTGGCTTGACAAAACAGTACCCTGTAGAGATGAAGTACCTTCCTGTGATGCAGTACTTGCAGATGCAGTACCTTCATGCGAAACAATATCTGCAGGTGCAGTTCCTTCAGATGCAGTACTTTCACTAGCTGCATCAGCTTCATCATCTGCTCTAACAGCCTGAACAACATCCATCATGGAAGTTGTTAAAGGAGTATCTTGACCCTTGAATAAAACACTCCTTTTGCCATAAAAGTAAAAATCTTGGATTGTTGAACAATAACAGGCAATAAAGCTATAGGTTTTGGCACATCAGAAAGTTGCTTGTTTAAGAAAACCTGTATAAACCGTGGGTACATTAGCCAAGTAGACCCATGTGAAATATGCGAGAGCATCCCATCCAGTATTAGCCTTGAGAAGTTAAAAACTCGATCCGTAGCTAACCCAACCATAGCAGATGCTATATTGGACCCGAACTGCTCCCAAGAAGTACTCTTAGCACTTATGCAATGTAGCAACTCATGAACCAAAAATTTCCATTGAGGACAAAACAACTATTTTCTGAATGTTTGTTCCGTTAAAGAACCTTCATAACCAATATGCCCAAAAGTTTCCCAAATCAATTCCTTGGCAAAACGAATAGCACCATCATTATCATTAAACAGCAAATCATCTCTAATAGATGCTTCAGTAATCTTCACAAGGCCCAACAACTGTAGCCCTAATATAAAATTCTTCATTCTCCATGTTTTCTTGCAGAGCCCAAAATTCTTGAATCCAAGGCTCAATAATATCCGGCTCCACTAAAAGAGCATAACTGATTTGCGACCCAGTTAAAAAATCAATAATATCGTGAAACGCCGCATTATCTTCAGTCTTGTCTAAATTTGCTACCATATTGTGCTTTGAAACAATAGGTCGATTCGCCATTGGTGATTATGTAAGCACAAATTGGAATTGAATAAGAATGAGAGAAAGATGGAAACGATGCTAATGTAATAATATGAGAGGGAAAATCGGAAAGTAGTTATTTATAGGAGAGATTTGAAAAATCACTGCCCAAAATATAATAACCGTTAGCATTAATTAACCCTCAATATAACCGTTGGAACAGTACTTTAATACGACAAACAGTACTTTCCACGTATGCAGTACTTTCCCAAAGCAGTACTTTCCAAGTAGTACTTTCAGGAAAACAAGTTTTGCCAAATTCTACAAGCATCCTCCCCTCAAGCAATATACAGGACTATACTAACACCTTATAGTCCTCCCCTCAAACATAGCTTAGTAGTTAATCATGCCAATACTCACCACCAAGTGATTGAATCTTGAAACATCAAAGCCTTTGGTGAGTAAATCAGCTACATTGTCATCTGTGTGAACTTTAACAACATTAATGAGTCTGTGCTCATAACAATCTCTGATAAAGTGATGCCTAATCTGAATATGCTTGGTCTTGGAATGATAAACTGGATTCTTCACAATACAAATGGTACTCTCATTATCAATATTGATAGGAGTATTTTTGAAATTGAACCCATAGTCCAAGAGTTGATTCTGCATCCACAAAACTTGTCCACAACAGCTTGCAGCAGCTACATATTCAGCTTCAGTAGATGATGTTGCTGCAATTGTCTGCTTCTTGCATTGCCAGGAGACTAACCTTCTTCCAAGATATTGGCATCCTCCAGTGGTTGATTTTCTATCATAGTTATCACCTGCATAATCACTATCTGAAAAAGCCTCCAAGTGAAAAGGTGACTCTTTAGGATACCACAACCCCAACTTTGGTTGTTGCTTCAAATAACAGAAGATTCTCTTTACTGCATTCATGTGAGAGATCTTTGGTGAGACTTAATCTTCCTAAAATAAGACAGGATCTCTTTGTCTCCTGTCATACTTCCAGAGCAACCACTATCCACAATAAGATGATCTTTAAGCTCCTCTTCTGGGTTGCCCTTCACATAAAGAAAAGAGTTAGAAACTTTTAGGAACCCAAGCCATTACTGACTTGTGTTCCCCTTGTGGAGTTACAAACTCAAATTCTTTGAGTATGTAATTACCACTATCTTTCAAATGATGATCCAGAATTATCTTTTGATCTTTAGCATGTGGATTTTCAAAACTTTCTTGTTTTTCAACACAAATCTCTTTTTCTGTCATCACAAAAACATCTGATTCACTTTTGGTTGAAAGTACTGTCTGTCCCTCTGCAGTACTTTCCCTCTTAACCCATTCTTTTTTAACACTTGGTTCCTCTGATCTAAATCTCCTATGTGAATTGTAATACCTTCTAGGTTGATAGTGAGATTTCCTAGAATTTCTATACCAAGTATTGTGATCAGTACCTTGTGTTGTCTGAGCAGTACTTGTGAGATACTGAAGGTTTTGAAAAAGGTTTTCGCTGGTGTTGGTATCTATGATCTGGTGAGAAATTTCTGTGATTGACCCTATTTGAATTATTCCAAACTGGTTTGTACTCTCTAGGTTTCTGGTTGGCAGTCCTGTTCTTTGGAAATTTTCTAAGGTATTTTGAGTGATGTTCACAATCCTTAATTAGATGAGTAGGACTGAAACACACAAAACACAGTTTCCGACCCATACTGTCAAAGTGACATCTTCTATGTCTATGCCCAAAATTATTTTGCCTTCTTGGTGAGTGATTGAACCTGTTTTGACCAAAATTATCCCAAAAGGTTTAGCAGTACTGTTTTGAAAAGGTTTTGAAGAAGGTACTGCTTGTGGAGCAGTACTTTGATTTAAAGGTACTGCTTGATTTTGAACATCGTTTTCAACAGATTCTTTGAGTTTTTCAGACCTAGATTTAGCAACTAGCTTTTTCCTAAACTCTAGACTGTCTACTCCAAAACGAGAAACATCAGGCCTAAGGGGTTGATGAATGCCAGTAGGATGTGGAACAGCATGATAATCATTAGCTTTCTTATATTCAGGAGGTGAGTCACTTATTGAACCATCATTACTAGATGTATCTACATAATTAATGAGTTCTTCATCACTAGTGGTTATATCCTCATACTCACCTTAATCCTGATTACTAGATTGGTTTTCTTCTATCTTACTAAAATCCATACCAAAACCTAACCTAGTTTTAAGGTAGGCTCTTTGCTGTTTTTGAACATAAGAAACATGTGACAGACCAGCTTCACCCCAAGCAGCAAACTTAGCTAACAAATCATCTCTTTCCTTAGATAATTTCTCAATTTCAAAGAATTTTACAGTTTAATTTCCATTCACTAAGCTTTAACTGGTAATCCTGTTGTGCATATTTTTCAGCCCAAGCTACTTCATTAGTTTCATGTGCTAAAATTTTGGCTTCCATAGATTCTAAGGTTATTTGATAACCCGCTACCTCAGACCTAGCCTTAACACAATTATCTCTCTCAATCACATAACTGCTAAGCAATTTATGATAAAAATCATAGCAATTTGAGCATACCTCCGAGATAGGAGATTGATTTGGTGAAGTAGCCACCAATGCTAGTTGAACAGTATCATCTTCACTTTCCTTGCTCCAGTCAAATCCTCCAAAGCCATCATCAGATTCCAAAACAGATGTTCAGGTTCTTCAAAGAAAAACAGTGCTCCAATCCAATGCTTCTACTGAATCTTCAATTTCTTCTTCCACTGCTATCATGCAATAAGCTACTGGTTCATCATCAAACTCTTCACTCAGTCAACTTCGATAACTTCTCTTGAGCAACCAAAGCCTTTGTTTCAATAATGGGAATTTCCTTAAGCTCAAGTTTTGGCTTTTCAGATGTCCTGTTTGCTTGATACTTAGCAAACCTGCACTTCCTTGCAAAGTGACCAGTCTTTTGACAATTGAAGCATTCAATTTTAGATTTGTCAAAAGTTATGCCCTGCTTTGGTTTGAAATCAATGCTTTTGCCTGTCTTCTTCATGTACTTTTTGATTCTAGCAGTGATCATAGCAACTTGCCACCCGATATCAATTTCTTCAAGTGCATCTTCTTCAATCTGTGCTAGATCTTCTTCATAAGTGACAGGTAAACTAGCTTGTTGTGCAAAGAAGGAGCACATAACTTCATCTGAGGCCATAGTGGTAGTTGGTGGGGCCTGTTGAACATATGAGGGGGTGTATAGACAGCAGTACTTTGAGAAACAGTACTTTGAGGAGAAGCAGTACTTTTGGAAGTACTGGCCTTCTTTTCAGATGATAGAAAAGCAATACTGTGAGACTTAGAACTTGTTTGACCACTCATCTCATGCTCATACACCTTAAGTTGATGATATAGATCATCAAAGTCCATGACATCCAAACCTTTGTAGCAATCACATGCCATGAAGATGGCAAACTCCTTAGAAACTTCAAATTAGCATCTTCAACTGATACTTCTGCCTTGTATAGCTCCAACATGTTGAGTAGATTCTGAAACCTATCATATGCAGCATCAAGACTCTCTCTTTCACCAACTGTGAAAGTTTCAAACTGTTGCTTTAGCAAATTTCTGTGCATCTTTGTAGAGGCTTCATTCCTCCAAATTGGTCTTGAGAGCCCCAGAGTCTGCTTAGCATCTTTAGCATCATGAAATTTGAGAAGATGACCATCTGGAATGGCAGATAAGAGAATAATGAGTGCCTTCTCTTGATTACTTAATGTTGCTGCTGGTAATACTGGTTTAGGTGCCTTTGGTTGTCCAGGAATATCAATGGGGTCTGCTACAACTTCATTCCCATTCACAATAACATTCCAAAGAGCATGGTCTGTAATGGCAATGTACTGCCTCATCTTCATGCACCCGAGATCATATTCTCCCTTCTTGATTATTGGAATTCTGAGTGAGGTGATTGAGGGTGGTAGAACAGCTTCAGTCGACATCTTGAATATTGTTGAAGAAGGGTTTCTTCCTAGTCAGAGTTTCCACACAAGCTCTGATACCACTTGTTGGATCGATATACTTTAATCAAACTATCTTAACTAGCTTGTTAAGGTTTAATAACCTCGGATAAATCCTAAGTTATTAACAAAGAAACACTGAGCAATCTTTATTAAGTACGCGGAATTTACTTAACAAAGCTAAGAAGAATAACCTTTTATTATAAACTCTAAATCTGCTTATTATGCAGATACTCTAATACAACTCTAAGATAATCGAACTTTTCTCTAAAACACTAATTAACTTGTGAATTCGTAAACTCTAAAACTCATAGACTCATAAGCAATCGTCCATCTAATGCCAATCTAGGAGTCCTTTTATAGGCTCAAGGATATCCTAGTCGGTTTACAATTGATAACCTTGTACGACAAGTAATCTAAACATAGAATACAATACTTTCCATAAACGAATAACAGTTCTTTAGTTCTTTGCAGTACTTTGACTTTTAGGTGCAGTACTTTGACTTTGTCTTTAGCAGTACTTTGACTCTTTGACTTTTCCCAGTACTTTGCAGCTTACAGTACTTTCATATCTTCAGTACTTTCATGTCTTCAGCACTTTCATATCCCAACAAGTACCAATCTCCGTGAAGAGCTAGCCACTATTCAATTTGATTGTCTCCTTGACATCGATGAACCTATTTGTCCTAGGTTTGTGTTAGAGTTCTATGCTAGTGTCACCGGTTTCATTGATGAAGAAGATGAGTTTAGCCTTAGGTTTAAGATCAATCAAAACGACTACACCATCTCCTTAACCCAATTTGCTCAAGTGCTAGGAATTCCCAACCGAGAGACATGTGTCTACTCGGATAAGTGGTCACTCACCATCCTTGATGCAATTAATGACCGCTCTCTTCCCTACCAAACTCCTTTAGCGGATAAAGATGTCATCCGTGAAAGCCTATTTACCTCAAGGGGTGATACAACCCGAGTCACCCGAAAGGGAAAGGAGGTGAACCGGGATCCATATGGAATGGAGCTCAATGAACTTAAGCCCGAATTTAAGAAATGGGAGGAGGTACTTAGAGCCAACGTCATTAGCACCATAGGGAATAGGGATCATATCAACGCTTGCCTTTGTCACATGCTCTACAACTTGTCCACCCATCAACCATTCAATCTAGCCTACTACATTGCTAGGAGAATGATTGATATTCCAACTCAAGGTTCGGTTGCTCTTCCTTACGGGATGCTTCTCACCCGTCTCTATAGAGCCTTTGCACCAATTCCACCAAGCCCAAAAGGGTTGAAGCTTGACTATAAGCTCATCCCTCACATCTTTGTGCCCTTGAGTGACGAGCGAGTGGCTAAGACAAAAGGCAAAAGAGCAAAACCTCCAACTCCATCATCATCATCATCATCAAATAGCTCCGAGGATGGTCTTCCAAATTATCGCCTTCCACCTCATGATTATTATGCGTCTCTTCCCGAGATTGAGAATGAATCAGCGGAGTTCAAGCAAACCAAGGGGATGTTCAAGTGCCTTGGTAGGATGATGAACAAGATTTACAAGAAGTTGGACAAGTAAGGGCCCTTTTAAGGAGTGTTTGGAAAAATACATTATCTTTAATGTTTGATACAATTTGGTTGTTTTTATTTTTTAGGTTGATAATATAACTTAAAACAATGATGTATGCTAACAATTTCATGCAGGGGGATAACACAAGTGTGTTATCAAATTTTACCCATTTTCACTTTTATGTGAAAATTGTTAGCCCTTGGTCAAAGTCTATGATCCACTATGTTTGTGTATGTGTTATTTACTTTTCCTAACTAGAAATAATTAATGTGACATGTTTTGAGCAAAATTTTAGGGTTCGGAAAAGTTCTCGACACCTAAAAAACTGTTATGTGGTGATTTCTGGTGTCCACGGATCAGACGGCACCAAAGATTTGGTATTGTATGTTATAGTAATTGGTACCGCCGTACCTGTACATGCGGACCAGGCGGCACCCTTTTAAGGGTTCTGCCTGTGTAAAATTTTGGTGTCGTGTATCCTCCAGGTAATTTTCTAAATTTTGCTTGTTTCGACATTCCAAATTACCATACATTGCTTGTAAGTTAATCTTGACTAGTTATTACCCATATTAGAACTAGTATATCATACTTAGGCATTTAGGAAATCCACTTCCCACCAAAATTCAAAAATTTGAAAAATCCACCCAAGGAGCCCTTTTGCATAAAGGAAGGAACCAAAATTTTGGTTCCTTGCAATCCGTGGGTAATCTGATTGTTAGGATCCCATAATCATTAGAACTCATTTATTGTAAATCTTTGTCAATTCACTCCATCCTTCATGAATGGATTGACTTGGGTGATATGACTAGCATTTAACCCACTTCCAAATCATTAGGAACCTCATCCCTTCTATGGTTTAACATCAAATCAAACACATTTCTCCATGATTTTTCACTTCTATAAATTAATAGGTTTTACCATGATCATCTTCACACCTTCTCAATTCTTACCATCTACTAGCAAAAGCTTAAGTCAAAATGACAAAAACTTCACCATCAACCAAGCCTTGCAAGAAAACCGCTAGGCTTAGCGTAAGACCTTGTTGCTTTGTCAACTTGATCTCTTCCTTCGAGTCATCTCCACTAACCATCTCATCTCCCGTAAGGGATGACACAAACCTCACTCTAGCTACTCCTACACCACCTTCACAATCACCCATTACCATCACTACTCCACCACCAACGAAGACTCCAAGCTCACCACCACCAGCTCCCCTTCAAATATCAAAAACACCATCACCTCCAAAATCTCCAACACTCATCCCATTGGAGTTATTTTCTACACCACCCACTTCTCCAAATCCTTTCTTGGAGGACTTGGAAGATTTGCCTCCTAGGCCCAATCATCCACCACCATTGCCATCATTTGGTACTATTGAGCGGATTGCTCATGAGTCTCCTAGACCATCATTTGACCCAAACGCTCCGTTAGGGCCAACACCTCTTCTCTTCCACCCCATCCACAAAGACATCCATGGTCCTTTGTATGGGGATCAACCACTCCCTAGATCAATGTCTCCTCACATAGAGGACATTGAGGAGTCCATGTGGGAAGATCATCCCACAAGAGAGGAGATTCAAGCCGAACTCCAACATCTCCACCAATTTTCCAATATGGTGGATTCTCATATAAGTGAGACTATGCATGGTTGCTCAAATTGTGAGCAAACCGCCCAAACAACCGAACGGACCCGGGTGATGGTCCATGAGTTCCAAGAGGAAATGAGGTTCATCCTCAATCACATCCTCAAGCGTCTAAATGCTCTTGCCCATCCACCACCTCAATAGGAGGGTCATAGATTATCTCCTTTAAGCATTTTTTTTCTAGGATTTTTCTTGTATTTTTCTAGGATTATTTCTTTTTCATTGTATTCAACACTTCATTGTTTTCTCTTTTCATGATTCTTAAATCATGAAAAATTTTAACGAATGAATGGTGGTTTCTATATTGTTTTTGCTTATTACATAGTGTTTGGAAATGCTTGTGATGATGACTATTACTAACAATTCTTTTTGTTGCTTTTTCACAATCCATGTATCTTTCCATTGGCACCCAATTTAGGGGGAGCATTGGTCAAGGGGGAGATAATGGCTAAGGGCTCATTACATATTCCGCCTCGCATCTTCTTTTTGTTGAGACAAAAAGGGGGAGAAATAGAACTTGGATATTTGACTTTCTGAAAAAGTCAAACTGCATACATTGACTTTTCTGAAAAAGTCAACATGATACTTCATTGGTAATATTTGACTTTCTGAAAAAGTCAACTACATGCTTTGACTTTCTGAAAAAGTCAACATCATGCTTCAACTAGCGAAGACTTTGACTTTTTGAAAAAGTCAAATATCATACACTTGCATTATCATTTCTCTTTCAAGTTCTAAAACTAATATTTTTATAACTCTTGTACAATCTTTACATCTTTTATCAAAATAAAATTTATGTTTTGTCCTCAACAAAAAGGGGGAGATTGTTAATACAAATATCGTCATTAAAAGTTATTTATATTTTTTTATCTTTACCTAAGTTTTGTTAACGACAAAAGTAAATTTAATTTTTATAAAGCTTCAAGCTTCTCAAGCCTAATAGATATTAAAACAAGCTTTTTCAAATAATATCTTCATCACTTAAGTATTTACATTGTGATTAACCATAATGTATGATAGGAGTTTTTAGAATGTTTTGGTTTCTTAAAAACTAAACATTACATATGTATTTACATATTTCTAAAAATAGAAAAACCCATGACATCATGTGATGCATCATTGAAATCATTAGAAGATTTCACAAGATTCTTTGTGTAGATTTAGGCTCTACATATCTTACACAATCTTGGATAGATGTGGTTGACTTTGCCAAGATTTTGAGATCTTGTTGTCAGACCTCGGCGGCACCAAATATTATAACGGGTGGAACCCATACATTTCTTCTCTCTAACCTTTCTAACTCAGTTTCATATCATATTAGTGATCTCTTTTGTAGCAAAGAGGATCAAGTCACATTCAAGCTTCAACGAGAAGTTGGAAGTCTTGTTTGTTTGGTGTTGTATGATCTTGTGTTGATTCATACTTCATTGTTGTACCAAACTATCATAATCTTATGAGTGTGAGTGGTTAGTATTTTAGTCCTTAAAATACATTGTGTGTGGGAGTGGATGTACCCTTGGAAAGAACTCGACATTTAGCTTAGTGTTGGAAATAGTGTGTAAGCGAAGTGTAAAGGTTTCTCCGCCGGTGAAAGGAGCTAGTTGACTAGTGAAGTTAAACTCTCGAGTGTGAGACTCGGAGAGTGGAGTAGGGCAAGAAAGAAGAGTCCTTGTAGACTGAACCACTATAAACAACTTGTTGTGGTTTGATTGTTTCTTTCCTTATTTACTCTTTACATATTGTTTACATATTTCACTAACATATCTAAGATCAACATCAATTGATCTTTCAATAAGTTTCAAAACAAAGTTTTTAATCGGTAAACTATTCAACCCCCCTTCTAGTTTTCTACACCCTAGTTAGCCAAACTTCTCTTCTCTTCTCCCTCTTTTGCTCTTGTCGGCCAGTTACAAACCCACAAGGGTTTTATGATTGATTTTGAGTAAAACAAAAGTGTTTGGTTGATTATTGTGATCATGAAACTAGCATTCTAATTGAATCGTTATCAATACGCGTGTGTAAGACCATAGAGAAAATCCCAATTGGATTTTTTGGTGATACCCTAATCGACTTTTGTGCTTGTCAATTTTACTAAACCCTAATTTTAGGGTTTGTGATTTTCTTGATCGTTTGATTCGCTTGGAAGCTAACAAGGTACGTTTACGTTTAAATAAAGGTTAAATACTTATGCTTTATTTGATCTATACTTCCATTGCGTGCTTTGTGATTTATAGTTGATTTATATGATTGTCATGATATTTAAATTCCAACAGTGCCCTCACGAGCCGTTAATATGGTGTAATTAATTACCTAAACACATAAAAATTGGATCTTGATGATTATTGAATGTTATATTTTTTAGGGTTTTTGATTTTGGGAAGACCCCTTGGGTGTATGAATATTAAAAAAATTAGGGTTTTTAAATTTTTGTAGAAATCCTAGGTTGCATCCAATTTATATGTGTTATATAACGTATAATTTGATTATGTGTCGTTATATGCGATCTTGTTACCTTGTAAGTGTTAATATGTGATTATATGAGATCCATGACAAAAACATGCTTGTTTTGTCATGGTTATATGAATCTTGATATATGATATTGTTTGGATTAATTGTTAATTGTGTTTGCATTCTTAATTAAGATGATATATTATTAATTAAGGTTTATTAGTTATTAATTTGTATGGCACTTAATTACCTAATATTTAATTAATTTTAAAATTGGGGAAAACCGATATGTATCGTTATTTAATCAACTTATGTTGTTATTGTACGAGGGATTGAGCCCGCGCTTTGCTGCGGGTGGGTTTACCGTGAAAAGTTTATGTGGTGGTATGTAATTTTTTTAAATAGAATTTAAGAAGAACTATTCGCGGCGGGTTGTTTGCATACATAAGTATTATACGCGTCTTTATCATCCAAGACTCCATTGTTTCTCCAGGTTTAGAAACATTAAATACTTCATAAGCATAAGTACAGTAAATACAAAACATGATGAGAACCTGATAATTTTTTGCAATTTGTCATCTGTATTGTTTGATGTGACAATTACAATCACGCATGATAGGCTAAATCTACTTTAACAAAAATCATTCACCTCTTTGGTTAAAGAACAGGTTGCCAAGTAGTTGAGTTTACCAAAAATAATGGTCTTCATTCTGATAATGTTTCAAGATTATAGCAGCCTCTGAATGTTAAGCTCAACAAAGGTGCATGGGTTGGGTCTGCCAAAGTTTTCCATCACCTGCACATTACAGTAAAAAAATATGATTTAAAGATCATACAGGATAATTCAATAATATAAAAACTAATGTACAAAGTGCAATGCGAGAGGAGCATTATTGAGCACGTCAATAAATTTTTATACGTGTACATGACCTATATTATTTTAGACTACAAACTATAAAGTCGATTGCAACTTCTAAGCTGAAACACAAAATATTATAAAAGAAAGAATAATCTCACATGAGGATTGAGTATGCTGCTAGTGACAACAGAGGCAATAATAGATATATTAAGCCCTTCAATGTTCCGGTACACAAATGAAACGTTCCCACCTAGTAGGATTGATTCCTGAAAGTGTACAAAAGTATAAATATTGATGAAATTACAACATTTCAAAATGTAAAAAATATAATTTAATAAATTACCAGAGTATGAAGGCATCCGTGCCAAGTAATAGGCAAGAAACCGCAACTTAGGAAAACCCCCGACTATTTTATCAGTACAGGTGTGCCTTCAAATGGCAAGGCCAATCAATTAACCGTGATCTATATTGTCATATACACATCACACATTTAGCTAAATGCATTCAAATTGTAATAGTGGCAATGATTTACGCATTCGAAATATGACTTGGCGTATTTGGAATGCGTCAAGCAGGTAAAAAATCGGCCAAAATCTCATTTTGAAAGATAAATTTTTAGATATATGTTAGTTCAATAAGTTATTCTTGAGGTAGCTTAATAATTATATGAAACTGTTAGGATTTAGTAAATCCGTTAGTTAAAGTGTCGGTCACCTCATGTATATGTATTTGTTAGAAAGCTCGTAGTCGTAGTCAAGTTATGTTATTTAGTATTTAGTTAAGTAACACCGTGGAGGACGGACGGGTCTTTACCCACCGTATGCCTGATCCACAGCCCGTAGGTGGCGTTTTATGTAAGGTACTATAAATACCCTCTACCTCCCAAGGTAGAGGGTTGGAGCTAATAATAATACTTTTACTTTCTCTCACTAAGTTCCCAAACCTCTAAACTTTCTCTCTCTAAAAACCTTAATGTGTACGCCCAACTTGATCATGGTTTGATGTGTTAGTGAAATCCAATATGTTACAAATGGTATCAAGAGCCATGGTTTGATCATCTCTCTTACATATTCTTAGATTTCTGGTGGTTTGTTTTTGGGTTTTTGGGTTTGAAAAAGTTTAGTGGTATTTGCATCATTTGGACCATTTCTTGTGTTAAAGTTTGGATTTTGATTGTACTTTTGTGTTTAGGATCATCATAAGTGTTTAGGGTTTAATTTGGAAGGCTTGAATCATTGTGGTTGGACTGTTTTTGCATTTAAAAGAGGCGTTTTAGTTAAGTTTAAAGGTAGCGATTTGAGTCACGGAAAAGTATTTAGACGAGCGATTTGTCCCTGTTTGGAAGCGATTTGTGTCTTCTACAAATCACTTATTTAAGCGATTTGTCCGGGTAGTGGTTGTACTTGTGCGATTTGTTTGGGTAAGCGATTTGTCATTTTTCAGCGACTTGCTTATTTAAGCGAGTTGTGAGATTAAGTGACTTGTGTTATTTATACGGTTTGTCATTTTTAAGCGACTTGTTATTTAGCGAGTTATTGGGTTAAGCGACTTGTAGGTTTCACCGATTTGATTGATAAAGCGATTTGTCAATTTTAGCGACTTGCTTATTGAAGCGATTTGAGTATTAAAGCGATTTGTCCGATTAAGCTACTTGCCAGTATAAGCGACTTGTGAGTTGAAGCGATTTGTCTGTTTTGATCGATTTGTTGGTCAGCGACTTGTCACTTTGAGCGATTTGTCTTTTGAGATTTAGTGTTTCTATTAAGTTTTACGGTTCTCTCTTGATTTAGTAAAATCCCGTGAAAGAATCTATTTCCCGGTTTAATCAAAGAGTTTTAAAATCCCATAGAATTTGTAATCATGTCTACTAACGTACCCACTATCATCTCTTCGGTTACTGAAGACGTTCAAGTTGCTGGATCTGATACTCGTCCACCTATGCTTGACAGAACTGATTATGACTCATGGGCTCAACGAATCAGGTTGTATTGTTTAGGTAAAGAAAATGGGGTTAACATTCTCAAATCAATTGATGAAGGACCGTATCAAGTTGAGACAACCAGAGACATACTTGAGACTACTGCTGATGGCTCTGTGATATTAGGACTGGACAGACCTAAAATGTATGATGAACTGTCTGATAAAGAGAAGAAGAGATACGCTACAGACATCAGGGCTTCTAACATCATACTTCAGGGTTTACCTAAGGATATTTACAAGCTGATCAATCACAACACGGAAGCTAAAGCAATTTGGGATAATGTTAAGATGCTTCTATCTGGTTCTGAATTGACTAAAGAAGATAGGGAGTCTCAATTGTATGATTACTTTGAGCATTTTAAGATGAAGCCAGGGGAAAGTGTCACTGAATACTACGTGAGGTTCCACAAGCTGGTGAATGACATGAGGAATATCAAAATGACTATGCCTAATATTCAGCTCAATTCAAAGTTTGTGAACAACATGAATCCCGAGTGGCACAAATTTGTCACGTCTGTTAAGCTTACAAAAGGTTTGAGGAACACTAACTATGAGCAATTGTATGCTTACTTGCTTCAGAATGAAAGACATGCTATGTTTGAACGAATGATCTTGGAAAAATTCAAGTCAAATTCTGGTGATGCAAGTTCGTCAAATGACTCAACAGCCTTTTACACCAATGTAGGAATTACCACCAAAGCATCACAAGTCATATCTACTGGAAATGGTAACTAAAAACTCATTCCTGATCCAATGTTTAAGCAACCTGATGCTGAAGCAACCATGGAATATTTCATCAATCAATTGGCTCTTATGGTTAAGCAAAATCTGAACCTCACTCCACACACTAACAATGATATCGAATCGCATCCAATATACACAATCATGCTATTGTCGAGATGGTAAGATCATGGTGCAACCAGTGCAAGGAAGACAGTATGAACAAGGAAAGGGTGGAGTAGGTGAAGGGTATGTGGCTAATCAGAACCGTGGAAGGAATGCAAATCAAGGAAATCCAATCAAGTGCTACAACTATGGGGGTGAAGGACATATTGCAAGGAACTATACGTCTCCAAAACGCCCACAAAATGCAGAGTATTTCAGGGAGAAGATGTTGCTGGTACAAGATCAGGATAATGGAGCTGTTTTGGATGAAGAGGAATTGATGTTTCATGCTGATGGAAATGCCAAGACTTATGATGCTGATGTGGATGAACAGCCAGTGCAGGGCATCGGTCAGAATCATCCAAATGCCTTTCAGGTAGCTGATTGTGATGCATATGATTCAGATGTTGATGATGAACCAACTGCCCAAACCATCTTCACGGCTAGCATTTCACCAATGATCTCTCCAAAGGCTACTTCACCACAACAGGCCAGTTCCTCCAAGGCATCAATCATCTTTGAGGTACTAAAATTATACGATGAGATTGATGCGCAAAAGATACAATACAAAGTACAATCAACTGAAATCTTTGAATCAGATATTGAAAATATAGGCAATAGCAATGTTGTCCCATATGACCAATATGTCAAGCAAGATGAACGTGAAACTGTACCAAGTAATGTATCTTCTGCAGTCAATGATGATTATCCTTTCGATGAATACACTGAATATGCCTCTGATGATTCCATAGTTTCTGAACTTAATGCTTATAAGGAACAAGTTGCCATTTATGAACAACGTGCCAAGTTCGAATTAACTACCCGTGAGCAGGAAATGGATGACCAAATGCGTACAATTATTAGAAAAAGTAATTTTAGAGAATAAGTGTTAAAACAAGAGTTAAACTCCTTACAAGAAAAGCTTTCTAAAACTGTTAAGCAAAGGCAAGAACTCTAAGATAATGTTTAAGTGCTTAAACAAGAATTTAATGCTAAGGAATCAAAACTTTTGAATGACTTTTCCAATCTAAAAACTTTGAAAAACAAGCTTGAAAATAAGTTGTACGTACAATGGAATACCATTCAGACTGCTCACATGATCACTAAGCACAGAGTCTTAAGCGATAAACATAGCATTCCCCTAGTAGAGAAGCCAAATCCCGAGTATTGTAAAATGGCTAAAGCTTTCCATGCGATTGTATATGATGAGAATGAGATCCTCAAGCCTAGGCAAACACCATCGTGTATTGGAAGCACTGAAGAGGATAGAAAATTAGAAGATGCCTCTAGGGAAAAAATGGATAAGAAGCTAAATGATCCTGAGTGTAAAAAGAAAAACATAACGATCAAACCCCATGATTACACAAAAGAAAATTGGATCTCCCTGAACATGTTTAAGCCTCAAACTCAATTAACCCCAGAACAATTTTTTTGGAAGAAAGACATGGATAAGCAAAAAGCAAATGTGCTTGTTGAAACAAACCCTCCCCTTAGGAAAGTGCTCAGCTACATGTGGTATCCTCCGAATACACCAATGCATTTAGTTCCTAGAACTATTTCCACTAATAGCAAGACCTTAATCAACCTGTATGTTGTTTATCAACTATTCGTTGACTTTGATAAGATATGTAAGAAGAGAATCACACCTACAGGGATAACTGAAGGGGAAAGGGGTTTTGAGCAAACTAAACAATGCTATTTAACTGAGGTCATACCTTTCTTTAAACAATTTGAGAGTCTTCAAAAGGGGATAGACTCTGACATTAAAGAAATGGAAAAGGAATTTGATGCAATGATAGTTGAGGTCAATGATTATGAATGGGAACTCAAATATAATGAAATTGAAAGGAAGAATTTGCATATCTTAAATGAGAACTTAGTATTGAGTTGTGTGGCTCAAGATTTGTTTTATACTGTTACTAAGCATTCTATTACTACTTCTCAATTTCATGAATTATCTGTTGCTTTGAAAGTTTCTCATGATCATGTCATTGAGCTTGAAAACAAAAACTCAAAACTAAATGAGAAAATTGACCAAGATGATCACGATAATTTGGTAAAACATTTTTCTAAGTTAGAAGTTGAACATTTTGATTTGCAACTAAAATATCAACATCTCAAAGAAAATGTCAAAACTTCAAACATCAAGACATCCTTAAATGTTCCAGAGTTTGATGCAGTTTTTGAAATAAACAAACGTGACGAACAGATTCAAGCTCACTGTAACACGATCAGAAAGTTGAAAGCCCAAATTTCACAATTAAAGGTTGAAAAGAACAATGTGACCGGCTCCCAAATGCCTCCTCCTTTAGATTCTCAATTTTCTCAAAACTTTCATCTTCAAAATATCATTAACGTATTGCAACAAGAAAATGAGAGTTTTATTGAAGAAAATGAAAAGGTCAAAAGACACTTCAAAGAGTTGTACGATTCAATGAAAGTCACTCTTGACAAAAACAATGAAAAAATAACTTCTTTACAAAAGAAAATTGAGAATCTGAAGAGTCAGGAAAAAGGGAAAATGCCACTTATCTTTAATGAGAATGTTGCAACAAAGTCATCTGCAGATTGTAAATATACTGTGAATTTTAAATACATTCCTCCTCATCTTAGAAATAATGAACTTGTGTTTCATAACTATTTCTTTCACCTTAAGGATAGTTTAGAATGTCTCCGTGAGATTGTAGAAGAGGATTACATAAACAAGTCACTTGATAGTGAAATTAGGTTTACTTGCATTCAGGCCAAACGATCTCAGGAGCTGCTAGAATGTTTAAGAGCAACATGTCCTAAATCCTTATGTGAGAAAGATAAAGTTGTGATGCCTTGTTCTATGCCTAGTGCTAAGTATGCAACCCATCCGATGCCCAGTATTAAGAAAGTGAACTTTAATGTACCTTCAAGTAGGGGTGGCAATTTATTACCCGACACGAAACCCGACCTAAAACCGACACGAAAATTAACAGGTTCGGGTTGTGCTAAATAGATTTCGGGTCAGGTTTGGGTCGACCTATCTAACCCGTTTATTAAACAGGTCAGGTTCGGGTTGGAAATAAAATAAACGGGTCGACCCGCCAACCCGTTTAAGATTTTTTCTCATAAACTCAAATTATTTATATTTTATTATACGGGTTAAATGTGTTAAACGGGTCAACCCGGCAACCTGTTTAACCTATTTAACTCGTCTAATGTGCTAACTTTGGTATATAAAAAGGGTTAAATGGGTCAATCCGAAACCCGCTAAACCGATTCAACCCGTGTAATCTATTTAACCCGCCAACCCAAGTATATATACGGGTTAAATGGGTTAGGTTCGGGTTATGTCTAAACAGGTTAGGGTTGACATAGATGACCTGATGATTTAAATGGGTCAGGTTTGGGTTAGGATTTTCTGACCCGCCAACATGATAACCCGAACCCGCCAACCCGAACCCGACCCAAATTGCCACCCCTACCTTCAAGTAGCTCAGATCCCAGCACTTCTAAACCTGAAAAGCAAACAGTAGCAATACCAACTAATGTTCCCATTCCCTCTACAGGAGTCAAAAATGACACCAAAGCGAGTAGGTCAAAGCCTCAAGGCAACACAAAGAATGATAGGACCTTGCAAGCTAGGAATGTTCAGCGGAAGAGAGTAGAAGATCACCTTAGGAAGAATGAAACTATGTTGAATAAAACGAATCGTGTTGATCCCAGTGTTAGCTCTAAGCATGCTATAATTAATGCGAATTCTGCTACTTTTGGCAAAAATGTAATGATGATTGCTTGGTTTCTGTTACTAATCATGTATGTGGCGTGAATGATTTGATTAATTCTGTTAAATACCCAGTTAAAACTGTTAATGCCAAAAATCAAGCTAAGAAGGCTAGAAAGCAAAGGCGGAAGAAGGTTAGAAAACAATGGAAACCCACAGGAAGAAAATTTAGTAACATAGGTTATCAGTGGATACCTACTGGCTGCAAACTTAATCTTAATGAGTTGTGCCCTAAATTTTCTAAGTCAATGCCCATTAGGAAATGGATGCCCACTGGTAGAACGATACCTTTAAGAAGTGAACATGCTTTGAATAGATCCAATCGCTTCTACTAGCCCGGAATCTACCACTAATGATTTTATCGACTCTGTTTCTGATGTGGTTATTCCAATCTCTTTGTCTAACCAAGTGGAACCCATTTTTGCATGGGGTTCCCAATTATCCAGTTATCCATTCTTGTATGTGTTCAACTGCAGGTCGTTCAAATCGTTATGTGGTACTCGAACTCAGGTTGTTCCAAGCATATGACTGGTGATCGCTCGCGGCTCATGAACTTCGTGAGTAAATTCATCGGGACTGTTAGATTCGGGAACGACCATTTTGGTGCAATTATGGGTTATGGAGATTATGTTGTTGGTGACAGTGTAATCTCCAGGGTATATTATGTTGAAGGTCTTGGTCATAACTTGTTCTCTGTTGGTCAATTCTGCGGTTCCGATCTAGAGGTGGCTTTTAGAAAACATACTTGTTTCGTTAGAGAACTTGATGATGTGGAACTGTTAAGAGGAACACGTGGTTCAAACCTATACACCATCTCTATAAAAGACATGATGAAGTCTTCTCCAATTTGCTTGTTGTCAAAGGCTTCGAAAACAAAGTCATGGTTATGACATCGTCGTCTCAATCACTTGAACTTCGGCACCATTAATGATCTTTCCAGAAAGGACCTTGTAAGAGGCTTACCCAGATTAAAGTATGAAAAAGATCATCTCTGTTCAAAGATGCCAATTGGGAAAAAGCAAGAAATATGCCCACAAACCCAAACCCGCAAACTCAGTTATGGAAGTTATTCATACTCTTCATATGGATTTTTGCGGACCTATGAGAGCGCAAACGATAAATGGGAAGAAATATACTTTAGTCGTTGTTGATGACTACTCTCGATTTACTTGGGTTAAGTTTTTGAGGATAAAGGATGAAACTCCAGATGTCATCATCAAACTTATCAAACAGCTTCAGGTTCGACTTAACAAGACTGTTAGAATCATCCGAACAGATAATAGAACTGAGTTTGTTAACAAAGAACTAAGTCAGTTCTATGAAAGCATTGGAATCAGTCATCAAAGAAGTGTTCCACGTACTCCTCAACAGAATGGTGTAGTTGAAAGACGAAATCGGACTCTTGTAGAAGCTGCAAGAACTATGCTAATTCATTCAAAGGTTCCAATGTTTCTCTGGGCTGAAGCCATTGCCACTGCTTGCTACACCCAAAATCGCTCTCTCGTCCACACCACTCACGGTAAAACTCCATATGAACTCGTCCACAACAGAAAACCTGATCTCTCTTTCCTTCGTGTGTTCGGTGCGTTATGCTATCCAACAAATGATGGTCAAGATTTAGGAAAATTAAAAGCAAAGGCAGACATACGAGTTTTTGTGGGTTATGCACCAAATAGGAAAGGTTACCGAATCTACAACAAAAGAACCTTGGATATCCTGGAAATTATTCACGTCACGTTCGATGAGCTGTCTGGGCAAATGACTCCAGGACAATCAAGTTCTAGACCCGCATATCAACCTTCACTAAGTAGTCCTATTAGTTCCTCTCTTGTACAAAACTCCTCACCAAAAATTCCATATGTACCTCCTT
The DNA here is from genome assembly GCA_910596185.1 of Chrysanthemum makinoi. Taxonomy (NCBI): domain Eukaryota; kingdom Viridiplantae; phylum Streptophyta; class Magnoliopsida; order Asterales; family Asteraceae; genus Chrysanthemum; species Chrysanthemum makinoi. Next base: position 218,000,170 of record OU343218.1, read on the forward strand.
CTGAAGAAGATTTGAAGAAATTGTTTGATCCAATGTTTGATGAATATGATGAACCTATTGCTAATGATCAGTCCAATCCATCAACAGAAGCTGCTTCTAACCAAGTCAATGTGGACAACCCTTCAGTATCTATGTCATTAAGTCAAGAAGCTCCTACTGCAGATCGCTCATTCTCATCATCAGATTCTCAATCATCGAGTGTTCATCATGGAAATTTTTCTGGCACCTATGATGGAGATAACCCCTTTGCTACTCCCGAAGATGCTCCATTTGAAAACATATTTGCTCCTGAACCAACTCCAGAACCATCTTCATCAGGAGATCCAAACTCTGCTACTTCAGTCCCTCAACAACAACCACACGAACACCTTCGAAAATGGACACATGATCATCCATTGGACAACATCATTGGAAATCCTTCTCATCCAGTATTCACACGCAAACAACTTGCAACTGATGCCTTATGGTGCTTCTTCAACTCCGTACTATATAAGATCGAACCAAAAGACGTCAAAACTGCTATGAATGAAGACAGTTGGTTCAATGCCATGCAAGAAGAAATTCATGAGTTTGATCTACTAGATGTATGGGAATTAGTATCTGCTCCAGATTGTGTTATGATCATTACTCTAAAGTGGATCTTCAAAGTAAAATTTGATGAGCATGGTGATGTGTTAAAGAACAAGGCTCGATTAGTTGCAAAAGGATACCGTCAAGAGGAGGGTATTGACTTTGAAGAATCATTTGCTCCAGTTGCACGTATTGAGGCAATCAAAATCTTCCTGGCTAACGCTGCAAGTAAGAATATGGTAGTCTATCAAATGGATGTAAAGACGGATTTTCTTAACGGAGATCTTAAAGAAGTCGTATACGTCAGCCAACCTGAAGGTTTTGTGAATCCAGAGCATCCTACTCATGTCTATCGCTTGAAGAAGGCTCTTTACGGTTTGAAGAAAGCTCCAAGGGCATGGTACGATACGCTATCAAAGTTTCTTCTATCTACTAGATTCAGCAAAGGAGCAGTTGATCCGACATTGTTCACAAGAAAGTCAGGCAAACACTTAATACACGTTCAAATCTATGTTGATGATATTATTTTTGCCTCGACTGACCCCAATAAATGTGACCGTTTTTCTAAGGAGATGGGCTCCAAATTTCAAATGTCAATGATGGGACAAATTTCGTTTTTCTTGGGATTACAAATTTCACAAAGTCCCGGAGGCATTTTTATTAATCAATCTAAATATGCAAATGAGATTTTAAAGAAATTTGGATTAAATTCTTCTGACCCGGTTGACACTCCCATGGTGGAGCGTACTAAACTGGATGAGGACCACTCAGGGATCATGGTTGACCAAACTAAATATCGTAGTAGGATTGGGTCCCTGATGTACCTTACCCATCCAAGTAGACCATATTCTGTTCGATGTATGCATGTGTGCTAGATATCAGGCTAAGCCTACCAAAAAGCACCTTGAAGCGGTTAAACGGGTCTTTCAGTATCTCCAAGGAACCATCAACATGGGACTTTGGTACCCAAAGGATACTGGTATGTCACTAACACCCTATGCGATGCCTGACCATGCAGGATGTCAAGATACACGTCGAAGCACATCGAGGCCGCTCGTTTTGGGTGATAAGCTTGTAAGCTGGTTTTCAAAGAAACAAATGAGTACTTCTATATCCTCTACAGAGGCAGAATACATAGCCATGTCATCTTGTTGTGCTCAAATCCTATGGATGAGATCCCAATTATCTAACTATGGCTTTAAATTCAACAAAATCCCTCTCAGATTGTGATAACAAAAGTGTCATTGCTCTCTCATGCAATAACGTTCAACATTCAAGAGCAAAGCATATCGACATTCGACATCATTTCATCAGGGAGCAAGTGGAGAACGGTGTGGTGGAACTTTATTTTGTGAGGACTGAATACCAGTTAGCAGACATCTTCACCAAAGCTCTTCCTAGAGACCGTTTTGAGATTATCCTTCCACGACTTGGTCTAAAGAGTCTACAACCGGAAACACTCAAACGTCTTCAAGAGGAAGATGAGGAGTAACTGAGTTTGTCTCTATCTATCTCTTGTACATATCTTTTCAAAAAGCAAAATACAAAAATATAAAACCCACAAAAAAAAATTTTGAAAAACTCGGAAAAATGCAAAAAATATTGTTGTTTTGTCATGTTTTTCTTGATTCGATAACATCTACGGTCTTTGTGTTGTCATTCTAAGAGTGACACGGGTCTTTAGATGTTGTTCGAATGTACATTAAAAAAAAATAATAAAAAAAAAATAAAAAAAATAAAAAATTAGAGAAGGAAAGGCTTATAGTCATTTCAGTCTATAACCCGTTTTTAAAAGAAACAATAGAGCCATGCTTTATCTTATTTTTCAAATCTCATGCTCTGATTCTAAAAACAAATGTTTTTCACCATAAAGACAAATGTTTCATTCACAAATATTTTTCCTTCTATAAATTCTTCTGAAAAATATTTGTTATCTAATGAAAACTAATAGCTTTGAAAAACAACTCGGACTAAATTCTTGAAAATCATCTAGACTTGACATTTGTCAAAATCTCTATCTCTCAATCAACAACTTATGTCATTGATTGAGGGGGAGAATGATTTCATTTAAATCAAAAGGTTATTTGTCATATAATTGGTTCAGACCAAGGTTTATGTCATGTTTTCAAAAGATACTCAAGCATGTTGGAGTTTAAAGTCTCAGATTTGATCCTTATAGGTTAAATGTTTTCATAAGCAAGTCACAATTCTCCTCAAAAGCTTTCAAAAACAATTTAAATCTATAGAGATCACAAATCTCAAATTATTTGAAAATTGTGATCGGGGGAGAACTTGTGATTTAAATTGGATTTAAACTGATAATTCGATAAATGGTTTTATAAGTGATTAGAAAGCTCTCATCCCTACATGTGTCAAACGATTTCAAATTTTCATGCACATGTTAAGGGTGAGCATCTATTTCAAACATGTTAAGTGCAAGTTTTCCCTAATATGTGCAAAACACTTTCGAATCTTGATGCACATATTGAGGGAGAGCAATTTTTTTGAAAACCACATCCTTTCCCAAAATATCTTTAACAAAGTATTTAAAATACTAAGTTTGATCGGGAAAGTGATGTCGATATTTTTTAGAAAATATTGATCAAAGAAGTGAATTCTTAATTTGTAATCTGATGATTTTCAAACCCTCTTGCCTCCATGTGCTAAGACAGTTTCAAATATATGATGCACATGTTGAGGGGGAGCTTTTTCTAAAATTATCAAAAATGATTAAGGTACAAAATTCTTTGATTTTATACACAAGTACCTTGATTGATTTTCAAATGGTTTTCAAATTGGTTTCATGGCAGAAGAACAACACCAAAAAAGACCGACCAAATTTATTTTACGCATGGAGATATAAGGATGGTTAGGTTAGGTATTTATTCCCACGATCCCGCCAGAGCCGGAGGGATCTACCCAGGGACAATCCACTAGTTAGTGTAGAAGTCCTTAGGTATAATAAAAAATGAGATAAGTGAGAATAAGGGAAGAGTGCGGACTGAGATAGAGCTAGAACTGGAATAAACCCAACAAGGGTCTAGTTATGAAGTCTCGGTAAGCACTGAAGGAGTTGAAGAATGAAAAAGAATTGAATGTGAAAAGGGTGAAAAGAAATAGCCCTCCATTTATTCAACTTTAGGGCAGAAACCGGGTTCAATGCATATGCTACTAGTGGTTACTAAGGTAACACTGGCATTGAAGACAAGACGTCATGGACCCAGTGACGCTCTGCACTACAACTTCCCAAGCTACTCAAGTTCCTCTTAAAAGGACTTATTTCATTCTCACGGGGAACCTACATAATCTATCGACTTTCTCTTAGAGATTGTTGATATTGAAGAAGGAGACCCTCTCCCTAGTCTCCGGCATAGGAACCAAATGTGCACGATTGATTCTAGAGCCACGAGATCATCAATAAATCTTATTAGGACACTTTCAATGAAGACTCTCTGTTTCACACAATGTGGAAAGAGAGAATATATCTTAAGAGTCCTACGCATTATCCTTGTGGTATTGCCAGAACATCTGAGTGATATACTAACATATTCACAATGAAGATGGAGAGCCTTCTAGAACCAACATCAAACAAGCTCTTGGTAGGTGGCATGTGAGATCTATCCAATAGATCAACCATGTGACAACTAGATAGAAACGATGGGGCGATTCAATCTTGAATCAATCTTGGTCCAGGAAATTGATTGACGGATGCCTTTGAAAAACCGGTCATTGTGCTCAAAAATTCTTTTCTATAGCACATCGACTGTGTATTAATGTTTCAAAATTAAAAGGTGTTTATGATTGATAATTGATTTACCATAAAACCTTCGTTGTATTGCAAAACCCTTTATATTAAGCAATACAAGACTGTTTCTCAAATAATTTTTCATCAATCAGTGAATCTCAATTCGCTGGTTCACTCATTCCGTGTTGTCTTCTTTGAGACATTCCGGTTTGAGAATGGCTAGAACAGCTGCGAAACCTTGTCAAGGAGATTCTTCGGAATTCTACCTGATCACAAGCAGTACTTGTACTGATCAACGGGGAACCGTGGGCCGTGTACCTCAATTCAACGAAAGTGATCAAAGACACTTTCGTGCGCTTTATTGCTAACTGTTTTATGCAGGGACTCCCCGACGATTGCAGCTGATCATAATTGATGAGTCAATCCATAACTGCATGCTCACACAATCACACTCATAATTAAAGAAATCATGATAAGTGCATATCTTCATCAACTGGCTCTGATATTTTCAAACCATGCTTCTGCTACGCTACTGGAAATATTCTTAATCAACAAAAGCTTCCGCAACTATGATGAGAAGATATCATGATCCAAAATGTGAGCATGTCGGTCCAAAAGTCACAACGTCACATGATGGCAAAACAACAAAGGATGAGTCAGAGATTTATGATGGCTGATGATCTCAAAGCTGGCTCAAAACTCATCATCACGTGGATCACTTAAAGACCTCCACTTGAGATAACGAAACATGCGGAATATGAAGAATCAAAGTCTACGATCTACAGAGCAAAGAACTTAATCAAGAACTCAAGAACAATCAATATGTAATATCTGTTTGTATTCAATGTAAATTGAGGTGACCTCCCTTAGGGGGGGATTGTTAGGATTTTGTAAATCCGTTAGTTAAAGTGTCGGTCACCTCATGTATATGTATTTGTTAGAAAGCTCGTAGTCGTAGTCAAGTTGTGTTATTTAGTATTTAGTTAAGTAACACCGTGGAGGACGGACGGGTCTTTACCCACTGTATGCCTGATCCACAGCCCGTAGGTGGCGTTTTATGTAAGGTACTATAAATACCCTCTACCTCCCAAGGTAGAGGGTTGGAGCTAATAATAATACTTTTACTTTCTCTCACTAAGTTCCCAAACCTCTAAACTTTCTCTCTCTAAAAACCTTAATGTGTACGCCCAACTTGATCATGGTTTGATGTGTTAGTGAAATCCAATATGTTACGTAAAACACAGTAATTTATAAGAGCTCATAAAAAGGTTTAGAAAAAAGTGTTTGGGGTTAAATCAACCGCACGTTTCAGCCCGTACAAAGAGTTACCTAGCCCGTACAAAGAGTTACCTGTTACCCTCCTCATTTGGCCATTTTGTCACATGAATGTTTATATTATCTACCTCTTAGCCTGACATTCTAACTAAGAATAGATGAGTGCGCCTCATATCTTTTTAAGAAGAAATGACAAAAATAATGGGGTTGGGTATAATATTTCACCAAGTAGCTTATGAACTACATCAAATTTGAATAGAGGTTTTTAACTTATAATTAGGCTAGTTATTTTACATAAGCCCATTTTTTCGCTTTCTGCTTACTTATGACTTATGAGCGTATATTATCATATAAGACTGTACGACGTATCCGAGTTTCTAATAAATTGTGATTACTATCTAATTCATATAAAGATAATGTACCACCGCTAAAACGTGAAAAATAAAACGTACATCCAAATTGCAATTAGTAGCACTATAAATAACTGTTACCTTTTAAGCGTTGTATTAAAAATCCTCATGTAGTCACTTCTTGCGTCCTTGTGTCCATGTAGGTTGCTGTAATAAGACAATGGATGCTCATTAGCAACATAAACTTATGTTATAAATTTAATTATTGCTACTTTCAAAACTCTTTACCAAATATCCATATAGGGGGTGTTTGGCTTAGTATTTTTTTTCACCGGTACTTAGTTGTTTAAAAATTAGCACTTCAAAAATAGTTTTTGGATAATCTTGATATAAAGAAAAAAAAAAAAAAAAAAAAGATACTTGTACAATGTTTTTTTTCTATGTATACATGAAATTTGATTGTGATTTAGTGCATTTTGAAAATACTGGATCTCTCACATATATCTGTTGCAGGGCAACTACTTCAATAAGCTGTGAAAAGTAACGGCCGCAAATTTTAAATGAAACGGGGTTTGACTTGCATAATGGTCAAATATATTATTCAGTGATAAAACACAAACACACCATTTAGGATTCCAATATTAAACCTTAAGATAATGAAATAATCAAGCGAGAGGCAAACCTAATGGGGTCTTAACTGATCCGACGGCTAACTGGGAAGAACTAGTTCGAACTGGTGTTACTCAATAAGCACGATCTTCAACACCATCGACTTATCTATTTACATTCACTAATTTGCAGGTGTCATAGAGAAAGTCATTGAGCGTCTTAAACTAAGAAACAACATTCCTCATATTTCTAGTGAATCCATTGGTTAAGTCCTTAGTTATGCTAATCCTATACTCTTTATGAGATCGAGAGTTTTCACATCAATCTGTATACACGATAATAGCACTTTTTATTTTACTAATATATGGACTGATTAAAGATATTTATGTACTAATAGATCCTAAGTCTCGACATCAAATAGAGGGTGTTTGTACATAATATAACATACAATATGAATCTACACAAACCTTGTTTTTTGAATGATATTATAGCCAAAGCTACTGCACAAAAGGCACGGGAATCAGGTATTGGCAAAAGACAATGAAAACTTTGAAATACAGATACGCAACAACATAACTCAGGTTCTAAATCTACTTAGGTTCGTCTCAAGAAATACCCGCATTCGAAATATTTATTTTCAACAGATCAATTTTCAAGTAAGATAATCATTTACAATCCCGGTTCAAAATATATTTGCCACATTCGGTGCACTGAACTACATTTATCTTTTAATTATCTTTTTTATACCAGACTTTAAATAAATATTACCAATCAATATAAACCATAGTAATACTCTTCTAAAAGCATCCTCGATACCTATATACTAAAACAAATCAAGTTTGCTAGCCAATAGCAATTATATACCAACAAACTGCAAGCGAAAAACTTCGTCTTTCAACAATAAAAGTTGAAGTGAGTTTGACAAACTTGTGCGTGCAGACCAGGAAGCCTTCGTCCTGATATTCTCGTATCAATGGTTGCATCAATCGACGTCATCTGAAAAAGAACGACATCACATATAATTAATAGAATCCTCTCGATAGCAAACGACAAACAAATATCACTAGTGCCTAACACACAAAAAATTTTGAAAACCAATGACTAAACACTGTTGAACATGATTAACAGCGCGTAATAGCCGAATAACAAATATCTACACATGTTTAAGATTTTTCCACAATTTAACACATCTTAAATAAAAACTGTTAAAGTTAAAGTTTTGTAGGGGTTTAGTACAGTATAATTTTAAGACTTAACATAGTTCTTAGCATGAATTGGACCAAAGTAAAGATTATGATTTGCATTCACCTATTTAGAAAAGGGAGATCCTTCATCTATGTTTTGTGTAGCTACTTTTCCAGCAATCATATTGCCATCAGTGTCGAGAATCATTCTGCACACATAATCCAAGTGAACGATCTTGATAATGATGTTTGTTCAAATTCGAGGTTCTACTGATCACTCTATTAGGGATAGTAATTGTATCATTTGAGAGCCATAATCTGTGCAACGATGCAGTTATAACAGCATCTATCCAAGTTCATGCCTACGATATGCACAATTCACATGGATCAAGATAGACGACAATCTTTTGTAGCAGTAAGAGTTGGCATCGTTTATGTATCCTTACCTTACAAATTGCCATATACTTTATTAATTTGTTGTTTCCTTTTTTGGTTATATTATACTAAGTATGTGGTAAATGCATGTGGTACTTCACTAACAAACTTAATGACACTTTTCATTTTAAGTAACCAGGCTTGTAAAAGGATTGGGTTGCTTAAGTACATGGTATAGCGACAAACTATCTTTTTGCTCCTAATTTGACAACTTTTTTGTTATGCAAGTCATTATATTATCATTTTTTTGCTATATATGTCACTAAAATATGACATAATATTAAAAATTTCAGTGGTTGGCTAGCAAGAAATGACCAATTAGGTGACTTGCATAGCCAATAAAAGCTGGTTAACCCATTCAATAGCAAATTGGTAGTTAATTATTATAACATGCATTTAACAATACTTGGGAAATCTAAAGCGTGAGATGAAAATCTACAAACTGAAATTAGAGTGAATAATCAATAAATGAAAATTGTATTCGCGTAGCCTCCATCAACAATCTCATCAAGGCATAAATAGATCAGGTCCAATTTTTCAAGTGCCTCTCTTTGGTCAACATTACCCCTGCATCAAGAACTTGAAATGGTTATATAATCGTCATTGTTTACAACTTTAACAATTAACAATAAAAAGTAGCTACTTAATAACCTAAGGAGAAGGGTAACGTCGTCATAAAATCCTTGAAGGACGGCTGCTAAAGCTAATTCATTTCCATCATCTCCACCGGTTACAAAGAAGTGTAAATCTTACATGAATCTATACACCACTACGTTATTGTCAAACATTCCTATCTCAGCTGCGGATACATATATCAACAAAAAGATATCGCTTCAGGTTGGTAGATGTTACAAAACATTTATGGAGAATTAAAAAACCAACCTTTAGTTTGAGCATTTGTCTTCTGAGTTTTAGTAAACACAAACTTTTCAAAAGGTAACTTTGCACTATTAAGTGGCCAATCATCTGAAAAATACTTGACTGCTACACGCTTTCCTTCAGAGTCCAAAAGAAGAATATTTTTTACAAAAGGAGTGGCATCCTGTAAACGTGAATTTTATATATCCATTAACTCATGCCTACGTAAGTCAGGCAACGGATGTAACATGTCTAAAGACATTACACTAAAGTGATTTGAAGCACAATCTCTAATTATAAAAATGGACATGTGGACATTTACAATAAGCAGGTTATAGCTTATTTAATTACTATAAGCTCATAAACTATCTTTGAGTGTTTAGCCGTTAATCTCTATAAAATAAAACAAAATTTTCACCATTAGCCATGAGCATGAAAAAAAATATTTTAAGTTACAGAGGAAGACTCAAAGCTGAATCTAACACTTACTCTTGAATATTATATCCATTGATCTCATACTGTTGTAAGGAGCTTTCCGAGTGTTGCCAACTGCATTTGCATAAATAAAAAACTTCATATCAATAAGTTATCATATACACTGTATCCAACTACAAACGGTCAAACTTTCAAATTTGGATATTAGAAGCAAACAAACTTTATAAACTTCTAGCAGGTCTCCACATAATTTTTTTTATCAAAACCATGAACAATTAGAACCCGAAATTCAAAATAAATTAGGGACACATCATGCATCCAAAACATATATAGAAAAATACATACATCGCGAAATCCAAAAACAACTCAGTTGCTCCATTTCCTCCAAAATCCAAATTAGTCAGTCACGAAATTAGTTGCTCCATTTCCGCGTGAAGCTCACCCGAAAACAAACTAAAATCTGAACACAAATTGACACCCAAAATTAGTTTTTCCACAAATAATGTTGTTACCCATAGCCAAAAAAATATAAGACAAAATAAGCCATAAAGTGGCTATTGAAATAAACGCCTTCTACCCAAAGCCAGATATATTTTTTGTTTTTTTTCAAAACTTTTAACAACAAAATCATAACAAAAAAAACACATAACAAATAAACAATCAAAACAGTGATAATAACGAAGCTAAGGTAAAGCAATATAACCAAAAGCAAAAGCATACTTCTAATCGAACATGAACCGAGTATAAATAAAAGCTCCCAAACTTGAAACCCTAACTTTTATACTGTTACACCCGTATCCCGTCAAGGTATTATTAAATGTTAGTCAAGGTATTATTAAATGTTAGTATTGATCCCTTATGTTATGTTAGTATGTCTATATTTCTTAAAGGTTTCAACCAAGAAGATGGAATTAGGAACTTTAGTGGCTAATATATAAGAATCATAGAATAGGGGGACTAAAGTTGTCATTTGAGTTAAGTGAATTAAATAAATAAGAAAAATAGTCTTACTAGAAGACTTATCTAGATTTTTAGAAGAAAACTTGTAGGTGAAGAAAGGGTTTGGCCGGGAGGAAGAAGAAAAAGACATCAAGAACCTTCAATTGAGAGTATTTTGGACTAGTTGTAGTGTTTATCAAGATTAGGAGATCCTTAATTTCATATCTCCAAACCATGTAAGCATCTTCCTCAATATTTATGATAAGGGTTTTGAATTTAGAAGTTTAAGGTAGTAATAGAAGATGTCTAATTCATTGAAATTGTTAATTTTAGTCTCAAATTAAGATTAATTATTGATTAGGAAGTTTAAGGGAGTTGTGGGTCTACTTGGTAGAATACCTATTGAGCAATTTGAGGTAAGTATAATGGGTTATTGTTGTATTATGTTAAATTGTGAATTATTGATTGTTGTTATAGCTTGTTGGAGCTTGTAATAGTAGCTTGGATCCATAGCTTTTATATTGTCAAGTAGTATAAATACCAAATTAAAGGTATGTACTTATGTTATAGATGCTCCATGAATCCCTTTTTGTTGTTAAAGTTTTACTTGCACATAACCCGTTTACTTACTAAGCTTTTCGCTTACGTTATAGTTGATGATGCTTTGTAGGTCCAAGCAAGGAAGATAAGGGTAAGAAACACCAAAAAAATGGACTATGCTTGAGTTCTAGTTGTACTAGTCTTTTGGAACCAAGGCGTTAGTTGGTGCCCGAAGAGTCAATTTATTTTTTTGGTATATTTTTCGGGTCATATGGTCTTCCTCTTCACTATCGGTTGTAATTACGTTTTTATGATGTCTAATAGGTTCAAATCATTAGTGTCAAACCTTTATAGTTTATAGGTCAAATTATTAGTAAAGTAATGTTTGGCGCACTGCCAATTGCCTTGTTTTGAATGTTAAGTGTCAAAATGTCCATTGGTAATAGTTCTTATATGTGTTGTGGAGATTACATATGGTCATGATAGTATTCTTGAAGTGGAGTGTTGAAAAGTTTGGTCCAAGTGCATGAAATATGCACTATCCGTGCATGTCTGGGCTCCAGACGGCGTCTCCAACTGGGTGACCCTGTCTGGTTAAAAGAGTTCTGACCCGTCAGGTTATTTCCTGTTTCAAACGACCTCCCAATTAAAGGGTAACGGCGTCGCAGTTAGAGCTGAGGCCGTCTGGTTAAAATTGTTCTGAGCCATCAGGTTTAAATGTTGATTCATGATCCGACATTCCATTAAGGGCGGACGGCGTCACATAATGTGAGTGACGGCGTCTGCCCGTCAGGATGAAATATTTAGTACCTTTTTACAATTCAATCAAAAGGAAACCTTTCAAGTCTTCCTTCCTTCACGGTTCAAGTTCTAATTGTTTAGTCAAAATGTCATGAAAGTCATTTTAGTTTACGTCATTTAAAGAGTTTTAAAAATTTTGGTTTTGGGGGCGTAACAACTTGGTATCAGAGCCTTGGTCTAAGAGATTTAGGATTTTTACCTTAGAATTTCCTAGACTTAGGTCGTGTGAAATGTGTTAGTAATAGTTAAGCTACGTGTACACTTCTTTGATAGTTTTAAGAGCACATATGTTACATGTTTTTATAACTACGCTTGGCCACCGTGGTTATAAGAAGATGGCACATATATGTTACTTAAGATCGTTAAGGCTTTGTGTAGGTAGCGGGTTAAGGTGAAAAATATAAGGGTAATATGATTACTACGTAAGTTATAGGTGATTATGCTTAATCAAATTTGTTTAAATTTCAAGTAAAGAAGATATGGACACTTCACCAAAAGGAAGCCGTAAAGGCTACTACTTGCTGCGTTAATCTTCTGCAAGTGATCCAACTAAAATGATATATTCCGCAGATTTCCTCTTCCTCTAGTTCGGAGGGCCCTACTTTAGAAGGATTCACGGAAGAGCAAGTAAAGGCTTTTGGATGTTTTAATAAGGAAAAGGATAGGTAAGGCACTAGAGAGATCCATGCCGTATTTTGTTACGCGGACTTCACCGACATGGACGTGGCCTAATTTTTACAGGACCCTTGACCCTATAGCTTTAATAGTGGCTTATCATCACGAAGGTGCTTTTCGTCACAAGTGGGGTGTGATGAGACAAAGAAGGTTGTCTACGCTATCAATTTCCTTCGTGATAGTGCTAGAACTTGGTGGAAGGAAAGTGTGTGAAAAGGGAGACTTGGTCGACTTGTGTTCGGGAAGAGTTTAAGGAATTATTTACTTCGGAATATGCACCGGCGGAAGAGATTGACAAGATCCGTGAGGAATTTCAGACCCTTGTACAAACCAACGAGACGGTGAACGAGTTATGGAAGAAATTTAATGACATGGTTCCCTATTGCTCTGAATACCATAATAACGAAAAACTCAAGGTAGATAGGTTCCAAAGAATGCTTAAGGACGAAATCCGTGATGTAACCTCATCATTTATGTACCTTGGAAGATTCTCGCCGCTCATGTGAGAAGCGGACTTGATGAGAAAGAAGAGTAAAGAAGATAAGGATGTTAAGAGAAAGCAAGTGTTTGGGGATAGAGAAGGTAAAAAGCCAAGGTTTGATCTAGGCAGAAAGACCGGAGGGAATCAAGGCAAGACACAATGTAAAAAGTGTCATAAGCTTCATTATGGTGAATGTAGACTTAACATGCCAGGATGGTACAAGTGCAGTTCTTTAAGCCATATGAGTAAAGAATGTACGAAGCCAATGGTCATATGTTATGGGTGTAATCAAGTTGGACATAAATTAAATGAGTGTCCAAGTAGAAAAACAAATGATGCTAAGATTGTGAAGACGGTCAAGGAAGAAAAAGTTGAAATCCCGAAACCTAAAGCACAAGTTTACCAAATGGGAGTAGAGGAAGCGAAGTCGGGACCCAATGTCATTACAGGTATACTTCTTGTTAATTCCATTCCTGCTCTAGTCCTTTATGACTCGGGAGATATTGTATCCTTTGTGTCTTTAAGGTTTAACGAGCAATTAACCTCTCCACTATCTAAACTCTCCAAACCTCTTGAAGTCAAAATTGCCGATAGTAAAGTGGTAGTTGTAGTTAATGTGTTTCATGGTATAGAGTTGGAAATAGATAATAGTATTTTTAAGATCGACTTAATCCCTATAGTGCTTGGAGAATTTGATGTCATTATAGGCATGGATTGGCTTAGTAATTACAATGCCGCCATTTTATGCAATTAAAAGATGGTACGAGTTGTTAATCCTAATGGTCGGGAAATAGTTATTTATGGAGATAAGAGGAAGGGAGAATTTAATTTATGCTCAGTAATGAAGGCTAGGAGATATTTGTCATGTTGATTGAAGCTATTCATGTGGTAGATACAAGTATTAAGAAGACAAATATTGATAATGTTCCAATTGTTAATGAATTTCGAGATGTTTTTCTGGAAGAATTACCGTTCCACCCTTAAAGACAAGTCAATTTCAGATTGACCTCATTCCAAAAATAAACCTATAGCAAAACTCCTTATCGTTTAGCCCCTTCCGAAATGAAAGAATTGATGAGCCAACTTCAAGAATTGTTAGATACGGGTTTTATTCGTCCAAGTAGTTCACCATGGGAAGCACCGATTTTGTTCGTTAAAAGAAGGACGGTAGCATGTGATGTGCATTGACTATCGTGGAATTGAATAAAGTAATCGAAGAATGTGTACCCTTTGCCAAGAATCGATGATCTTTTGACCAACTTCTGGCGCTAAATGGTTTCCATCGATCTACGCTCGGGTTATCATCAATTGAAGGTTCGAGAAGAAGACATACATTCTCACGCTTTGGAATCTTGACATACATTACTAATTTACGGCTATTTGGACTTACGATGCACTCTGCACTTTTATGGACCTAATGAATCGGGTGTGTAGGTCGATGTTGGATAAGTATGTAATTGTATTTATTGACGATATTCTTATTTACCTCAAGAACAAGGAAGAACATGCGGTTCATTTGCGAGAGATTCTTGAAACCTTAAGAAAAAAAAATTGTATGCAAATTTTTTGAAATGTGAATTTTGGTTACAAGAGGTTCAATTTCTTGGTCATGTTGTTAATTCGGAGGGCATTAAGGTTGACCAGTCAAAGATAAAAGCAGTGATGAATTGGAAAGCTCCAAGAAATGTGGGAGAGATACGAAGTTTCCTAGGTTTGGCATGGTATTATCGGAGATTTATACAAGACTTTTCTAAGATTGCATCCACACTAACTAGACTTACTAAGAATGTCCCTTTGGAGTGGGGAAAGGAGCAAGATGATACTTTTCTACCCACGGAGGAAGTTATGTGAAGCACCGTTTTAGTTTTGCCGGAAGGAGCGTAAGATATGGTTAGACGTGATGCATCGTATACTTGCCTTACAGTGTTCTTATGCAGAAGGCAAGGTAATTGCCTATGCCTCAAGACAGTTGAAGAAGCATGAGAAGGACTACCCGACTCACGATTTGGAATTCGCAGCGGTGGTTTTTGCACTAAAAATATGGAGGCATTATCTTTATGGCTTGGAATTTGTGATTTACACCGATCACTATTTCCTCGACAAAAAGGATCCGAATATGAGGCAACAAAGATGGCTAGACTTATTAAAGGACTACAATTGTGAGATTCGATACCATCCGGGAAAAGCAAATGTCGTAGCTGATGCATTAAGTCGTAAGGACCAAGGTGAAGTTAATCCATATCCCTTACAAATGATTATTACAAACTCAATTTTCTAAACAAGGTTAAGTTAGCCCAAAAGGAAGCTTTGAAAGAAGAGAATTGGGAAGGAGAGCGTATCACTTTCCATGTCCCTCATTTTGAAGAAGATAGTCGCGGACTTAAAATGCGGTATGGGAGAATCTATATACCTTTCCGTATTGATGTTAAGATGTTACTCTTAGATGAAGCACATAAGTCGAAATATTATATTCACCCGGGGGCTAACAAGATGTATCACGACTTGAAGAAAGATTATTGGGCGTCGGTATAAAAAGATTTCAGCGAAATATGTTGAAAAGTGTCTAACTTGTTTGAAGGTTAAAGCCGAGCACCAAAAACCGTATGGTAAAAGTACAACCGTTAAAGTACCAGTTTGAAATGGGAAAATATTACAATGGACTTCGAATTTAAGTTATCGCAATGACCAAAAAGCACGACGCAATTTGGGTAATAGTAGACCGCTTAACGAAGAGCACACATTTTCATTCCTATTAGAGAAAATATGCTCGTTCACAAGTTAGCAAAGATATATGTTAAGGAAATAGTTGTAATATGGGGTACTCCATTTCTATAATCTCCAATAGAAATGGGAGATTTACTTCGACATTTTGGAAAAGCTTCCAAGAAGAAATAGGTACAAGATTGCATATGAGTAGGGCCTTTCACCCGCAAACCGACGGGCAAAGTGAAAGAACAATTCAAACATTAGAAGATATGTTAAGAGCTTGTGTGATTGACTTTGGGGGAAATTGGGATGATCATCTACCTTTAGTTGAATTTGCTTATAATAATAGTTAGCATGCTAGCATTGAAATGCCACCTTACGAGATGCTTTATGGAAGAAAATGTAGGACTCCAGTATGTTGGGATGAAGTAGGGAAAAGAGAGTTAGCTAGTACGGATGTAATTCTAGCAACAACCAAGAAAATCGAGATGATTCGAGAAAGACATAAAGTGGCCCAAGATAGATGGAAAAGTTATGCCGACAATAGAAGAAGACCAATCGAATTTGAAATATGAGACTTGGTCATGCTTAAGGTTTCCCCATGGAAAGTCGTTCTTAGGTTCAAGCATAAAGGAAAGTTAGGACCAAGATTCATTGGAGCCTTCAAGATTATAGAACGTATTGAAGAAGTAGCTTACGTATTGGATCTCCCCGACGAAATGAAAGGGATTCACAATACCTTCCATGTATCTTACCTAAGGAAATATTTAGTGGATGAAGCTAGTGTAATTACGTTAGATGACGTAGAAGTAGATCCGAAACTAACATCGCAAGAAGAACCGGAGGCAATACTTGGGAGAAAAACAAGACAACTAAGAAATAAAGAGATTCCATTGGTTAAAGTACTATGGAGGCATCAGAAGAGTACAACTATTAGATGGGAACCGGAAGAAAGGATGAAGGGCAAGTATCCTCAACTTTTTCAAGCATGATTTCGGGGACGAAATCAAATTTTTAGGAGGGGTGAATTGTTACACCCGTATCCCATCAAGGTATTATTAAATGTTAGTATTGATCCCTTTTGTTATGTTAGTATGTCTATATTTCTTAAAGGTTTCAACCAAGAAGATGGAATTAGGAACTTTAGTGGGGGACTAAAGTTGTCATTTGAGTTAAGTGAATTAAATAAATAAGAAAAATAGTCTTACTAGAAGACTTATCCATATTTTTAGAAGAAAACCTGTAGGTGAAGAAAGGGTTTGGGAGGAAGAAGAAAAGACACAAGAACCTTCAATTGAGCCTATTTTGGACTAGTTGTGGTGATTATCAAGATTAGAGATCCCATTTCATATCTCCAAACCAAGTAAGCATCTTCCTCAATCTTTATGATAAGGGTTTTGAATTTAGAAGTTTAAGGTAGTAATAGAAGATGTCTAATTCATTGAAATTGTTAATTTTAGTCTCTAATTAAGATTAATTAGTGATTAGGAAGTTTAAGGGAGTTGTGGGTCTACTTGGTAGAATACCTATTGAGCAATTTGAGGTAAGTATAATGGTTTATTGTTATATTATGTTAAATTATGAATTATTGATTGTTGTTATAGCTTGTTGGAGCTTGTAATAGTAGCTTGGATCCATAGCTTTTATATTGTCAAGTAGTGTAAATACCAAATTAAATGTATGTACTTATGTTATAGATGCTCCATGAATCCCTTTTTGTTGTTAAAGTTTTACTTGCACATAACTCGTTTACTTACTAAGCTTTTCGCTTACGTTATAGTTGATGATGCTTTGTAGGTCCAAGCAAGGAAGATAAGGGTAAGAAACAAGTGTACAATGGACTATGCTTGAGCTCCTAGTTGTACTAGTCTTTTGGAACCAAGGTGTTGAAGTTGGAAGTCCTGAAGAGTCAATTTACATTTTGGTGTATTTTTCGGGTCATATGGTCTTTCCTTCACTATTGGTTGTAATTACGTTTTTATGATGTCTAATAGGTTCAAATCATTAGTGTCAAACCTTTATAGTTTATGGGTCAAATTATTAGTAAAGTAATGTTTGGCGCAATGCCAATTGCCTTGTTTTGAATGTTAAGTGTCAAAATGTTCATTGGTAATAGTTCTTACTAGCAGGGTACCCAAGGCATTGTGGCGGCGGGTACCCTGAAATAAAATTTTCTGGTGAATCATATATTTTAGTTTATTATGTTCTTTTTGATAATAAATTTACGGATTTCAAGAATTTTGTTTAGCCTGCGGCCCTGTTGGGCTCGAGCCCAAGGTTCGTTCGGGTTTCGAGCCGCTTCCCCATCTCACGCAAGCTAGTCCATTTTGCCCGTTAACCGCTCGCTTGAATATCCGTATAATGTGCTTTATTATTTGTATTAGTGAGATTAATGCATGGTTCCCGTTATGGGCGACGGATACCCGAAATAAAAATTTTCCTCGTGAATCATGTATTTTAGTTTATTATGTTCTTTTTATAATGAATTTACGGATTTCAAGAATTTTGTTTAGCTCAGGCCTGTTCTGCTCGAAGCCCATTTGGCCCGATGCCCACTGGTTCGAACACCGTTCGCTTCATGCCCATTTGATCGCATCCGTCAAGGCTTCTGGGCCCATTTAGACCGCTTTCCCATTCCGGCTTCTGAATATTTGTATAATGTTCTTTATTATTTGTATTAGTGACATTTTAATGCAGAAATTATGTTTAAGTTGGTTGTACAATATGTTTGATAAGTTGTATTTCTTGTGTAAGGGGTATTTTAATAAGAGAAAATTACCAAAAGAGGCCAATTTTTCAAGGTTGGTCCATTTTTAAGACTTTTTTCATCTTTCTCAAAAGAGCCATGCTCAACTGCTCAACTGCTCGACTCCACCACTTTAGTGACATGTGTCAATACAAGTACAAAGTTAGGTGGGCATGATTTTTTAACTTTATGGCTAAATGACAAATTTACCCACATATATAAATAGGAGTGATATACATTGACTTTTGATTAATACACACAAATTGCATTACAAGAACGCAAGTACAAACTGTAATGCACAGTTTGTGGTGTATTAATCAAAAAGTGTGGTGTGAGTATCAATTCCCATATAAATACCCCCCTTTCTCTTTCATCTCACCCTCTACCAACAGATCTGGCAAATAAATTCTCTTTCATCTCAGTGCTACCAACAGATCTGGCAAATAAGGAATGAAATTAACTTGTACAAATCAAGAACATACGGGTCGCTGGATTTAACTTGTCTAAGGGCAATTCTTATAAAAGTAGATCTGGCACCATTCAGTCGCCGGATTTATTGTAGATCCGGCCAGTAGATCTCCACCTCTTAAAGATCCGACCAGAGCCAACACCCATTCAGTCGCCGGATTTATTGCAGCTCCGGCCAATGAAAAATATGTGGCATCAAGAAATGCATTAATGACCATAATTCCATGAGGTCATTTTGAAGAGGTAAAATTTGGCCAAAGAAGAATCGTCTTTTGTGTTAAAGTTTAGAAGCGTCTGCCATTTGTTACGATTTCCAGTTCTTTATTAAGTGGGCTTCGTCTAATATCAAATATTTCCATTTTTTCTCTTGAAAATCTTTGAATCTCGTATGTGGTTTCATCCATCCTTGTCTTTTATATTTCTGTTCTTTTGCACTTCCAAAGTATGTCAAGATTTTGAAGTTGTAGATCCATTTTCTTGGACAAGACAAGACCATGTGAAAGCATCCTTATTTCTTGATCTTCTCAAATGTAAAAAAAATAAAAGTGCAATAAAATACCAATATTAATTTTGGTTGCTTGCTTCATAGATTAATTGCTTGTTCTTTTAATTTGTTCTTTGACCAATCTGTGATGCATTTTTTTTTTTTTTAATAAAATTGTGGAGATGGATTTTATTGAATGGGTGGATCAGTGATGAAACAAGTAATTTTGTGTGTCAATTTTGATCAGTATAGATAATTTTTGTGGTTGAGCAAGGGTGGTCGAAAGTTGAGCAAGTGGGGTGGTGGTGGTTATGGACCGAAAGGTGGGAAGCGTGATGGCTCCAGCTTGGAGCGTTAGTAATGAAAGCATTGTTAAAGCACAAGGTGGTGGGTGGTACTTGAAAGTTGTGTGGAAGTAGGGATAATTAATAAAAAATATAATAAAGGGTAAAATTGTCATTTAACCAAAAAGTAAAAAAACATGCCCACCTAACTTTGTACTTGTATTGACACATGTCACTAAAGTGGTGGAGTCGAGCAGTTGAGCATGGCTCTTTTGGGAAATAGATGAGAAAAAAGTCTTAAAAATTGACCAACCTTGAAAAATTGGCCTCTTTTGGTAATTTTCTCTTTTAATAATTGCATTAAATGTATTTATTGACCAGTTAATTAATTAACTACATTAAATATCTTGACCACATTAATAATGCTTTGTATTTTGTACATTAAGCTTTAAGACTTGTAAATCTTAAAATTAAGATTGATGAGAAAGATCATTAATAGTTCATTATGTATTGTACAATAGGCTTGTATTGTAGTCCTTAATTTTAAACCATGACGAGAGATTCATTCCCTATTATGTTAGTGATAGAGTATGGGTGTGGAGATTACATATGGTCATGATAGTATTCTTGAAGTGGTGTGTTGAAAAGTTTGGTCCGTGTAGAAATCGCACTATTCGCAGTAAATCTTCGACGGCGTCGCCAACTGGGTGACCCCGTCTGGTTAAAATAGTTCTAAGCCGTCAGGTTATTTCCTATTTCAGACGGCGTCCCAATTAAAGGGTGACGGCGTCAAGAAGAGCCGACGCCGCCGGGTTAAAAGTGTTCTGAGTCACAGTTTAAATGTTGATTCATGATTCGACATTCCATTAACGGGCGATCGGCATTATATCGTGAGTGACGCCCGCCTCGCCAGATGAAATATTTAGTACCTTTTTACAATTCAATCAAAAGGAAACCTTTCAAGTCTTCCTTCCTTCACGGTTCAAGTTCTGATTGTTTAGTCAAAATGTCATGAAAGTCATTTTAGTTTACGTCATTTAAAAAGTTTTAAAAATTTTGGTTTTGGGGGCGTAACATATACATCCCCCAAAAATTGAAGCCATAATAGTTGCACCATGATTGACTCAGAATCGAATCACTAAAGCCCAAAAAAAGGGAAACCCCCAAAAATCAAAACCCTAACTCTTCCGTTACTCTTCCACCATAATTGCTTTTTCTATGCAATTAAGGTTAACGAAATTACAAACCTGATTTAGCAATTAAAAAAAGGAAAAATAGATTTAGGTAGAATAAGTTACCTGGGATTCATAGATGAAGGTGTTGGTGATTAGATTGAGGGGTTTAGATCAAATGAAAGATGTATTTGATCTGATTTTTGGCTGTGTGCAAAAGATCAGGTGCCTCTAGAATTAAGATATGTGATGAGTTTAATTGTCGGGTTTAGAACAAACACTGGCAGTGGTTTTTATCTCATTGAAGAGATAAAGAAGTTTCAAGAAGGAGAGGATCTGGGAAAATGACGGAAGATTCTAGAAAATGTTAGATATGAATAATGATATTTGTGTGAGAGAGATGAAACAGCTTCCCATTGATTTGATAGCCAATCACATTTAGACTTGTGGCCCATTAACTACAAGCAACCAATCATATCTGCATGAGAACTGTAGCAAAAAAGAAACTCTAGGTTGCACTGTTCATAAGAAGCCCAACAAATGTAAGTTTGTATAATATAGTTAACGTGAGGCTTACACAATCGATTTATCCATGTATGTGATTCACTTGTACCTAGATCGAAAACAAGTTGGAGCCTTAGTTAAAAATATACATGTTAGTTGATTTTAAATTACGTATCTTATTAATTGTTAATATGTATTAGTTGTTTATTTTTCGTTTGTTTTATTATTGTTTGACTCGTAAAGCAAAGGGTGTTTTTTGGAAAAGAAAAATAAACCGGCTAATAAAGGTGAAATTTGATTTATATATTAATCTTGCGGAATCTTATGTGATGTTAAAGGGTTAGCCTTTCATACCGTAATGTGTTGAATGTATCCCCGTGTCAAGATTAGCAAGATTTAATAGTTTATAACTTGTTTTTAATAATAAAGTTTTAAACTTTTTCGATTGATGTTATTTGTAATCTACCAATGAATTGGTATTTACAAAAACCATCTTAAGGGTGATTACTATCATTCTACGCGCCACTTTGTGGTAATTATTCGAATAACTTGTGTCTTTTGACTCAAGAAGGTAGTAGAATATAGTAGTTGATAGTTATTTAATTGGTCTAACTAATACCTCGAGTAAAAGTTCATTACTGATAACGCTACACGCGTCGTTCGGGGTGAAAGGAACTTCCTTTTCGTCGAGCAAGTTTTTCAACACCCTAGGCAGTGAACCTAATCGTTGTAGTGTAGTATTAGGGTAAGCCACGGGAATTGATATCCTTCTCTAGGGGAATAGGAATGCTAGTGAGGAGTTACTACGCTAAGGTTGAGGTTGAGGAAGATTATTTTTTTATCTTTTTTTTGTTTTTTTTTTTTTTGAAATGGAAAAGTACGAATCTCGGGGTTTGGATTTGGGGGGTTTGGTATTTCTACCGATTACTCTACTATCTAATTATCTAATTAACTAAGGTGAGGGTAGTCTATGTCTAATTATTGTGTGCTCGTATGATGATTTAAAGATGTGTTTACTTAGGTTTTATTACTCCTTAATTATCTCCTATTGATGGTTGAATTGTCACGTCCTTATTCTTAATTGCGTTGTGTGTCTAAGGTCGTAGGGTATGCGTTTATCCCTAACTCTTTGAAACTACCAAAGGGTTTTGTCTACAAAATCTCTAGGATTTATAAACTCTAACTCTAAGGTACTCTTTGGATGGTTTAGCCTACAACTACTCTAGGTGTTATAGTCTAAGCTTTACAAAGATTAATCAAGCATTAACTACACAACGAATGAGCTATCGCATTACTAGATCATTAACAATTAAGATAAGAGACAACCAATCAATATTCAATAGTTAAGTTTCATATTCCCTAAGCAAACACACAAGTAAATTAGCCGGACATGGAGAACATGCAAGCATACACACAAATAATTGAAGACATAATTGAATTAATGAAGTAAAGCACTTATCTTGTTGTAAGATAGGGTTTGGAACCCTAAAATACTGTACAAGACAGCCTTGGTTCGGCTTAGGTTTTTACTCCAAAAGACTACACACTCAAAACTAAAAATTCGGATTCTATATATAAGATTACATTAGCGACGGCGTCACCTTATGATTTGTGACGCCGCCGTCGCCGCTTTGGGTTTCGTCTTGGCCACGTTAGTCTTGCGACGGCCACCTTATGCCTCGACGCCGCCCTTTCAGCCTTCTCTCGACGCCGCTGGATCAAATCTAGGCCGTCTGAAAGGCGACCACCTACTTTTAAAGCCCCTGAACCGTCACTTGAAAATAAGCAATTTGGCTACTGTGTGGTCACAACATGTGCTCCGACGGCGTCGCAGATAAAACCTCGACGCCGCCTCTGTGTTTCAAAGAACTTGAGTGTCTCGATTCTTGACTTTGGCCATTTTCTTCATATATCCGTGGCTTTTCGTCCAAATAAGTGCCATTCCAGCAATTTGCCTTCAAGAGACCTAAAAAGTGAAAAGAAACGATATTAAGTAATAACGGATATAAAAGTGATCAAATAAGGGCTTAAACGACCCCTCAAAAAGGTACATTTTAAAACCTTATCAAATATCCCTACACTTGGTATTTTCTTGTCCTCAAGCAAATGTGCTTTTGGCCAATTAATTTATAAGTTAGGGGTCATGAAGCATTGGTTTAGAACAGTCCACAACACATATAAGCCCCGCAAAAGTCATAACAAGCACGAAATTACATACTAGCACCTCACATGGGGTGTTTGGATACTCACATCTCTCGGTGTATATGAAATATAACAAGTTGGAAATGGAAGATAAACACTCATTAAGCGGTCCTAGTACATAGATTACCATAGGCTTGAGAATAGATCAAACCTCCATCGCTTTGGCATAAGCACCTAGGAAAGACTATCCAAGAGGTCTTTTAAAGGGTTGTAATGTTAGGCTTACGGTAGGGAAACAAAGGGTTTGGTGGGATAGGCTATTTAGTGGTGGCAAGTCAAAAATCTTTATGTTAAAAGCATACGAAGAATGGCGTTGCTAAGCCAAGACTCGACACTCTAAACTCTAGATAACTTGAAACAAGCAAACATAAATTTAAATGATAGATGTAGGATGGTAGCCCGTATGGTTTTTTTTTTTCACTCTTTTTTTTCGATTTTTTTTTTTTTACACTTTTACTCTACCATCCTCTACGGTAACATCAAAATAATAGGGATTTATAGGCACATCCCTACACTTGAGTTTTTATTACTCTAACACTAATTTGACCCGAATTGAAAAGATCAAAACACTTGGAGTACATTATTACGCAAATAAAGGGAATTTGAATTTAACGTTCCATTCTCGTCATTTCATAAACTTTAACTTTTCCCATGAGTCCCAATCGTCCCAAAACTGTATACAAAGGATATGACTCGACTTAGCAACTTATTTAAGCAACTAGATAATTGAACTAAGGGTTTTTAGGGTGATAACGATAATGCACTAAAAGTGAGTGCATACAAAGTAGGCTAAGGCGATTTGGGTGTACATTCAGGTGGTGTAAACAATGCTCTTCATTGATATTTCGGAAAACCGAAACATCACGAGAACCGCTAAAAGGATAGGCTCTGAGGGGTTAACTAGGGGTATCGTGTACTAAAGATGAGTACAACGCAAAAGTGTGGGGGAATTACTCAACCGATGTGGAAGAAGTAATTATATTACGGGTATCAAACAAGGGTTATCCTAATGCCTCTTATCATTTAGTTATTCCTAACTACTAAAGTGTAGTCTTACTATTAATCTCGGATGCATCACAAAACAAGTTCTAGAATCTATAATACTACCGGTTCACACTCTAAGCATCAAAGATAAATGCTTTAATTCCTACTAATCTGGGCGATCCTCATTTTGGGTGGAATTTAAGTGGTAAAGGGTTTTTGTGCTAGTCATATAACTTCCTATCCATGAGACGCTTTTGTTAAGACTAATGGCCCACTCCTATATGTCATGAAAAATTTTAAATTTGGTGCCAAAATTACCCTAACCGACATTTTCTCATGGTTTATTACACAAATGAAATTTGACAAAGCAAATAGTCAAGGACAAGCATAGTTTCAAAGTTCCCGTTTTATTTTCCCTCCCTACACTTAAACTACATTGTCCCCAATGTTCCCCGAAAGTATCAAAGTTATGATAATGGAAGGCAATCAAAAATGAAAGAAACTAGTACTCTCCTTATTAGCTCGGATCTGTGAAGTAGTGGTTAAATCTTTCTTCAAAAATAATGTTATGCATGAAAAGCTCCATCCAATCTTATGTATCTTCTTCTTGATAAATAAACCTGCACACTTGAAGAAAACAAACGAAACCTTCGCGTAAAATCAGCGGTAATAATATATATAAGACTCTACTAAACTAGGATATAATGCATGTGGAATGGATGTTTACGAATCTCGAAAATTAAGACCAAAAATTCCAAAATTTATAAGTAGCTCAAAAACGAGAAAAGTAATCAATTGTTTTGCTCCTTTCCCTACCAAGTTCGCGATTCCGAGTCAGGTTATCCTGACAAAACTGGTCCGATTTTCTGAAAAATTTACATCTTTAGAATCGGAAAAATTTAAAACATCCATTATGACTCGATACAAGCATTTGCCTGAACAAACACACATATATATCTTTAACTTTTAAATTGAAATTCTCATGTTTACGTTTTCTTTTGAAACGTGTGTAATCCTCCCACTTATCCTTTTGTAAAATACCTTTATATGTAATTAAGACAAGGTTAAAGACAAAATAAAGTATTTTCACAAATTCAAACATGAGAACATACAATAATGAAAGATATATGACACACAAATAAAAATGAAAAACAAATACACATGGGTTGCCTCCCGCTTGTTGTTCGAGTCACGAGCTTGACTCTACCCTTATTTAACAGATAAAGGGGAGGTTTTCCCTACACTTAAGTTTAAGTGCGGGTGATAGTAGCAATACACACCCTTAGGGTGGAAATTTGCTACGTGGGGAGAGGGTGATGGGTGATTTATATGCTCAAAGGAGTGTGCTCCATTCATTATAACCTTACCTAAGTCTATTGGTGTAGCGGGTGAATCAAATCTCACTTCTAAAAATGGATCATCTTCTATCAACTTCAAAAGATTCTTAGTTAAGGATCCATCTTGACCTAATAAACCCGGTTTAAACCCATAATGTTTCTTGTTATCAACCATGAATGGGTGATATAAGTGTGTAAGGTCATGGGTTACTCCTATATTAGCTTCCACTCTACATGGCCTAGAGTCTACCACCTTTATCAAGAAACTACCCAGGTTATTTATTTTGATGGGTGGATTGGGGCCTAATTCAATTCCAAGATTCACATCTAAAGATGGAAAATTGGGTAAGGTTTTTGGTTGAGGCTCCGTTTTATCAAAATTAGGAACTTCCCTAGGACTAAGAGAGAGGTCATGACAACAAGCATCTAAAACTACATTCTCTAGTGCGCTTTGGTCCAAAGGTTCTATATCAATCGGGGTTCCTATAGTCTCTTCTACTTCTCTCGGGTAAGTTATAGGCGATGTGTGTTCCTCAAGTGATGGTAGGGCTTGTGGGCTTGGAGTTTCCACCTCATTCTCCATTATATCTAGATCTCCTAAAAGTTCATCATGTGTTTTAGTATGATCTAACCCAAATACACTCCTAAGTATCTCAAATCCTTCTTTAGCCATTTCAAATTCTTGGTCCGATTCATAAGAATCATTCTCAAAAATTTGATCACTATGTTCTATTTGCCTAAAGGATTCCTCATGTGTGTCATATGTTTTGAAATCTATCCCACACATGCAAACAGGTGGTTCAACTCTAACCATCTCACAATCTTGTTCGGGTTTAGGTTCCATGTTCTTAAAAACTAGGTCTTTTTGATCATGATGCCTAAGGTTGGATAAATCCTCCTTATCCATTTCTTCAAGTTGTGACAACTCCGATGGTTTATGCTAGGAGGCTTTTCTCAAAAATTTCCGAGGGTCTCACTAAAAGGAGTTGATTCTAACAATGATCGTTGAATAGAAGCCATACAAGCACAAAATTTATCAAATCCATCAAACCTTACACTCGTCTCCTTTTGGATATCTCTAAGATCACTCACAAATTCATTAGAACAATAAAAAGCAATCCAATCTGCGAAATTCAATTGTTCCTCATTTGTTAATGATTCAAATGCAACTTCACTTGCCATAGCGACAAATGAAAAGGGTTTTACGAACACAAACACAATGAGGGGGGATAGACTACAAGGAAGCTAAAAATGAGAAAAAAGCTTACTTGATAGGAATCAAGTAAGGAAACCTAAACGAGGTGGACTACACGCGTCGTTCGGGGTCAAAGGAACTTCCTTTTCGTCGAGCAAGTTTTTCAACACCCTAGGCAGTGAACCTAATCGTTGTAGTGTAGTATTAGGGTAAGCCACATGAATTGATATCGTTCTCTAGGGGAATAGGAATGCTAGTGAGGAGTTACTACGCTAAGGTTGAGGTTGAGGAAGATTATTTTTTTATCTTTTTTTTTGTTTTTTTTTTTTTTGAAATGGAAAAGTACGAATCTCGGGGTTTGGATTTGGGGGGTTTGGTATTTCTACCGATTACTCTACTATCTAATTATCTAATTAACTAAGGTGAGGGTAGTCTATGTCTAATTATTGTGTGCTCGTATGATGATTTAAAGATGTGTTTACTTAGGTTTTATTACTCCTTAATTATCTCCTATTGATGGTTGAATTGTCACGTCCTTATTCTTAATTGCGTTGTGTGTCTAAGGCCGTAGGGTATGCGTTTATCCCTAACTCTTTGAAACTACCAAAGGGTCTCGTCTACAAAATCTCTAGGATTTATAAACTCAAACTCTAAGGTACTCTTTGGATGGTTTAGCCTACAACTACTCTAGGTGTTATAGTCACAAAGATTAATCAAGCATTAACTACACAACGAATGAGCTATCGCATTACTAGATCATTAACAATTAAGATAAGAGACAACCAATCAATATTCAATAGTTAAGTTTCATATTCCCTAAGCAAACACACAAGTAAATTAGCCGGACATGGAGAACATGCAAGCATACACACAAATAATTGAAGACATAATTGAATTAATGAAGTAAAGCACTTATCTTGTTGTAAGATAGGGTTTGGAACCCTAAAATACTGTACAAGACAGCCTTGGTTCGGCTTAGGTTTTTACTCCAAAAGACTACACACTCAAAACTAAAAAATTCGGATTCTATATATAAGATTACATTAGCGACGGCGTCACCTTATGATTTGTGACGCCGTCGGGTCGCCGTCTTTTGGGTTTCGTCTTGGCCACGTTAGTCTTGCGACGGCGTCACCTTATGCTTCCTCGACGCCGCCTCTTTCAGCCTCTCGACCGCTGGATCAAATCTAGGCCGTCTGAGTTGCGACGACCTACTCTTTTAAAGCCCGACAACCACACTTGAAAATAAGCAATTTGGCTACTGTGTGGTCACAACATGTGCTCCGACGGCGTCGCAGATAAAACCTGACGCCGTCCCCTTGTGTTTCAGCAACTTGAGTGTCTCGATTCTTGACTTTGGCCATTTTCTTCATATATCCGCGCCTTTTCGTCCAAATAAGTGCCATTCCAGCAATTTGCCTTCAAGAGACCTAAAAAGTGAAAAGGAACGATATTAAGTAATAACGGATATAAAAGTGATCAAATAAGGGCTTAAACGACCCCTCAAAAAGGTACATTTTAAAACCTTATCAAATATCCCTACACTTGGTATTTGCTTGTCCTCAAGCAAATGTGCTTTTGGCCAATTAATTTATAAGTTAGGGGTCATGAAGCATTGGTTTAGAATAGTCCACAACACATATAAGCCCCGCAAAAGTCATAACAAGCACGGAAATTACATACTAGCACCTCACATGGGGTGTTTGGGTACTCACATCTCTCGGGTGTATATGAAATATAACAAGTTGGAAATGGAAGATAAACACTCATTAAGCGGTCCTAGTACATAGATTACCATAGGCTTGAGAATAGATCAAACCTCCATCGCTTTGGCGTAAGCACCTAGGAAAGACTATCCAAGAGGTCTTTTAAAGGGTTGTAATGTTAGGCTTACGGTAGGGAAACAAAGGGTTTGGTGGGATAGGCTATTTAGTGGTGGCAAGTCAAAAATCTTTATGTTAAAAGCATACGAAGAATGGCGTTGCTAAGCCAAGACTCGACACTCTAAACTCTAGATAACTTGAAACAAACAAACATAAATTTAAATGATAGATGTAGGATGGTAGCCCGTATGGTTTTTTTTTTTTTTTTTTTTCACTCTATTTTTTTTTTCTCTTTTTTTTCTATTTTTTTTTCGATTTTTTTTTTTTACACTTTTACTCTACCATCCTCTACGGTAACATCAAAATAATAGGGATTTATAGGCACATCCCTACACTTGAGTTTTTATTACTCTAACACTAATTTGACCCGAATTGAAAAGATCAAAACACTTGGAGTACATTATTACGCAAATAAAGGGAATTTGAATTTAACGTTCCCTTCCCGTCATTTCATAAACTTTAACTTTTCCCATGAGTCCCAATCGTCCCAAAACTGTATACAAAGGATATGACTCGACTTAGCAACTTATTAAGCAACTAGATAATTGAACTAAGGGTTTTTAGGGTGATAACGATAATGCACTAAAAGTGAGTGCGTACAAAGTAGGCTAAGGCGATTTGGGTGTACATTTGGGGGTGGGGTGTAAACAATGCTCTTCATTGATATTCCGGAAAAACCGAAACATCACGAGAACCGCTAAAAGGATAGGCTCTGAGGGGTTAACTAGGGGTATCGTGTACTAAAGATGAGTACAACGCAAAAGTGTGGGGGAATTACTCAACCGATGTGGAAGAAGTAATTATATTACGGGTATCAAACAAGGGTTATCCTAATGCCTCTTATCATTTAGTTATTCCTAACTACACAAGTGTAGTCTTACTAGCGATCTCGGGATGCATCACAAAACAAGTTCTAGAATCTATAATACTACCGGTTCACACTCTAAGCATCAAAGATAAATGCTTTAATTCCTACTAATCTAAGGGCGATCCTCACATTTTGGGTGGAATTTAAGTGGTAAAGGGTTTTTGTGCTAGTCATATAACTTCCTATCCATGAGACGCTTTTGTTAAGACTAATGGCCCACTCCTATATGTCATGAAAAATTTTAAATTTGGTGCCAAAATTACCCTAACCGACATTTTCTCATGGTTTATTACACAAATGAAATTGGACAAAGCAAATAGTCAAGGACAAGCATAGTTTCAAAGTTCCCGTTTTATTTTCCCTCCCTACACTTAAACTGAACATTGTCCCCAATGTTCCCCGAAAGTATCAAAGTTATGATAATGGAAGGCAATCAAAAATGAAAGAAACTAGTACTCTCCTTATTAGCTCGGTAGGATCCGTGTGAAGTAGTGGTTAAATCTTTCTTCAAAAATAATGTTATGCATGAAAAGCTCCATCCAATCTTATGTATCTTCTTCTTGATAAATAAAACCTGCACACTTGAAGAAAACAAACGAAACCTTCGCGTAAAATCAGCGGTAATAATATATATAAGACTCTACTAAACTAGGATATAATGCTTGTGGAATGGATGTTTATAGAATTTCTGGAAAATTAAGACCTGAAAATTCCAAAAATTTATAAGTAGCTCAGAAAACGAGAAAAAGTAATCAATTGTTTTGCTCCTTCCTGACGCCGTCAGTTGCGATATCCTGACGCCGTCAGGTTATCCTGACAAAAACTGGTCTGCGATTTTCTGGAAAATTTACATCTTTAGAATCTGGAAAAAATTTCTGCAAAACATCCATTATGACTCGATACAAGCATTTGACTCGAACAAACACACATATATATCTTTTAATTAATTGAAATTCTCATGTTTACGTTTCTTTTGAAAACGTGTGTAATCCTCCCTACACTTATCCTTTTTGTAAAATACCTTTATATGTAATTAAGACGAGGTTAAAGACAAAATAAAGCATTTTCACAAATTCAAACATGAGAACATATAATAATGAAAAGATATATGACACACAAATAAAAATGAAAAACAAATACACATGGGTTGCCTCCCAAGAAGCGCTTGTTTTTGTTCGAGTCACGAGCTTGACTCTACCCTTATTTAACAGATAAAGGGGAGGTTTTCCCTACACTTAAGTTTAAGTGCGGGTGATAGTAGCAATACACACCCTTAGGGTGGAAATTTGCTACGTGGGGAGAGGGTGATGGGTGATTTATATGCTCAAAGGAGTGTGCTCCATTCATTATAACCTTACCTAAGTCTATTGGTGTAGCGGGTGAATCAAATCTCACTTCTAAAAATGGATCATCTTCTATCAACTTCAAAAGATTCTTAGTTAAGGATCCATCTTGACCTAATAAACCCGGTTTAAACCCATAATGTTTCTTGTTATCAACCATGAATGGGTGATATAAGTGTGTAAGGTCATGGGTTACTCCTATATTAGCTTCCACTCTACATGGCCTAGAGTCTACCACCTTTATCAAGAAACTACCCAGGTTATTTATTTTGATGGGTGGATTGGGGCCTAATTCAATTCCAAGATTCACATCTAAAGATGGAAAATTGTAAGGTTTTGGTTGAGGCTCCGTTTTATCAAAATTAGGAACTTCCCTAGGACTAAGAGAGAGGTCATGACAACAAGCATCTAAACCTACATTCTCTAGTGGTGTTTGGTCCAAAGGTTCTATATCAATCGGGGTTCCTATGGTCTCTTCTACTTCTCCCGGGTAAGTTATAGGCGATGTGTGTTCCTCAAGTGATGGTAGGGCTTGTGGGCTTGGAGTTTCCACCTCATTCTCCATTATATCTAGATCTCCTAAAAGTTCATCATGTGTTTTAGTATGATCTAACCCAAATACACTCCTAAGTATCTCAAATCTTTCTTTAGCCATTTCAAATTCTTGGTCCGATTCATAAGAATCATTCTCAAAAATTTGATCACTATGTTCTATTTGCCTAAAGGATTCCTCATGTGTGTCATATGTTTTGAAATCTATCCCACACTGGTTCAACTCTAACCATCTCACAATCTTGTTCGGGTTTAGGTTCCATGTTCTTAAAAACTAGGTCTTTTTGATCATGATGCCTAAGGTTGGATAAATCCTCCTTATCCATTTCCTCAAGTTGTGACAACTGATGGTTTATGCTTAGGAGGCTTTTCTCAAAAAATTTCCAGAGGGTCTCACTAAAAGGAGTTGATTCTAACAATGATCGTTGAATAGAAGCCATACAAGCACAAAATTTATCAAATCCATCAAACCTTACACTCGTCTCCTTTTGGATATCTCTAAGATCACTCACAAATTCATTAGAACAATAAAAAAGCAATCCAATCATGAATTCAATTGTTCCTCATTTGTTAATGATTCAAATGCAACTTCACTTGCCATAGCGACAAATGAAAAGGGTTTTACGAACACAAACACAATGAAGGGGGATAGACTACAAGGAAGCTAAAAATGAGAAAAAATCTTACTTGATAGGAATCAAGTAAGGAAACCTAAACGAGGTGGACTACACGCGTCGTTCGGGGTCAAAGGAACTTCCTTTTCGTCGAGCAAGTTTTTCAACACCCTAGGCAGTGAACCTAATCGTTGTAGTGTAGTATTAGGGTAAGCCACGGGAATTGATATCGTTCTCTAGGGGAATAGGAATGCTAGTGAGGAGTTACTACGCTAAGGTTAGGGTTGAGGAAGATTATTTTTTTATCTTTTTTTTGTTTTTTTTTTGGAAATGGAAAAGTACGAATCTCGGGGTTTGGATTTGGGGGGTTTGGTATTTCTACCGATTACTCTACTATCTAATTATCTAATTAACTAAGGTGAGGGTAGTCTATGTCTAATTATTGTGTGCTCGTATGATGATTTAAAGATGTGTTTACTT
Source organism: Chrysanthemum makinoi (assembly GCA_910596185.1). NCBI lineage: Eukaryota > Viridiplantae > Streptophyta > Magnoliopsida > Asterales > Asteraceae > Chrysanthemum > Chrysanthemum makinoi. Next base: position 218,032,889 of record OU343218.1, read on the forward strand.
AGGTTTTATTACTCCTTAATTATCTCCTATTGATGGTTGAATTGTCACGTCCTTATTCTTAATTGCGTTGTGTGTCTAAGGCCGTAGGGTATGCGTTTATCCCTAACTCTTTGAAACTGAACTACAAAGGGTCTCGTCTACAAAATCTCTAGGATTTATAAACTCAAACTCTAAGGTACTCTTTGGATGGTTTAGCCTACAACTACTCTAGGTGTTATAGTCACAAAGATTAATCAAGCATTAACTACACAACGAATGAGCTATCGCATTACTAGATCATTAACAATTAAGATAAGAGACAACCAATCAATATTCAATAGTTAAGTTTCATATTCCCTAAGCAAACACACAAGTAAATTAGCCGGACATGGAGAACATGCAAGCATACACACAAATAATTGAGGACATAATTGAATTAATGAAGTAAAGCACTTATCTTGTTGTAAGATTGGGTTTGGAACCCTAAAATACTGTACAAGACAGCCTTGGTTCGGTTTAGGTTTTTACTCCAAAAGACTACACACTCAAAACTAAAAAATTCGGATTCTATATATAAGATTACATTAGCGATGGCGTCACCTTATGATTTGTGACGCCATCGGGTCGCCGTCATTAGGGTTTCGTCTTAGCCAGGTTAGTCTTGCGACGGCGTCACCTTATGCTTTTGACGCCGCCCTTCTTCAGCCTCCCTCGACCGCTCGGATCAAATCTAGGCCGTCTGAGTTTCGATGACCTACTCTTTTAAAGCCTGACACCGTCACTTGAAAATAAGCAATTTGGCTATTGTATCTGTAACGCCCCGACCCGACAAGGGTAAAGGAATCACAAGTAATGGTGTCATATCAAAGCAAACATAAACATCCAAAAGAAATCTTAACATAAATGCGGAAATAATCCAAGTCAAAACGACTTCAATACATAGGTCCCAGCGGAAAAATAACTCTAACAAAATATGAAATAATGAGTCTTAAATGGCATCAAAAGATCAAAGCTAAATAAATCTCTAAGGTAAGTCCACTCATGCACTCATCCCAAAGCAAAACCCAGCTTCCAATGCTTAGATACCTGCCGCGGAAGAAAAGAAAAGTGCTGCTGAGCTTCAAAAGCCCAAAGGAACAGATATGAAAGCAAAGCGAATACTAAACGATATCGAATATGAAATATAATAAACGAAAGATAGCAAAATCATAATCATTTTCATAGTATAAATCAGAATTTTCAAATAAAGTTTATAGTTAACTACCACGAGCCCAGAAACAAATATCAGATCATAATCATATTCTCACAAGGCAACATTTCTCGTAAGGCAACATTTGTAGGGGAGACCTACCAGAGTTATGAAGGACGTGCATGCACGCAGCATCAATCATTAGATAACATATAACAGATAACAGATAAAAGATCTAGGATGCATCCATACGCTCCTTCCTACATATACAAAATATGCTCCACCATCCAGAACGTGGCGTAACATCACTCTACTGCTTCTAGAGTCATATCGAAGTGCATCACCGATAGGACATGGAACCCCCATGACTAGTGAAATATTTGGCTCGGTGTCAAACTATCTTAGGTCAAATCAGATTGTCATAACTGACACGATCATATTTTATCGAAGGTTATTCATATTTTCAAAATCAGAGTTTTCATATCATATAGTTCAAAATCAGATATTTCATAATTCAGAAATTAGAGTTCAGATAAGCAAAGTACCAAACAAAACAGAATGGGGTTCATAGCAAAGGCTTAGGAAACCCTAATAGAAAAGCTAACGAAAGAAAACGTTAAAAGGAACCTTTACTGAAAAGGTCAGAATATATGTACCTTATTCCAAAGCAAATGATCGAAAAAGCATAAATACGGAAAGCAAAGGATTACCTTCTTCTCGTAACCTATACACATTAACGGTCGTCCATGTTATTTATGATTCCATCATCGTCGAAATGATCTTTTAACATTTGGTATTTATACTTAGTGTATTCAGTGATCTTCATACTTTAGGATTTTATGATTAAATGAGACTTAAGTGTTTTATAATTAATATCGTAGATTAGAGTTCATTATGTCATTTATTAAAGTTTAGGGTTAAATGTGAAAATAGTTTAAACGTCATAACTCACGCATGAAATAACGAATTAATACTCTTAGCTTCAAACCCTAATCGACTCTCATTATGTTCTAGGGTTTTCTCCTTCTTTTAATATCACATTAAAATGCATTTACTTTTCATGTTACGTCTTTTAATGACTCGTTACTTAACCTAACACCTTCATGTCCTAACCATACGTTACTTATATATATGTTATACTTCAACTTTTATTCCCATGCACGTTTATGATTTTATGTGACACACAAATTACTTATTATCCGGATTAAATACACATTTACACACACACGCACCATAGCTTCGACTAGATATGACCACGTACTACGTTTACATATCTACAAGCTCACTTGACTTATAAAACACCCGCATGATACACAAACCATTTAGGGTTCGGCATGCACTATTCGGTTCACATTTCAAACTAGGGTTTATGTTTATATGACCTCTTACTTATTTAATACATGTTCAAAACTCTTATATGTTTCGGATCAAACCTAGGGTTTATGTTAAATATGTTATTACGCAAATCCTAGCTCATCTAAGTACTTTACATATTCAAGTTACCATGTTTTACACCTTGGTCGAAACATACACATGGTTCGGTTCACATGCATGTGGTTCGGTTCTCATATACTCGACCTAACCATGGTCCGATTCAATAATACTTATTACGTAACATACTCTTTAATACTTATAAGGTTCAAATGGTATGGTTTGTTCTTTGTTGGTTTCATATGGCTCGACACAAGGAAAAAGGAAACACAAGTCGACTAAAACAAACATGCGACAACATATTAACTTAAGGTGCATCAAAGGAAAACGAGAAACACGTTATACCTTAACTTGGTTGAAGCAAAGTCTCGACACCCAAAGGTTGTAGGGTTCGGCCGAGTGAGAGCAAAGAAAAGAAAGAGAGGCAATCAAAAACTAGGGTTCCAAATTAGAGTTAATGAGTTATATTTATAAGTGGTAACATTTTAGGTTTAAGGCTTTGAGGGTGGTGGGCTTCGGCTTGGGTCCAACGAACAACAACCCACGCCCATATGGGTTCTCGGCTCCTTGATCCAACGAACAAACAAACGGCCCAACTCGGTTTACACGAGACGTTTAACTCTTTCGTCGTACTAAATCGATCACGTATACGTATTAGTTAAGTTTTAATTATCCATAAGTTAAGTTTTAATTTCGTTAAATGAATATAAATGTCTTTTACGTATTTTATAAATTTTGATTCCAAGGGTATTTTAGTCTTTATTCATGTTTTAGATTTTCTGGTTTTACAACTCTTCCCCTCTAAAAAAAATTTCGTCCTCGAAAATTGAAATGAAACGAAACGAAAACGAAATGAGAACATACCAAACTATTCAAAGAAATGAGGATAACTAGCTCGCATCGACTCTTCGGTTTCCCAAGTAGCCTCACGCCCCGGGTGATTTTTCCAAAGAATCTTAACGAACGGAATGACTTTATTTCTCATGACTCTTTCTTGCCTTTCTAAAATAGCTTCCGGTTCTTCAGATAAAGACATATCGGATTGAATTTGATCAAACGGATAAGAAGCAACGTGTAACGGATGATAATTGTATCCTCTTAGGAGAGATACATGGAAGACATCATGAACATGCGATAACCGAGGCGGGTGCTAATCGATACGAAACTTCTCCTATACGCCTGAATTTCAAACGGACCGATGAATCGAGGACCGAGCTTGCCCTTGATTCCAAAACGTTTCACACCTCTAAACGGTGAGACTTTTAAAAATACACGATCTCCAACCCGAAATTCTAAATCACGACGATGCTTGTCGGCATAACTTTTCTGACGAGACCTAGCCTCCTTCAGCTTTTCTCTAGCAATAGCTACTTTCTCATTACCGATCTCAATCATTTCCGGACCTTCAATTAAACGTTCACCTACTTCATCCCAACAAGTAGGTGATCTACATTTCCTCCCATAAAGAAGTTCAAACGGTGCCGCCTTAATGCTAGCATGCCAACTGTTGTATGCAAACTCTACTAAACACAAATATTCATCCCACTGCCCATTCTAAAGCACAAGCCCTTAGCATGTCCTCTAAGGTCTGAATAGTCCTCTCTCACTGACCATCTGTTTGAGGATGAAATGTCGTATCAAATTAAGTCGAGTACCCCAAGCTTTTTGCAAACCTTTCCAAACGGAAGTAAAACGCGGATCTCTGGTCATGACACAATAGATGCCGGAGTACCATGAAGCCTAACGATCTCTTGCTGAAAAATTTCCGCCAATCTACCAATACCATAATCCTTTCTAATTGGTAAGAAATGAACAGATTTGGTTAGTCGATCAACAACTACCCAAATCGCATCATGCTTCTTCCGAGTAAGAGGTAGTCCAGTCACAAAATCCATAGATATCTTATCCCACTTCCATGTCGGAATATCCAATGGCTGTAACTGTCCACTAGCCCTTTGATGTTCAATCTTAACCTGCTGACAAATCATACACTTCGATACAAACGTCGCCACATCTTGTTTCATGCCATTCCACCGAAGTATACTGTTTCAAATCCCTATACATCTTGGTAGAACCAGGATGGATAGTGAAAGGAGAACTATGAGCTTCAGCCATAACTTTCGCGAGTACCGAATCATTGGGAACACAGAGCCTATCTTCATACCATACAATTCCGTCATTTCAACCTTAAACTCCGCTCGCTTACCTTCTTCAACATTTTACGCTACGCCCACAACTCGCCATCTTTCTCGAGCTTCTTTAATTTGTAGTATAAGGTTCGACTCCACCTTCATACTAGCCCAATATCCATCAAAACCTCATACACACAACTCAACATCCAAACGTTCTAAGTCACGAATAATCCTAGGTTCAATCTCAATACTTGCAAGAATGCCTGATTTCCGACTAAGTGCGTCAGCAACTACATTAGCCTTACCAGGATGGTACTGAATGTTGGTATCATAATCCTTAAGAAGTTCTAACCATCTTCTTTGTCTCATGTTAAGTTCTTTCTGAGTGAAAATATACTTGAGACTCTTATGGTCGGTGAAAATATCACACGTCTCTCCATACAAGTAATGTCTCCAGATCTTCAATGCGAACACCACAGCAGCTAACTCAAGGTCATGAGTTGGGTAATTCTCCTCATACGGTTTCAGTTGCCTTGAAGCATAAGCTATCACCTTTCCATGTTGCATCAAAACACAGCCTAATCCTTTCTTAGATGCGTCACTATAAATTTGAAATCCTCCAGAACCAGATGGAAGAGTCAAAATAGGAGCGGACACCAATCTCCTTTTCAACTCCTCAAAACTCTCTTCTCGTTCATCCGTCCATACAAACTTTTCTCCTTTTCTCATCAGTTTGGTTAGGGGCAAAGCTAAACGAGAGAAACCTTCAACAAAACGTCGGTAGTAACCAGCAAGTCCTAGACAACTCCTAACCTCAGCCATCGTCGTAGGTCTTGGCCATTTAGTGATAGCCTCAACCTTAGACGGATCCATGGTGATACCATCGGCAGATACAATATGACCAAGGAAAGCGACTTGTTTTAACCAAAACTCGCGACTTCAAAATTTGGCGTACAACTTCTTCCTCAATCTCCAAAACTATCCTGAGATGTTGCTCATGCTCTTCTTCAGACTTGGAGTAAACCAAAATGTCGTCGATGAAAACGATAACAAACTTGTCGAGGAACTCATGGAAAACACGATTCATTAGGTCCATAAACACAGCAAGCGCATTTGTCAAACCGAAAGGCATAACGAGAAATTCATAATGACCATATCTGGTACGAAACGCGGTCTTAGGAACATCTTGCTCCCTCACACGTAGCTGATGATAACCAGATCTCAGATCAATCTTAGAAAAGAACTTAGCTCCTTGCAGTTGATCAAACAAATCATCAATACGCGGCAGAGGATAACGATTACGAATAGTAATACGTTTGAGTTCACGGTAGTCGATACATAGACGCATACTTCCATCCTTCTTCTTCACAAACAAAACAGGTGCACCCCATGGAGAAACACTGGGTCGAATAAATCCATTCTCTATCATCTCTTGCAGCTGCTCCTTCAACTCCTTCAGTTCTACAGGTGCCATACGATATGGAGCTTTCGAAATCGGTTCCGCACTAGGAATTAACTCAATGCTAAACTCAACTTCTCTACGGGGAATACCGGAAGTTCATCGGAAAAACATCGGTGAATTCACAAACAACAGAAAGATTTTCAATGTTAGGACTCTCTAAAGATGTGTCCTTAACAGATGCCAGAAAACCTTGGCACCCATGAGCAATCATGGTTCGTGCCTTCATAGCAAAAATAAACTTAACAGATTTGAGGGGTTGAGAACCATAATAAACAAATTCAGGATGTTTTACGTCTCCAAAGATCACTGTTCTAGTATAGCAGTCAATTGAAGCTCTATGATAAGCCAACCAATCCATGCCTAGAATGATATCAAAGTCGACCATATCGAGAGGATACAGATTTTCAAAGCGAATACGATCATCAAAACGAAGAGGGCACTTAACGTATTTATGATCAATGATCATGTGGTTTTTCATAGGCGTAGAAATCGATAAGTGATTTGTTAGTGGTTTAGGCTTCATATTAAGTTTCTTAGCAAATGTGACAGATATAATGGAGTGTGGCACGGTATCAAATAAAGCGAAGACAGAAAAATCATCAATGAAAAGAGTGCCCGTAATGGTACCTGAAGTGCGCTCCGCCTGATTCCGAGTAGTAGCATAAACACGCCCAGTAGTAGGTGGCGGCTTGATGTAGTTTCCGTGAATCACCGGGTTCCTCTTAGGCAATCCTTGATCTTGAGTAGTGGAACCACAAGAGAAACATCCACCAGTGGCCTTAAAACACGGTCCCGGATGAGCCTTTCCACAAGTAGTACAGATAGGTGCGGGAGGCAAAACTTCGCTTGTCCTTTGTGACCAAGATCCGAAGCACGACCCTCGATTTGATCCTCGAGCCGACCGATCCTTGTTGTAACGCTGGTTATTGTTACCTTGATTCTGACGATCATTTCCATTCTTACCAGCAACTTTGCTATCCTGACCCCTCGTCTCAGGGCGCCTAGAGTCCACATTCCTTCCTCGACGACCCCGCCGATCATAATTCCTATCCACTTGACTCTCAAATCATAACTCCGCCAGTTTCCCTTATAATCATTACTTTGAGTCCTACCTTGAATTCGATCACCATCGCGATTACGCTTGTTGGAACCCGAACCCTCATGAAAGATCTCAATGTTATGAGTCAAGCCATTGCAGCCGACACATCCTCATACTCAGTGTTAAGCGCCGGTCCAACACCCACTTTTTCAATCCCCACTTGAAGTGCTTAGCTGACGCCTACCATCTCCAAAGATTTGTTCCCACAAAACTTACCATTTCATAAACCTACCCATGTACTCATTGGAGTTCTCATGATCAAACTGGTAGATTCCTTGATAATCCCTCTCGTACCTTTGATGTTCAGATCGGGAAGTAACGGTTATAGAAGATAGTCCAAAACTCAGCCCAAGTACAAGTAATAGCAAAAGCATCTCCTCCTCTCGCCTGTTTGAGTGCCTTCCACCAGTTCAAAGCATCATCCTCCAATTTAAATGTACCAAACGGGTCTTAAATTCATCTCCACAACCCAAGACTTCAAACACTTCTCAATATGAGTGATCCAGTCCTCTGCCTCAGTGGGAGTAGCAGCAGTGCTAAACGAAAGAGGCTTGAGCTTACCAAACGCCGAGCCAAGTGTGAATGCCGACGGGTTGATTTCCTCCACCACTACCCGAAGCACCATTTTGATTCCGAATGTTGTTGATCACCTGTGTCATCACCTCATGTGTAGTAAGACCAGGGAAAAGAGTGTTGAGCGCATTGGCAACCGCAGATCCAAGCCAGAATATCATCGTCTCCATCAGCGCTACCGTTAGTACGACGAGTTTGAACCATCTGAACGATATTCAAACGATTAGCAAAATGAACAAAGGTGAGATACGAAATGGAAGTTCGCAGAAGGAAACCTAAAGTCTACCCAATCCTCACAGGTCAAAGCCTAAGCTCTAAGGGTCTCAAAACCTATGGTCCATATGTCACAGTGTCCCGACTACAAGTCGAAACCTGGGCTCGATGCCATAAATTGTAACGCCCGACCGACAAGGGTAAAGGAATCACAAGTAATGGTGTCATATCAAAGCAAACATAAACATCCCAAAGAAATCTTAACATAAATGCGGAAATAATCCAAGTCAAAACGACTTCAATACATAGGTCCCAGCGGAAAAATAACTCCAACAAAATATGAAATAATGAGTCTTAAATGGCATCAAAAGATCAAAGCTAAATAAATCTCTAAGGTAAGTCCACTCATGCACTCATCCCAAAGCAAAACCCAGCTTCCAATGCTTAGATACCTGCCGCGGAAGAAAAGAAAGTGCGGCTGAGCTTCAAAAGCCCAGTGAACAGATATGAAAGCAAAGCGAATACTAAACGATATCGAATATGAAATATAATAAACGAAAGATAGCAAAATCATAATCATTTTCATAGTATAAATCAGAATTTTCAAATAAAGTTTATAGTTAACTACCACGAGCCGAAACAAATATCGATCATAATCATATTCTCACAAGGCAACATTCTCGTAAGGCAACATTTGTAGGGGAGACCTACCAGAGTTATGAAGGACGTGCATACACGCAGCATCAATCATCGATAACATATAAAGATAACATAAAGATAACGAGATCTAGGATGCATCCATACGCCCCTTCCTACATATACAAAATATGCTCCACCATCCAGGAACGTGGCATAACATCACTCTACTGCCCTAGAGTCATATCGAAGTGCATCACTGATACGGACATGGAACCCCCATGACTAGTGAAATATTTGGCTCGGGTGTCAAACTATCTTAGGTCAAAACAGAATGTCATAACTGACACGATCATATTTTATCGAAGGTTATTCATATTTTCAAAATCGAGTTTTCATATCATATAGTTCAAAATCGATATTTCATAATTCGTAAATCGAGTTCAGATAAGCAACAGCTCAAACAAACCGAATGGGGTTCATAGCAAAGGCTTAGGAAACCCTAATAGAAAAGCTAACGAAAGAAAACGTTAAAAGGAACCTTTACTGAAAAGGTCAGAATATATGTACCTTATTCCAAAGGAAATGATCGAAAAGCGTGAAATACGGAAAGCAAAGGATTACTCCTTCTTCTCAGAACCTATACACATTAACGGTCGTCCATGTTATTTATGATTCCATCATCGTCGAAATGATCTTTTAACATTTGGTATTTATACTTAGTGTATTCAGTGATCTTCATACTTTAGGATTTTATGATTAAATGAGACTTAAGTGTTTTATAATTAATATCGTAGATTAGAGTTCATTATGTCATTTATTAAAGTTTAGGGTTAAATGTGAAAATAGTTTAAACGTCATAACTCACACATGAAATAACGAATTAATACTCTTAGCTTCAAACCCTAATCGACTCTCATTATGTTCTAGGGTTTTCTCCTTCTCTTAATATCACATTAAAATGCATTTACTTTTCATGTTACGTCTTTTAATGACTCGTTACTTAACCTAACACCTTCATGTCCTAACCATACGTTACTTATATATATGTTATACTTCAACTTTTATTCCCATGCACGTTTATGATTTTATGTGACACACAAATTACTTATTATCCGGATTAAATACACATTTACACACACACGCACCATAGCTTTGACTAGATATGACCACGCACTACGCTACATATCTACAAGCTCACTTGACTTATAAAACACCCGCATGATACACAAACCATTTAGGGTTCGGCATGCACTATTCGGTTCACATTTCAAACTAGGGTTTATGTTTATATGACCTCTTACTTATTTAATACATGTTCAAAACTCTTATATGTTTCGGATCAAACCTAGGGTTTATGTTAAATAGGTTATTACGCAAATCCTAGCTCATCTAAGTACTTTACATATTCAAGTTACCATGTTTTACACCTTGGCCGAAACATACACATGGTTCGGTTCACATGCATGTGGTTCGGTTCTCATATACTCGACCTAACCATGGTCCGATTCAATAATACTTATTACGTAACATACTCTTTAATACTTATAAGGTTCAAATGGTATGGTTTGTTCTTTGTTGGTTTCATACGGCTCGACACAAGGAAAAAGGAAACACAAGTCGACTAAAACAAACATGCGACAACATATTAACTTAAGGTGCATCAAAGGAAAACGAGAAACACGTTATACCTTAACTTGGTTGAAGAAAAGTCTCGACACCCAAAGGTTGTAGGGTTCGGCCGAGTGAGAGCAAAGAAAAGAAAGAGAGGCAATCAAAAACTAGGGTTCCAAATTAGAGTTAATGAGTTATATTTATAAGTGGTAACATTTTAGGTTTAAGGCTTTGGTGGTTGGGCGGCTTGGGTCCAACCGAACAACCAACCCATGCCCATATGGGTTCTCGGCTCCTTGATCCAACGAACAAACAAACGGCCCAACTCGGTTTACACGAGACGTTTAACTCTTTCGTCGTACTATGTCGATCACATATACCTATTCGTTAAGTTTTAATTATCCATAAGTTAAGTTTTAATTTCGTTAAATGAATATAAATGTCTTTTACGTATTTTATAAATTTTGATTCCAAGGGTATATTAGTCTTTATTCATGTTTTAGATTTTCAGGTTTTACAGTATCGTCACAACATGTGCTCCGACGGCGTCGCAGATAACACCTGACGCCGTCCCCTTGTGTTTCAGCAGATTGAGTGTCTCGATTCTTGACTTTGGCTATTTTCTTCGTATATTCGTGCCTTTTCGTCCAAATAAATAAGTGTCATTCCAGCAATTTGCCTTCAAGAGACCTAAAAAGTGAAAAGGAACGATATTAAGTAATAACGGATACAAAAGTGATCAAATAAGGGCTTAAACGACCCCTCGAAAAGGTACATTTTAAAACCTTATCAATTACTTTATTCTAAACACATCGTTAATAAATTAGCTACTAGGCTCGCCCACAGTGAATAAACTATAAGAGAGATATAAGCAGGGTTGTTTAACATCCCTAAAGAAGTCGAGTTTTAAATATGCTTCATGCTGACCCGTTTCTCTGCTTCTTTGTGCGTTCATATGGAGCTACCGAACACTTTTGATCAATGTAGATGTTTAATAAATAGCTTAATTGAGTAAAGTTTATATTGAATGTATGATACGAAAATGTGTGCATGCTTCTTCATACATATTTGATTTCACATCCAATTAAAAGTACCCTTTGAAAAATTTAAGTTTATGTCATCCAATTAAAGAAACACTTGCAGTTTCCATTTACGTTATGTGAGACGTAGCTAGATTGTAATCCAAAGGTAAATCTCCACGTTATGTGAGACGTAGCTGGAACAAATTTATAGTTTTTCAAATTTGACAACTTAATTGAGTTACATGGTGAGAGCCCTTAACCCAAGGCATAAGATGAAATGAAACATGCTTACAATGACATTATGTGATAGTCCCTAGTGCCATTAAGTAAGTCCCATAATGATCAAGGAATTGCATAGGACTGACAATTATTGTTCGACACTTACCTTATTGAGTACTATCATTACTAACAGATCAACTGATATAATGGTACTATGTCAATTAGGATCCTAGATTTTAAGAAAATTGTATGGTTTATGTTTATTAACCAATGTGTATTTAAATTTCTTTAAAGATTATATTATTGAAAGTACTAACTTTTGAACTTTTTCTATAGAATGGCTTAACCCGACCATAACACACTAAACTATGCTTTCAAACAAATGTTTTATCAAGAGAAGTTAACTGGCAACAATTTCAATGACTGGTTTTGACAACTTAGTATAGTCTTGAGAGTTTCAAAGAGACTTAATGTATTGGAACAGTCTTTGGTTGAGGCCCCTCTTGCTGATTCACCCAATGAGGTGTTGGAAGCATGGACTATTCAAAGATGATTGTCACAAAGAGGTAGCATGCCTTATGCTTGGCAGTATGAATTTTGACTTGCAGAAGCAATTTGAAAATCACACTCTCCATGATATGCTTCATGAACTGAAATCCATGTTTGAAAAGCAAGCATGTGTAGAACTATTTGATTTTCTTGAATCTCTACATGGCTTCAAACAAGGGGAAGGAAAATCTATGAGTTCTCATGTACTTGAGATAAAAAGTTGCTTGGATCAACTTGAACGTCTCAACTACCATCTTCCTCAAGATGTATGTGTTGGCCTAATCAGTATGTGTTGGCCTAATCAACAGATCCTTTCATAAGGAATTTGTTGGATTTTTGCGCTACTTCAACATGCATTGCACGGAGAAGACAATTAATAAGCTACTGCAATGCTTATTGATTATGATAAGGGTTTGCCCAAAAAGGCTGATGCACCTCAGGTACTAACAGTACAAGGTGACAGAATCCAAAATCTAAACAAGCCGCAAACGAACAAGGGCAAGGGAAAAGGCAAGGTGAAGGGTAAGCAGGTTATGGCTTATCAACCCAATCCCAAAAAGTGCCCTCCCAAGAAGAAAGATCATCATAGAAAGGATTAAGCTTGTCACCACTGCAACGAGGTAGGGCATTGGAAGAGGAACTGTCCCCACTACCTTACAGAGTTGCAACATAAGAAAAAGAAGAATGTTGGACAAGTTGCCAGCACTTCAGATATTTTCATGATAGAATTATTTGCTTTCCTCATAAATATATTTCCTAGGTGTATGACACTGAATGTGGTACTCATATTTGTAACACTTCTCGGGGACTTAGAGGAGCAAGGAAGCAACACCTTTACGTGGGAAATGGAATACGTACAAATGTTGAAGCCATAGGGACGTTTAATTTATTTTTCCTTCGGGATTAGTACTAGTATTAGACAATTGTCATTACGCACCTTCTATAATTAGAGGTGTCGTTTTAGTTTCTTTGTTAAAGGATAATGGTTATGTTCAGACTTTTACAAGTTATGGAATTTCAGTTTCTTTGAATATATCTTTTATTTTATGTTATTCCTGTTAATGGTGTTTTTGAAATTGATATGCATGAACTTGTGTCGAATGATAATAATAATTATGTTTTTAACATTAGCAATAAGAGAGTCAAGTCAGACTTGGATTTTACTTATCTTTGGCATTGTCTACTTGCTCATATAGGCAAGAAACACATTGAAAAGCTGCAACACGATGGGCTATTGCACTCTATCAATGACAAATCATTTGATAATTGCGAATCTTGCATATTTGGGAAGATGGCAAGAAAAACCTTTCTGCATCAAACGCAAAGGGCTTCAGATCTACTTTGAATAATCCATACAGATGTATGTGGTCCACTTAGACATGTGTCAAAGCAAGGTGCTAGCTCCTTCTTAACCTTTACTGATGATTTCAGTCGTTATGGTTATGTTTATTTACTTAAACATAAACATGAAGTCTTTGAAACATTTAAGGTTTTAAAGAGTGAAGTAAAGTTACAACTCGGAAAGAAGATTAAAGATCTTCGATCCAATAGAGGTTGTGAATACATAAGCCAAGAGTTTAAAGATTACCTTAAAGGTGTGGAATTGTCAAGCACCTCACTCCTTCATATACACCACAACACAATGGTGTGTCTGAGAGTAGGAATCGTACCTTGTTAGACATGGTTCGATCTATGTTTAATTTTACAACTCTATCCTTATCCTTTTGGGATTATGGTTTAAAGACTGTTGTTCACATTCTTAATATGGTTCCAACCAAGAAGGTTGATAAGACTCCATACGAATTATGGTATGGAAAAGATCCCAACTTGTCTTACTTAAAGGTCTGAGGTTGTGAGGCGTTTGTTAAACGTGACTCACCAGATAAACTCCAACATAGATCTGTTAAGTGTATCTTTATAGGATACTCAAAGGAAATGATGGGTTACTATTTTTACTACCCACCTGAAAACAAAATAGTTGTTGCCAGGTATGCTGATTTCCTTGAAAGGAATCTCATATCTCAAGAATTCAGTGGGAGAGTAATTGATTTGAAAGACGATCAAGAAGATACATCACCTTCTGAAAACATTAGCCAACTTCAAGAGGAGCCACAAAGTCTCACACCTCTACCTGAAGTTACTCCCATTCGTAGGTCTGAAAGGACTATACGTGCTCTTGAGCGACTATGTCTAAATGTAGAATTCGATGAGTATAGTTTAGGGGATCTTAATGAACCTGCTAACTATAAGGCTACTATGGTTGATCCGGAAAAGGGCAAATGTAAAGCAACTATGAATGCGAAGATGAAATCCATGCATGACAATGAAGTCTAGGTTAAAGCAGACCTTCCTCCTAACGCTAAAGTCATTGGCAGCAAGTGGCTTTTCAAAAAGAAGACTGACATGGATGGTAAAGTACACACCTAATGCTCGTCTAGTATCAAAGGGCTATACTCAAACCTTTAGGATTGAGTATGAGGAAACCATTTCTCCTGTATCAGACATTAAATCCATTAGGATTCTTATAGCTATAGTGGCATACTATGACTATGAGATTTGACAGATGGATGTCAAATCTCCATCTTAAATGGTCACCTTGAAGAAGATATCTTTATGGCGCAACCTGAGGGGTTTGTGAATCCACAATTTCCAAAGCGAGTATGCAAGCTTCAAAGATCCATTTATAGATTGAAGCAAGCGTCAAGGCAATGGAATAAGAGATTTGATGAGAAAATCAAGAAATTTGGTTTTAATCAAAATCTTGATGAGCCATGTGTATACTATAAGGCTAGTGGGAGTAATGTTACTTTTCTTATCTTGTATGTTGATGACATACTGATTATGGGGAAACATATTCTAAGTTTACAAGAGGTTAAACCCTATCTTGGAAGATGTTTTGCTATGAAGGACTTAGGAGAAGCAACATATATTCTAGAAACCAAGATCTACAAAGATAGATCTAGGCAGTTGATTGGACTAAGTCAAAGTGCTTACATTGATAAAATCATGAAGAGATCCAAGATGCAAGATTCCAAGAAGGGATATCCTCCAATGCAAGTAGACCTTGGCTTAAGTAGCAAACAATGTGCTTCTACACCTGGTAAGGTGGCACGCATGAAGAAAGTTCCTTATGCTTCAGCTGTTGGATCTATCATGTATGTAGTGAGATGCAGAGGACCAGATGTGGCGTTTGCATAGAATATTACAAGTCGATATCAACAGAATCTAGGTGATAATCATTGGACTGCTGATAAGAACATTCTCAAGTACTTAAGGGCCACTCGAGATATGTTTCTATTGTATGGTAGGAATCCAGAGGCAGAACTTGATGTTACAGGTTACTGCGATGCATCCTGGCAGACTGATAAAGATGATACGAAGTTTCAGACGGGTTATGTCTTTTTAGTCAATGGAGGAGCAATGGATTGGAAGAGAACCAAGAAGAGCACCATAGTGATGTCTGCAACAGAAGCTGAGTACATAGCTGCTTCAGAAGCTGCGATGGAATCTGTTTGGATCGGGAAGTTTGTTTCAGCGCTTGGAGTTATGCCCTCAAATGAAGAACCTACGAAATTGTATTGCGACAATTCTAGAGCAATTACATTCGCCAATGAACCAGGAGTTATGAAATGCGCTAGACATTTTCCTAGACAATATCACTATGTTCGAGAACAATTCGACATTGGTGAAATCAATCTACTCAAAGTTCACACATATGACAATCTAGTTGATTCATTTACGAAGCCTTTACCTAAGGCAAAGCTTACTCAACATGCTGAGAGCATAGGACTTCGTTTAACTGATAGTCTCATGTAAATTTTTTATTAGAATTTGGATAAAGGATGCGTTAAACAATTATTATTTTTAATGAATTAAAATACTTGATATGTTTGTTTTCATTTATAAAAAGTTGCATCATGTATTTGCATGTTTAACTCCATGAATAACTTAAGTTATTCTGTAGGACCTTGTTTTACTCAACCTTATCACGAATACCAAGCTTACCACATGATACACACGTAAAACACTAGGCGTAAAGATGAAGTAATAAAGGGTAAGCAAAGATGGTGACTTGAATGATGTTATGCGTATGTAGAGAGAAGAAAAGATGAAAACAAGAGAAATGTTATTCCAAAGAAAACACACACTTAAACACTCAAGCACACCCCTCAAATGACACATTTGAGGGTTATTTATACTCTTAAACAAAATGCCCTAATGGGCTTGGCATGGGGTTGGATTAGATTCTAACTTACATAAGGCTAGCTTAACTTAACTTCTAACCATTTAGCTTAGCCCAATCCACGAGCCCGTTGACTATTCTATTAGGATATCTAACACACGTTACAAAGTTCCTAAACGTGAATGACCATCACTTCTATTAATTATTATTAAGGCTAACAATCTCCCCCTAAGGGGTGGTCATTCAAAAGATGCTCCACTTGGTAAGGTCTTTACTTTTCTCGAGCTTCAACTTTGTGTGTAGACATAGAATAGTCTTGATTCTTTGTTCCTTCATGCTTTGTGATCAGTTAATGGTGTTGTCTGTCGTTGATCAACTTCTTTGGGATAGGTGTCTCCACGTCTTTCTCCACCATGCTCACACTTCTTTTTGACTTTGAATATCCAATGTTGTGAAGTTCTCTAGTCTTTAAACTTTGTAGATTCTTTGACATTGACAAAGAATCAACTTTAACTTTGTGTTGCCTTTGATTTTGATGAGAACTTTCATTTGATGTTGGTATGAGCATGGGAAGATGGTGCGGTCTTTCCTCCAAGGAACAATCATCGGATTTATGAATATGTTAGTTGAAAAATACCAATCGATCATTTTGGACTTTTCTTAAAGAATTGAACACTACGATTGTTTTACTGATGAATGTCTTGATTCCATTCACCTTGGTTGGGCGAATCGGCCTTCCGAATCCCGTTGAGGGACAGTTATCATTACATAGAACAAATTCAAGTAATGAACCATGTCTTTAGGATTCAATTCGTGAAAGGAATCTACTTGGCGGGATTTCCAGCACTTATAAATTCGAATGTCGAGGGTGTTAACAAAGATATTGTGAAAACACATCTCTAATTCTTGCAAAGGCTGTTCCTGAACTGGAGTCCCTCAAGTAGGATAACACGATGTACCGAAGTACATCTACAATTCAGGTGAGTCGCTGAAGTACACCGAAGCATCACTCCACAACTGTAGACCGTTTGAGACAACACTAAGCGTAACCCACAAGGAGTTACCGGGCGCACTGTTATTAGGGCTGTTTGATGTTGACCCTGGCAGGAGTTTCCATTCAATCACTAAGGATCATAGTTTTGAATCCCCTCATAAATGTTCTGGCAGATTGCTAAGATCTGCGTAGGACTCTAGAATGTATCACTTGTGTCCTTATTGTTGAACAACAAATGATGAAATATTGAGTGTTCCTATGAGATCTTTTAATGAATCTCATGGCTCTAGACTCGATTAGTGCGTTTTGGTTTTCCTAAGTGGAGACTAGGGAGAGGGTCTCCTTCTTCAATACCAACGATCTCTAAGAGAAAGTCAATAGATTATGTAGGGTTCCCATTGAGAATGAAACAAATCCTTTTAAGAGGAATTGAGTGGCTAGAAGGTTTAGTGCAGTGAGTCACTGGGTCTATGACGTCTTTGTCTTCAATACCGGTGTCATCTCAGTGACAACCAGTAGTAGATGAATTGAACCCGATTTCTGCCCTAAGTTGAGTTATGGAGGGCTATTTCTTTTCACCCTTTTTCTTTACTTTTCTTTTTAATTCTTCAACCCCTTCTTTCTCCTTTCACACATTACTTCCTTTTTTTCAATCATACCTAAGGACTTCTAGTTCTAAACTATTGGTGATGTCCTTGGGTAGATCCCTCCGGCTCTGGCGGATCATAGGACGGATTCTCCTATCCTTAGTCACCTTATAACTCCATGACTATCCTATGTTGCCATAAAACGTTTTTCTTGAAAATCTCTCAAAGTGTTTATGATTAAAACATATTTAGTTAACACCTTGAGAGTTTTATATTTTCAGAAACACTCCCCCTTCACATGTGCTTATATTGTTTTAACTTAAATCTGCACAGTGAGGTAGAGTTCGCACTTTTTGAATTGATCGACTTTAAATGAACAAGACCGATTCGAGACACGTTTATATCACTAGTGAACTAGCTTGAAATTATTACTCGTCCTGGTCAAGTCCATAGAAAGTTTCTCGAGATGGTACATTTCCTGACTTTGATTTCTCGTCAATTCATTGGTTACGACTGAGTCGAGTTCTTTTGAGATTCAAACAATGATCATTAAACATTTTTGATCACATTTTTAATCACGTCTTCTCCCCCTCAAAAATAGCATATTCGTGATATTTTTTATATCAACGGATTAAACAATATTTTTAGAATCTTTTGGGGAGACAAACGGATTTGATTTTAGCATGAAATTGGAACATTTTATTTTTATACTCCCCCTTTAATAAAGCATATTCAATAAAGGGTTTCGGATGGAGTTATCTTGAGCACAAAAAATTTGAAAGATTTTGAAAAATCTTTTTGAACAATCTTGAAAAGGTGCTCAAGATGATGATGATTTCTCACCAGTTTTAAATGTAGTGCACTGAAGCGTACACTAGATTTTCTTTAGAAACATGAGTTTTGATTTGAAATAATCAAAAGTCATCATTTTTGTCCGGGTTTCATACTGAAGTATACGAAAGCCATTTTTGAAGAAATTTTTAGAAACTACATGTTTTAGAAAAACATTTAAAGAACTCTCGCCAGCATCTGTACATGTCCGTATCATTGTTGAATGACATTCTAGAAACGTCTGAATATCGATTATACTGAGAGACATGTCGCGAGAAGAATATTTTGAATTTTGATTTTTTTATTGTTTTTGTATTTTTGAAAGTTTTATATTTTTATATTTTGCTTTTGTTGGTTTTTAAAATTTTGTATTTGGTTTTTCAAAAATATTTATAGCGAAGCTTTTTGGAAAATCATTTTCAAGAAGATTCGAGAAGACGCTCTAACTCCTCAAGGGGTTAGGCTTCGCTTTCCAATTCGTCGAACTAAATCGTTAAACCTTTCTTTTGGAAGGGCTTTAGTAAATAGATCAGAGAGTTGGTAATCTGTCTTCACGAAAAATAATTCAACAGTACCTTCTTCTGCGTGCTCTTTTATGAAGTGATAGCGGACACGGATATGCTTAGTCTTTGAGTGATGAACAGGATTGCACGATATGGCTATGGCACTTTTCGAGTCACGGATATTCTAAATATCCATGTCGATTAATCATATGGGAATATGATTGAATTAAGACAAATCTGAGGGATTGGATGAAATATACTTTGTATATTGAAGGAAGGTCCTGCCAAACACGCATGATATTCAAAAGATTGCATATCGGACTTATCCCAACCGACATGATTGTACTTTATTGATCTTTGTCATCAAGTAAATTATGTGAATGATAATCTTTATTTATCCTTAGACTTGAGACACAAGCCGGAATGGCGTGGGTGGAGCCCATTTCTGTGAAATAGTCTACCGCTATCCGTAACTAGTGGTAATAAGGGCTATTTACAGAAGTGTTGTGAAATTCACGGATTACTCTTGTAGTCAAGATAGAATTCGTTCATTTGAATTTGTTTTGAAGTATAATACTACTGGGCCCCTGTAGGGGCGACAAGATGTTTGTATGGCCATACCCAATATCGATCTGGAATACGTCCCGATGATTTGGTAATCTTGATCAATAGGAATATAACGAGAAACATAATAGTTAAATTATGGAATGAATAATATCCATATCCATATTTAGCACGATATTTGAAACAAAAAAATAACATAATGATGAATCATTAAAAATGTGCTTCAGGAAACCACATTCTAGTTGTCCTGGGGCATTGGCGTGTTGCTAGACGCTAACAAATGTCATTACGTATATTAAGATATGTCCAAGTGAGAGCTGTTAGTTTGTGAACATATTTAATAGTTGTATGTCCGGATTCGAAGTCGAGCATATGGGATTGCATGCGTTACGTATGAGATTCAACTATAATAATTATAAATAATAGTTTTGTTTTAATTATTATTTTATAGTTAACAGTTAACTGTCGTATAACTTAACGGATGTTAAATGTTACTAGAAGGCCTGGAAGAGAAAATAAGCCAAGAGAAGGTTCTAGAACCCCTCTTAGGCTTATGGCCGATCGATCACAAGGATTTCCAAAGGAATTTCTTGTCTAACTTGGACACTAAGCTATCTATCTAATATAATAAACACGAGTTTTGTACCACCCTTTAAAGAACCTCATGCAATTAATTTTCTGATGTGTCAAAGCTGTGATTGGTCAGAAAAAAAAGGAATGTACAACACCTTAATAACTAATGACTTTCAATACTCTCTTTCAAACACACGCCGAAAAGTCAAATCTTCCTCCATACTCTTTCATAAACATTTAACCTGTTACAGTTAAAGAAATCCATTTAATTACAAAAAAAAATATAAAAATAAACCCTACATTCAAACTAATTCATATGGTTTAAAGATGTTGAGTCAGAATTAATTACAAAAATAAACCCTAATTATTTGTTATGAATACAGTAGGGGATTGAACAATTAAATTCACAACAATCAAATATACTTCCAAAAATAACACACGGTATTATATTTATGTAATTGATTGAATATCAAGGTATATCAGTTTCGATTTAAACTATCACCGATTCAAAATCAGATTCAAAAATGGCGTTTTACTCTAATTCACGTGGAACCCTATTTTTGGCATAGATCATAACAGATTCAAATCAAGGTATATATCAGTTGATTTTTTTTGGTTGATTTAGTTTTTAATTACATGTTAGTATCGATTCTTTGTAATTGATTTGATTAATTATCAATTAAGAAATCCTCTTACAAAACCCCTAACTAAAGTTATTGAATGGTATTTTGTTTTTAAGAAAAACATTTTTCAAATGATTTGTAATTTTTTGGAGGTATATTGTTTTGGTTTTATATTTAGAAATAGACTAGTGAATCATAATATTAAAACTCTTCTAATTTATGTTTGACTATATAATATTAGAAGGGTTTTAATATTAGAAGGGTTGTAGTATAGTGGTAAGTATTCCCGCCTGTCACGCGGGTGACCCGGGTTCGATCCCCGGCAGCGGCGCCAAAATTTGATCTACGCTGAACCGTCAAGTCTAATCACACAAGCCGGCCACTTGTGAATGGCCGACCGTAACAGACTTAAAACAGCTCAGACACAAATGCAAATGAAGATCAGAGAATACAATGGATTCCCGGGTCGTTAAGTCCCACGAAGACTCAATGGTGTGAAAGCGCTGATCGGACGATAGAATGATCACTAATGATAGTGATCAGAAAAGATTTGGATAGGATAATTACACTACCTTGAAAAGTTATAAATTAAAGCGACTTAAATACAAATTAAGAAAATTAAAAAGATAAAAGATATTAAATAAACGCTATCACTATTTTTAAAGTGATGAACGTTTAAAACTTAAAACGCATTTTAAATTAAAACTACGAAACGTCAAATAAAAAAACGTGAAACTTATTCAATATTAACCCTAAAAATATGAAAATGATATTTTTATAAACCTAATGATATAAGAAAATTATTAGAAAAGGAGAATTATTTTTAAAACTATTTATATAATTATTATTAATTAAAAACTATTTTAAACTATTTAATAATACTCTAAAATAAAAGAAAATATGAAATAAGACTAGAAAAATAAAATTAAGATTTAGAAAAATCTAAAATATCATAAAACTAATTTTAAAACTAAAAATATATTTTTTTGACTTTTTATATATTTATTATTAATTAATTACTATTTAAAACTAATTTAAATGCTAGAAAATACTATTTAAGCTAAGAAAATTATGGAAAAATACTTTTTAGGCTATTTATATTTATCTTAACTTAAGAAAAATGAAAAATTATTTTTTTGAAACTTTTTCTCAATTATTTGCAATAAAAGCTATTTTAAAATGATTAAAAACTATTTTTAAATAAGAAAAATACTAAACAGTGACCAAAATTAATGAAAATTTCAGGGAAATACTAAAATGTTATTCTAAATCTGAGAAAAATGTAAAAACTTGGGCTTATGTGGAAGAATATAGAGCTGATGTGTAACTGATGGGCAATAAGCACTTAGAAAATAAGCTAATAAGCTCTAAAGTGAACCAAACTTCTACAGCAGGCTAAGCTACACTGAAACTACTCTAAGGCATCTTATTGCAGCTACTCCTAACACCTAAAGAGCATTTTACAAAGATTAAGCTAAATGATTACTAAAGCAAATAAGCAAATCGTTTGTTTAAGCAGATTAAACGCTATCCAATAAGCTACAGAGAAAACTAAAAGTGTGGTCCTCAAGACCACCAACCAGATATTACTTACCCAAATTTACAGCTAATGAGGACAAGAGATAAAGAAGTTCTCGATCAAAAGAAAAATGGCAAAAGAAAGCGGTACAGTGGGTGCCAGAAGAAGCAATTAAACAGGTAGCGTTGTTTGAGCTTATCTATGAGCTTATCGAGAAAGCAAATGTGAAAAGCAAAATTGCAATCTTAAAGATCACCTAGCTGACTACTTATAGACCAAAGATCAAGCCTTAGCTAGCTAAATGAACATTGCAAGCGCAAGATTCTGCATAAAACTAGTTTTAAAACAATTTTGACTTTTAAGAACAAATACAAAGTTGACTATAATGAGATTTGAAATCAAATGAAGGACAGAGATGGATGAAATGTGATGAAATGAGACTTAAACAAGCTAGCTTATCAACTTTTTAAACCATATGCAAGATCTCACAAACTGATTTCAACAATTGAGAACACTAGAATAGCTACAAGCTAATTTTGACTTTTAGCTCAAATGACAAGCAAAATAAAGGCAGGATATGACTGCATATATCTATAACAAGCCTCAAGCAACTAATCTAATCCATTATGTGACCTCTAAAACAGTTTAACAAAGCAATCCAAACACCCCTTTAACAAACCCAATATGCATTAAAACTCAAATCCTAACTGAGATTGAATTTAACTGACCTCATAAGCATAGAACTTAACTAGGAAACAGATTTAAACAAGAAATTTGACACAAATTAGTTGACTTTTTGACATTTGATTGAATATAACTGATTTGAATGAAACAGACTCACCAATAGCTATAACAAGCTAGGATGAGTTTGTAAAAGCTGAAATATTATTCCTAACTACTTAATAAGCTCATAGCATGGAACTAAATACGAAATGAGGCGAGATATGAAATTGGTTGAAAACTGAATTTGATTAAAACAGAATCAGTACAAATTGAAATTACAGAAACTGAAAATACAAAATAAGCGGAGTTTTCCACTGAAATGAAAAATACAAGTAATTAAGATAAATAAAAAGTTCTTAAAACCTAAAAAAACTAACTACTCACTACTCCCACCAAGCCTTCCTCTGCTCTTTTTATACTTCAAAATGCTTTCCACTTGACTTTAGCATTTCCCACCTTTATTTCAGACCCTTGGATGATTTTAAGTGAATCTTGGCCATTGAGCATTTTTTGCGGGAAAAAGGTTTTGACAGATGGCTATGGTTGAGTGAGGGGGAGGAGATACATTAAATGATTCTTGTATTGTTGTTGAGGTGGGGGGACAAGGGGTTGAAGAGTTGAGTTGGGGAATGGTTTGTGTTTAATGTTGCAGGCAAAGTGGTTGGAGGAAGGAGCAAAAGCGGGCAGCAAAGTGGTGGTTTAATTGGATGGGTATAACCATTTTACCGGGTCTTGGGTGGGTTGACCGGGTATTGATATTGGACCGTGGGTTTGAAGGGTAATGGGCCATGTGGTGTTGGATTGGGAATTAATAACATAAGGTCGGTTGGTACATGTAGTATACAAGGACCAAACATGAAAATCTGTCAAAGATAAAGGACTGATCATGAACTTTTTCCAATGTTATCACAAGGACCATACTTGTCATACTTAAATAGTTAAAGGACCATATTTGCCATTTTCTGAAATTTGAAGGACTAAACATGACAATTTTTAAAGTTTAAGGACCAAAGTTGTAATTTTGCAAATTTTACATTTCAAAGGTTTGTTTTGACAACTTTTGACTCCCATGGACCTTAAATGACATTTTTCTTAATTTTGATTTACCAGGGATCAAGTTTTGACAATTTTTGAAACTTGGGGACTAAAAGCGCAATTTTTGCAAATTTGATATGTTTTTCATCTGATTTTGATATTTTTGTATTTAAAACACATAAAACACTGATTTGTGATATTTTGATCATTTTGATGTGTTTACGAGTGTTTTCAGATGATTTTGCAGTTAATATTGTACAAAAATGATGAGTATTTAGACACTCATCAATCCCCCACACTAAGATATTGCTAGTCCATAGCAATGATTTGAAGCTTTAATGGATTTTAAAACTCTTAACAAAAGCCATCATTCCGGAGTAGCCAAATGTTTCAGTTCAAGTAAGAACCATGGTACACCGATAACCAAGTGATTTTGAGCAAAACACACCGACTTAACGGATTTGATTTGTCTTTACTAGAAGCCGTACCCTTCTGGACTAGCCAACTCTTAGATAAATTATCAGTATTATCTTTGGTGAGCTGATTACCAATTATGGATTTTCCACGCCTTTACACAAGCCATAACCTTGCGGGCTAGCCAACTCTTCACTTTTTAGGATATGGTGAGTTGAGAACCATACAATTTTGGGCAAATTGCAAGCCATATAAACGGATTTGAGAAATCTTTACCAAGAGCCGTTTGCTCCTGGATTAGCCAATCCTGTAGTTTATCAAACATGTATGAATGATAACCAATTGAGTAAGTGTAAAACACTACTCAAAAATTTGGCCAAAACGGGGAACGGATAATATATGATAAAATTGGTGAGAATTCCCCCCCACACTTAGAAATGAATATTGCCCTCAATATTCAAATCTTACGGCTGTTATGCGTAAAAACAAAGAACGTAAAAGGGAAATATTACGGCCATTATTTAGAAAGATTTTTTTTTTTTTTTTTTTTTTTTTAAACACAACATGTGGGGCAACCCCCCCACACTAGGGTGGTAGAAAATAGAAAGAAGTCAGAAATATGGGTGAAAACCCATATAGTGTGTGCTATTGTTTTTTATTTTCGAGTCGCTAGCTTGACTCGACCCCGCATTAATTGGTTCATGGGGAAGCAAAGTGGAAGGAACAATCTCCATCGGACTTTCAATCAAGATGTTTGGACAAACATTGAAGCACGCGAAAGTTCCACACCGATGAGATATAGAGAGAAGACCGACTCACAAATGATAAATGAAAATGCCTGGGTCAAAGATAGTGTCTCACTCGAAGGAGTGAAGAAGAGAGGAAGTCACCGAGTAGTGAAAAAGAAGGAAGATCATGATAACAATCATAACTAGATCTTCTTCCTCGGGATTAAGTGCAGTTGCACTTATTTGGATTTTATTGGTTGAGCTCTTTGGTTTGGAAGGCATCTCGGTTGGGAGGGTGGGAAGATTTGTCATAACTATGCAAATTGAGATTCTCTTCCCCCGATCATGATTTTTGCCATCCAAGCAATCATACTCCAGCGGAGATATGACATGAGAGAGTTCACCGGAGAACTCCTCATGAAGAGTATACTGAGGTGGGACATGTGCTGGTAATCGTGGGCTATAAATATGCACCTCGTCCATTATAGTCTCCGTGTCAGACTCATCACTATCAAAGATTGGATTAACTGAATTTAGAGTAAATTCATAATCGAATTCGAATAAAGGATTAGTGATAGTCGTATTATACATTTGTGAAAACAACATGGTCAACATCCTCTTCTAAGTTGACGATCTCGGAATGTGGAAGTGATGCATCAATAAATTCTATGCCTTTAGAATATAAAGAATCGGCATCACTATAATCACTGTCAAAATCTGAGAAAGTCTCAACAAGATTATTTGTAAGAGGAGAAGACACATCACATTCATTATCAAGAATTCCCTCAGACTCACTTGGGGTTGGGATAAAGTTCTCAACATAGGCGATTCGTTTCGGAATAGTCTTTGAGATGCTCATCCCCATGTTTAGAGTCTTTGGGATCAAAAATTTCAAAGAAATAGGATCATCGACCTCTTCAAAGGAATTCACTTCTCTCAACGGCAGTGAGTGAAGGGAAGAGTCGAAATGAAAGGCTCAGAAAGCGGGAGTGGGATTGCCACTCGGAGCATCGACTTTGCTTCGAAAACATATATAGCTCTATGCTCTTCATATTCTCCTCCGTAACAATTCTCCCATACTCTTTTTCCTTCAACGGGAGTGGGATTGCCACTCGGAGTCATAGATTCCTCATCAAAATCATCATCGTCGTCGTCATCATAATCGTACACGAGAAGTTTCCAATATTGGGAACTTACTCTAGCTGCTTGTTCTTCGCACACGTTTTCGAGACTCTTCTTTAACTAATTCTTTCAAATCTTGATGGTATATCTAGACAATTTTCGAGAAGTTCTTAGGAATTTGAGAGGTTGTGTTTGAATCGTTTGGTACTGTGGATGTTGGTCATGATAAGAATAGTCATAATTGTTACATTTTATGCTCATGTAATAGACAAGCGTGTTCCCCTGTTTGACACTCAAAACTCTGGTGAGGACCTCCACGTACTCACAAGAATATGTCTCCATCTCATAGTGCGGGGTTGGTTGAGAAATTAGTTGTTTCATTGTAGGGATTTTGGTCATAGACAAACCCGTTTCCTGGATTCACAATGCCACAACCGGGGCAATTTCCACCATTTGAGGTCCCCACACCATTCACAACCAAATTAGTGAGGATAAGACATAGAAAGAATCAAATGGATAGAGGGTAAAAGAAATGTAGAATCAAAAGATGTGAGAGGATAAAGATGGATTTTTTTGGATTTTTGAAAAACATATTGCAAAAACAAAGAATGAAAATATTTTTGGATTTTTCGATAACTTTACAAAAACTTTTACAAAAGATGGAATATGTGCAGGAATGGATCTGAAAAAGGCTAAACACACGCTAAAGCCTCCGGCGTGGCGTAAAAATTTGATCTACAAGCGTCAAGTCTAATCACACAAGCCGGCCACTTGTGAATGGCCGACCGTGAGACTTAAAACAGCTCGGACACAAATGCAAATGAAGATCGAGAATACAATGGATTAGGGTCGTTAAGTCCCACGGAGACTCAATGGTGTGTAAACGCTTGATCAGACGATAGAATGATCACTAATGATAGTGATCAGAAAAGATTTGGATAGGATAATTACACTACTGAAAAAGTTATAAATTAAAGCGACTTAAATACAAATTAAGAAAATTAAAAAGATAAAAGATATTAAATAAACGCTATCACTATATTTAAAGTGATGAACGTTTAAAACTTAAAACGTACGCTTAAATTAAAAACTACGTAAACGTACAAATAAAAACGTGAAACTTATTCAATATTAACCCTAAAAATATGAAAATGATATTTTTATAAACCTAATGATATAAGAAAATTATTAGAAAAGGAGAATTATTTTTAAAACTATTTATATAATTATTATTAATTAAAAACTATTTTAAACTATTTAATAATACTCTAAAATAAAAGAAAATATGAAATAAGACTAGAAAAATAAAATTAAGATTTAGAAAAATCTAAAATATCATAAAACTAATTTTAAAACTAAAAATATATTTTTTTGACTTTTTATATATTTATTATTAATTAATTACTATTTAAAACTAATTTAAATGCTAGAAAATACTATTTAAGCTAAGAAAATTATGGAAA
The DNA here is from genome assembly GCA_910596185.1 of Chrysanthemum makinoi. Taxonomy (NCBI): domain Eukaryota; kingdom Viridiplantae; phylum Streptophyta; class Magnoliopsida; order Asterales; family Asteraceae; genus Chrysanthemum; species Chrysanthemum makinoi. The sequence goes on from OU343218.1 coordinate 218,060,869, forward strand.
AATACTTTTTAGGCTATTTATATTTATCTTAACTTAAGAAAAATGAAAAATTATTTTTTTGAAACTTTTCTTAATTATTTGCAATAAAAGCTATTTTAAAATGATTAAAAACTATTTTAAATAAGAAAAATACTAAACAGTGACCAAAATTAATGAAAATTTCAGGGAAATACTAAAATGTTATTCTAAATCTGAGAAAAATGTAAAAACTTGGGCTTATGTGGAAGAATATAGAGTGATGTAACTGATGGGCAATAAGCACTTAGAAAATAAGCTAATAAGCTCTAAAGTGAACCAAACTTCTACAGCAGGCTAAGCTACACTGAAACTACTCTAAGGCATCTTATTGCAGCTACTCCTAACACCTAAAGAGCATTTTACAAAGATTAAGCTAAATGATTACTAAAGCAAATAAGCAAATCTGTCCCACTGTTTAAGCAGATTAAACTGCTTATCCAATAAGCTACAGAGAAAACTAAAAGTGTGGTCCTCAAGACCACCAACCAGATATTACTTACCCAAATTTACAGCTAATGAGGACAAGAGATAAAGAAGTTACTGATCAAAGAAAAATGGTAAAAAAGGACAGGGGCTGCTGTAGCAGAACAGGTAACAGGTAAGCTGTTTGAGCTTATCTATGAGCTTATCAGAAAAGCAAATGTGAAAAGCAAAATTGCAATCTTAAAGATCACCTAGCTGACTACTTATAGACCAAAGATCAAGCCTTAGCTAGCTAAAATGAACAGTCTGCAGCAACTGCAAGATCTGCATAAAACTAGTTTTAAAACAATTTTGACTTTTAAGAACAAATACAAAGTTGACTATAATGAGATTTGAAATCAAATGAAGGACAGAGATGGATGAAATGTGATGAAATGAGACTTAAACAAGCTAGCTTATCAACTTTTTAAACCATATGCAAGATCTCACAAACTGATTTCAACAATTGAGAACACTAGAATAGCTACAAGCTAATTTTGACTTTTAGCTCAAATGACAGCAAAATAAAGACAGATATGACTGCATATATCTATAACAAGCCTCAAGCAACTAATCTAATCCATTATGTGACCTCTAAAACAGTTTAACAAAGCAATCCAAACACCCCTTTAACAAACCCAATATGCATTAAAACTCAAATCCTAACTGAGATTGAATTTAACTGACCTCATAAGCATAGAACTTAACTAGGAAACAGATTTAAACAAGAAATTTGACACAAATTAGTTGACTTTTTGGCATTTGATTGAATATAACTGATTTGAATGAAACAGACTCACCAATAGCTATAACAAGCTAGGATGAGTTTGTAAAAGCTGAAATATTATTCCTAACTACTTAATAAGCTCATAACAGAACTAAATACAGAAATGAGACTGAGATATGAAATTGGTTGAAAACTGAATTTGATTAAAACACAGAACTGAGTACAAATTGAGAATTACAGAAACTGAAAATACAAAATAACTGAGTTTTCCACTGAAATGAAAAATACAAGTAATTAAGATAAATAAAAAGTTCTTAAAACCTAAAAAAAACTAACTACTCACTACTACCACCAAGCCTTCCTCTGCTCTTTTTATACTTCCAAACTGCTTCTCCACTTGACTTTAGCATTTCCCACCTTTATTTCAGACCCTTGGATGATTTTAAGTGAATCTTGGCCATTGAGCATTTTTTGGCGGGAAAAAGGTTTTGACAGATGGCTATGGTTGAGTGAGGGGGAGGAGATACATTAAATGATTCTTGTATTGTTGTTGAGGTGGGGGGACAAGGGGTTGAAGAGTTGAGCTGGGGGAATGGTTTGTGTTTAATGTTGCAGGCAGTGGTTGGGAGGAAGGAGCAAAAGGCGGGCAAGTGGTGGTTTGACTGGATGGGTATAACCATTTTACCGGGTCTTGGGTGGGTTGACCGGGTATTGATATTGGACCGTGGGTTTAAAGGGTAATGGGCCATGTGGTGTTGGATTGGGAATTAATAACATAAGGGTCCGGTTGGTACATGTAGTATACAAGGACCAAACATGAAAATCTGTCAAAGATAAAGGACTGATCATGAACTTTTTCCAATGTTATCACAAGGACCATACTTGTCATACTTAAATAGTTAAAGGACCATATTTGCCATTTTCTGAAATTTGAAGGACTAAACATGACAATTTTAAAAGTTTAAGGACCAAAGTTGTAATTTTGCAAATTTTACATTTCAAAGGTTTGTTTTGACAACTTTTGACTCCCATGGACCTTAAATGACATTTTTCTTAATTTTGATTTACCAGGGACTGTTTTTGACAATTTTTGAAACTTGGGGGACTAAAACTGCAATTTTTGCAAATTTGATATGTTTTTCATCTGATTTTGATATTTTTGTATTTAAAACACATAAAACACTGATTTGTGATATTTTGATCATTTTGATGTGTTTCTGAGTGTTTTCAGATGATTTTGCAGTTAATATTGTACAAAAATGATGAGTATTTAGACACTCATGACTATATTTAGAAAATGATTGTGTAATTGGAAAAAATTATGAATCACGCATTATAATTTAATTAATCATATGAGTGAATCATAATATTCAATTCAAATCAACATCAAAAAATAACATACAGGGTTCAATATTTATGTTAATGCTTCAAACCCTTTCAGTCAGTTACTTCTAGACAATTAATTTTGTCAAATTCAAATCAACATCCAAAAATAAACCCTTATCTTTGAATACGACTCTTCCTTTATACGCCTCTTCTTTAATCTCTTGCAAAGTTATAGCCGGTTACAATCCATCAATTGATGTTGACACATTTAAACAATCATCTCCAAAAATAATTTACGATTTATGAATTCAAATCATCTGAATGAGTACTTAACTTCAACCCTAAGATATCATTGTGGTTCCAGTCATGGTTGCATCATTTTTCTATGCCATACCTAAGAAGTCGATCTATGCGGGTTTTTTGTTGGCTAAAGCTTCAAATATGTAATTATCTTTTAATTTTTTGCATATTCAATTTAATATGTATGTAAATTATTATATTGGATTTCAATTTAACTATAATATGTTTTTTGCATATTCAATTTAATATGTTTAACATTATGTATATTTGACCTATCACAGTTTTTTGTTTAATTATTGTTGATTGTATGTTTTATTGTTAATTTTTGATAAGATTTAGTGTTATTTTGATTTTTATTGTTTGTAGGATTATAATTGAATGATTTTGCAGGTTTAATTTAGTTCCTCTAGGAAGGTGATTCTTATTACTCCACATTTACCATTTATTTCTATTACAAAGTTTATCATTAACTATATTTATATTTATATGTTTTCCTTGTGCTATATAAGATTACGGGTCTGAAGGATTTGGTAAGCATTCACATTCGTTTCTGTGATGAACGTCTTCTTTATATTAAGTTAGAGCATAACTTAAAAGGGACCCCGGGGCTTCAGTAGAGTGTATTTAGATTCACGTATACTTGCATCGAACTTACGATGTCGTAGATGAAACATTACATAGGTAAACACCATAAACTTTTATCATTTTAGTTGTACTTTGAAACACGAGTACAACTAAAATAAACACGAGTTTTGTACCACCCTTTAAAGCACCTCATGTAATTAATTTTCTGATGTGTCAAAGCTGTGGTTGGTCAGAAAAAAAAAGAATGTACAACACCTCAATAACTAATGACTTTCAATACTCTCTTTCAAACACACACCGAAAGTCAAATCTTCCTCCATACTCTTTCATAAACATTTAACTTGTTACAGCGAATCCATTTAATTACAAAATAAATTCTAAAAATAAACCCTAATTATTTGTTATGAATACAATAGGGGATTGAACAATTAATTTCACAGCAATCAAATATACCTTCAAAAATATTTAACCTGTTACAGCGAATCCATTTAATTACAAAACAAATTATAAAAATAAACCCTACATTCAAAATGTTTCATATGGTTTAAAGATGTTGAGTCATAATTAATTCCTAAAAATAAACCCTAATTATTTGTTATGAATACAATAGGGGATTGAACAATTAATTTCACAGCAATCAAATATACCTCCAAAAATAACACACGGTATTATATTTATGTAATCGATTGAATATCAAGGTATATCAGTTTCGATTTAAAATATCACCGATTCAAAAATGGCGTTTTACTCTAATTCACGTGGAACCCTATTTTCGGCACAGATCATAACAAATTCAAATCATGGTATATCAGTTGATTTTTTTGGGTTAATTTAGTTTTTAATTACACGTTAGTATCGATTCTTTGTAATTGATTTGATTAATTATCAATTAAGAAATCCTCTTACAAAAACCCTAACTAAAATTATTTGGGGCAAATGTGTTGAATGGTATTTTATTTGTAAGAAAAACATTTTTTCTAATGATTTGTAATTTTTTGGAGGTATATTTTTTTGGTTTTATGTTTTGAAATAGGCCAGTGAATCATAATATTAAAACCCTTCTAATCTATGTTTAAACTATTTTTAGGAAATGATTGTGTAATCGAAAAAAAATTATGAATCACGCATTAGAATTTTAATTAATCATATGAGTGAATCATAATATTAAATTCAAATCAACATCCAAAAATAACTTACGGGGTTTAATATTTATGTTATTGCTTCAAACCCTTTCAGTCATTTACTTCTAGACAATTAATTTTGTCAAATTCAAATCAACATCCAAAAATAAACCCTAATATTTGAATATGACTCTTCCTTTACATGCCTCTTCTTTAATCTCTTGCAAAGTTTTAGCCGGTTACTATCCATCAATGGATGTTGACACATTTAAACAAGAGGAAATTTCTTAAACGAACACTTTCTACTGCTACTTTACACATATAAACCTCGCCTATACATTTTTCTAAAATGAATTTTTGAATATTATACGTTAGATTCCTACGATAATAGGTTTTAGACCGTACACGTGTATAACCAATTCCTGGGCGTGGGCGAGGCGAGAAACTAGGCGAATGAGTGTCTAGGGCGAGAATTTTGGGCGTGGTACAAACCAAACTAGTTCTGGGCGTGCCCTGGGCGAGAGACTGGGCGAGACATGGCCTGGGCGTGGCCATGGGCGTGGCTTGGGCGATTAAAGTATCTCTCTTCAGAAATTCCAATTATTCCATGCAAAAGTATAGTCTTCCCACATAACCATATGAATCTACTGTTTCCTGACCCCACTTTCTTGACATCCAATGCCTATAGTATAGTCTTTCGTTTGAGAAAAAAAAAACTCTTAAACAAAAAAGTGGGTCACCTATTATTTAATGAAAAGGATGTAGTGGTTTTAAAAAAAAGGGAAAAATAAAGGATGTCAGTTAAACAGGTTGATGAGACATTTTTTAGTCCGGTTTTGTAATTTCCATTTTTTTTTGTTCAATCTTGTAATCAGGATGCTTTATTGGGTTGGATAGGTAATAAGCTTTTTAAACAATCATCTCCAAATGAGTATTTAACTTCAACCTTATGATATCATTGCGGTTCCAGTCATGGTTGCATCATTTTTCTATGCCATACCTAAGAAGTCGATCTATGCGGGTTTTTTGTTGGCCAAAGCTTCAAATCTGTAATTATCTTTTAATTTTTTGCATATTCAATTTAATATGTATGTAAATTATTATATTTGATTTTGATTTAACTATAATAGGTTTTGTGCATATTCAATTTAATATATTTAACATTATGTATATTTGACCTCTCACAATTTTTTGTTTAATTATTGTTGATTGTATGTTTGATTGTTACTTTTTGATAAGATTTAGTATTATTTTGATTTTTATTGTTTGTAGGATTATAATTGAATGTTTGTTATTGAATGATTTTGCAGGTTTAATTTAGTTCCTCTGGGAAGGTGATTCTTATTAGTCCATATTTACCATTTATTTCTATTACAAAGTTTATCATTAACTATATTTATATTTGGGTTATTATACAAAGAAGTCACTAAAGTTTGCACGAAATTTGTCCTAAGTCACTAAAGTTTCAAAGTTGTCATTCAGGTTACTAAACTTATGAAAGTTGTCATCCAGGTTACTGAAGTTATGAAAGTTGTCATTCAGGTTACTGAACTTGTAAAGACATGACATTTATGTTACTTAACATATCGAAAAAATATACGTAAAAATCACTGAAATTATAGACATGTTTGCTTTTTATAGTTTAGTAACCTGGATGACAACTTTTAAACTTTAGTGACTTAGGACAAATTTCGCGCAAACTTTAGTGACTTCTTTGTATAATAACCCATTTATATTTATATGTTTTCCTTGTGCTATATAAGGTTACGGGTCTGAAGGATTTGGTAAGAATTCACATTCGTTTCTGTGATGAACGTCTTATTTATATTAAGTTAGAGCATAACTTAAAAGGGACCCCGGGGCTTCACTTATAGTGTATTTAGATTCGCGTATGCTTGCATCGAACTTACGATGTCGTAGAAGAAACATTACATAGGTAAACACCATAAAACTTTATCATCTTAGTTGTACTTTGGAACTAAGGGTCAAGTCTCAAAAAATTCCACATCAATGTTTTTCTATCTCCAGCATATCTTTACAAACAAAAACTTTATCTCTATATATAATACATATGAATTTTTATGTTTTTTTTCATAGCATTTTTTATGAAACGGGTTAATCACTTATATATTTTGCGATGTCTTACAAATAAAGTGTGGAATAGTTAAAGTGCTTTAGTATAATGTATGAGATGTTGTAGCTTATTGTGTGATATAGCTGCTATCTTTCTTTTCCGTATCATAAAGATGCTTATCGCATTTTTCAGAGCTTAATGTGTTATGAGTTCGTTTTGAAAGTGTGATTATATAATCTTGACTCCTGAGGTAACCAGATTAAGAAGGTGATTGAATGTGTGTTTTGAAAGTGTGATAATTTAATAAGGTGTTTGAGCCTTTAGCAAATTTAATGAAACATAGTATCTATTTACTTAAGGCTAGCTTAGTAAACTTGAGCTAATTATCGGGTGTAACTTCTTAGGTGTGGAACCATGGACATTTGAACAATACCTTGGTGAAACTGTCTTCATTCCCATGGGTTGCCCTCAAGTTAGAAATAGACAGGTTAGATCATCCTCAACTCTACTAAGTTCTACTGCTTTTTTAAAATATGTGAAACGTTAGCTTTGTTTACCAAGATTAGTCAAGATTTCGGCGCTTGCACATTATCTTAAGCTTATCATATGAACTTGGTGCTTCTTTTTTAGTTTAAATTTTGGTACCTTAGTTCTCCCATATGCTTTTATACTATTTTTTTCATGCATTATTTTTTTTTACTTCAATTTGTCATTCTAGTTCAAGTGCAAATGACATTTTTATGCTTTATTTTGAGATTACTTGATCCATGCTCATGTAGTTAACCCGGACCTACCAAAGGTACTTCTTTTTTAAGCTTGAGATCATGTTTTAATTAGATTTTAAATGTAATCTGTAAACCAAAAACAGAAGAATCTCAAAGAGGTTATGTGATACTCGAAAGATACTACAAACGTTGTCTAGAAAAAAGTACTTAAAGGTCTATGATCAATGTTCAACTATACACATATAATGATTTATACCATTTTTTAACTTAACATACACTTTTATCAACAACTTCCTTTTAGCTTAACTTTTTTTTTAATATTTAGGTGTTCACGGAATCAACATGAACCTCTCATGTGTTTGATGTTCACTACATACATTTGCTCCCAAAAAGTATCTATCAGTTGAAAAAGTTGATATATGCATGTTTATTTTCTAAAAAGTTACAAACCAAATTGTGTATCATTCATTGACAAATTATTTGTTATTCCTTTCAAGAAAATAATGTTACCTATTTACGTTCGTTGTGTGGTAATTAGATCAGAGATACGCCACGCTTGCTGGAATAAGAGCAAGACACATAAAATAAAGAATAGTAAAATTGCCAGGAACACGCAATTATGTTTATTGAAGAAACTAACTCAAAACTCCAATACGATACAATGTAATTCCCTACCCCTCGTGGTATATATAGACTAACATAGACGCATTGTACTATAACTAGGATTACATTAAACCTATCATAAACCAATGAGGACTACTCCATATTAGGATAAATATTAGACGAGTTGGACTAACACTCCAACTAGGACTTCTACTGAAACCTGATCCATGCATTCCAGCCACAATCAGACTTCAGAAATTCCCAACAATCACCCCCTGAATTTCTGAGTCAAAGAGGGTAAGTCTCGCACACCAAGTAACGATCTCATCTCCTTGAACCTTATGCGCGCCAAGGCCTTCGTCAATGGGTCTGTCACTTCCGCCAATAACTCCCTTAGCCAAATTGCTTGACACGCAGCTGTAGTAGCTGTCATGAACTCAGCTTCACACGAAGATAATGCCACGGTAGTTTGCTTTTGTGAGCACCATGTAATAGGTGATGTACCAAGATAAAAAACATGTCTAGTAGTACTCCGTCCATCATCAATATCAATATTATGACTGCTAAATCCCATAAGTCTTATGTCATTACAACGATTGTATTTAATTCCAAACGAAGTCATACCTTTAAGATAGCATAAGATTTGCTTGATTGCACGAGCATGTGATTCTCTTGGATTTTGCATATATCGACTAACCACTCCAACCGAGTAAGTCAAATCTGGATGAGTGTGCAAGAGGTAACGCAAGCAACTCACAATATTTCGATATTGAGTAGCTTCAACTTCTGGTTCATCTTCTGCTTTTGTCAACTTGAGTCCCGATTCCATCGGACATAAAGTTGCATTGCAATCTTCCATACCAGCTTCTTTCAAGATCTTCCTTGCATATCTCTCTTGCTTGATCTCCACGCAATCCTTTTCTTGTGAGACTTCGATACCTAAGTAATAAGTTAACTCACCAAGATCTGACATTTCAAATTGAGACGCCATTCTCCTTTTGAACTTATTTATGAGGTCTAAGCTTGTCCCAGTCACGAATAAATCATCCACATTAACCGCAACAATGATAAATTCTCCATTGGGCACCTTTCTATAGATCGCGTTTTCGTGCATGCATTGTAGAAAACCCATCTCTTTTAAAGTACTATCGAGCTCCTTTCGATCACCATTTAGAAGAGCCGTTCTCATATCCAAGTGATGAATCTTCCATCCTTTCCTGGCTGCGAGAGCAATCAAGAGTCGTATGGTCTCGAGTCGAGCTACCGGAGTGAATACTTCATCAACTTCAATAACAGGTTGTTGTTCAACTGATTCTCGTTCCACTTCGTTTGTATCTTCTTTACCAACTTTTAGTTGATCTTTATAAAGGTGATTTTCACTACATGGGACCTTTATAAGTAAATCTCCACAACTATCTCGCATGGTTAAGAAATCACCTCGGATACTAATATCATAACCGAATATTGTAGCTTGTCCAAGACTTATCACATTACTACGAAGAGCGGGAATATAATAGACATCTTTCAACAATTTTTGTTCTCCTTTTTTACCTTGGAACAAAATCGAGCCTTTTCCCTTTATGCTCACACACGAACCATCTTCGAACCTAACGCGTCCAGTAATATTTTCATTTAATTCAGAAAAGTAAGAGTAATTACCTGTCATGTGATTACTTGCACTGTTGTCAAAATACCATACATCCTCTTCATCGGTATTTGACTCGCTCTTTGGTGGAGTGTACTTTTCTTCATTCATGAAAATCGTTTCTTGAATATGGTTCATCATAAAGAACGTACCTTCCTCATGATACACATCTTTCTCTTGCGTCTCATTAAGGTTAACTTCATGGTTTCGGTTTCGTTCAGGGCATCTTGAAACAAAGTGTCCGTACTCATCACAATGGTAACACTTTATATGTGAGAGGTCACGTTTCTCATGTTGCTTACCCTTTTGTTCATTATCTTCACGGTTTTTCGAGGAGTCACGTTGACCTTGGTTTTTATTGTTGCCACGTCCGCTACCTTGACCACGACCATGGCCCCGACCTCGAGAGCATGAACCACGTCCTCTTCCTCCGCTTGAGTCATTATTCATGTAGGAATTATCAGTCCTAGCATAAAGCAATTTCTCTTGAGCATCGTTTGCTTTATCTTCTTCCTTGACTCTATCTTCATACGCTTTCAATCGTCCAACCACATCCGCAAACCCTGTTTCTTTAAGGTCTAAAACCTGTTCTAGGGCTACCACGACATGGACAAAATGTCTAGGAAGACTTGTGAGAAACTTCTTTGGCAGCTTGTGTTCCGACATGACTTCTCCAAGCGTGGTTGATTTAGACGCAATACCTGATAACTTTGCAGCATATTCGTCTATGGTACCGTTATCTGACATCTTCAGATTCTTGAACTCCGTAATTAGGGTTTGAAGCCTCGCTTCCTTCACACGATCAGCCCCTAAGTTACGAGTTTTTATCGCTTCCCACATCTCCTTCCCGGTTTTCAAATTCCCGATTTGCAAAATCAAATCTTCTGAGATCGATTGAAACAATAATCCTTTAACTATATTGTTTTTCTTGGCATTGTCTGAGCCCGGATCTACCACATCCCATACTCCATGAATTCCAAGAAGAACTTCCATTCGCATACTCCATATAGTGTAATTGGTTGACGTTAACAATGGGCACTGAAACGTCAAACTTAACTCTTTTGTCGGCGGTGGTGGGTTAGAACCTGATGGGTCTCCCGTCATCCTGGTTCTTCTTCTGGACCGTGAATAAGTTTGCAACGAGGAACTTTCCAGCCTAACCACGGCTTGGATTCGTTCGTTCTTGGTTTGTGTTAAATATGTGTAGGACTCGCTGTCCAAGAATTTTAAACAAGGCTACTGATCTTTAAACTCACTGATCAACCCACTCACTGATCAGCCCACACAAATAAATCAGAAAGCCCACCAACTAAAACCAACAGGCTCACAGGTTTTAAGTCGATTATAACCCTTAAACGCAGAATACAAATCACCAGGAACACTTTAGAAGCTTGGGTAAAAACCTACAATCAGATAAAAAACATGCGACTCAACCACAAATTCACATGTTAGAATCCAAATACTATTGCTGTAAACCCTTAAACGCAGGTCACAGTTGCTCTAGCTTCTGCAAACCCTTAATTGCAGCTTACAAAGGTCACCAAAGCTTTCACAAATCTCTGATGCACGACACAACCTCAAGACGCAGGTTAGAGTCCAATGATGACAAGGTTTCTCTATCCCTCAAGACGCAGGATCAACACACGACTAACCCTATAAGCACATGTTGGTTTTCCATGATTGCTTTTGGTTTGTGTAACCCTTAATCGCGGTTACAGGTCACCAACTAAACCCAGAAGCTCTTGATACCAATTGATGGTAATCAGAGGGTCAAGTAGCAGAAGCACACAATAGGTACACGACACAATAACAATAAGAACAAAGTAAGTTGCCAGGAACACGCAATTATGTTTATTAAAGAAACTAACTCAAAACTCCAATACGATACAATGTAATTCCCTACCCCTCGTGGTATATATAGACTAACATAGACGCGTTGTACTATAACTAGGATTACATTAAACCTATCCTAAACTAATGAGGACTACTCCATATTAGGATAAATATTAGACGAGTTGGACTAACACTCCAACTAGGACTTCTACTGAAACCTGATCCATGCATTCCAGCCACAATCAGACTTCAGAAATTCCCAACACGTTGTTGTTTGTTAATTTATTGACACACTCAGGTTCTTAATGAATAGTTTCTTTAAAACCCTCGTGAATCCACGGGTCTATAAGTTAGTTACATTATATATACAACCCCTTGTATCATTAGTTGGTAATCCTTGGAAACCCTAGTTAGCTAAACTTCTCTTCTCTTCTCCCTCTTTTGCTCTTGTCGACCGGTTACAAACCCACAAGGGTTTTACGATTGGTTTCGAGTAAAACAAAAGTGTTTGGTTAATTATTGTGATCAAAAAACTAGCATTCTAATTGAATCATTATCAATACACGTGTGCAAGACCATAGAGAAAATCCCAATTGGATTTTTTGGTGATACCCTAATCGACTTTTGTGCTAGTCGATTTTACTAAACCCTATTTTTAGGGTTTGTGATTTTCTTGATCGTTTGATTCGCTTGGAAGCTAACAAGGTATGTTTACGTTTAAATTAAGGTTAACTAATTATGCTATATTTGATCTATGCTTCCGCTACGTGCTTTGTGATTTATCGTTTATTTATATGATTGGCATGATATTAAAATTCCAACACTATTCAGATATTTTCAATGAATGCATGTTTTTGTTGTTATACGTGCAAACATGGACGGAGCCATGGGTGTCCCGTGGGTGCCCAGGACACCAATGAATTTTTTCGAATTAGGGATAATTATAATAAAAAACATCGATTTTTCTCAAATACATCTTAAATGACCCTGGTCCATCGAAATGTGTTTTAAGTCTTATTTAGTTGGTATCTTAAACTCTATTATATTACGGTTAAAAACATTTTATGCACCCGATCATATTTGTTCCTGGCTCCGCTCCTACATGCAAAGTTACTAAAAATTAAGAGAGTGCTAGTTGCTCCAAAACCCTCTAGAAAGCTTGCTCCCAAACATACCAATGTCCATTGATAATTGTATTAAAGATACAATATGAAAGATCTCAAAAGTATTACGGAGTATATATTTAGATATAATAACAAATATCAATTTGGCAATGTATATAACATATACTTATCTTTATTACACAAGGCTTTAACAACAATGGTGTAAGTCCCATACTATCATGTAAAAATGTGTTTTTACAGCATGATATTTAGTACTTACAAACGGGAATTCAGTTCATGCATCAAAAAGTTCATATCAAGATACCGAATGCCTTCGATCTTTATCAGGTTTATTTCTGCCTCTACTTGAAGGCAAAAACCCATCAGCATGAAGAAATGGTGTAATTTTCCCAAGCTTTTTCGTGACCGAGCTTATCAATGATTTTTTAGGCAATGGTGGCTTACCGCCACCAGCAATGGGCAAAGGTGGCTTACCAGCAGCAGCAATGGGCAACGGTGGCTTACCAGCAGTAGTAGTTCCTTTTGCATTGACCTTTGGTTTATTAGCAGTTGATTTCTCGATCTCTTGCAATCGTGCTTTCATCTTAATAAGCTCAAATTTAAGCTCTTGGTTTTCTTTTTTTAAGCTCGTGATTTCATCTGTTACTGAGTTTTGATGTTTGGGGGTACTGTGTGAACTTAAATGATGAGGGGATTCACTATTGATGGGGGTAGTGTCTACTGTTTCTTGTAACCTTTGTTGTTCATAGTAAAGAACTTGAACCACAGTTTGAACCGGAAGCCTTTCGTTCTGAGCTGCGTGGGCACGAGCTTCACGTGATAGTTTTTGACAGTCCATCAAACTACAAACTTTCTTTCGGTCCATGTCACTTATAGCCGGATGGGCCTGAAAAGATCAAGCTTAAGTATATAATCTATACTAGAGGTGGCAAAATAAGGGCATTCAGTAATGGGTCAAAACTAGTCATTTAGTATGGGTTGGGTTCGCCTGAAATTATTTTTACCCAAAACTTTGATTTTTTTATTTTATAAATAGTTAGTATATCAAATAAGATCATAAAAGTCATATTATTTTGTTAGTTTAACTCTGATTAAAACCGATTAGGAAGCTTTATGCATTATGTATGATACAGTTTGGATGACTTTTGACGTGTTTGAAACATTTTCTTCAAAGCTAATATTCATTTTATTGGTGTGACATGATATAACCTAACCTGAATCAACTCATTAATAAGCAAAGGTTTTAAACTTGCCACATCTAGTTTATATCAACCAAATGCTAATCAAATGCACGCAAGATCCTTCTATAAATGATAGTCATAAAAAAGAAATCAACTGATCATATGTGAATAACAACTGAATATGAAAAATAGACCATACCTTCAGGTAAATATCAATGGCTCTATACATTCCATCTTCAGTCACCCGTACTTCCATCGGTATACATTCAGCAAAACTTATAAACTTCGAAACCAACAAATTACGATCAGAAGCTATTTTAGCAAGAAAGCTTTCCATTAGCTTTCCGACATTCTCATTATCACTCTGTGTGGGAGAAACATAGCTTACGTCACACATATCCAAAGAATTATGTTCAATGTAATTCATCATCATTTGTTGCACTGTATCAACATCAAACAACGTATCACCATCAAAACAAAAGGATGGAATTAATATATCATCTAAAACCGCTTGAGCTAGTTGTAATCCCATCCTTTTCTCCAAATCTAGCCTGCATGACAATGATGTGTCTAGATATTTGGCTGCTCGAAGCAGCATTGACAGAAAACTTATTGATGTGGCATTCTTTTCCCTTGGTAAGAGGCCTACTATTGTTTCTAAAACAACCCTCTTTTCATGTTCTTGTTTTGAGTCAAGCTTTTTCTTGGCCTTTCCAAATATTTCCTGTTTGATCAAAAAAAGATGCTCAAGATTCAGCGTTCACTACCCATATAACAAATGGCATATTTTAAGAGAATAGAGTTTGGGCTACTTTTATTTTTCAAAGTGTTTGTTAAATGTGTACTTTTATGTACAGGTAAAAACAGGTCGAGCCGGGTTGATCCACAAATATATTTATTTACTTATCATGTTTTAGACTATTTTCTAAGAACGGTAATCCTTTAAATCTCATAATAAAATGATTTAGGCTGTTGTATCTTGTATATATTACAACATGGACCTTCGGTTACTTTCAACCCGTCCTCCTTTTGGCTAAAATTTTGATTTGACCCGTTTAGAACCTGTTACTTACTCTTCTACAGTAGTTTATTAGAAAATGTTTGGCTACTTTTCAAGATTTGATCAAACAAAAGTATCATGTCAGTTATTTACATACAATGACGATAATGAACAATTAATTACTTTGAACTTGGATTCTTACCAAACCTCGAAGACATTTTTGGGCATAAAGCATTAGAACTGGACCAAGTGCAAATTGCTTAAATCCCCTTGAAACCAATGCAAGAAGAACCCTTTTAAAGATATCAATCCTAAGACCAATCAAGTCTTCAGCCCACCAATCAACAACCGAAACTTGACTTTCTTCTGTGACCATATATGCAATAAAGTCTACACATCGATCAATCAGTTTTACTTTTTCAGATATTGGTAATAAATCTCCTGATGATCGTAGAATGGTAACTGCGCCAGACAAATTTATAAGTCCAATTTCATTTAAATAATCCTCGGTTACAGATACCAAGTTTCCATTAGCATATTCTTCTGTCATTTCAAGATATTCTGCCACACATCTTGCCAATGCAATGTTTTCTGTAGATAACTCAATATTTGCTTCATAACAGAATTTTGCAGCAAGTTCAAATCCTTCAGGCCCGCCAGGGACATCAGGAATTTCAACTACTGAAAGATCAATATCGTTGGAGTCTGATAAAAGCTTCTTTATATAACCACACTTTGAGACTAAAGGAAACTGCACCGATTGAAGAAGCATGTTATAAAATGTAATGGGTATGTTAAAATCTTGATTATATCATAAACTGTACCTTATGTATTGAAAAAGAAACGTCCCCTATACGAACTGTGACATCACTCGCGACTTCTTGGGAGGTAATCCTGCAAAATTTGAAAATAAACCAAGTCTTTAAGGATCTTTCTCAACGTTTCCAAAAGATGATAAAAACTTTATGAGAAACTATTAGGACCAATAATCACAAATTCTAATGATAGTGAGCTTATTATAATATAGTAAAAACACAACATTTACGTGATTAAGTAAATTGTTTACATTTATTCTTGTTACTATTATTAGTAAATTCATGAAATGAAGATCAACACTATAGCTAAAAGAAAACCGTACAGTAACCGAATAAAACAGTACGAGCAATATGAATAAGAGTGAAAGCAAACCAGTCACTAATCCTCTTCATGGCATCCGAACTCATCTCCTTACCGGTCGCAGAAAGTTCAAGTGTTTTTTCCTGAACATCCACCATGACAATACTTCAACAACAATCACAACCTTAATAATATCCTACATATGAGAAAATAAAAACAAGAATCTTGATCTTTGCAAAACTATGCACATTTCACTGTGTCATTTCTCATGCTAGTTTCTGATGTTTTTTATTCAAAACAAGTAATGTAGTTATAATGAAATTCCCATAAGGGGTATCAATATTAGGTCAAAATAAGCGAGGTGTAGGGATAAAATAGTCTTATCAAAAAGTTTATGAGGTTAGGATTGTGTTATTTGTGAGTGTGTGGTGGTGGTACAAATGGTTTTGAAGAGTTTTAATTGGCTAAAGATTGGAACTTGGCAGTTTCTTAGTGTGACAATTTTATCCACCACATACTGCTGATCTATTACAGTGTCATATACGCACATTCACCATCACAGTTTTTCATAAAAATGTGAATCAACTTGGTTAAACACGACGAGAAAAACATGGATCATGACTTGTGGTGATAATTCCTGGCCACACTAACGGGTAAAAAAGGTGAGTTGAACTTGGAATGTACTAAAAAGGTGATAAGGAAATATGGTCCTATCATTTTTGGTCGCGGTGGCCATGAAGGGAATAATTCCAAGATAACTGAAAATCTTACAAGGCCATGCTGAATGCATGTTCAGTAAAAATGAAAGTAGTTTGTATGAGTACTTATTTTCACTGGTACATTTTGCTCATTATACTTTGATTCGTACCAATTTGGCTACTAAACTTAGAAAAAGTCTCATTTGCATATCTTGATCATAATGTGAATCATTTCAAGAAAGTATGTTTGCTAATTCATTTTCACATCACAAATGAAGAAAATTATTTGTCGTTTGCATTAACTTTACTAACTAATTTGCAATGATCAAAAAGACTAATATAAAGACAAGTGCAATTCCTGATGCGTGCAAACAACCACACAGTGGCCACGTCAACCTTTTGAAAAGTGAGGATTTTACCTGGTTTAAGTATGTGCGGTGGTAGGTTCAAACCGGCCAAAAATCAGAAACCATGTTACCAACCAAAAAGACAAGTGACAAAGTTATACCTGCTGAGCTTATTGATGCAGTAAAGCCCAAAAACTATCAACCCAAAAATAACCAAGCCCATAAACAAATATGAGCAAAACATTACATCAGCCAACATCTTCATCAAAAAAACACGCTAAAACCTTATCCATCTCCAAACACCCCAACAAAAACATCCAACATCTTCATCATGTTCCCCCAACAATCTTAAACCCCTCATAACAACCTTAAACCCTAAACCCATGGATCTTTCATCACCTTTTAAACCCTCAAACACAACCATCTTTCACCACCCTTCACTAACACCATTCCCACTCAAAACCCATCTCCAAAACCTCAAATTTCGCAAACCCTTTTCACCAATAACTGCCATAACTAACTCCCAACAAGAACAAGAACAGTTACCTCAAAACAGCCCACAAAGACTACTAAAAGAGCTTTCACAAAGACAAAAAATCATTAACCCAAACAAAAGATTACCACCAAAAAGATTCATATTAAAACCACCTTTAGATGATGCTAAATTAGCTCAAAGATTCCTTAATTCACCACAATTATCATTAAAGCAGTTCCCTTTATTGAGTTCTTGTTTACCATCTATGAAACTAAACAATGCTGATAAGACGTGGGTTGACGAGTTTTTATTAGAAGCGAAACAAGCTTTAGGATACCCTTTAGAACCATCTGAGAATTTAAGTGATGATAATCCAGCTAAGCAGTTTGATGTTTTGTTGTATTTAGCTTTCGGGCATCCGCATTGCGAGAGGACTAATGCTAGACATGTGAGGTCGGGTCATTCGAGGTTGGGGTTTTTGGGTCAGTATGTTTTGGAATTGGCTATGTGTGAGTTTTTTGTGCAAAGGTATCCGAGGGAGTCGCCCGGGCCGATGAGGGAAAGGGTGTATGGTTTAATTGGGAAAAAGTATTTGCCGAAATGGGTTAAGGCTGCTAGCTTGCATAATTTGATTTTTCAGTTCGATGATATGGATAAGCTTATTAGGAAAGAAAGAGAACCGCCTGTTAAGTAAGTTTTTTTTGGTTTTGTTTGGGGTTTTATGTATTATGTTTGAAGTTGTCGTATTGCATTGAGTACTAGTTTTTCTTTTTAACTGATGATGGCATTTG
Source organism: Chrysanthemum makinoi (assembly GCA_910596185.1). NCBI lineage: Eukaryota > Viridiplantae > Streptophyta > Magnoliopsida > Asterales > Asteraceae > Chrysanthemum > Chrysanthemum makinoi. The sequence continues at coordinate 218,079,020 of OU343218.1, forward strand.
GGTGTTAATAGGTTGCTCTGTAATTTAAAAGATCATGTTAATTCTAACTTAATGTTAGTTAGAATCCAGTTTTTAGCCTTACGAAGATCATGCGGTGTTTTATTTTTTAATTTGATGTGATTATTTTGTTTCAAGTATTAGTGAATTTAGAACCTTGCCTCAGTGATTAATCTTTTAATAGGATAAAGATTGCTATGATAAGTGAATATTTGTTTAACATATAAATCATGTAATGACCTAAATGAAATGTGAATATTACTTAGAGTTTAGAATCATGACTAGAGTGGTGAATGAAATTTGGACCAACCTAATATGTTTTGGGTATTAGTGAAATTTTGAATCTCCGGTCTGGTGCTATTAAGATGAACATCACATTTGGAATATATTTGACATCAGGCCAATTTTTTAGTCAGCAATGTAATGTAGTTTAAATATTACTTGAGGTGAGAATTGTAACTCGAGTGTTCTTGATTTCTGGGGTTTATCTCTCTAATTGGAGAAGGGTGATTCTAAAAGTTGAAAAAATCTTTGACATTAGGGAACTATGTAGTCTGCCAAAATCAGATTAAACGACCTTTATTTAGTTTGAAAAAGTTAATCTTATTCTTATATTCCATTTAAAAATTGGTATATGGGATTTGTGTGAAAGAGGAAAAAGATCTTAGCTTCTGTCATGTATCTATAAGTGAAATGATTTGCGGACCTTTGCTGCTCGATAGCCTTAAATCCACTATTTCCCCCTCTTCTCTGTTCATCCTTTTGTTATCCTCGATCATATGCTCTTCACGCAAAGTAAATGGTACCCACAAACACAATACAATCTTAGTGGTTTGCATCCTTTTTGCATACTCTGTAAAATTAATACTTATCCTTGTCTAGAATAAAAGTATACGATAGGAGGTGTCATCCTCGAACAACGACTAGCATGGCCATAGTAATTTTTGCAATCAAGTTGTGGCAATCTTGACATGCATTTTATGTTTTATATTTCGCAATTCAATGCTTGCACAGTGACAAATTTGCTGCAACATTGCAATTAAGGAAAATGGCTATATTTTTATTTGCAGGTCCGTGGTTTGGGCTTTATTTGGAGCAATATATCTGTGTTATGGTATGCCCGAAGTTTATCGTGTACTTTTTGAAGTATTTGGATTGGACCCTGAAGATGAAGAGTGCCAGCCAAAATTAAGAAGACAACTTGAAGATGTTGACTATGTCTCGGCAGAATTTGAAGGAAAAAAACTCACTTGGCAGGAAGTTGCTGCGTACAAGGCAAGCTCTAATAAATCTGTTATACTTGTAACATTATTGGTGTATGATAAACTTACTCCCCCTATTGATAGAAAAAAGTTATGCTTTGACATTTTGGTGAAATGGACTGATTCACATTTAAATTGGTAGAAAATTATTAAAACAATAAGTAAAACAAGCTTTATATAATCTTTACTATTTGATGTTGGTGGCGTATTTGTAACTAAATCAAAAGCTTTATTAGATGTACTTAACTTTAAAGTCAAAGCATGTCTTCTTTTTGGGTCGAGTGGGATTTGTGAATTCATAGCTCTCTGTTAACCTTGGACTTTTTGTTTAAAAGGACTGATTAATGCCTTCAGATGGGGATATGATTCATTTACACTTACATAGACAGTCTGATACTGATTATGGTTAACTGTACAACAAATGATACATACATATTGATGATGGGTTGAAAGTTATAATAAAGCAGAAACCTATACACCTCTTTTCCAAACAAAAAGAAAAAGTAGAAACGTAAATCATATTCAACTATATTAAGTAATTGGTTTGACCTCAAAAGTCTATGCATATCTTCTTTCTGGAATGCAGTCAGAATTCTTGTTTATATGAGCTTGAATGGAAATCATTAAATTCATATTTTTTAAGTCATATGACGAATGTGCTGATTTCGCCTTCAAATGGGTGTATGATTTACTGTAAGCTTTGTTACATAACACAATAAATCTGTGTTGGGTGTTGGATTTTTTTATCAAATCAAAACCTGAAGTCCTGTACTATGCCTGAATTGAGAATATTATAAGTTTTTACCTAATAAGTGGACTTATATTTCTTACGTATTTTTGCAGCCTCCTGAAGACGCTCTTTTTGCTCACCCTAGGCTTTTCCGTGCATGTGTACCACCAGGGATGCATAGGTTTAGAGGAAATATATGGGATTATGATGCTAGACCTCAAGTTATGAATACATTAGGATATCCGTTAAAAGTCAAAGATAGAATCCCAGAAATTACCAATGCCAGAAACATAGAGCTTAGCCTTGGGTTACAGGTGAACTTTTCATTCTATATCTATTTTTTCACTTTGAATATTTTCTAATACACACTCTTATATGTAACTGGGGTTACTTATTTGAAATGCAGCTTGCTTTCTTGCACCCATCAAAGCACAAGTTTGAGCATCCTCGGTTTTGCTTTGAACGATTAGAATATGTTGGCCAGAAGATCCAGGTAAAGCTTCTTTCTTTTGCAGCAACTTAAAGCTTTTAAATTAAATATTGGGCATAATAGCTTTTAGATGGTAACAATAGACTGCTATATGTTTGGGTGCTGGAAAATTTCGTGTTTAGTGTTAATAGATAATTTTTTTTTTGGGTAAAAAGTATTAATAGATAATTTGACCAAAGAGGTTATGTTTTGTGAAAAGTAGAAGAGACATTCGTAAAATAGTTTATTTATGCTGGAAAGTTTAAGCTTATGAAAAATAACCAAAAAGGTTATGAGACATTCGTGAAATAGAAGGTTATGAATTATAGCCAAAAATAACCAAAAAGGTTGTGAATAATGAACCTTAAATTTTCCGGCATATTTGTGAAATAGAAGTTGATTTCGGCTTATTTTTCATAAATAACCAAAAAGGTTCATTATTCCGACTGACTAAGTCACAATATTAAGATAATCAGTTTCATAACACAAATCTAAACACCCCTCAAGACACTTAGACCTAACCAATGTGCCAACTCAACTTTGCAGGATCTTGTAATGGCTGAAAGGCTGCTTATAAAACATATAGATGCTCCAGGAAAATGGTTGCAGGAGAGACACAGACGACTTCTTTTGAACAAGTTTTGTGGCAAATACTTGAGGGAAAAACACCTTCACCGTTTCATCATTTACAGTGAGGAAGTTCAAGATTCTTATGAGCAAAACCGTAGGCTCAGGAACCCAGCCACTACCTCTGTCCAACAGGCCATTCATGGACTTGCGTACACCGTATATGGCAAGCCTGATGTTAGAAGGCTCATGTTTGAGGTTTTTGACTTTGAACAAACTCAACCAAAAGCCGTATGACCGGTGGATCTTCACTTAAACCAGGTCTTGTTTGTTACATGTAGATTACTGTACCTTTTCTTTCTCTTGTTTGACATATTAATTATATAGAAATGTATAATTAGGATAAAGAAGTGTTGGTGAGGTCCACAGAATGTCATGTGATTGTGTAATCAAAAATACATCAAGAATCTTGGTGGTTATTATATAGATGAGGTTTCGATGTTTGGATCATATCGTCTTTGTCAAGCTACTGTATCACCACAAGGTTGCAAATAGAGCAAAATAGGTGCTTGTATCTGCAAGTGTTGAGGTCATATTATTTCTGTCATTTAAGCAAAACACTCATTCGGTCATTACACAAGTAATATGTATAATTGTTTACATGCATTAGACTGAAAAGAATAACATAGTTTACAAACAACTTTTTGCCATTTTTCGTAACTAAAATTCGTTTGGTAGTTACAGCCAGACCACCACCAAATGACCTAAGTGATAAGCGCATAACTTCCTCACAAGAGGTGTTTAAACCTCACTAGTTACACATTAGTGGGTGGTCAGAAAAAATATCACAAACGGTCCACGGGGATACATTGGTTAGGCTGGCGCGCACATCTGAGTTAAAGAGTAGTCCTTTGGCATTCCGGATGTAACATGAACATGGAAAACCTTATCCGTTTATCCATTCTCTTAGATACAACCGATATAAGTAGAGACACATCACATGAACTACAACTTTTACATGTGAACTACATGTATAGATGTCAATGTCGTGATTAGGCTGATAATAATATCAATTTTCATATTAACGGAACAATCAAATACGTAATCATTTAGGCGGTTTGTCACTCTTGACAAAAAAAACTCACTAGCATGTAACTTTATAACACCATTCTATGCATTTCTTTCAACTTGAAAAGAGATCTTAAACTATTTTAAACACTAAATATAGGAAAATGAACGAAGCATCATTACATCACATCTCTTTATATGAATTGAACAATGATGTGAACTCTAAGATTCCTATTTACAAAATATCGACTCACCACTTGCCTGAGAATGGAAGTCGTACACGAAACATGTGGTATCGACCACAATCTAGCAACCAACTTGAAAATAGAATCACACTTTGCCATCATCAATTACTAATTCGAAATACACATTTGAGTATTTTAGTATCAAAAATCTAAGACCTACGTATGACTATACAAGTAATCATAAATAGACGTAACTGAATTAGGTAGATCAAAAGAGAAATAAAACTAAAATAGGAAGGGTAACACATATTTTAAATGCATATACAAAAATTGATGCATCTCTCTCTATGGGTGACTAGAAAATATTATCACTTTTTTCATTTTATTTTTCTCCACGTCTAAAGATGGACTTAGTTTATACACCACTACTTGACGCATAACATGTGCATCTTTTGACTTATCAATACAATGTTATTTTTATTCGTTAATTGTAATTGACAGGATTTGTATTTATCAAGGTTTCTTAATAATATTTTTGAACTAGACTAACAAATCATATAAGCGTCAATCTTCAATATAGCATGAAACACTTTTTGAAATTGACATAAAAACAATCCAATTGCAACTATGCCTAAACATATTTTAGATCAACCTGGTTTATTGTACAAGTCGTGTTACGATTAAGAGTCATCTAAACTAGCAAACTTAGCAACTCATTTGGGTTTAGTAAAATGAAACTGAGTGGCTACCACTAAACCCAATTAACATGTTTAACCAACCAAATAACATGTCGAGTGATGATAAAATTGAAAACCGATACAATTTTTTTGATTGCGTAAATAAATTGTGTTCAACTGTAGTTATCCATAAACTATCAACCCAAACCGCATTATCATTGTTAATTTAGAGAGCGTTTCTTTAAGTTTTTTTTTCTCATATTATGAGTTATTTGGTTTCGATTTATTTTTCATAAGCTTGTATTTTTCAATTTATATTGAAACATGTGAGCTCATATAAGCTTATTATAACATAATACAAGTTCATAAGTTTTACAATAAACCGACAAAAGTCAAAAACAACTTTATGAGACAGAGACATATGAGTTGAAACAACATAAACTCGTAAGCTCAAAATCAATCTTTTTGTTTAAGCTTACAAGTTGTACTTGTTTGACTTATGTTTTATAAGTTTATCATATCTAGCTTATATTAAAACTTAGAAATTTCAAAATAAACTAAAGAGGATTATTTTATTTAACCTTGGGTTTTCTTCACAGGCGAAGGTTTGAAGAAATCATATTGCCCGCTTAGATGTCATTGCACGACTCGAATCACTAACTACTAAGTAGTTGTTAAAAAAAAGAGTTATTTGATTTAAACATATAAACTTAGACCAAGGGCAATGGTGCCTTTTGTCACTCGTAAGCCATATAAGACAAATTTTGTTACTCGTTAGACTACCCCAACTCTTAGACTATCTTTATCAATGGCCCACCCATTACGTCTTTTATTAAAATATTATTTTTCTCCCTTCCACCTACACAAAATACATACAACCAATCAATACATTTTATCAACAACCCATTATAAAATAATATAAGTATTAAAAATAAAAATAAAAAAGTAAAGAAAAAAAAACAAATAGCCAATAAAATAAAAACATGTGGCAGATTGGGGTTGTGATCTTGAGTTGCTATATGACTTTAGGTTGGAAGGAAAGTTTGGATAGGAGTATTAAAAATTATTAATGGAGTACTATCTTTTACTATTTGGGTTGGCAACCTGATTGATAAACGTAGTCTTACATCATTTTACATTTCACCTCAGCGTCACATTAGCTTTCTCTCTCCTTCACCACCATCTCATTTTTCATTCTCAATCATCTCACACCGCTTCACTTTTCAACACATTTTTTTTAGACTAAAATACCGTTGGTCCCAAACAAGCACATGCATTGCGCCGGCCTTTCAGGTCAAACGTTACTGAATTCTTGGTCCTTTGACCATATTTCCGTTAGTCAAGGACGTTAGATGGCGTTTGATTTGTCTTTAGTCCAATGGCACATTTGTCATTTCCTTATTTCAATTAAAAATTTCTTAATTATTGCCACATGTAATGTAACCCTCTTCCCGCCCCATAAACACCTAGTATGTATTATTTTTCGTCCCAGAACTTTCGTTACAAGAATTATCATAATTCACAAACCCTAATTGCATGTCACAAAACCCCTGTTTATCAATCATAAAACCGAAACATGGACTTTACTCTATGAAAAGTAAGAAGACATCGGGTTATCAGTTGATGATCCGTCCTATCGACTCTGTTAAGAAGAAATACGGTAATTTTTTTTTTGGTTATAGTCATTGGAATTTGTAATTGGGGTATTTATTGTTTGCCAATTAAGTTTTTAGAATGCCTAAACATATATTGACATGTTTTCAGGTGGTAGATCTAATATGTTTAGCATGAGGGTTCATCATAATGGTGTCTTTAAATCTTGGCCTGATAAATATCGTTGGAGGTATGGAAACTTTAGTTGATTTGATTGATGTTGATAGTGTGTCAGTTGAAGAGTTGGATGTTCTTATGTATGAAGTAGGTTACGAGTTGGGTTCAAAAAATTACTATTACTTTGTTAAGCCTTGTAGTAATTTAGATGATGGTTTGTATAGCTTAAGTGAGAGTGCTAATTTAGAAATATTAAAAGATCTTGTTGATGACCATAAGATGATAGAGGTTTATGTTGAAAATGGTAAGACAACATTGGATGTTGATCAAATATCACCAAAGTCAATTAGGACAGTTATTGCTGATGTGGATGCAACAAAGAAAAAGGCAGCTCTTGCTATTGTTCCTTATTGCTCAAACAAATTGTTCTTAGAAAAAGTTGTTAATAAATATGTGGTAGAGGATATATGTCAGGTTACACATCAACCTTTGGAAGTCAATACTTTGGTACAATCTAGTCAGATGCCAAAAACAGAACCCTTGTTTCCATCTGTAGAGGTTTGCCAGACTGAAGATGTTATAGGTGATGTGAACCAGCATATAGATAAACATGTTGAGCATATCCAAATAGATAGTCCTGAAGAGGTATGTCAAAATGATCAAGAGTTAGGTCATCATGAGGAGGAAATATGTAATCATGTGGAGCATATCCAAAAAGGTAAATCTGTACAGGTAAGTGAAATTGATAAAGCTTTAAGTGATGACAATGTGAGTGAGACAGACAGTTATATGAGTGATGATGATGATATTGAGAACAATCGTGATGGAAACACAATTGTCGATGAGGCTAATACTTTTCAGGATCCTGATTTTGATGTTAATTTGTTCAAAGTGACTGAGACTCTCAGAGTTACCATCTATAGGTACCACCAGCCAGCTACGAGATGATTTTTTTAAGAAAAGTGAGTTGGATCTGTTAGATGATAATGATTTTGCAAGTGGTTCTGAGAATGAGAATGAGTATGTTATTAGGAGGAATAAAATGAGGGCATACAAGAAACAAAAAGTTAAGTGAAGGCACAACAGGATGATGAGAAATATATTTTTCGTGGTCAAAGTTTTGTAACTGCAAAAGAAGTGAAAGATAGGATCTACACCTTTTCAATAAAGACTAGGAGGAAATTGCAACTCATTAAGAATGAAAAATAGAGAATTAGGGTTAGGTGTCTTGAAAAAATACGTTTGTGGAATAACAGAAGGATGGTGCGGGAAAAGCCCCAAAGAGGAAAACTGGTCCGATAACTAGAGGCCTTGGAAGGGATGTATATTTGCGAACACGCAAGGAGCAAGCAACATATTTCCCATGGTTGTTGTATGTAGCCAAAAATAAAGCTAAAGATGTATGGATTGTTCGAACTTTCAGGGATGAACACAAATGTTTGCAATCAAAATAGATTAAAGCTTGTGACTACAAGTTTCTTTCGAATCAAATAGTTGACCAAGTTCAAGTCAATCCAGATATTCCAATCAAGGTTGTTCAAGATCAGCTCAGTAAACAGTTTGAAGTTCAGGTGTCTATGCAAAAAGCATTAAGGGCAAAAACAAGGAGAAAATGAGATTAGGGGTGATCATAAGCAGCAATACACCCTTTTAAGAGACTATATTGAAGAGTTGCATAAACAAACCTAGATACAACAGTTAGGATAAGTGTACAAACGCAACAGAGATGCAACAAGTCCAACCAGAGTTTTCAAGAGAATGTATGTATGCTTAGGTGCTTTGAAGGAAGGATATAAAGCTTGTCAAAGAGCGTTATTGGGGTTAGATGGTGCTTTTATGAGGGGTCCTTTTCCTGGCCAACTTCTTCTGCAATCATTCGGTATAGACAGCAACAATGGAATATACCCTTTAGCCTCTATTTGTTGTAAAGCTGAAAGCAAAGACTCATGAATTTCGTTTATTGAATGTTTAAGAGATGATCTTGACTTGCAACCAAACTCAAACTACACTTTTATCAGCGACAGGCAAAATGTGATGTTACCATTTAGTTGATTAGATTCACTTGTATTTTCGATAAATGCAAGTTTTATTAGTAACGAATTGATGTTTATTTGTGTGAGTATCATTCCAGTATTAGCAGAAGTATTCCCTAGTGCTGAACACATATAATTGTTTGAAGCACATCCATGATAATATGAAATTGCAATGGAATGCTAAAGCATACAAGGAACATTTGTAGAGATGTGCAGCAGCAACAACCATCCAACAATTTGAGGTAGCCATGCCCGCATTCAAGAGGTTTAGCGAACCTGCCCATGCTTGGTTAAGTAAGATACCACCAACCCATTGGTCAAGGTCTCATTTTTCATGTACCTAACCAAATCTGTGTCTACATGTACATCTTTTGTTCTACGACATTGTTCTACACTATTGTTTGTATAAATCAAACATGTTGTATAAATGTGTAGGGAGGGCTCATTCTGATGTGTTACTTAATAACATGTGTGAGGTGTTCAATGGGAAACTATTGTGTGGAAAACTAGAAGGGGGGTTGAATAGTTTTGCCGATTTTACGTTAGTTTCAAAAACTTTTAGATTCGTTAATATGTGAGATCTTGTGGATGTAGAGAAAGTATAGATCTAATGATAAAGCAAGTAAATAAAGTAAAGCGATGGGAAAGAAAAGACACAACCGATGTATAGTGGTTGTGACAAAGACACCTTCCTTGCCCTACTCCCTCCCGAGTCACCTACTCGAAAGTTCAAGCACTATGTCAACAAACTCCTTCACTTGGCGGAGAAGCCTTCACAACGTTGCTTACACCTTTTTTAGGTACAAAGCTAAATACCGAGTCCGTAGCACGGTGGACCAAACCAACACGACTATTACACAACAAATATGTGAAAAATCAAATACAAGATCTCCTACTGAGAAATCTTGCGGAGTGACAAATCAATCAAGGACCCCTTGCTTGGATGACTTGTAGAATGCTCGTGATCTCGCCTTAGAGAAGGACCTATATGAGGATCACAAATAGAAAGAAAGAAGAACAACTCTCTTGATCAAGTGATCTATATGTTATAATAGAATGAGAGTGTATGAGAGATTTAGTAAGAAGAGGGGTGAGTTAGAATGAAGAAATGGCTCTCTATTAATAGGCAAAATTCTTCCTGTTCCCGGATCCCACGGATCCCTTCCACAAGGGATCCGGCTAGCACAAAGCTAGGGATCCGTGGAACGCTCCTCTTTGCCCATGGGTTTTTTGGTTATGGGTCATGGGTTATGGGTTGGTCCATGGGTTATCTTTAGATTCAATGTATCTAAGTATACATTGTATCTAGTCTTCTTGGGTATGGGTTAAGATCCATGGGTTATGGTCCATGGGTTATGGTTTTTACCCATCCTAATAAACTATTACAACAAATGCTTAATTACTACATTTTTGTATTTAAATGGCTATATGTAAATGATTTACAAAAGTAACATGTATCCTTAAAGTTATACTTAAGACAACATTATATTTGTTATCAACAAAACACAAAGAGATCGCAAAATATTAATAAACGTTTTTACGGTTTATTTGTATTAACATATTGGGAGGTAGGCACCAACCCATCATTACTGCTTTGGAATACATTATAGAATATTGTATGAAAAGAATAGTGAACGTTGTAAATGTGATTCACAAGTGTGCTGGACCAGTAACACCAAAGGCAACACTCATGTTAGATGCAATCAAGAAAGAGGCTTATAAGTACACCATTTTACGGGTTGAAGGAGAAAAGTATGAGGTCAGTGGATGGGGAGATAAGTGTTTTGTGAATGTTGAAGCTAGGGCTTGTACATGTAGAAGATGGGAGCTTACAGGTATGCCATGTAAACATGTTGTTTCTACCCACCGGTGTATGAGGTTCAATGGAATGCAAGTAGGATTTGTTGAATCATGGGTTCATCCATGTTACTTGCTTAAGACTTGGGAAGAAACTTACAAACACCACATCCAGCCAATAAATGGTTATGAGCATTGGTATAAGTCGCAAGTGCCTACAACCATTCTTCCACCTAAACATCATAAACCATTAGGTAGGCCACGAAAGAAAAGAACCAGGGCTTTTACTGAAAATGATAATAGTGACAAAACCAGTAACTTGTCACAGTCTAGTAAGAGTGTGGTTTGTGGTATTTGTAGCAATGTTGGACACAACAAGAAAACATGTCTTGGGCAAGGAGGTGTAACAGGAAGTCAAGGCAAGTACACAAGCATCTCAAAAACAGGTTCATCGGCCAAAGTTACGGCAAATAAGAAGGAAAAGGTTACAGGTCACAACTTTGAAGGTAATGAAAAACCTAAGAGTCAAACTGATGGTCAATCTCAAGGTGATTTTCAACCAAGTGTGGTCCAGTCTCAATCTGGAAGTCAAGTTGATGCTGCTTCTGGTGGGTCTCCAAAACAATTTTGGACTAAGACCAAGATTATAGCAGCAAAGCTTTCTTCACCACAAAAAATGTTGGTTAAGCATATGAAAGCCAATGTTTTCCATCGAATATGTATTCCCATAAGCATTATTTGTTGTGTTTAAACAATGTATGTTTCTGAACTTTGTAGACTACAAATTTTATGCATTTGGAAATATATCCATTTGCATTATGTATGAAATCATGTCATGTTACTCTATGGGTTAAATTGTGTTTTTATTGTATTGATTTGCCACTTTATCATGTATTTTTACGTATTGTTACTAGTTCATACGCATAGTAACTGTTGACTTTTATAAAGTCAATTACTGTTCACCCACCCTTGAGACTTCATACGTCTGTGTTTTGAGTTGGATACTGTTATTCTATTATCACAAACAGTAATGAAGGATCAAAGATGGATGAACAACACCATATCATGTTTATGTTGATACTCGAATAATTGTCGGTTCACCCATCTTTGAGACTTCATACGTCTATGAATCTTGGATCTGTTGAACTTGGATATGTGTTTTGAGTTGGATTGTGTTTTTCTATTATCACAAACAGGAATGAAGGATCAAAGATGGATGAACAACACCATATCAAGTTTATGTTGATACTCAAAAGTGGTGTCTTGTCATCCATCTTTGAGACTTCATATGTCTATGATTCTTGGACCTGTTTTCCTTGGATCTGTGTTTTGAGTTTGGTTACTGTTATTGTATTATCACAAACAGAAATGAAGAATCAAAAATGGATGAACAACACCATATCAAGTTTATGTTGATACTCAAAAGTCGTGTCTGTTCATCCATCTTTGATCATTCATCCATCTTTGATACTTGTATCTGTGTTATGACTTTGATCATTCTACTAGTATTTGTGTGGCAAGTGATATATAAATTTTTGGGGCAAAGGACCTATTAGTAAAGGCAGCACAATATAAGGACCAAAGCATAAAAGAAATATATTACCACTGTACAAGGACCAAACATTATACACCAAAAGACTATTCTTAGTCAACGTACACTAAAACTTCTTAAACACAACCATCTACCACCGATTCAAAACACAAAAACCAGTACCTATCTAAACCCTATAGAAGAACCATAGAAAAACCAAGAAGATGACCATCCAAACAAGACACAAAAGTTCCTGAGACGGCAAACTTTGTAACACCCCGCCTTAACAGACCACAATATTGTCTGCTTTACCCGCAGACTCACGGCTTTGTTTTTGTGGCCTCATGTGAAGTATTGTAACACCCTAGGCAAATCCCACATCGGCTGTGGCCTGGAGAGATGTTGGGCTCATAAGATAACATTCGCCTTACAATGACACAATGCGTTTTGTGGTCTACTGCGGGTGGAGTTCTTAGAACTGGCAGTTAAGCGTGCTCATGTGAGAGTAGTACTGGCTTGGGTGACCTGCTGGGAAGTCTTCAAATGAGGCCACAAAAACAAAGTCGTGAGCCTGCGGGCAAAGCGGACAATATTGTGGTCTGAGTAGGCGGTATGTTACAAACTTTCTCCTTCTCAACAAGGAGATCAGCCAAGGCTGCTTGGTGAGCAACCTCTACCTCGTTTGCATGGTCACCAGCGTTAACCGCTTCTATAGTCTCAGAAATAAGGGCGGCTTCGCATTCTTGTAATGTCGCCTCGTTCCTGTAGATTGTCCTCTGCAAGTAGATGATAACATCCCTTGCTCTCCTTTGCATGGGTGGATCGTACCACCCAATGAACGGACATGTTGTAGGCTATAATTGATAATCAAAATGTTAGCATCTGTTTGCAGCATAAACACCAACTAAACCCACTTGTATAAAATCACAATTATAATAAAACAGATATATTACTATAATCAACACATTTTAAGGTAAAACACTTGATACGCGTACAACGCGCGTTCGGGGTCAAAGGAAGTTCCTTTTCGTCGAGCAAGTTTTTCAACACCCTAGGCAGTAAACCTAATCGTTGTAGTGTAGTATTAGGGTAAGCCTCGGGAATTGATATCGTTATCTAGGGGAATAGGAATGCTAGTGAGAAATTACTACGCTAAGGTTGGGGTTGAGGAAGATTATTTTTTTTATATTTTTTAGGAAATTGAAAAGTACGAATCTTGGGGTATTGGATTTGGGGGGTGGTATTTCTACCGATTACTCTACTATTATCTAATCTAATTAACTAAGCTAAGGTGATGATAGTCTATGTCTATTGTTGTGTGCTCTTATGATGATTTAAAGATGTGTTTACTTATATGCTTTTACTCCCTAGTTATCTCCTATTGATGGTTGAATTGTCATTTCCCTATTCTTAACGCGTTGTGTCTTCTAAGGTCGTAGGGTATGCATTTTTCCCTAACTCTTTGAGACTACCTTAAGGTTATTGCCTACGAAATCTCTAGGATTCATAAACTAACTCTGATGTTATCTTTGGATGTTTAGACTACAATAACTCTAGGTGATTATAAACTAATGTTCACAAAGATTACTCAAGCATTAAAAACACAACGAATGACCTATCGCAATACTAGGTCAATCACAATTAAGATAAGAGACAACCAATCAATATTCAATACCTAGGTTTCATAGATCTAAGCAAACACACAAGTAAATTAGCTGGACATGGTAAAACATGCAAGCATACACACAAACAATTGAAGACATAATTGAATTAATGAAGTAAATCACTTATCTTGTTGTAAAATAGGTTATGGAACCCTAAGATCTTGCCCAAAACGACCAAAGTTGGGTTTAGGTTTTACTCCACAAAACTACCTCTCTAAAATTCTGAAAATCCGAATTCTATATATAGAGTTACAATATGCGACGGAGTCACTCTTTAATTGTGACGCCGTCGTGTCGCCGCCATTAGGTTTTCGTCCTGGCCACGTCAACGTTATGACGGCGTCACCATGGTTTGTGACGCCGTCGGCTTCATCTTCTGGCGCCGTCGGGATCCAAATCTAGGTCGTCTGAGTTGTGACGCCCTACTCTTTAAAACCTGATGTCGTCAAGTGCAAAATAGCAATTTGCTATCTGAGTCGTCTCAAGGTGTGTTGCGACGGCGTCGCCATTAGGCTGTGACGCCGTCAGCTTCTGTTCCAGCAACTTGAGTGTCTTAATTCTTGACTTTGGCCATTTTCTTCATATATTCGCGCCTTTTCGTCCGAATGAATGTCATTCCAGCAATTTGCCTTCAAGAGACCTAAAAAGTGAAAAGGAACGAAATTAAGCAGTAACGGATATAAAAGTGATCGATTAAGGGCTTAAATGACTCCTCAAAAGTGTACATTTTAAATCCTTATCACCACTACATGCCAACTTTAAAATGAAATAAAATTAAGTGCCCCAACCTGTCTTGGATAGGCATAGAACCTCCTGCCTGGGTTCGTGTTGTTCCAGCAGGTTCTAAGGACAGCCCTTCGGTTGCATGAACACAACACCATTTTTCAGATTTTACCGAGTCGGTTGAAGAAGATAAGATTTTAGTGGTTAGGAAAGATAAATGATGAGTGGTGATAAACTTTCCCTTTTATTAGCAAGGTTTTACTGTAGCGCCCATCGGTAAACAAGTGGGCTGACACGGTAATTAATGGACAGGGGTAAAATGACAAATGTGCCCTTGGACTAAAGACAAATCAAACGTCATCTAACGTCCTTGACTAACGAAAATATGGTCAAAAGACTAGTAACAAGTAAGAAACTTGAAATAGGGACCCTGGAAGATGAAAAGGCACAGGTTTGTCCCAACGCGAAGCGCAATGACAAGTTTAGGGACCAATGGTGTATTTTAGTCTTTTTTTTTTAATTAAAATACCCCACTATATAATTCTCACATTAAAAAAAAAAAAACAAAAAAACTTTTCTCTCTCCTTGCCAACACCTCACTCCACACTCCCAGTAGGGTTTGTTGCATGAACATGCTTGTCATTTGCTCACTTTGCTGCCGTTGGGGCAGCCTTACATGGAGTGCTTGTCATACGCCACCAAGGCTTAAACCATAAAGGAAAAGGTGATGGTGGTCACTTTTTGGCATGTGTACCAAGTGTGTGTGTTTTATAATTGTTTATTTCGTTTATAAGTGTGCGCGAGGTTTTTTTTTATAAAGTAAGTATTTTAATTAGAGTAGTGATTGACATGACTAATTCATGTGCCTAATTTGATGCCTAACAAGGATCTTGGAACACATGAAAAAATCAATGGTAAATAAGAGGAGTGAAAATAAGTGGAATACATGTGTCACTAAATTAATAGATTATGCATGAAATTAGTCACATGAATTAAGCATCTCAATCATTTTCCTTTTAATTAAAAATGAAAAGAATATTAAAGTCAAAGGAAGAGAAAATTAAAAAAAAAAAAAAAAAAAAAAAAAAAAATTGGGTTGATACTAATGTGTAAAGTGAGCGGGTGTGACTAACACAATTGGGATTTTTTTTTTAAAAAAATCCTTTAATAGCCAACAAATAACATGCTAAGAAAATGGTTGATTAAAATTTGAATGGTGAGATTTGAGGGTGGCGTCATCATCACATTCACATTCACACCTTTCCTTAATTCACACCTTTCCTTAATTCACACACTCACACCACTCCTCCTCCTTCTCCTTTACATCACATCCTCACCACCGGTGCTAGTCACCGCCGTCCACAACCACCACCGCTGCCCCACCTTCTTCCCCGTCGATCAAGAGATATATTATTTCATAAACGGTTCCATGTCGAAATCTAGGGTTTATGCTGACGTCAACGTTGTTCGTCCCAGAGAATATTGGGATTATGAAGCTCTTACTGTTCAGTGGGGGTATTACTTCCCCATTTTTTTTTATAAACCCTAGCTTTTTATTATGTTATGATTTTGTTCTGATTTGAATTAATTTGATTGTAATTATGTGAATTAGGGTTTGGATTTGGTAAAGTTATGTATTTTTAAGCTAATTAGGATTGAAGGAATTAATTATTTATGTGTCGATAAGATAATATCTCTTAAAGGGGTAGACTAGAATATATCGACAGGTTGATACTTTAGATTCCGAAATGTGGTTGGAATGTATTCGATAGCGAAATAAAATATGATTTGGAGAGAAGATGTTCAACTGTGAATTTGTATAGGGTTAATGTTTTTTAGTGTGCGTATCTGCTAGACTATGGAAGAAACAAAATTCTTGTGTGTTTATTTAAGCTTATTAGTGGGCTTATTTAAGACCTACGGGCTTATATAATAAGCTTACTATATCATAGTAACCTTCTATATGGCCATAAGCCGGAAAATTAGAGCTTCTGAAATATAAGCCGAAATTGCAGAAGCTCATAAGCCCACAAATAAGCTTAAACAAACACCCCCTTATTTGTCAAGTTGGTGCACTTGATTATCTGAAGAGTTTGTCGATAGATATTTTTTATTGCTTAGGGAATGGGCGGCTGAGTAGGTAAAAAATGTTTCCTTATGGATGGTATCCCAGTGACCTGCCTCTTAGGATCAAAAAGTTGACTTCAATAAGCAAAGCAAGAAAGTGACTGCTTCCATTGAACTCTCAACACGAACTCGAAACACCCAGTTCTGTACTTTCTTTTTGCTATTTCTACTTTTTTGTTGGTTTATTACCATCTCTCAGATAGGCTTATTAGGTCCCAAACATAGGGTTGAGATACTGAATATCGCCCTCTGATATGTCAAGTAGCTAACATGATATTGCTTTGATTTGTGTACTATTCCAAAGTTTTTGACCTGTGACTGTCATGCATGTAGTTGTTTCTCAGTTAGCTATGTTGCTTCCTTCATAGATATTGGTGGTCCTATACTCCCATAATATACCAGTGTATGCTGCTTTCTCAGTTTACACTATCTCAAAGTTTTAAGATTTATGTTGCATGCATAACAAGGCCCAAGGTGCATATAGATCGTCACATAATTGATGTTAAAGGATCTTACATAATTGTGCGGTGGTGCCTTTCCAATGGTAGGAAGTTGCAGCTTAGTATCGCTCATTTCATCATGATTTATTCTTTTTCAATACCTTTTGTCTCCTTTGATCAGGAATGGGTTCCAAAAGAGATGTATATAATACTTCCATCCCTATCTTGTTCATCATCCTGGAAAAAAAGGATGACAGTCCTTATCTCTCTTGGACCATGGGTTGCTCGTTTTCTGCATAGTTAAATGTTCTAAAAACAAGTGATTCAGCCATTAATGACAATTAATCGTGGTACCCTGATTATTGTTTAGTAAAGAAGCCTCTTTTATGGGATAAAGAGGTCCAATCTTACTAGTCGAATACTCATACAAAAGGAAAAGAAACCCCGCATGCTTTTCTGACACTCTTGTGAATGAAAACTTCTTTGCATTTAATTTTGCCCTAACTGCTAAAGTAATTATTCTGAATATGTGCATGTAGAAAACCCATATATTATTCCTTACAAAAACACTGTAGCACATCTATTACTTCATGCTTGCAAGGCTGCATACATAATCATTATTAGCGTCATTATATGTAGCTTCAATGTTAGTGGAAAGATACATCCCTATGTTGGTAGTTGGTGGAATTTGTTAGTTTATGCAATGTCATAATTCCTTTTTGTTCTTATTTGTAAGCCATGAGCTGAGCTTTATGTGGGGTTTTCAGTGATCAGGATGACTATGAAGTTGTTCGGAAAGTTGGAAGGGGGAAATATAGTGAAGTTTTTGAAGGGATAAATGTGAACAGCAATGAGAAGTGTGTAATCAAGATTTTGAAGCCTGTGAAGAAGAAGAAAGTAAGCTCTCTCTTCATAGTTTCATATGAGTTGCGGGAAACATATCTTCTTTACTATTTTCACTGGACTGCTGAGTTAAACCTTGAGTTTGTGGCAAAGGATACACTATAAACCTTAAAAGCAGCGTCAACATAAATGCTTTGCTTCCTAGATACACCCATAAAATATCCTTTCGTTTGTGTTAATATATTTTTTTATGGTGTTTTTGTTATAGATTAAAAGGGAGATTAAAATTCTTCAGAATCTTTGTGGAGGTCCAAATGTCATAAAACTCTTGGATATTGTCAGGGATCAGCACTCAAAAACCCCAAGCTTGATATTTGAGTATGTGAACAGTACGGACTTCAAGGTCCTGTATCCAACATTGACAGACTATGATATACGTTACTACATTTATGAGCTTCTGAAGGTAAGTCTTTTTGAAGTCTGGAGTACATTATGCACGTTATTGCATTTTCTGTAAGGTGATTTTGTAGCCTCAGTTTGTTGGAAGTTAATTTTTTTAGGTCATAAAGTTAAAACGGGTCGAGTTCAAATGTTTTGGCTAGCTAATGCCTTCTTTTCTTTTCTTTTTTAAAGCTGGGCAAAAATTTTATTGGCAACTATGGTGTTTCATCAAGCTTAAAAACGGCTCACTTGTTTTGAAATTTGTCTATACAAAAAATTGTATATACTTTCATCCGGATCTTATGTCGACTCCTTCATTGAGACAGAGTAACGTTTGAGAACATGATATTTTTCAATGTTACAAGTTACAACCAAGTTAGCACCTCTAACGATGTATTTCTGGTGATGCTGTGCCTTGCAGGCATTGGATTATTGTCACTCTCAAGGAATCATGCACAGGGATGTCAAACCTCACAATGTCATGATAGACCATGAGTTGAGAAAACTCCGACTCATAGATTGGGGCCTTGCAGAATTCTATCATCCTGGGAAAGAGTATAATGTTCGTGTAGCTTCCAGGTACCATACCTGTTCCAGTACTTATTAATTCAATCCCTTTTATAGACCAAATGACAAGTAGGATCATAGTCAAAACCATCCTCTTTTCTCTATAACTGAATATTCAAATGTTTTGACAACAATACCCAGTCCTGCAGGAGCGAGGTAGGGGGTGGATATTTATATGTTTCTATATCTTATTTTTACATTTTACGTTAGAGTTGTTAATATCTGGAAATTTGATGTTTGCTTACAATTTACGTAGATATTTTAAGGGGCCTGAGCTTTTAGTTGATCTGCAAGACTATGATTATTCCTTAGACATGTGGAGCCTTGGTTGCATGTTTGCTGGAATGGTGAGGCTCTCAACTCCCCAATAATATGTGTATATATTTGTGATATTGCTGACATGTTGCTATGACTCATGTTTTTTTCTTATCAATTTTGACATCTCTTCTTGTGCTGAATTATTATGCAGATTTTTCGTAAGGAACCTTTCTTTTATGGCCATGACAACCAGGATCAGCTTGTTAAAATTGCCAGGGTAATGTATTTTTGGACATCTTTTGAACAACTGAGCAGTTGATCTATTAAGTAGTGTCTCCCTGAGTCCCCATCACGTACCATAAGAAGCAGTAGTCAAATATTTTGCTGCAAATTGTGTTTTCTTTTATTTCAGTTTCATTTAATAGTTCAAAATTTTGGTCACAGGTGCTTGGGACTGATGAGTTGAATGCATATTTGAACAAATATCAGCTAGAGCTTGAACCTCAACTTGAAGCTCTTGTTGGAAGGTAAGCTATTCTTCTAAAAGAATTAGATGAATGTGAAATCCCTGATTAGTAACAACACTTGAAATTTTTTATATATAACGTGATGAAACAGTGGCTTGAACGAAGTCTACTTTTATTTAAATATTTAAATATCTAAAATACCTTTTTGATATTTAAAGTTATAGGAGTTTTTTGGACTAAAATCATCGTTATTAACCTTTATAGAGGCTATTTACAAGAAAAGAGGTCCCTATCGAAACTTCGCAAAAAATAATATTTACTTTTCTGGGAACCTTGCAACAATAGTGTTACATTTTTTTCTCTCTGTAGGCATAGCAGGAAACCATGGTCTAAATTTATGAATGCAGATAATCAGCATTTAGTATCTCCCGAGGTAATCGAATTTTATATTGGAATCACGTAAAATAACCAATTAATGATGAGTCCCATTATGATTCTTGAGCTGTTAACTAAAACTCTTCCATTCACTGCATGTGTGACTATTATCAGGCCATTGACTTCCTCGATAAACTTCTTCGCTATGATCATCAGGATAGGCTCACAGCAAAAGAAGCAATGGTAATATTTCTACAAATGAACATTTTTGCCAGTACATTAGATAAATAACCTTGACATGATTTTGATGTAACGGCTATATTATTGTGCTTTAAAATAGTGTGTCTGACATTTTGACCATTATCTTTGCAACAGTCTCACCCTTATTTCATGCAAGTGAGGGCGGCGGAGAACAGCAGGATGCGAACACAGTAACCAAGCACATGTTATTGGACTCCTTTGATAGCATGTACCTTGTTTGTGTTTAGATGACTTATAAATAAGACTAATATCCTGTCTTTTTTCATCTTGATTTCCCTAATTAATACTGTGATAATGTCATGTTGGTCAAATTGTTCTATTAGCGTCTAGCGTGTTTATGTTCAAATAAACTTTTAAGTCTTGAACATATGAGATCAATTTTTACTCTTATGAACACTATCTGCATTTAGCATTAATTCCCTGCTTTGTTCTTACTAGCATAGCATTCTAATTGACCAACATATGTTTAATTGTCTGGTTAAATGTCAAATTTACTTTAAAATGCTTGGTGAATTATTTTGAATATGAACATACACCTTCGAATTTATCATGATTTTACATTAGACGATCATATCATCTAAGCTAGCTAAACATGGTAGAGTTCTCTTATCCAGAATTGGTTTAGTGTGAGTCTGAAGTTTAAAACACTCGTTCGGTTGTAATCGTAAAGCTAAACTTGTAAGACAGACTAGTACGAAAGGAGTTCCCCTTTGGTCTATCTAAAGTATAGAGTAGAGTTATTTTACATACCAAACTTTTATCACATACCAAGGGACTCATCTCCACCATCCATCTAAAAATAAATCAATGACTGAGATTAAAAACATTTTATTACTTCACTCATTTTTTATAATTTAAATATCTCTTAAACCGTTAATCGTTAGGTGAAAATATTTATACCATTGCGAGATTTAATTATCTTTCTATAGGCGGGCACTTTGATATACTTTCGAAAAAGAAAAAACGTTTTTCACGTTTTTTTATTTTTTCGTTTTTTTCGTTTGATTAATGAAAAAAATATATGATAAAACACTAATTGAATATCACATGTGATATTAGTGTTAAATCATATATGATATGTAATATCATATGTGATATTACACTAATATCACATGTGATATTACATATCATATATGATATTACACTAATATCACATGTGATATTCAAATTAGTATTTTATCATATATGATTTTTTTAATGCAAATTTCATTTTAACGTAGAAAAACTAAAAAACTTAAAAAAAAAAAAAAATGTGAAAAATACGAAAAAAAATTTTGTCGAAAGTATATCAAAGTGCCTATCTATAGAAAGATAATTAAATGCTCATTAAGGATATATTTTTTCGCTTAACGATTAACTTTGAAAATATTAATATTTGAAAAAAAATGATGAAAGTAGGTTTTTTAAATTGTTGGGATTAATCTCATCCATTAGATCAAATAAAAATGGAGGGTGGAGATTGATCCCTTGGTATATAAATAATCTTTTGTCCTCAAATGATCTTAAATCCTAAAGTATAATATTAGTCATTGACGAAACGTGTGTGATTGTAAAGAGTTACCGAAGATAGAAAGTTGAGGTGTGCATTTGCCTCGACTATTTTGTTTACCAATTGAATATAAATGGCATTTGATTTTACGGTAGTCAAGGTGTATCAAACATATTTTATAAGTCAAATGATCGTGGGTTAAAGATTTCTAGCCACATATTTTAAATAAAAATATTTTTTTTTTAAAAAAAAATGCCTGAAATGTATGGTAATAGTTTCTTCTCACACTTCTCATTCTAATTTTTTTTTATATTTGATTCTAATTCAACTTGTGTAATTACTTAGAATATTTGTATGTTAAGTTTTGACTTCTTGTAATCTGATACTCCGTATGATGTAATTTCTTATTCTACGTGGCTACCCAAAATTTTAGGATTGGATAGATTGACTAGATCGAGTTTGACGAGAGTAATCCTAATCTATATCTATAATACATATATAAAATGGAAAATCGTTAAAAAGTTAGAATCAAATGAAAAGAAAAATTAAAATGAGAAGGATGAGAAGAAACCACACTCACACATTTCAGATGCACCTATAAAAATGGATGCATCTTCCTTTAAAAATCTCCCCCTTATTTGAAATGTGTGGCTATAAATTCTTCTTATTCTTCTCATTTTAGTTTTTCTTCTCACCGGATCCCTTTCCAATGGTCAAATGTTAAAAGTTGAAAGTTGAAAATGGTCAAAGGTGAGAGAATTGTATAATGTAATTAATACTCTTATTAAAACACCCAATTACTTAAAAGTACAATGATTTATTCATATTGTACAACCAATTAAAATCATATCTATCAAATTAAATACAACAAATTAAAACACCCCCTTACTAAAAAGTTCAATAAAATTTTTCACAATGTATAATTTAAACAAACTACAATATAATCCAAAATATAAAATAATTAAACGCACTAATTAATGTTATTTTTAAACAACCCTAAAATGAAAAGTACATGTTATTATACACATTAATAAAACACACAAAGCTTGATACAAGCTAACAAGTTGATGGTACATATAGTTTTGAAAACCGGACCGGACCAACTGGTTCAACCGGGAACCCGGTGTCGTCACTGGTTCGGCAAACCAATAAAAGCCATCCGAAAACGAATCAGAGAGGACCCGTTGAAACCGATACAAACTGGTGAATCAGGCATCATCGAGATCTATTTCTCCGGTTAATCGTCACAGGGTACCCGCCGCCGCAACGCATGGGTATCCTGCTATCTTAACTACATAAGATAGAAAAATGGTCAAAAGTGAAAGTAAAAATTGAAAGTTGAAAGTCAAGGTGATTGTTGAATGTTGAAAGTTGACATCTTGATTTTCTGGAAGAGTAACTACTCATGCATGGCATTAGTTTAATGTACATAACTATTGGTAAGCTAATGGAGGAATGTTTGAAAAGCTAATGGAGGAATGCAAACTAATTGAAAACTAAATTAGGCAAACTTGCTAATCGAGGAATACAAACAAAGCGTTTAATGCATAAAAAACCGTTCGTTGACGCCAAACGCGGGTACTCGCTTAGTAAAAATGAAAAGTTCGAAACTAAAAAAGAATATTGAAAAAATATATTTCAAAATGAAAATATTAATACACATTGAAAACCGAGTTGACCCGGAACGCTTCAAGATGGCGGGTTGACCCGGTTTAATTTGACCCATTTTCAACCTAACCTGTCGGGTTGACCCGGTTTAAATGGACCCGTTTTTTTTTATCGGAATGGTTCAACCACCCGGGTCAAACCAGGTTTCAAAACATTATGTTTAATCTACAAATCTTCAAAATTTTATTATTTTTCGTTTATAGCACATAAACTTTTTTTTTTATCACTTAAACAATATATCGCTATAAAATTTCGTTGTTATGCATGAATACTCGTCTAGTCATTCATATAGATTTTTGGATCAATAGTCATGTTATCTTTATGACTTTAGCTTGGTCTGAATTGCTATGAATTCGATCAAAGAAGTCATTTTAGATCTTACATAAAACAATTACATTATTTTTTGGCACGACTCCTATTTATGTATTAAAATATTTTTTTCGAGTTTTATTTTAGAGACATAATGGGATGTTAAATAAAAATATTCCTTAACAAGCATTTGACCAACTTTTAGTTTATTTTTATACGCTTCTTATGAATATTTATTGTATTTTATTTTTCTCTGCCGCTAACTCACATGTCGAATTATATGTTTAAATCATAATATATCAAACGCATGCGTTAGTCATTTGCGCTTATGACTTTGTTATATACTTTTTAATCATGGTGATTAACTGATTATATATGTGAGTTAATTTCATAATCATTTTCTTAAAAGTTACAAGCAAAATACCAACAAATCATGTTCAAAAGTCGTAGACCAATGTCTTGCGTGGTAATTCATACTCACAATTCAACACGTATTTGACTAATTTTACTCATCATAACTTTTACCACGTTCTTTAAAAAAAAAATAACTTTTACCACGTGACCCGCATGTTTATCATTTGTACGTGTCGGTGTAAAAAAAAGTTGAGAAATTTTGTTGCTGTCGGCATAATGATCAAAACCTAATTCCATCGCCATGTATCATGACGTTTGCACCTTTTAGGCTGGACGCATTCGAAGAGGTGCACATCGGTTGGCCACAAAAAAATCCCTCCTCAACCGATGTTTAGATCGGTTATCACGGATGTGGTGCTTCGGTTGCTAGTTCGGTCGCGAAACAAAAACAGGTAAATCGGTTGAAATTTCAACCGATATCAAACCCAACTTACCCTTCAATTAAAAAAAAAAAAAAAAAAAAAAAAAAACTTTACTCATTTTCACATCCTATAAATACCAATCTCAAACACACTTTTTAACACACAATTTCAAACACAATTCAACCTCAAAATACTTTTCAACACAAGATTTATTATGGCTTGCCGTCTCCCCCATTCCGTTGAAGATATGCAAGTGTACGTTCAAAATCAATGCCATAACGACGAAATTTATGTATTTCGTATTGTTTTTATTTAGCATTGTAACATTTTAATTATTAATAAAATTTTAGTTTATGTTAAAAATGATTTAAAAAAAAAAAAAAAAAAAAAAAGCTGGGTCATCGACATGGGCATCGGGTCGGTGTCGGTCATTTGGAGAAAGAAAATTGACGTGCGTATTTGGATGGACCCAGGTCGTCCAGTCAACGACTGGACCAGACCTTACTTTTAGTATGGTTTTATATCTTAAAAAAAGGTTTTTGATTCTAAAAAGTCAACTTTTCAGAACATAATAAGTAGAGGGTTTTGATAAAAGGGATTGTTTAACCAGTGCCCTTAGGGCATTGGTTAAGAAGGCTGAGGACCCACAAAAAGGTACCGAAAAAATAATTAAAAGATTTAAGGACCCACACTTTTTCAATAAAAAAATATTTTTTCGATACCTTTTTGTGGGTTCTCAGCTTTTTTAAACCAGTGCCCTCAGGTCACTGGTTAGATAATCCCTTGATAAAATTAGTCCAAAGAATTATGTTTAATAATTAAAAACATAAAGTCGGTTAAGAAATGTTAAATTCAAGCACGGACACTTATCATTGAATTCACAAGCGGTTAATATGTGTCTAAATA
This sequence comes from Chrysanthemum makinoi, assembly GCA_910596185.1. Classification (NCBI taxonomy): domain Eukaryota; kingdom Viridiplantae; phylum Streptophyta; class Magnoliopsida; order Asterales; family Asteraceae; genus Chrysanthemum; species Chrysanthemum makinoi. The sequence continues at coordinate 218,104,420 of OU343218.1, forward strand.
ACTTAAACATAACTTTTAGATCTACGTTTAGCAATTTTCACATCTAGAAAGTGTGTAATATATATAGTTGTTCGAAACGTTTGCTAATATTAAGACAAAGATATCAACTAATGACTCATTGTTTGTTTATAAATAACTAATGAAAGGAGTGCATCGAAAAATCAAGATAATTATTAGTGATTATTCACGATTTTGATGGGACGGATTATGTTTGGCACATGAGATTATAAAGAGATTATACTTATTTTTTTCAAAAAATAAGCTACTTAAAAAATAATATTTGTTTGCCAGACATAACTTACAAGAGATTATAGAAGAAATAATCTTCCATAATCTCTGAAAATAAAAAGTTACTTCATGTAGCTTATAAAAATAAGACTAAAATACACGGTTGGTCCCTAAACTTGGCAATACGCTTCGCGATGGGACAAAACTCGGCGATATCATCGCCGGAGGTCCAAACCTTGGCTTTTAAATGCCAAACTCGTCCCTTGACCAGGATTGGCATAGTCAACTTTAATTTTCTGGATTTCCTTCGAGGGTATAATAGACCATTCATATTTTTGACCCAACATAGTTAAAATGTAACCCAACCTTCAACCATATATGTATCGGCAACGACCAACATTGAACCCTAAAATATAATCAACACACATTCTACCCAAAGCAAAAAAAAAAAACAAAAAAACAAAAACAATAATGGCACAAAACGATAAGGGGAAGGCTTTGTTGAGTTCGTTGAGGAAAGCAGACTGCCCAAATGAAAAGGGTTTGGATGTTAAGAAGGAAGGAAGAGGCTGACATCTTGTTATCAAAGTTTAACGATTTGGGAGAAAGGATTAAAAATCTGGAAATTTTGTTTAAATATCTTAAGGAAAGGAAGAAAAAGAAGGAAGACGATGATAGGGAGAGTTGTGGGTCTAGCTAAGTGTATGTTTAGATGATAGTAAACATTTGTAGTTCTTGAGAACATGAAATCGATGAATAAAAAATTGGGTTCTTATTTAAGTAATTGTGTTTGAAATCGTTTTGCATTTCTTAATAGGTTTGACTTACCCAAGTCATACCACAATAGTAAGTTACAATTTGTTGCCTTTCATAAGTTTGTTTGACTTGGGTAAGTCAAAATTCAAGATGTTACAATACACCATTGTTAATACATTATTGTTTACTGCTAAAGCGTTTGCATTTTCAACCCATATTTTTAAACCACTGCCTCTAATTTTGCTGATACGGGGGTGTTTGGTTTTGTTGTAACAACTTTTGCTGATAAAAGGGGCTGTTTGGTTTAACTGATACAAGGGGATGTTTGGTGATACATTATGATTTAGTGCTAAAGTATTTGCATTTTCAACACATATTTTTAAACCATTGCCTTTGCTTTTGCTGATACAAGGGGGTGTTTGGTTTTGCTCATTAAAGTTTTGCTGATAAAAGGGGCTGTTTGGTTTTGCTGATACAAAGGGATGTTTGGTTTTGTTGATACTAATTAGACTAAAATACACCCAATATCACAATACAAGAACAGATTAAACAACACAAAACCAAGATGATATTTTATCATTAATATAGTCTGTTAAAGATCATAAACAACTACATCAAACCTAGACCAACAACTAGCCAAAAGATCCAATTTACATACCCTTTTTACCAACCTATATTTCCAAAACTAGCACCCAAAAGACCACCTTTTTCTACCCCCATGGAAAACTCAAAATTCAGGCATTACGTTCAGCCATTTTCTTAAGAAAATCTTGGTTGAAACGAATAGCTTCATCAGTTTGACCAGCAATCTGTATGAGTTGAACAAGTTGGTGTGTGTGCCTCGAATGGATTTTTGTCAGCGCATCCACACAGTCAAGCGCAATTCCCCGAGGTCTCAGAGCTTCATTCTCTTCGATCAACTCCCTACGCTTCATGATTCCTCTCTTCAGATGATCAATGCACTGAAGAACTAGGTTTTTCAGAATCCCTTCTTATGCAGCCTCTTGTTCAAACCACACAGCCATACGATCATTCAAGTTTGATGAACCACCAACCTCCATGAGTTCATTCAAAATGGGGAAATCTGCCATTGGAAAATTGTTTGTGTGTGGAAAAAGTGGTAGATGGGTTTATCGTTTGGTGTGCACTAGTTAATAGCGTCTCCGGTAAGAGACGGTCAAGGGTCTAATAGTATTTTTTTTCACACTCGGTCCCTGAATTTGTCTTGGTTGCCGTTGTCATACTTAAAAATCCCGCCCAATAATCATTATAAAATACACAATTGGTCCCTCAAGTTGCCAAGTTACGTATACTACAACTTAGTTGAAGATTAAACAACACAAAAAATGTATTAGAAGTTTTACTTTGTTAAGTCAAACTTCTAAAATATATCAAATTAACAATAAACTCCAAAACAAATATTGAGTAATGGTTTTGCAATTTTGACTTTACAAAGTTAAATATTTGAGTAATGGTTTTGCAATTTTGACTTTAGATAGTGAAAATGCAAATACTACCTACAAAATAGCCATTCACCATTTTCAAGTATTGACTAACTAAAGTAAACTGGAAATGCAGTTTTACTTGCCACAATCAAAATGAAATGCTAAATGAAAGTTTGACTTTCGAATGTCAAACCTGCATCACCTACAATATGCACAAACAACAACATATGAACAAGCTTATTTTATGCAAACCATATAAACAAATACTATACCAAAATACCAAAACTATTTTGCAACATTAATTGTCATAGTGTATTCAACCCATACATAAACTACAACCACTCAAAGAAATTTACCACGGCTATGGGGGAAGCTCGGTGGAGTTTCAACAGCTTCCTAGCTAACTCCCAGTTGTTCTTGATATTTTCATTCCCATCATGACTCCTATCGCTGAGCCTGATATTGATTGTCTTTAGCGACCGGGAACACGCAAGTATAAACTTTATTAAAGTTAATTCATGCTCTGTTCTAGGAAAAGCTCGAAACACCACAGTCTGTAGCTGGCCATGGCTGAATGTGTTTCTGTCTACAACATTGGGAAAATTTTCCAAAGGTAGAACACTAAGCGTGTTTGCAGCCTGAAAAATCAAATAGTGTTGAGAGATACACAAACATAGAAATTTAAGAATGTTTATTTGCTACATATGTGTAGCAACTCGTAAATTTTCATAAGGTAAAATGACTATTTTACCCTTTGACTTCTTAAAAGTTGACCTTGACTTTGACTTATTACTATTTTACTTTTACCGTAACGTAAAAGCAAATACTGTAACTGGTAGTAACCAGTAATTTCCCAAGTTAAATAATTCAATCTGTTTCGAATTATTACACTCTGAACATTTTTGTTCACCTTTGGCTATAAATAATTATTTAAAGTTGTTACTTTATTAATTACGAAAGTTTAAATCGTGTAAACTTTCCTCGCGGTCAACACAAGACTATGATAAGCCTAGGTGTTCAAAATACTCTATTTTCACCAATAGTTATATTTTATATGAACTATTGTCGCTTTATTATTTTTACGTAAATATTTTACTTTTTACGTAAGACGCGTGCTCAAACCTATGTCATTAGGTTTCAACAACATAGACGCACCCAAATAGACTTATCACACCTTTAATATACCTAGTTGAAGTATATTGATTTGGAATGTCCTTATTTAAATGGACTGGGACGCCTTTTCATTTAAATAAAGAAATTTCAAATTGCCGAACCATAAGTTTATAATTTCTTACTTACATAGATTGGGACGCTTCTTTATGTAAGTAATGAATTATAAATGAGTGAGATTATTTGTATCCGATATGACATGAGTATGAACTCGAACTCGATAATCACAAGTATTCTTTGAAAAGATTTAGAAAACACGATAGTGTTTTACCACTCAGCAAAAATCTTAAGACCTCATTTGAACAACCTAAGTTCATTCTTAAGTTATCACTTTTGCTGATACAAATCCTTACAAACATGAACCGTTTGTTGAGCTAACAAAATTGTTTAAATTCAATTGAAACCTGATCTGATAGAATCAGATGTTTCAAGAACATAGTTGAAACCCGACCTGATAGAATCAGATGTTTCAAGAACATAATTGAAAACCGACCTGATAGAATCAGATGTTACAAGAACATAATTGAAAACCGACCTGATAGAATCAGATGTTTCAAGAATATAATTGAAACGCGGCCTGATAGAATCAGGTGTTTCAAGAAAAGAATTTGGTTGCCACATATTTGATTATGCACGAGTCGCATAAGTCAAAGTATTCCATATTATTGAGCTAACAGAATTGTTACACTCCTGAGCTAATGGACTTAGTTCAGTCTCGAACTAACAAACTGGGTACGATGTCCCATTTTCCATCACATAAGCTTTCCCATGAGCTCCTTCAATTTGTTGGCCATTATTTTGGGAACATCATTTCCGGAAATGTTAAGCTCGCACAACTTGATCCACTAGGTTATGAGACATCTGAATTGTTTCATCCAGTGTGAGTGATCAAACGAAGTTTCGTTCTCTTAAACACTGAGTAAAAGTTCTCAGATGAACTTTTCCCATAAATTCTCAATGGTTGAGATCATCACTGGGCACACTATTGCCAATTCTTGAGAGCGACGAATATAAGTTGTGATATCAACACCACTGACAGCAAGGAAGCTTCACCTTCATTTCTTGCACCTCATTTCGAGGGCGATACTTCTTGAATTGTAACTTCTTCAACTTAGTCCAAGAAATCTTATGAGTATTCTCAATACTAATAGATTGAGCAACAACATTTTACCCTGACAAAGCATTGTCCAGAAGCATGCTTGCGGCATATTTGGCTTTGCAATATTTAGCACAATTGCTGATTAAAATTTCTGAGCTTGCCGCTTACGAAATCATTGTAAGGAATCTAGTACAAGATTCACTTCCCGGCCCCTCAATATTAGGCCACACATTATCACCAGAAAGGTTATACAGATGTAAGCGTTAACTTTCAAAATATCATACTAGGATTAAGCATTTTTTTTGAAAGCCTCATTGCGGTAAGGTATGATTCGTTTGGGGAAATTAGAAAAACCAAACTTAAGATATATTGGACTTTATACGATATTAGCTAGAATTGGTCTGGTAGCTTACAGACTTGAGCTACTACCCGAACTTGACAGTGTACACGCCGCCTTTCGTGTGTGCATTCTGAAGAAGTGTCACACTGATGAGACACTCCCTATTTCTCTGGAAGGGATCCATATTGATTTACGTTTGATCTTATCGGAAAATCTACTGAGATCACGGACCATGAGGTCAAAGGACTTAAGAAAAGTCGCATTCTTATTGTCAACACTCAATGGAACTCTAGAAGAGGTACTGAATTCACGTAGGAACGTGAAGATGAACTCAAATTTACCGTTAGTAAATAATACTCACTGAACTTCGTGACGAAGTTCCATTACCTCTTCTCGGGAACATCATTAAATCATAACACGAACTAAATCATGAGGACATGATTTCCGTAACTGGTGGAGGCTGTTGCAACTCGTAAATTTTCATAAGGTAAAATGACTATTTTACCCTTTGACTTCTTAAAAGTTGAGCTTGACTTTGACTTGTTACTATTTGACTTTTACCGTAACGTAAAAGCAAATACTGTAACTGTTAGTAACCAGTAATTTCCCAAGTTAAATAATTAAATCTGTTTCGAATTATTACGCTCTGAACATTTTTGTTCACCTTTGGCTATAAATAATTATTTAAAGTTGTTACTTTATTAATTATGAAAGTTTAAATCGTGTAAACTTTTCTCGCGGTCAACACAAGACTACGATAAGCCTAGGTGTTCAAAATACTCTATTTTCACCAATAGTCATATTTTATATGAACTATTGTCGCTTTGTTATTTTTACGTAAACATTTTATCTTTTACGTAATACGCGTGCTCAAACCTATGTCATTAGGTTTCAACAACATATACGCACCCAAATAGACTTATCACACCTTTAATATACCTAGTTGGAGTATATTGATAAGTTTATACATTTTTGTAAGTATTGTATTTTTACGTTACCCGGTTTTAAATTTTGTGATTTAAGGGCTCAACATTAGTAATAACCGGGACCAAACTATACCGTCTAAACTCTAAACTATTAATATAAAAAGACAAGATAAACATAATTCTACTTTCCTTCTATTAGTTCCACGTCCCACAACAATAATATACACTAATCAAAAGTGCTCTATACGTGTAATCCGTACAAGTCATTTGGCTGTATCACCTTTACACGTTAACATCAATATTCACTTGCTTAAGTTCATCTTTGCTGGTTTTCCGGTCATGCATGCTAACAATTTCAATATCACCATACAACCAAATATTAGTGCTATTAGCATTAATTTTTTTCCCACTAAATGGTTCTTATTAACCAAACCATGTTAATGGATTAATATAGCTTAATCATTAACAAGTATTATTTAAATAAAGGTATATTAGTGCTCACGAAGTAGGATTACAAGGGTAAAGAGATTAGTGAAATTTGGTTAAAAGATTGAAGACAAGGATTGAAGATTGAAAGAAGTTAGGCTTGATTATTTGTAACTACTCAACCCAACTTTGTAAGAGTTTGTCTAATATTTCTTATCATTCAATATGATTGTAATAATTTATATTCATCGGATGTAAATTTGATATAAGTAGTATATGTAATATGGTTTAATTGATGTTGTACATGAAGTTTCTAACATGAAAAGAAGCTAAAACAAGCCTTAGGTGGGTTTCATGAGTTTGAATTCTGCAACAGTCCCAAAGATTGATTAAACTGATCATCTCAGTAAACTTTGGGGTTAATTCAATAAGATAGGCTTGTAGAGCTATATTTTATGGTCGTTTCTCCGGGTGGCACACCTCATAACTCATCCCGATGAGTAAATGAGAGCCAAAATGGCAAAACATGTCAAAATCTGCACACCATATTTCATTTGGGAAAAGCCCATGGTTCTGGTCATTTCTGGAAGTCGACTCAGTTTTATGAAATGTAGCTAAGACATAAACTTGAAGTTTGGCGAAATCCGAGCATCAAAACATGTTGTAGAACTCAACTTATGGTCGTTTTGGCAGGACTAAATGTGCAGCCAAACTTTCTGCAATGAAATATAAGTAATTACTTGTTATTAGACAATTGATATAAGTAAACTTTGGACTTTGGACATGATTAAGCATAAGAATCTGTTGGAGGAAGTAAAAACTAAAACTTGGGCTTTTGAATCACTTTAAAAGGACTTATGGTTAAAAAGTTATGGCCAAATGAAGATGACTAGAGGTAAATATGTTGTTAGATCAAAAAGTTGCTGATACGATTTTAAAACGCGATTTAAACCCTTTTCTGGTCCGAATCAGCAAAAGTGTAAAACACGAAAGTTGCTCGGAATGAAATTTTCTACAAAAACTCAAGGGCACATAAGCAGAAAGTGAACGAAAAGTCTTAAAAACAGCAAAAACTAAACGGACCTGTTGTTGACTAGAAAACAGCCATGGTTAAGGAAACTTGGTTGTATTTTAATTCTTTGAGGCCGAAACGAAGCCAAGGTTAAGCCGAGGCTGTTGTCTTAAGGTCTTTAAACTTAGAAATAACCATAGGAATGACCTTGAATATCATCTCAAGTTGTTTAAACATAATTTAGCCGCACGGCTAATATAAGCTTAATGACCCGAAACTTATTTTAAAACTTGGTTCATTGGATTAGATTTTGCTAAGACTTTGACAAACTAAGTAACGACCATATGACATGTTAAACTACTTCACGACACACAACTTATATTATCATATCGTCACATAAGTCAATCAATAGTCTTTGACGAAACACGACACATGTTTTATACAACATTTGTCTCGTCAAATACTTACTTATAAATGACAAGTACTACAATAGTAGGGAATTTCATCATCATAAAGAGGCCTCTTCGGGGTATCGTATCGACGAGCTGTGGATTTACGATTTAAAGTGTCCTGGCTCCTCGTGCGATTACTACACGACCTCTTGATCTTGATAGCCCGAACGATGGTACGAGGTTATTTATAAAAGGGCTATAAGCCAAACAACACTTAAGGGATATTTTAACTTAAGAATTCATGTACAACATCATATTGAAAGCTAACAAACTACATATACTTGTACACTTATATCGTACACTATACTAAAATGCGATTACTATGCTTTCGTAGGTAATCGTTAAAGATCATGATCTTGTCATACTCTACCGTTGATAAACATTATATCGTTACACTCCGCTGCTGATCACTACAGTGAGTTTCATAGCCCCAACTTTTGTTTAACTATTTTATAAAATCTTTTGGGGGAGATACATGCTACTGCTTTTACTATATGCTAAAATGCTTTATTATGGACAATTACTTGTAAACTGAATGCCTTGACTGTATTATTGCATACCACTAAGTTGTTTTTGCCAAAAGTCCCCAACATCATGGACCACTAGAAGGGGGGATATATATTAATGTTACTGTGGAAAACTAGAAGGGGGGTTGAATAGTTTTGCCGATTTTAAGTTAGTTTCAAAAACTTTAGATTCGATATTATGTGAAATCGTATGGATGAAGAGAAAGTATAGATCTAATGATAATGCAAGTAAATAAAGTAAAGCAAGGGATAGAAATGACACAAACGATTTATAGTGGTTCGGCTACAAGGACACCTTCCTTGCCCTACTCCACTCCCCGAGTCACCTACTCGAGAGTTCAAGCACTATGTCAACAAACTCCTTCAACTTGGCGGAGAAGCCTTCACAACGTTGCTTACACCTTTTTCTGATACAAAGCTAAATACCGAGTCCATAACACGGTGGACCAAACCAACACGACTATTACACAACAACTATGTGAAATATCAAATACAAGACCTTTGCTTCAGAAATATTGTGGAGGAACAAATCAATCAAGGACCCCTTGCTTGGATGACTTGTAGAATGCTCGTGATCTCGCCTTAGAGAATGACCTATATGAGAATCACTAAATAAAGAAAGAAGAACAACTCTCTAGATCAAGTGATCTTTTGTTAGAAGAGAATGAGAGTATATGAGAGAATTAGTAAGAAGAGGGGTGAGTTAGAATGAAGAAATGGCTCTTTATTTATAGGCAAAACTTGCCACTATTCCCCGGATACCACGGATCCCTCTCTTAAGGGATCCGTCTAGTGTAAACCTAGGGATCCGTGGGACGCTCCTCTTTGCCCATGGGTTTTTTGGTTATGGGTTGGTCCATGGGTATTTCTTTAGATACAATGTATCTAATGAGTACAATGTATCTAGTCAAGTGGGTATGGGTCAATACCATGGGTTATGGATATGATCCATGGGTTGTGATTTTTACCCATCCTAATAAACTATTACAACAAATGATTTATTATAACAATTTGTATTAAGTGACTATATGTAAATGCTTTACAAAAATAACATGTATCCTTATAATTTTACTTATGATAACATTATATTTGTTGTCAACAAAACACAAAGAGATAGCAAAATATTAATAAACGTTTTTACGGTTTATTTGTATTAACAATCTCCCTTTTTTGTTGATGACAAAACATAATGTTAGGATGAGTAAAACTTAAGAATAGATGTATGTTTTGAAAGCCCCTAAGTTTTACTTCTTCTCCCCCTTTTTGTCGAATCAAAAAGTTAACCCATCGAAGAAATAAAATGTGGAAAAATAGTCCATGTATCGCTTACTCCCCCTTGACGGTACCTCCCCCTAGTTTGGGGCGTCAAGTGAAGAAAAATAAAAAATCCTACAAAGAAAAGGTTAGTAGTAACATGCATAAATAATCTTGTGATTGACAAGAATCAAGATTGGGAGCCAAGGTATGTAAACAAGGCCTTGTAATAAAACAACAAAATGTAGTGGTATTTATGCCACATACAAGCATGTAAAAGTAAGAACAAGACTTGTTCTTAAAAATGACTTCAAAAGAAAAAATACTAAAAATAGAAAATAGTAATAATGATTCCTTCCATGCTTGCATAAGGTTATGGATGGAGGTTTTGATGAGTGATGATATTGATGCGATCAAGAATGAGGTTGAGTATGAATCGCATTTCTTCCCTAACTTCTATTGCAATATCCCTAGTGTATTGGCAATGTTCACAATGTAAGTGATGTGGGTGATGAGTGCGGAAGTTTTCTGGGTTGTTTTGATTTGTGAGATGCGGAAGTTGTGGTGGAAAAATAGGAAAATACGGATCAAAGTCCGGAATGTTTGGAAGTGGTGGTGGAAAAGAACCTTGATGTTCTTGTAGCTCAATGGGAGCTAAGGGTGGTGAGGTTTCAAGGTCTTTGAAAATTGTGTTTGGAGAAGTGGGAGGTGTCAAAAAGGCTATTTCTTTTTGTTTTGGTTGTTGAGATCGTGTTGGAGTCTTAAGAAGTTCCAAAAGAGTGAATTTAGGTGGTGAGTTGATGGGTGATGAAGTTGGTGTACTTGTTGGTGATGAAGGAGGTGCTATAATGGAAGCATCTTGTGGTGAGTTATTTAATGGTGATGAGTCATTCGATGATGGTTTTGCTAAACAACAAGGCCGGATTCTAATCCGTGCGGATATCCTAGTGTTTGATTGTGGTATTTTGGAAGGTGGGAGGATAAAAGTTTGGATTTCTTGAAAATGATTGTTTGTACTAGGTGATTCATCTAAGTTGGAAGATCTTTTGGAGGACATGGTGTTGTTTGTTTGTGAAGATGAGATGAATATGCAAGCATTTTGGGAGTCCTATATATAGAAAAACAATGCATTGTAATGAATGCTTGACCCAAAATGTGGATTAAAATCTAATGATTAGATATGAATTTAAGGCATGTGATCATGAAAACACAACCATTAAAGAACATACTCCAAAAAAATGAAAAAATATTGAAGTTTTCATCGAAAGTGAGAAAAATAGAAGATAAAACTAGCTTCTGTCTCACGGATCCCACGGATCCTTCTCTTGAGGGATCCGTCCGGCAAAGATATGGGATCCGTGGTACTGGTGATTCAGGCAGCTCAAAATTTTCCTTTTGGAAACATTTGTGCCTAATGTGTGCCTATATGCAAACAATTTGGATTTGCAGTTATCTCGACTCCTAAAAAGAAAAGAAAAAATAAACTAGAAGTGGAAAAGCATACTATTATGTGAGATAACCCGAGTGCTCCTAATTCGTTGTTGCTTAAATGAATATACCCGAAAACACATATTGGTTATTTGTCCTCTTTAGCATTCAAAAGACATGAAATGCAATGAAAACAGATTTTTACTTCGTATTAACAATGAAAAAGAGATTTGTCCTAGACGTGAGAAATTGCTTTTGTGAAATTGATAAGGGAATAGGTATCATTTTTAGAAAACGTTTCGAAAAGAGGTTTCTATGTGCGAATAAAAATCGTTTTATCCTTTGAAAAGAAGATGTTTATGTAATTATATGTTTGCAACTTGTACTTATTTTGAAAGAAAATAAGAAAAACTATAAGTAAAAAACTTATCTTGGGTTTTGAAAATTCCCGTATTGCTTGTGAGTTGTGCGTGAAATAAAGATCCTAGACTCAAAAAGAAGAAGGCTAGTGTTTACATACCTTGTAGAGTTAAAAAGTAAATTACGACGATTGTTCCATGAGACCAAGACCAAGACGAAGTAGGTTGAATTGTTCCCGTTTCAACGGTTTGGTGAGGACGTCGGCGATGTTGTCTTTGGACGCTACCTTCTCAATGGAGATGTTCCCCTTTTGAACATTGTCTCTTAAGAAGTGATGACGAATCTCTATATGCTTTGTGCGAGAATGTAATACCGGATTCTTGCTTAAATCGATGGCACCTTTGTTGTCACATAGAATGGCTATGTCACTTAGATGAATGTCGTAGTCAACTAACGCTTGTTTCATCCATAGTGCTTGTTGGCATGCTTTGCCGGCGGAGACATATTCGGCTTCGGTTGTTGATATTGCTAATGCCGTTTGTTTCTTAGAAAACCAAGATGTTAAACAACATCCCATAAAAGTACATACCCCACTTGTACTTTTCGGTCAACATAATCACCTGCATGGTCAGAATCTGCATATACAATTGTTTCTACTCCTGTGCCCTTAGGATACCATAATCCTAATTGTGTTGTACCCTTAATGTATCTAAATATCCTTTTTACGGCTTCTAGATGTGATGTTTTAGGGTCTTCTTGAAACCTTGCACATAGACAAACACTAAACATGATATCCGGCCTACTAGCCGTGAGGTAGAGAAGACTACCAATCATGCCACGATATTTTGTGTTATCAACGGATTCTTCGTCTTCATCTTTTGTGAGTTTGGTGTCGGATGACATCGGTGTCCTAATTGGTTTCGACTCTTCTAGATTGAATTTCTTTAACATCTCTTTTATGTATTTAGATTGATTAAAGAAGATACCATCTTCTACTTGTTTGATTTGTAGACCAAGAAAGAAACTAAGTTCTCCCATCATACTCATCTCGAACTTGTCATGCATGATTTTAGAGAAATCATCACACATGTCTTGACAAGTAGATCCGAACATAATATCATCTACATATATTTGAACTATGATTATATGTGACTCTCTTTTCTTAGTAAAAAGTGTGTTGTCAACTAACCCCATGGTGTAGTTGTGTTTGATTAAGAATGACTTGAGTCTATCATACCAAGCTTTTGGAGCTTGTTTAAGACCGTAGAGGGCTTTCTTTAACTTATACACATGTTTAGGTTTTTCAAAATCGATGAAGCCCGGAGGTTGAGCTACATATACTTCTTCATTAATAAAACCATTTAGAAAAGCACTTTTGACATCCATTTGATAAAGCTTAAGATCATTAGCACAAGCATAAGCAAGAAGTATTCTTATAGACTCTAATCTAGCCACGGGGGCATAGGTATCATCAAAGTCTATTCCTTCTTGTTGGTTATACCCTTGGGCAACGAGTCTAGCCTTGTTTCTAGACACTACTCCGTTTGCATCTAATTTTTTTTTATAAACCCATTTGGTTCCTATTATGGTTTGATTACTAGGTGGAGGGACAAGTGTCCAAACATCATTAGAAACAAATTGATTTAACTCTTATTGCATAGCCATTACCCAACTTTCATCTTGTATGGCTTCTTGTGTATTCTTAGGTTCTATGGTTGAAACAAAACAAAATAGGCTACTTTGGTTTTGAACTTGAGACCTTAAGGTTCTTTCGTTTAATTTTCCTATGACCTTATCTACGGGGTGATCTTTGGACTCTTTAATATTTATGAGTTCATTATTTGAAGATTCTTCTTCTCCTTCATTTATCTTTTTCTTTATTACAATAGCTTTACTTTCAACAATCTCGTCATCGACAAGAGGTGGAGAGGGTTTTGGTGGACTTTCATCAAATTTTACATTTAATGACTCTTCTACCTTCATTGTTTATTTATTTAATATGACGTAAGTTTTGCTATTTGTAGAATAACCTAGAAAGATACCTTCGGTTGATTTAAGATCAAATTTTGTAAGGTAATCTTTAGTGTTAAGAAGAAAACATTTGCTACCAAAGACTCTAAAGTGATCTAACGTAGGCTTTTTGCCTCGAAGTAACTCGTATGGAGTTTTACCTAAAATTGGTCTAACTAAGACTCGATTAAGTATGTACGTTGAAGTATCAACGGCATTGCACCAAAACTTTTGAGGTATGGATTGCTCATTTAGCATGGTGCGACTCATTTCTTGTAGGGTTCTATTCTTTCTTTCAACTACCCCATTCGATTGTGGATTGCGAGGAGCCGAGAAGTTGTGAGTGATACCATTAGTGTCACAAAAAGCTCCAAATTGTTCTTCATTATCGAATTCCATACCATGATCCGTTCTAATAGACACTATAGGACTTCCTAGTTGTCTTTGGATTTTCTTGCTTAATATTTCAAAATAATTAAACGTTTCCGTTTTGTTCTTTAAGAATTTAGTCCATGTGTACCTAGAGTAATCATCCACTATAACCAAAGTGTAGTAGTTGCCTCCATAACTTTGGATAGCGGATGGACCAAATAAATCCATGTGTAGTAATTCTAGACACTTTGTTGTAGACACCATGTTTTTAGCTTTGTGACTAGAATGGACTTGTTTTCCTACATTACAAGCATCACAAAAGTGATGTTCATATTTTAACTTAGGTAGATCTCTTACTAGATCTTTGGATGATAGCGATTGAAGAAGTCGCATATTGGCATGACCCAATCTTCGATGCCATAAGGTCGAAGTACTATCCATAGAAGTAAGACAAAGTTTGTCTTTAGGTTCATTACCAATTTTAATGACATAGACTCTATGTTTCCTAATTCCTCTTCCTATGGTTATGCCATTTTTTTAATATCTTACTACCGGTTTCGGTAAAAAGTACATCGCACTTTTTATCACATATTTGTCCTATACTTAAGAGGTTAAAGTTTAGGTTTTCTACGTGACACACATCGTTAATGGTTAGAGATTTGTTAGAAATCGTACCTTTATTGATGATTTTACTTTTGCTATTTCCAAACACCACATTTCCTCCATTGAAGGTGTTACGCCCCGATTCCGGATTGACCGGAATTTACTCAAATTTTAAAACTTTGACACGGAACATTTGACTATTACTTAAACTCTTCATACAATAATTTCCACATTAAGCATGTAGTAACCGGATTACTTACCTTAGCAATCCATGCTAAGCCATACACAATAACCATCATCTTCATCAATATCATCATCCATTACTTTCCATAGCTAACATTTTAACCACATAATTATAAGATGCACTTAGTACATAATCAAATAACTATAACCATGGCTAACATAACTAACCTCTAATCATTATATAATCATATCTTGATTATATGATGATTCAACCAATAAATTACCCAACTTTTACAAATAATAAAATTTCCCCAAGATTATTATATCCCTTTTATAATCAACCAAATGATCATAACATGATCATATCCCAAATTATCCATTTTACTCCAATTCCATCAAAGGGGTTTCACCAATTATACTATAACATCTTAATTAATGTATAAAACCACAATTACCCAAAATCCCCAACTTGGGTACATAAACCCTAATTCTTCAATTAACAATTAACACTTCAATTAAGCATACTTACTTGTAGAGATCATAGGTACCAGCTTATTTCTTAATTGGGAACACTAACCCCATCTTAATTTGATTATTGGCTATCATTGCTCTTCCCTCCATTCTTCATATTACGACACACTCACACAAGCATGATATTTCTGGAAATTGTAATGATACTTGAGGAAGTATCCAGGGATATGTAGATGGTATCTTTGGCCATTTGACATAATTGGTCCCTCTAATCCCATTTCTTCTATTTGAGCCACAAGGTACTTTATAACAAGTTTAACACTTGACAACTTAGGCCCCCTTTATTTATATAACTATAACATAACATTTACTAATCATTAGTTTGACTATCGGGTTGACTAGTCAATCCCGTCAAGTCCTTAGACCATATTCATCTAAGGTAGGGCCTATTTGTATTTCGGGATACGGGTGTAACAATTCTACTCCCCTTATTTAGATTTCGTCCCCGAAATCTCTCGTCTATTGCCATCTAATACTTAATTCATATTTTCACCATGTCACATAAACAATCAATTTATCAATTTATTGCGAAGATTTCCTTAATCTCGCAATTTAAGGCCCACTATAACATAACCATCTCTATTAAAGCATTCTATAATTCGCCTTAAACTCTATAACATACACATTTTTATGTCATTCGGGAACTAATTTACTTAAACTCGACATTCTAATTAATAAACTCTTTTACTATTACTATACATACTTGATCATTTTCAATTTGTTTTGACTCTTCATAAGTCAAATTCAATCAACACTTCCGTATTTTACCATAATCATTTTATAATTTCAATAACATTAAACTATAACGCATAGCTATTTCTATAACGTATTGTTATCACTATAACTTTCTCATAAACTTCACGATTTTTCATGACCATTTTGGTCTTTTTCCTATTACCACATGCCCCCAAGGCATAATATAACTTATTCAAGCTTTTTAATTTCATGCAATTTATGATCTCCACGATCATTTCTATAATATATCACATCATCTTCAACGATTTCATTTACTTAGGCTTTAGTTTTCTATGACTTAAGTTTACACAATGACCCTTACCTAGAGTCCGACATTAGGCTCCTTTCCACCTATCATAATTCTTAATACGTCTTATTAATTTTAGACTTTCAATTTCAATTTTATTACCCTTTCTCATGCCACGTCGGAGACATAAAAGCCTACTCATTTATACTTCTTCATTTACATGGAGAGGCGTCCCAAACAATGTAAATCAAGAAATATAAACTCGTAGTTCGGTGATTCATAATTTCTTTACTTAAATGAAAAGGCGTCCCAATCCACTTAAATAAAGGAATTATAAACCATCCTACTCATACACTTCCGACATATCACTAATACATATCCATTACACACTTTAACAATCAAAATTTTTATTTATTAGCATTGGATCCTTTTTACTATAACGCTCCCCAAGGAGCTATTTCACATGCCAAGGTTATAGGCAATTCTTCGCCGGTGAAGGCAATTTAATTTATCCCGAAGGACTTCTATAACTTTCTCTTGCCAACTCGTACTATAACACATCCCGTAGGATTCATTATAACATATCCCCAAGGATTACCAATATATCTGTCCCGTAGGATTTTATAAAAATAACTGTAACATCTTTCGAGTGGCCTGTAACATCACACTATAACATTTCATAGAATCCAAGCTATTATTACTTTATCATACATACTAACACATCCATTTCCATTTAACCAATACATTCTCATAAGGCTTATAAGCCCGCCTTCCATATTGACACATTCACTATGTGTTTAACCATTTCATTTTCTTATTGGCCCGTCAACCCTTGTTGACCATTTTCACATTCTTACCACTACCACTTTAGTCTATTTGACTTTATTCACATGTAAACCTTATAGGTTTATTTCAATCACACTCATATTTTTCAAATAATTCCTTTTACACATTCTGTAACTTTAACACGTCCTTGTCGTGTTCTATTTTATCGCTATCGTTCGCAATTTCTTTCATATATTTAGCTTATCGCTTCTTCGTTAATTAGCACTTGGCTTGACTATTTTCACATTTACTTGTGAGCTACAACACACCTTAATATTATACTATGACTCATTTATTATCAATCATTCATGCTCATTTATTACATTCTATAACTTTTACTTATCCTATTTCTAATACCATCATATTGGCTACCCATTAGCCATTCACATAACAAGACCATAGGTTGGTCATTAACTCAACACGAGTCGCACCTTGTCTTATTTATAATCATAACTTTACTCATCATGATTTCAATTCATGCCTTTTATAGGCATCAACATCTTGACTCCTTTATTAAAGTCCCATTATAATTTCTATAACTTAATAAGCACATAATCATATCATACACACCGTCACCATCCACGGTGAACGGACTACAATAATCTATCACATAAATACTATAACGTACAATTACACAATCATATATGTATATTCATTGATACTACCAAAGTGTATGATATTCTATAACTTAACACATTTAGTCCGTCATGGACTTTCGTTACATACACCAAATCAATTTCTATATACATAATTACATAATCATAAAACATTCATGGTGATCTACTCACCTATATACATACGGTCCGCCATGGAGCTACATCAATCACATAATGTTACTATAACTCATAAAACATTATCACATAGCTTACATAGCATAGGGCATAATTTACTTTATAACATAGCATACTCATTTCCGCTTCTAAGAGTGGTTTAAGGCTAGGCAACCTATAGTGGAAACCTAATTCACTTAAACCGAAGCTCTGATACCAATTTGTTACGCCCCGATTCCGGATTGACCGGAATTTACTCAAATTTTAAAACTTTGACACGGAACATTTGACTATTACTTAAACTCTTCATACAATAATTTCCACATTAAGCATGTAGTAACCGGATTACTTACCTTAGCAATCCATGCTAAGCCATACACAATAACCACCATCTTCATCAATATCATCATCCATTACTTTCCATAGCTAACATTTTAACCACATAATTATAAGATGCACTTAGTACATAATCAAATAACTATAACCATGGCTAACATAACTAACCTCTAATCATTATATAATCATATCTTGATTATATGATGATTCAACCAATAAAATACCCAACTTTTACAAATAATAAAATTTCCCCAAGATTATTATATCCCTTTTATAATCAACCAAATGATCATAACATGATCATATCCCAAATTATCCATTTTACTCCAATTCCATCAAAGGGGTTTCACCAATTATACTATAACATCTTAATTAATGTATAAAACCACAATTACCCAAAATCCCCAACTTGGGTACATAAACCCTAATTCTTCAATTAACAATTAACACTTCAATTAAGCATACTTACTTGTAGAGATCATAGGTACCAGCTTATTTCTTAATTGGGAACACTAACCCCATCTTAATTTGATTATTGGCTATCATTGCTCTTCCCTCCATTCTTCATATTACGACACACTCACACAAGCATGATATTTCTGGAAATTGTAATGATACTTGAGGAAGTATCCAGGGATATGTAGATGGTATCTTTGGCCATTTGACATAATTGGTCCCTCTAATCCCATTTCTTCTATTTGAGCCACAAGGTACTTTATAAAAAGTTTAACACTTGACAACTTAGGCCCCCTTTATTTATATAACTATAACATAACATTTACTAATCATTAGTTTGACTATCGGGTTGACTAGTCAATCCCGTCAAGTCCTTAGACCATATTCATCTAAGGTAGGGCCTATTTGTATTTCGGGATACGGGTGTAACAGAAGGATTCATATGTAGAGAATAGATCTTTATTGCCGGTCATGTGCCTCGTGCACCAGCTATCCTTGACCCATTCATCCGGATCTAGGTCGACCTTTAAGCACACCTAAGAAAACAATTAACTCAAAAGTTTGGTCCCCATTTGTTCATAGGTTCATTAGTGTTAAACATTCCATTCATGTTAGACATGTATGGATAAGGTGAATATGCATTCCATGGTGCAAAGTTTTGAAATGGAAAGCCATTTTTCATATTTGGGTTCCATCCCATTTGATGGTTACTCCTTGGGTAAACGTTATTAGGTCTCCTAGATGTGTTTGGTTTTGAAAAAGATGGAGCTTTGTTTCTTGCAAAGATTGGATTATATTTTGGGGTGGTTGTCTAGTAGTAATATGAGTTGGTTTCTTCTTATTATTAATAACAAAATCAGTTCTAGAGGAAGAAGCTATGTTATTACCACTGTTTGCTTCAGCAGACCCACGGATCCATGGATGTACACTAGTCGGTTCCCTTTTTGTGGGATCCGTGGGATCCGCCACAACAGTGGCCTGTTTTTCTATTGCTTTTACGAATTGTGTTTCTTTGTTTTCACTAGTTGACGTATCAAGTTGCTGAATGCCTAAACCTTTTTGGTTGTTTCCAGTTTTAACACTATCTAGTATCATATATAAAGTATTATTGCTCATTCTAGCAATCTTAGAATCTAGTTGATCAACTAGTGTTTGAAGTTGAACGCAAAGTTCACATTCACCACTTGCTATTTTACCCTTTTCTAGACGTTTCAATTTTGCCTTTAACTCTATGACTTTCTTATCTAAACGTTGGTTTTGATTTTTCAAAAACTTGTTTTTGTTAATTACTTTTAAGCTAATTTTGCAAAGTTTGTCATATTCATTATGCAATGAGTCATCATCTAGTGATGAGCTACTATAGTATTCGTGACATACCTCGTCATTTGCCATGAGACAAATTTCTTCGTCCTCCTCCTCGCTCATTCCCCACGTGCCGCTCACGAATGCCTTTTGATCATCCCGTTTGATACACTTACTAATAAAGTGGTTTGGGTCCCCACATTTAAAGCAAGCACGATCATCCATTGGCTTCTCGTCCTCTTTGCTTTTCCGGAATCCTTTCCTGTCGTCATACGGTTGTTTGACGTATCTTCCCTTCCTTCTAAAGAACTTTTTAAAGTCCCTTACCGCCATGGCATACTCCTCGTCGTCACTATTCGAAGAGGAGTTCTCTTCATCGCTTGAGGCCTTTTTGGCTTTAAGGGCAAGAGATTTGTGTTTCTCTTTCACCTTTGAGGCTTCGGAATCTTTAGCAAGGACAAGCTCGTAGACTTTTAAGTTGCCTATGAGTTCATCAAGGGTGAGGATCGTCAAATCTTTTGACTCTTCGATTGCCGTCACCTTGGATCTCTACTTGGATGGAAGTGCCCTTAGATATCTCCTAACATGGTTACGGCTAGAAAACGATTCATCAAGTGCTTGTAAAGATGTAATAATAGTATTAAAATTAGCAAAAGAATGATCTATAGTTTCCTCATCCGATATTGAAAATTGTTCATATTGTTGAACAAATAAATCAATTTTATTATTTTTAACTTGTTGGTTACCTTGATGAGTTACAACTAAAGAATTCCAAATTTCTTTAGAGGTTTTAAGCATGGAAATTCTTTCGAATTCCTTTTTGGGTAAAGCATTGTATAAGACCATTTTAGCTTCACTATTTTTAGAAAGCTTTTTCTTCATGTCATCGTTTAGTTTATCATGAGGTATGTTAACTAAATTTCCTTTATTATCTTTTGAGGTAGCCTCAAAACCGCCTTCAACAATAATGTACCAAAGATCAATATCTTTAGACTTCACATATGTTTCGAATCTATTTTTCCAATATATAAAACCATTAGTTTCAAGTAGTGGTGGTCGTTGCATAGATTTCCCTTCCTTGTAGTTACCCATAGTGATCGAAAAGTTTTTAAAATACGGTTTACTTTAAAACTTTTATAAATTTAGCTCTTGATGCCAATTGTGAAAAACTATAAGGGGGGTTGAATAGTTTTGCCTATTTTAAGTTAGTTTCAAAAACTTTAGATTCGATATTATGTGAAATCGTATGGATGAAGAGAAAGTATAGATCTAATGATAATGCAAGTAAATAAAGTAAAACAAGGGATATAAATGACACAACCGATTTATAGTGGTTCAGCTACAAGGACACCTTCCTTGCCCTATTCCACTCCCCGAGTCACCTACTCGAGAGTTCAAGCACTATGTCAACAAACTCCTTCAACTTGGCGGAGAATCCTTCACAACGTTGCTTACACCTTTTTCCGGTACAAAGCTAAATACCGAGTCCGTAACACGGTGGACCAAACCAACACGACTATTATATAACAACTATGTGAAATATCAAATACAAGACCTTTGCTTCAGAAATATTGTGGAGGAACAAATCAATCAAGGACCCCTTGCTTGGATGATTTGTAGAATGCTCGTGATCTTGCCTTAGAGAAGGACCTATACGAGAATCACTAAAGAAAGAAAGAAGAACAACTCTCTAGATCAAGTGACCTTTTGTTAGAAGAGAATGAGAGTATATGAGAGAATTAGTAAGAAGAGGGGTGAGTTAGAATGAAGAAATGACTATCTAATTATAGGCAAAACTTGCCACTGTTCCCCGGTTCCCACAGATCCCTCCCTTAAGGGATCCGTCTAGTGTAAACCTACGGATCCGTGGGACGCTCCTCTTTGCCCATGGATTTTTTGGTTATGTGTCATGGGTTATGGGTTATGGGTTATGGGTTGGTCCATGGGTATTTCTGTAGATACAATGTATCTAATTAGTATAATGTATCTAGTCAAGTGGGTATGGGTAAATACCATGGGTTATGGATATGATCCATGGGTTGTGATTTTTACCCATCATAATAAACTATTGCAACAAATGATTTATTATAACAATTTGTATTAAGTAACTATATGTAAATGCTTTACAAAAATAACATGTATCCTTATAATTTTACTTATGATAACATTATATTTGTTATCAACAAAACACAAAGAGATCGCAAAATATTAATAAATGTTTTTATAGTTTATTTGTATTAACAGTTACCTTTCATTTCTTCGATCGCCGGAGAGGGATGTGGGTCATGACAACTTGATTTCTTTCAAGACAAACTAGTGACAGGATGGTGACCTAATTAGAATATGCTAAATTTTTTAATGTTGAATAGTTGATTTGGTGATGTAATTAGTAATGTATTTGGGGTTTTTGTGTGTGCATATAAGGTGTTTGATGAAAAGTCTATGAGGGTTTTTTTTATAAAAAGGTGTGATTTTTTGTTAAAAAGTGATTGTACAACTTTGTATTTGATCTACTTATTTTTGATAATGTTCATTACTTCATTAGTTAGTTTTTGTCATTAGTTAATTTTGTTCATAAGTTATTTTTAATAATGTTCATCAGTTCAAGTTAGTATTGTTCATCAGTTCATCAATTTTCTGATAAAAACATAATGTTTATCAGTTCATCAGTTATTTTTCATATTGTTCATCAGTTATTTTTGATAACGTTCATCAGTTATTTTTTATAATGTTCAGCAGTTTTCGAAAAAATAAAGTTTATCAGTTATATTTAATATTGTTCATCAGTTATTTTTGATAACGTTCATAAGTTATTTTTTATATTGTTCAGCAGTTTTCGAAAAAATAACGTTCATCAGTTATATTTAATATAGTTCATCAGTTATTTTTTATAACGTTCATCAGTTATTTTATATAATGTTCAGCAGTTTTCGAAAAAAATGGCGTCCATCAGTTATATTTGATATTGTTCATCAGTTATTTTTGATAACGTTCATCAGTTATTTTGTATAATGTTCATCAGTATTCGAAAAAATAACATTCATCAGTTATATTTGATATTGTTAATTAGTTATTTTTTATAACGTTCATCAGTTATTTTTTATAACGTTCATCAATTATTTTTTATAACGTTCATCAATTATTGGTCAACTTTAACGTGTGATATCTTACTCATATTATATCGGATTTGAATGATTCAAATTTCTGGGTAAAGAATGGCCAGAAAGCTACAATTTTCATGTTTTAAGTTTTGCAAAATTCGGTCTTTAAGCTAGACAAAATTATAGCCGAAAATGCCAAAAATTTCAAGAAAATCAACACCCACTTAAAGAGAATCAAATTTTAAAAATTATGATTAAATCGGGTTTTCATAAAAGTTTGTCGTTTGAAAGTTATTTACGTTTGAAGTTTTTGGGTGGAATAAAAAAATAGGTTAAAAGGACCAAAATGCCCCTAACTAAATTTAATTAAAAAAAATGAGTGATTGATTGAGGGACACATGTCACTAGATGATAGGCTTTCTAACCTTTTTAATTTTATTCACTTTGCAAGAGATCTTAACCCAAGCACAATTATTTTTGCCAAACATACCCAGTAATATATTGTCTAAGCATGATTCTTGAAAATCAGTTGTTTGCAACAATCCTGAGATCGTTGTTGCAAAACTTTTTATAGTTTAACAATGTATAAATGTACTTGAGCTACTACCGCTGTCCTTAAATAAGTGTCCAGTTTGATTTTTCAGAGTCAAACTGGATCAACTTGGACCTTATATATTTTTGCGAGTGTTATATAATACTTGATGAAAAATATATGAATGAATTGGTTTTTAAGTGTATTTTTCATTGGTATAGTTTTTCATCAAATATTATATAGCAAAAAAAATATATTTATGATTAAAGTTGAACCATTTTAACTCTGAAAAATCAAACTAAACATTTATTTAGAGACGGATGGAGTAGTACTTATCAACCAATTGAAATTTTATAACTTAGAAACAAAATATAAAACTTATCAACCAATTAAAAAGTGAAATTTTATAATAATATTTTAACCAAAAGCCAACAACTCCGAAGTTGACAACCTAACCACGGATCAACTCAAAATGATAATAGCAAAATGAATTATCATGATTCATGAACTACATAAATGATTATGAAAGTCGGTTCGTTATCAAAGACTATTGTTAGCATTTTCAATAAATTTATATGCACGTCTGCCGTTTTGCATAATTAATTTGCCTACTATGAAAATAAAAATATTTCTATACAAAATACTTATGTGGTGTACGACTGTACATCACGTCCCATTTTAAAATGATACCGTTACTTTGCCGTTGTCGTTGCTTTGTTTAGAAGTGAGAATAAGGTCAAGGGGAGGAATTTTAATGAATCTTCTATTTGATGGATATGTGAAATCAACTTCGTTCTACAATCCAAATTCCACTTGCAAAACAAATTTGATATGACACTTTTACACTTTAGTAGAAATTCATAAACCGATAGAGCAAAAAAGGTGTATTGTTATTACATGTTAAAATTAATCTGAAGGTAATACTTTTATGGTTTTCTGTTTTATAAGTATTCCATACTTAAATGTCGTTCATAGTTATCATTATCAGTTATCAACTTTGGCAAGAAAAATGACATTGACAGCCGGTTTAGACGTAAATGAACGAGTTAAACATAATAACTAGATATTGTTGATTTGATTTGCGATTATAAGTCATGCTAGTAGACGCTCGTTTAACTAAACACTAAGCAATCTCGACGTTCTAGTTTACCTCGGTCACTCCCTCCATAAAAATATTTGTCATGTTTAATGTTACAAGTTACGAGTAAGTTATTGCCTAAGAATATTCATGTCACATAATGTTGTGCCTAAGAATATTCATGTTACAGTATTGTTTACTTGCCAAGTTGCCATCATTGAAACAAAACTTGTATAAACTCTTATCTTTAACCAGGCACATGTTATTGGACTCCTTTGATAGCATGTACCTTGTTTGTGTTTAGATGACCTATAAATAAGACTAATATCATGTCTTTTTTCATCTTGATTTCCCTAATTAATACTGTGATAATGTCATGTTGGTCAAATTGTTCTATTAGCGTCTAGCGTGTTTATGTTCAAATAAACTTCAAGTCTTGAACATATGAGATCAATTTTTACTCTTATTCACCTTATGAACACTGTATCTGCATTTAGCTTTCTCAAATTCCCTGCTTTGCTCTTACTAGCATACCATTCTCTTCTCAAGGTGTCAGATTAACACATTATTGTTTCCATGGTTTTTTCTGTTGCTTATGGTATATAGCAATGACAGATTTTTCTATTAACTCAGCTCAGTCGTGTCAGTATAATGTTTAGTTTTGATCATGCCGCATCATCTCAAATTCAATATGCAAGATGGTTTGTGGTCTATGCATTATAGTTAGCTTAATTCACATCTCCATTCTTTTACACTAGCAGGGTACCCGTGCGTTGCGGCGGCGTGAAACTAAATTTTTTGGCGTGCACTGTTTTTTGATTATACTAAAAGTTTTGGCGAGCGAAGGCCACCTAGACCATGTCAAGGGGTCGTGATGCCGACACATGCCGTTAGCGGTGGTGGCAGATTTAGTTGGTGGCGCCGGTTGCTATTTAGCACAAGAGTGGCAATTTACGTTTTTGAGAGAGTGTGAGATATGATTGGTTTTTTGTGTTTGTTTATTTGTGGGTTTTTATACCCCTTTTGTACTAATCAATACATTTAATGGGCTGTTAAAGTGGGCTGCAAGAATGGGGCTGTTACAATACATGTCTTTTAAAGTCATAAAAGTGGGGTTTAAAAATATTGGAGGGACTTTAAATTACTAATGTTACAAGTATTAGCTTAACTTTTAAGCTAGCATGTGTATGTATTAATTTAGCAAGAGACATTATATTTCCATAATAAGTAAGTTACAAAGTCTGAATTTTAAGTCATGCTATTTAAAGAATGTCCTAAATGCATTATAAGGTAGTAAAAATATGCTATAAGAGAGTGAGTTGTCTCTGGTTAAATATCAAAATTACGTTTTATAATTAAAATGCTTGGTGAATTATTTTGAACATGAACGTAAACACCTTGGAATCTATCATGATTTTACATTAGACGATCATATCATCTAAGCTATCGAAACACCATAAGAGTTCTTATCCAATATATGGTTTAGTGAGTCTGAAGTTCAAAACACTCGTTCGGTTGTATAATCAAAAGCGAAAATTACATGTGAGGCCCTTTCAGAGGGGGCTTGTCCTGCAGAGGACCCCTTTTATTGCTTTTACCAAAAAGGTCATACACTTCGCTTCAAATTTGTTCAGAATTCCTTAAGGGACACGTGTCAGCACCCCGTTAAACAAACGTGATAAATTAAAAAAAATAAAAATAAATAATCGCTTCAATTTTGAAGCGAAATCTGACAAGTGTGGGACCTAAACTGACATATGAAGAAAAAAGCACCACTTCGCCTCACATTTGAAGCGATCTCCTCTCTCATCACCTAGGGAATCAGCAAAAAATAACCTGCAAAATCTTTTGAATGACTACTCAATTTTACTATCCGATTAGCAGCAGGTTGAATTCATTTCGTTGTTCATTTGGAGTGATAAAGGTGTAGGTGTTTTTGGTGTTCTCTCTTCTCAAAGTTGCAAAAATCTTGCTTGTTTTTTTTTTTTTTTTTTTGCCTGCTCGTTTGGCTTGGATTTTTGGTGGTGGTGTTGTTGTAGTGAAGGCAGTTGGTGGTGTAGGCTGTTGGTGGTGTTGTTGCTGTTGGTGGTGGTGCCGGCTGTTGGTGGTGGTTTGCTGTAGGTGGTGCGGCAGTTTGTGGTTGTCAATCTTGGGTGGTTCGGTGGTGGTAGTGGTTAGGTGTTAACGTGTTTGTTTGTTAATATGGCACTAGTTGTTCCGGTAAATATTTATTTTTCTTCCGATATCATTATTTTGTGTTTTATGCTTATTGTGTAGTTAATAATATATACTGTTATTAATTGTTGTTTTAGGATTTTGCCGTTGACCTTACCTGTAGAAGTAAGCTAAGATTGGTTCATTACCTTAAAAAAAAATTGCGAATACCAATAAGGATGTATTGTTTAGGCAGACGTGTTTCGGATGAATGTTTGATATAGAAAAAATGCAAGAGACATGTATTTTATTACATTATATTAGTTTATGTCAAGTCGAACCTGAACTGGGAGACACGGAAGTCGTTCCATTGAGGTATCATGTAGGAGATTTTGAGTTGAGATTTGGTAGAGAGGAGTTTTGTTTAGTAACTGGGTTGAGATTTGGGGTTGATTTTCAAGATAAATATAAAGATGAACCTACTCCTCTTAGGAGACGTGTTTTTGACTCAAGTTACGATGGATGTTCGATAACTGCTGGACTGTTGAATAATTTTATTTTCAGCGATGCCTTTGATAAGCTTGTCATTATCGATGCCGTTCGTGTTAGTTTCCTAGGGTTGTTGGAGCTGGTGTTGTTAGGCCACGAGTTTAATTACGTAGTCCCGCCATGGTGCATGGCTCTAGTAGATAATATTGATGCTTGGAACATATATCCTTGGGGTTCGTACGTATGGCCGACATTGTACAATCAGTTAGTTGGTGCAGTAGGTTCACGTCTTGAAGCTTTTTTTGTTAAGCCACGACCACCGCCCGACGCCGACGGTAAGGTAAAGAACCCTAAGTACACGCTGAAGGGCTTTACATAGGCCTTTAAGGTATGCGTATTGTTAGTTTTTGTTGTTTATGTATATATATAATGTTAAAGTAATTAATCAATTATTTTTTTATAGACGTGGATTTTGGAGACTTATCTAGACAAGGCTCTTGATTTTTTTAATCGTCACGAGCTCCATCCGATAGTGTGTGCTTGGCGTTACAAGCGGAGGTTTCAACGGTGTTACCTGGATAGTTTATTGGTGAGTTGTTATTTAATCATGCCATTTAGTTTTTAGTGATTCATAACAATATTCGTATTTGTTGTTATATTAAATTTAGGTAGCGAAACCTACATTAAGACTTATACCCGATGCATATGAGTCCGAACAGGATTGGTTCCGTGATAGCATGGCATTTTTTGAGGGGCGTAGTACCGAACCGACTCAATACCCCACTCGACCAATATAGCCGTGGACGATGTTCCAGCATATACGTTTATCGTCAATTGACGCAACTAGAGGATATGAGAAAGGCTCAGGATGCCAAGTTAAAGGAACACGACACAATGTTGCAAAAAATATTTGGTTTCTTTAGTGGATTTAGTGGTTTCCCGAACGCGCAGGTATATTTGTATAATTTTTTGTTGCTACTTATTTGTTTTAAAAATTACTAAACATACTAATATTGTGTGTAGGGTTTCGCAGCTGGAACTGGAGGTACTGGGTTCCCGAACGCGCAGGTATATTTGTATATTTTTTTGTTGCTAATCAGTTGTTTTAAAAATTACTAAACATACTAATATTGTATGTAGGGTGTTGGAATCACTCCTAAACCTTATTCAAGTGTTAGTTACTCATATGTAATAGTTAGCTTATTATGGCCTTTATGTTTTTTATTAGCCTTAAGCTTATGTAGAAGGCCCATGAGCTTAGGCCCAAGCCCATAGGAGAAAGGAAGGGAACTAGGAGTGTTGCCCTAGCTTCCCTCCTATAAATACCTTATGTAAACCTTCATTTGAAGGTTGGTTATTCAAGTTTTTCTTTCACTACATACTCTACGCCTAAACCGTGTTTATTAACTCGTGTGTGTGAGTGATACTTGTTCAATCGCCTCTCTATCTTTCTTATAAGCTTGTGTGGTACACCTTGTGACCTAACAGTGGTATCAGAGAGACAAATTCAGAGAGACCTAACAGTGGTAAACCTTTACATGTCTTCGATGTCATTGAGAGACAAATTCTCAAAGTCAGCTTCAGAGAAAGCATAGTCCCGTTCATCTTGTCGTTTGACTACGATCTTCTTTAGGAATGTGTAGTCCCACTTAGACAAAGGTCAACGTGTATGATGGCAACGATATCCTTAGAACTATACACAACATGTTGAGATCTTGAACTGACGGACTTACGTAGTAGATCTGCTTCATTGCTCGGCCAGCGGCGTGATGAATCCCATACAATGCATCTCGGTCGTTATGCTTCCACGTGTTGGAGAACAAGTGATTGGCGCGTTCCTCAATGGCTATGTAGTTTGAGTAGGACATTTCTTTGCCGGGAATGGAAGTGTCAGCGATGTAGCATATTTTCTTGAATCATAAGCGCCACCCGTCAGAAGAAAATCCAAGTCTTTGTTGAAGAAATATCGAGAAAGTGAATCCTTGGTTCAGTTGGTTGGCCAAGTGTTGGTAGAGGTTTGGTCCAATCGGTGTAGTATGGAGGGTTGTTCCTTTGTGTGAAGTCAATGTTTGCTTCCGGGTTGAGCCAATCCATGTTGTTAGACATAGCTCGAGTAATGTTTTCAAGGTGATATTCGACCTCGAGGGCACTTTCAGAGCTGTCTTTTAGAAGTTGAAACGCTTCATTCTTGATTCGCTTCAAATCAGATTTCGTCATTTTCTTCACATGGAACTTTTCGGCAGAATTTTAGCATGTTCCAATGTAGAACCTCTACCAAGTTTTGACCTTCTTGGGGTAGGGAGTGTTGTTAACAAGATTAGCAAACCATTCAAATTCCTCTGTTTTATCGTCATCAAGCCATGATACGACGCCGGCTCTGAGTATGAGGCGTCTTCTTCTTCTTCTTTTCAAAGGCCTAGATGATGACTACGGTTTCTGAACTTGTTTTGGGAGAGGTGCGGTTGTTGTAGGGGCTCAAGGACCTCTTCATCGTCACCACCCGTATACTCAAAGTGATCATCGGTTTTCTGAGTCGGGGTGGTAACTTCGGAATCATCCCGAGGTTTTTAGAAGAACCAGGGAGTAGATTTTTGTTGAGCAGAGGGTTGTGGAGGAGGTTGCATCATAGAAGATTCTCAATGTAGATCGCCGAACGGCGTTTAGGTGCAGAGTCTTTATCCTTATCCTTGTCTTCATCGTCTCTAGGGCGATTTAGACTTTTCTTCGAATCTACATGCTTCTTGAAGTTGGTAGTCGGCAATGCTTGAAACATCTTTCCTTCGCATCGCGAAGTAAATGTCCCGAGATCGTGCGTGCAGAACATTTGTGTGACAAGCTTGGCCACCAATTCATTATCCGAGAAACCTACCGGATCGGTTGGATTGATTGTGACGGTTAAGGGCGTTGATCGAATAGTTTGCTTGGCGATCTGCATAAGATTTGGATAAAGTTGTTTGGTGAATAAATCCTTTGTGACTTTAAGGAACGATACTCGAAGGTACTTTTTCGTGTATCCTTCGATCATTTCGTTCAGTTCCTCTTGACGGTGATTTTTCATGAATTTCTGAACAAACTTCCTTTCTCCTTGCATCTTTTCATTCTCGTCATACAGATGTTGTATGTGATCAACAAAGAAATTCAACTTCTTGTTGAGCACGTCTTTCTTCTCGACTTGTTTGAAGGCGGCTTTCACAATTCTTTTAAGTGCTGAAATCCAAGATCGAGGTGGCTTCTTCACTGATCTGGATGATGATTTTGTTGATCTTTTTGATGGTGGTGGTGAAGAGTGGGAAGACGAATCTGATGGCGATGAAAGTAGATATGAGGAGACTCTGGATCCTTCTGAGGTTCGAGGTTTCTTCCTTTAATCGTGCAGTGACTATCTAAGAACGTATCATAATCAACATCTTTATATCTTTTTAACTTCTCAGTTTCCGGTTCCTCAAACTCATATTCGATAGTATCCTCCACAAGCTTTGTTGTTGTGCACAAGAGTGGTGGCAACGCTCTTATCGGGTTGATTAACCGCATCGAGTATGGTTCGAGTGGCGGCACCACTTGATCCTCCGGGACCACCCATTTGGTCTTTAGCAAATTCTTCACCTTTGTGTTGGTGTCTAAGGAATTTGATCGTCTTCTTGTATACATTTTCCGGTGGCTCTTTATCACTCTCCGAGCTTTCATCATAAGGTACAAGTACATGAGTCTTCCCTTTTCTTTGTCAGCTGGCGGACTTGGAGGTTTAAATATTAGCAGGTAAACATTTGCCATGTGTGATTCAAGTAGGTAATCTCTTCATCTGTGTAAGCGGTTACCTTCAAGAGTCATTCCCACAAGCTTTCTTAGCGGTTCAGGTGTGGGAATAGGTTCAGCTTCCTTTACGGGAACAATCATTTTACGAGGAGGATTCCTTTTGGGAAGCTTTCCTATAAATATTCCAGTACGGCTTGACACTTCCAGCATCGCTTCTTCTCGGTCCTCCCGAGTAGACCGCATTCAAGATTTTTTCATCAAGATGACCAACTTTGCCTTCTTTTTCGGCTAACCGATACCTTTTGTATGTGTCAAGCTTTTTGATTTGCAACGTAAGGTATCGCAATACCGTACCCCGCTTCTTTGTTGATGATTCTTTGATTATGAAAGCGATAGTATGGGTTTCAATATGTCGTGATTATCTGGGTCATTTGCCTCATGGGGATATCGTGATGAAGTCCAAGAGCTCTTCCGATCAACAGTTTGGTGTGTACCGACATAGGGAATCTTGGAGCCAAGCTTCTTGTGAAATAGCATCATGTCCTCCCATATCAGTGTTTCGATTTCAATGTCCTTCTTGTTGATCAACGACCATAAAATTTGCAGTTCCATGAGCTTGGGATGCTCATAGCCACTGTCACGACGAGAGACCGATTTGGTGATGATCATGTAGAGTGTTCTCCATGGTTGCGGAATATTCTTCAGCTCCACGTGAGAGTGCTTAGTAATGATTCTGAAGCTTCATCATAACCAATATCTATCAACAATTTCCGTAATCGCTCTCTTCGCGAGGGTAGCAAAGAAGTCGGTTGGAGCGATGTCAGGGAATGATGAGGATGCCCGTAAGTCGCAGGAGTGATAGTGACTTGTTTGTGATTAAGTGTCACTATCACAGCACTTTGACCAGTGATCCTCTGCGATAGAATCCCAGGAATTGTTGAATGTAGACCTCTGGAACTGTGGCAGAGTGTGAGCAGTTGTTCGGTAGGGATGATTCCTGAGAATATCCAATGCAATGAGACAAGAAGATTCTGAGCATGTGAGGGTGTCAAAGTCAACCCTAAGGTTGTTCTTTCCAATCTTTCTCGGATAGCCATTTGGGAAGAGATCAGCAATAGTGAGAGAACCTCGGTGCATCCACATTCATTTGTTCACCATGTCGTGATGAAATAACATTAGCCAAAAGAACCAACATATCGAGAGACATAATGTTAGTCAATAGAAGGTCTTATTGTCTAGTTATTGAACGTATGCAGTGTCAATGACACACGAGTCCTAAGTCACTTGTTTGTCCAATAGTCCAATGATGTCGTGAAATGTTACATGAGTTAGTTAACTTTAAGTTTTAAAGTTTATGTTATCACTTATTGTTCACAACATATCAAACGTTTAAGTTTATTAGTGACATTAATGGATTCGTGACGTTATGATAAGTTTATTAACAAGTTTGTACACGTAACATTTCATAATGAAGGTCATCAAGGCATAGCGTAGAATTGGCAAAGTTAAGCGTAAGCGATGAGTTGCATACGCGTAGGCGAAAGCTTGTGCGTAGGATCCTAACTTAGCGTAAGAAATGTTACTGGCGTAGGAAAAAGGGGACCTTATGCGTAGAGCTTACGCGTAGGCGTATTTATACCTTACGCGTAAGGCTTACTCATAAGGGTAGACCTTATGCGTAGAGGTCACTGTTTACGCATATCCTTCACAGGATACACGTAGTCCCATTGTAGAACCTTACGCGTAATAGTTATGCGTAGGATTATTCTTACGCATAACTTGACTACGCGTAGGGTAATCCTTATACGTAGAGATTCACATGACCTTGATTCTGAATATTAAGCGTAGCAAAGCCTGAAATAAATTCATCAACACATCAATATTAACACAAAAAATTCATTTTAACAACAAATCATGGCGTGAATCATTCGTTAATAGTTACGCGTAGAAAGTCATACGCGTAGGTCAAAACCCTAAGGGTTAAGAATTACGCGTATGATTTTTAACCAGAGGATTTGCACCATAATAATTCGGTAGGTCTAGAGTATTGTTAGAGTCTTTAGGCCAAGTATTAACATCTAATACGTTGAGAATCAAAATTACCCAAAGTCATGAACATTAAACCCTAATTCCAAATTGTAAAACAATTAGTGTTTCAGTGGTTGACAACCATGGAAATCATCAATTCAACAACATATGACCATAACCCAACAATCTTTTAGACCACAACACTTAACATTTGGAAAAACCCAAATCGACTCATAAACCCTAATCATTAATACGTGTTTCTAGGTAGGTTTTGATGGTTAAAATGATATCCTTGATGTATTTGAAACGTTTTGACACTATCCATTTAACCAAAAACACACACACAACGATTGTGTGTTCATACCTTATCGTAGAACACATAATCACTCAGAAAAAAAAACACCTTTAGCCGTTGGATTTACATGAAATTAAAAACCTTATCTTAAAAAACATGTTTTAATCACAAAACAACTTACAAAGTGATGATCAAACGCACGGATTTCTTGATTAAATCTTAGTCGTAGGATGGTTAGGTTGTGTGTATTAAATGTGAAAAAAGTAGCTGGGAGGTGTTTTTATTAAAAGTAACTTTAACATTTTGACAGTTTTGGTCCCTCCACCTTTTCCTTTTTCATACAAAGCCTTTTAACTTTCATTTTGGTTACCAAACAAAGATTTTAAGAAAGAAACTTTGACGACACTTCAACTTAATAAATGATGAAAGGTTATAAATTTTAGTCCGAGGAGTGTCAGTTTAACTAGAAAAGTTTACCACCAATGATAAAAGAAACAACCGGGATATGACCACATGCAAGTACCTGGATGATTTGAAACGGTTAAGATAATTATTTTCTCCCCTCAACACTAGATCGAAAAAATATTGAATTTTGAAAGATTATAGTGTTGACGGAAGAAACGTACTTGCAATGTTGAAAGAAAATAGATAGAAGAATATTTTTGTTGTTTTATCAGATTTTATATTTTTGTATTTTGTTTTGAAAAATATTTACAAAAGAGATTTTGGTGTTTGACAGGTTTTTAAGACTGTTTGAGGAGGTCATCCAATTCCTCTTGAGTCAAACACCTCATACCAATTCGGTGGACCAACTCATTAAACCTAGCGGTAGGCAAGGCTTTGGTGAGAAGATCTGCCAATTGGTATTCTACTCACGAAATATAATTCAACAGACTGTCCACGTGATCCTTGATGAAATGATAGCGAAGATCGATGTGCTTTGATTTTGAGTGCTGAACTGAGTTGCACGAGATCGCAATGGCACTCCGATTGTCGCAGTACATCGGGATTCTGTCAAATACGTAACCATAGTCTTTGAGTTGTGTTCGCATCCAAATGACTTGAGCACAACACGCCGACATGGCTACATATTCTGCTTCGGTTGAGGACAGCGATGTACAATCCTGCTTCTTCGATTGCCATGACACCGGTTTATCACCAAGAAATTGTAGAGCTCCTGAGGTACTTTTACGTGAATCTAAGCATCCTGCGTGGTCTGAAAAAGCGATTAGTTCAAAACCAGAATCCTTCGGATACCCGATCCCCAAGTTAATGGTTCCCTTTATGTATTGGAGGATTCTTTTAGCCTCGAGAGGGTTTCAGTTGTCGCATGATAACGAGAGCAAAGATATACGGCAAAGACAATATCCTGTAGCTGTTAGATACATGAGAGACCCAATAATACTACGGTATTTTGTAGGGTCCACCAATTTCCCATGTAAATCGGCGTCTAGCTTCTTGGTATGAGCCATTGGTGTGGCATAGGTGTCACATGTTTTCATTCCAAATTTGTTTAACAATTCAAGGGCATATTTGGACTGACTCAAGAAAATACCACGGGCTGATTGATGAACTTAGTCGAGAAAGAATGAGTTCACCCATCATGGACATTTCAAAATTTTTCTTCATTAGTTTTGCAAAAGCGATTGAAAACTTTTTATGTGTAGACCCAAAAATGATGTCATCCACGTAAATTTGAACAATTAAGATATGTACCCCGTGATATTGTATAAAAAGAGTTGGGTCAACCGAACCTTTGGTGAAATTATTAGCAATGAGGAAAGATGATAGCTTATCGTACCATGCCCGAGGAGCTTGTTTGAGAACATACAGAGCTTTGTTCAGTTTGTAGACGCGATTCGGAAACTCAGGATCAACGAATCCATCTGGTTGGCTGACATAAACCGTTTCTTTAATTTGTCCATTGAGAAACGCAGTTTTGACATCCATCTGATAGACCGTCATATTCATATGAGCTGCGAACGCGAGAAATATCCGAACAGCCTCAAGACGAGCAGCCGGAGCAAAAGATTCTTCAAAGTCTATTCCCTCTTCCTGACGATAACCCTTAGCCACCATACGTGACTTATTTCGGATAACATTTCCTTCAGCATCCAATTTGTTTTTCCAAATCCATTTGAGACCAATGACGTAGACCCCTGTTGGTCTTTCAACCAGTTCCCATACTTCAAGACGTTTGAATTGGTTGAGTTCTTCTTGCATGGATTCAATCCAGTTGTCTTTTGTCATTGCGTCTTTGATGTTTTTTGTCACAATTCTCAAATTCCGGTCATTTCTTAAATCAAATATGCATCATATTAGTTCATTCATGGCATTTCATTTCACATTTAACGCGTAATTTTATATTTTAATAAACGTATCGCGTGAGTTATTAATTTGAACATTTAATCCGTTACTTTCAAAAATGATCCCGACATATTTTAAACTTACATTTAGTTTATAAAAACTATATTTTGACTTACCTAGTTTTTAAATTTATTTTGTATACAAATCGTTAAATTTATATTATTACGACACTTTTCTTAAAAATTGCTCGATAATTATTTTATCACTCAAATTTCACAAGGAATGTATTTTTACAACTTTTATAATATCATTATACTTTATTATGATCTACTAAAAATCTCTTTTACCTAAAACTACCTTAAATACATAATTTATTACAATTCTACAAGTTACATTTACTTATGTCATTTTTACTTACACTTTATGTATACAATAGAAAAAAAAAATGTATTTCACAAACATACCCCCCAAACCGGTCCTTGGGAGGGGTGGCATTATTGGGGCATGTTTTTATTGTAAAGTTACACACTTACTTAAAAGTCTACACTTGCATTTTTCCTCATTCATACTCAATATTCACCAAGTTAGAAAAAGTTCTCTCCTTTGTTTCTCTTCTCATCAAACCGTTCTCATCAAGGGTTTCAAGGGATCATCATTTTTTCAAGTTCAAGCATAAATCAATCTAGATCACACTCTTTATAAGGTTTTGAAATAAAAACCAAGAGTGTTTAGGCTAAACCTTGTTACTTGCACCTCATCATATTAACTTGTAAGCTTGTTTCTTTCATTTTTCATGTTTCTTTATCATCTCATATGTTCTTTTCATTTTGAGCAACATGCAAGACATATGTGATTATACCATTTTTATTACTTGATTTTAGAGTATATATATATCTGGTCATCCATAAATATCCCCTTGGTATTCTTGGTCTTGATGATGTCTAGGAACCCATGACACCCTAAGAAGGTGTATGGTAGGATTAGATTAGTTTTGGAGTTGATTTGAAGGGATTAGAATAGGTTTTGTCCGAGAAAAACTATTTTCACCAATACGTATATAATGTTCTGTCCTTGTTTTTTTTTTCTGGAAATCCGACTTTAGTCACGACATTTTGGCCTTGATAATTAGAAAATATACTTTAAAACGAATCCGTGGCCGCTTGAACGGATTAAAACGGAGTTATAACGAAGCCGTGGTGAATTTTTAAAGTTTGACGACGAAAAATATAATTTTCAGAAAATTCAGCAACATGTTTTTACTTTATTCGAGTCAAAAACGAGCCTTAAGCTTCACAAATTATTTCGACTTGTCAAAAATAATTAGTATTTTCGATACGAAGCTAAGGACGTATTATACGTAGAAAACGGATTTGAAACGACAAATATATGCACGTTTTCATAAAATTGCCGTAACTATTATTTTCTAAAAAACTATATTATTTCTACGATACAAGTGTTACGGTAGCTGTAACGTCCATGTTGAGGGCTGTTTTTTTTACCATGATGCAAAACTTTTTGGAACGAATTGTCTTCTAATAAAATCAAGTTCACCGAGCATATTTTTCAAAACGACAAGCCGTTTGTATAGCGGAGTTGTATAAATTATTTATTTTGTCAAACTTGGCGAAACTCACTTTTTGCACTACAATTCAACAAATCACCATCTTTAACCCTTATAATCTTTATGATCGAGACCTTTTGAAGAAACTCCTGAACTGAAACTTCTAGATTTCGATACAAACTTTCCAAAACCGTCGAGTTCGTTCTCTAACGATCGACGTACACTATTTTACGACTAGTTTTTCGGAGACATTTTTGTCACTTTCAAGAAAATTCCGACGACATTGTTTTACGACGAAAAGCGATAATTTCACAATAAATCATTATAAAACCATTGTAGGATGACATTTTGATGTAAATACTTGTGAAGTAATTTTTGAATGGGCAAGACGTCAAAAGAGTATTTTTCGATGATAAGTATTATTTTCAAAACTCGCAAATGGTATAAATAACATACGAATGCATGCAACATTACATTGCACTCATTGCATATCATATCATTCGTTATAGGTCCCGTTAAAACATCCCCATTATACCTCGGTGTACTCACTCTTGTCGTCATACCAGTTTACCAAGTGAGTAATCACATCCCCTTTTTACCGTTTTACTATATTTTGGGGCTGAATGCATGAACCATACTTGAATTAAATTGATTCTTACTTTGTGAACTCTTTTGACTAGAACTTGTGAACTCGAATCAATCTTTGAACGAATTTACGACATTATGACTTTTTGAACTTATTGAACCGTACGTGTTATGACCTTGACCTAAGTCTCCATGTTCGGAGCATCACTATAAAGTCTCCCATGTTCGGAGCATCGCTATAAAGTCTCCCTTGTTCGGAGCATCACTATAAAGTCTCCCTTGTTCGGAGCATCATTTAAAGCCTCCCCTGTCCGAGCAAATGTCTCCCTATGGGAACGGAGCATTTTCAATTAAAGCCTCCCGGTCCGGAGCAAAATGTCTCCCTATGGGAACGGAGCATTTTCAATTAAAGTCTCCCATGTTCGGAGCATCGCCATAAAGTCTCCCATGTTCGGAGCATCGCTATAAAGTCTCCCATGTTCGGAGCATCTCTAAATTGTTATATACTTGGTACTATATTGTGAACTATTATGACCGCTTACACTTTACTACTTGACGCACTATATTTTTGTGCAATGGGTTGTGTACACACAGGTTGCAAGTTTTGTATGGGCGGAATTTGGAACTGAGTGGATACACAATGCCTTTGCTTTGTGGACTATTTTCGTTGACCGAAAGCTTTGAATATTTCTTACGAGTTTTCTTATTTCACTAAACGTGTTTACTCACCAACTATTTTCATAGTTGACCCGTTTTTCTTTCATGCATTTCAGGTGATCGCTAGTAAGCTTTTCTATCAAGTCTTGCATAAAGAAGTTTTCACTTGTCATTACAAGTCGTTATGTAATAAAACTCAATATTTTGGAATCTAAATCTTTGTAATATTTGCCGATGACGGCTAAACTAGTATTGTAATGGAGTATTATTTCTTTTTAATCTTAACGATGGTATGTTCTATTATCTTTGTTATGTTCCCTTCCGTTACACCTCGTATTTCCGCCTCCGGCGAGGGTGTGACAGATTGGTACCAGAGCCAAAGGTTATAGAGAATGCCGATTTTTCAAAAATAAAAATCACAGCTATAACCGGAAAAAAAAAAAAAAAAAAATTATTTTATTTTATTAAACATTGAACATCATCCGAGTCATCTAGTCCTATCGTTGCATCGTTAATCATAAATTATACATAGCCTGATCAACTATGTCTAATTTATGAAGAACCATGCAATGATAAGAGTGGTAGTTTTAAATCATGTTTAGTCGAGTCTTTTGAGTCTGGTCACCTGAAGTTGCATTGGTCGGGTGGGTAAGCATAGCATGTTTTTTACGTCACGTCTACATTACCGTACCTTGTTCATATCTTCTCTTTTCCATCTTTCGACTTGTTAGACATAGCATGTCTCTGTTCCTGTCATGTTTCGATCACTATAACACATTACCACCGTTCTGCACATCATCTGACTTCGTTAGAATGTCGTTTACTCAACCCGATGTTTTGGTCCTCTGTAGAATCATGCTGCAAGAACACACGCTCAGGAGTAACAACAACGGCAACCCAACAACAACAAGACAATCAACAACAACGCTGCTGGAATAGCGGATCTACTCACTCAAATTATAACACATCTCGATGCTAGACGAACCAACGCCGAAGAAGGTTTAACTAGGATGGTTCCTCACATGGTTTCCACTGTGGAAATTAGAAGGGATGTCACCTCGTCGAACACAACCACTCTGCAAGCCGCTGTGAGCATGGAATATCGCTTGACAAATGATGTGATCAGGTCTGAGAACTACAAAAAAGCAAACGACAGTGGACGAAAGCGACAGGAGGATCCCAGGGAAGCCGAACCATGGTCAGCAAGACAAGAGGCAACGAATAACCAGAACTATGGAGCGACTACCCAGGGCGCAAAAGATACGCAGGTCCACATCCTTTGTGCCTCAATGTAATTATCATCACTCGGAGACTGCCGAAGGTGCGGCAAATGTGGACAGACGGCCACTTCGCTCGAATTGCTCACACAGAACTGGGAATCAAGGACAAGAAAGGCATGTTACGAGTGTGTGAAGTCTAGATCACCTTCGCAATACCTTTCCCAAAGCTGAAAAGAACTCCCAATCAAGGAGGTAATCGTCCAAACTTGGCATTTGCAATAGAAGGCCCACAAGATCCGAACATTGATGTTTCCCCCGCACGTGGTCAAGCATTCTATCTGGGTACCGAGGAAGCCCGCAACGCTTAACGGGTACATTCTTTCGAACAACTACCTTATTTCTGTACGACATGATTTTGAGTGCATAACTTCCTTCCAATCTTTACCACGTTCACGACCTTGATTAATTTGAGACCTATTGATATCGACCTTAGTTGTTATATATTTGTTGATTGGATTTGATTGTGTAAGCAAATCGAATATCGAGCGAATCTTTCAAAGACTTCATTCAAGGATGAGAATCCTACCTTTCTAACAACTTGTTTCCTAGCTTGATCTAGTGACAGTTCTTTTTTGATGAGTTGCGAAAATCAAGCTAGAGACAATTTTACTCAGTCGGTTTAGTTTTAATCTCATGACAGTTCTTGTTTGATGAGTTGTGAGATTAATTAGATCGACTACCTAAAGGTCTTTTGAGAGCTACGTTCGATATTGGGCAAGTTTACCCAATCAAATCTAATCACGGGCACGTACTTAGTTGAATGGGGAACCTGTACGCATGGGCATTGATATGATCACTTAGACTATTCGTACGAGCATGAACTTTTAGAACTCTTGTCGAGGTTCGGGCCATAGTATCATTAATCGAATCACGAGGACGTGATTCCGCTGACATGGGAAGAATGTCACAATTCTCAAATTCCGGTCATTTCTTAAATCAAATATGCATCATATTAGTTCATTCATGGCATTTCATTTCACATTTAACGCGTAATTTTATATTTAATAAACGTTATCGCGTGAGTTATTATTTTGAGCATTTAATCAGTTACTTTCAAAAATGATCCCGACATATTTTTAAACTTACATTTAGTTTATAAAAACTATATTTTGACTTTACCTAGTGTTTTAAATTTATTTTGTATACAAATCGTTAAATTTATTATACGACACTTTTCTTAAAATTGCTCGATAATTATTTTATCACTCAAATTTCACAAGGAATGTATTTTTTTACAACTTTTATAAATACATTATACTTTATTATGATCTACTAAAAATCTCTTTTACCTAAAACTACCTTATAATTATGTAATACATTCTACAAGTTACATTACTTATGTCATTTACTTACACCTTTATGTTACAATGAAAAAAAAATGTATTTCACAAACATAACCCCCCCAAAACCGGTCCTTGGGGAGGGTTGGCATTAATTGGGGCATGGTTATTTGATTGTTAAAAGTTACACACTTACTTAAAAGTCTACACTTGCATTTTTTTCTCATTTCATACTCAAATAATCACCAAGTTAGAAAAATTCTCTCCTTTATTTCTCTCTTCATCAAACCGTTCTCATCAAGGGTTTCAAGGGATCATTTTTTTCAAGTTCAAGCATTAATCAATCTAGAATCACACTCTTTATTAGGTTTTGAAATAAAAACCAAGAGTGTTTAGGCTAAACCTTGTTCTTTGCACCTCATCATATTAACTTGTAGCTTGTTCTTTCATTTTTCATGTTTCTTTATCATCTCATATGTATCTTTTCATTTTGGAGCAACATGCAAGACATATGTGATTTATACCATTTTTACTTGATTTTAAGTATATATTATATCTGGTCATCCTATAAATATCCCCTTGGTATTCTTTGGTCTTGATGATGTCTAGGAACCCATGACACCCTAAGGAGGTGTATGGTAGGATTAGATTAGTTTTGGAGTTGATTTGAAGGGATTAGAATAGGTTTTGTCCGAGAAAAACTATTTTCGATACGTATATTATATGTTCTGTCCTTGTTTCATTTTTCTGGAAAATCCGACTTTAGTCACGACATTTTGGCCTTGATAATTAGAAAATACTTTTAAACGAATCCGTGGCCGCTTGAACGGATTAAAACGGAGTTATAACGAAGCCGTGGTGAATTTTTAAAGTTTGACGACGAAAAATATAATTTTCAGAAAATTCAGCAACATGTTTTTACTTTATTCGAGTCAAAAACGAGCCTTAAGCTTCACAAATTATTTCGCCTTGTCAAAATATATTAGTATATTTCGATACGAACTAAGGACGTATATACGTAGAAACGGATTTGAAACGACAAATATATGCACGTTTTCATAAATTGCCGTAACTATTATTTTCTGAAAAACTATATTATTTCTACGATACAAGTGTTACGGTAGCTGTAACGTCCATGTTGAGGGCTGTTTTTTTTACCATGATGCAAAACTTTTTGGAACGAATTGTCTTCTAATAAAATCAAGTTCACCGAGCATATTTTTCAAAACGACAGCCGTTTGTATAGCGGAGTTGTAATAATTATTTATGGTTGTCTAAACTTGGCCGAACTCACTTTTTGCACTACAATTCAACAAAATCACATCTTTAACCCTAATATCTTTATGATCGAGACCTTTTTGAAAAACTCCTGAACTGAAACTTCTAGATTTCGATACAAACTTTCCAAAACCGTCGAGTTCGTTCTCTAACGATCGACGTACACTATTTTACGACTATTTTTCGGACATTTTTGTCACTTTCAAGAAAATTCCGACGACATTGTTTTTTACGACGAAAGGATAATTTCACAATAAATCATTATAAACCATTGTAGGATACATTTTGATGTAAATACTTGTGAAGTAATTTTTGAATGGGCAAGACGTCAAAAGAGTATTTTTCGACGATAAGTATTATGTTCAACTCGCAAATGGTATAAATAACATACGAAATGCATGCATAACATTACATTGCAACTCATTGCATATCATATCATTCGTTATAGGTCCCGGTTAAAACATCACATTATACCTCGGTGTACTCACTCTTGTCGTCATACCAGTTTACCAAGTGAGTAATCACATCCCCATTTTACCGTTTTACTATATTTTGGGGCTGAATGCATGAACCATACTTGAATTAAATTGATTCTTACTTTGTGAACTCTTTTGACTAGAACTTGTGAACTCGAATCAATCTTTGAACGTAATTACGACATTATGACTTATTTGAACTTATTGACCAAACGTACGTTATGACCTTGACCATAAGTCTCCCATGTTCGGAGCATCACTATAAAGTCTCCCATGTTCGGAGCATCACTATAAGTCTCCCATGTTCGGAGCATCACTATAAAGTCTCCCATGTTCGGAGCATCAATTTAAAGCCTCCCCGGTCCGGAGCAAAATGTCTCCCTATGGGAACGGAGCATTTCAATTAAGCCTCCCCGTCCGGAGCAAAATGTCTCCTATGGAACGGAGCATTTTCAATTTAAGTCTCCCATGTTCGGAGCATCACTATAAAGTCTCCCATGTTCGAGCATCGCTAAAAGTCTCCCATGTTCGGAGCATCTCTAAATTGTTATATACTTGGTACTATATTGTTACTATTATGACCGCTTACACTTGACTACTTGACGCACTATATTTTTGTGCAATGGTTTGTGTACACACAGGTTGCAAGTTTTGTATGAGCGGAATTTGGAACTGAGTGGATACACAATGCCTTTGCTTGTGGACTATTTCGTTGACCGAAAGCTTTGAATATTTCTTACGAGTTTTCTTATTTTGCTAAACGTGTTTACTCACCAACTATTTTCATAGTTGACCCGTTTTCTTTCATGCATTTCAGGTGATCGCTAGTAAGCTTTTCTATCAAGTCTTGCATAAAGAAGTTTTCACTTGTCATTACAAGTCGTTATGTAATAAAACTCAATATTTTGGAATCTAAATCTTGTAATATATTTTCCGATGACGGCTAAACTAGTTTGTAAATGGAGTATATTCTTTTTAATTTACGTTGGTATGTTCTATTATCTTGTGCTTATGTTCCCTTCCGTTACACCTCGTATTTCCCCCTCCGGCGAGGGTGTGACATTTTTAGGTTCAGATTGGCAGACAGTGAGTGCATAAATGCAATGTTCACCGTCTGTATGAAGACGTTGTCTCGTAACGACTGGTTGATTCGGGTTGCCAATAATGTTTTCCAGAGGATGGTCTCTTGTCCATCTATGTGTGGAGGGTTGATGTTGGTATACATTGTGCGGATTTTGAGGATTCAAATGGCTTGTTGAAGATTCCGCGACATCTGGTGCAGCAGTCTCATTAGCAAACGGGTTAAAGAACGCATTTGGATCAAAATCTGCAGGTGGGGGTACTACATTCAGAATATCATCAGCAGCTTCATCATTGTTGGAAGCGGTTTGTTCAACTGTTGTGGTGGAGTCAACTGGTGTAGGTGCATCTGCAACAGTAGTTGTTGTAGCAGGTGTATCAGGTATAAGAGTATTATCAGGTTGAGCAGCGGAAACAGCGGATACACATGGAGCACGTTCATCAATATCGTCACTGAACAGCGGAGCAAATAACCTTTCCATTTGTTGACGAGTAAGCTAGGGGCTTTGTTCAGCTGATGATGGGGTTTGGGGAAGTTTAAGCGGTTGTGTCCGGGTTCCAAGTTGTTATACTCAGAAGCCATTTCCGTAAGTTCATCAAAATGAGCATGAATCGTTTCCATCACCTGTTTTTGTACGACGATTCAGATTTCGGAAACCTTTTGAATTATCACAGTATCCGATAAAGACTCCAATGTCAGCTTTGGCTTTGAGCTTCCCAAAGTCATCACGATCATTATTCGGATAGCAAAGAGATCCAAATACATGAAAGTGTTTTAGATTCGGTTTTCTGTTATGGACGAGCTCGAAAGGTGTTTTGTTGTGGCGTTTTGTAATCATAGAACGGTTTTGAGTATAGCATGCAGTAGATACAACTTCTGCCCATAAGTAATCTGGAAGTTTAGCATTGATTAACATTGTTCTTGCAGCTTCCACTAACGTTCGGTTTCGTCTTTCGACAACTCCGTTTTGTTCTGGTGTACGTGCAATAGATGTTTGATGCTGAATTCCCCCTTTCTCATAGAATTCACGAAGGGTTTGGTTAACAAATTCAGTGCCTCTATCTGTTCTGATTAGGCGAACTGTGTTACGTAGCTGAACTTGTATTTTCGTGAGAAAGGTGATGATCATTTGTGGAGCTTGA
Source organism: Chrysanthemum makinoi (assembly GCA_910596185.1). Lineage (NCBI taxonomy): Eukaryota > Viridiplantae > Streptophyta > Magnoliopsida > Asterales > Asteraceae > Chrysanthemum > Chrysanthemum makinoi. The sequence continues at coordinate 218,149,290 of OU343218.1, forward strand.
TCTTTGCTTTGAAGAAAGTAGACCCAAGTCCAGCGTGAATAGTCATCAACAATTACTAAGATGTAGCGTTTGCCATTAATCGTTTGCACACGCATTGGGCCACACAAATCCATGTGAAGAAGATGAAGCACATGCTGAGAGCTGTGTTCCACCTTTGAAGGAAAATGAGCACGAGTGCTTTTGCCTTGTTCACAAGCTGAGCAAAGGTGATCTTTGGAATACCGAAACCGTGGGAGTCCTTCAACTAGTTTGTGTCGAGCAAGGTTGGTGATGGTTTGAAAGTTTAGATGTGAGAGACGACGGTGCCATAGCCAGGATTTTGTTGATGTTGCCTTTGAAAGTAAACAAATGGGAGATGAAGCAACCATGTCTTTCATAGAGATAGTGTAGAGACTAGAATTACGCGATCCAGACATAAGGTCATTGCCATGTAGATCACGAATGAAACAAGTTTTCTCCCGGAAAGCAACCTCCAAATCTCCATCACAAAACTGACCTACGGAAAACAGATTATGACCGAGGCCTTCCACATAGTACACCCTGCTAATTTTGATGTTCCCATTAATGTAGTCTCCGTAGCCCATGATAGCTGCGAAGTGATCATTCCCGAACCTGACAGTGCCAATGAACTTTGCAATAAAGTTTGATAACAGTTTAAGATTGCCTGTCATGTGTCGGGAACATCCGCTATCAACAATCCAGAGAATGATCTGTATCACCTGCATTACACACAGACGACACAGATGGAATAGAAGTAGATTTGGAACCCGAAATGTTAGAGGGTTCCGTAGCAGTTATAGTAGATATACACACATCAATAGCTTTAGGTATCCACGTAAATCCTAGTGTGTTATATATCCATTTCTGCCATCTCCAACTAGTATTTGCTTTAGTCTTAGTGAATGCACTAGGTGGTACTACATTCCTAGGAGGTGACACGGGAGCTACAGGGACAGCAATGCGTTTCTTAGAATCTAAAGATGGCGGTCTACCAAGCACAGACTTAGAAAGATTAGTGGGCCTAGAGGTATTCCGGTTCTTAGGATTCCTTAAACGAGAGATGATAGCTTTAGCAACACATTTATCATGACAATCAGAATTCATACTTTTACCACATATAACACAAGGTGCATCGGATGAATATCAAAAGTACTTAACGGTTTAGCATTCGTTACATCACTATTTCTATTACATTTGCCAGACGCAATATCTATAGTGGAGGCAACTTGAGTCTTATTCATAGTCCTAGGGTGTTCTTCTACTTTAGCATTATTGATTGATCTTTTCTTAGGTCGCAACTTCCTATTCTTCGATTTAGTGCTTCTAGGCTGTGAAGTGCGGACATTTGGAAAAGATGCAACTATTCCTGTTTCAGTAGAAGGAGGCACGTTAGCAACTTGTGATTTGGCAGTAGGGATTCTAGGTTCACGAGTGCTAAGTGTTACTGGGGCTAATCTCTTAATGATGGTTGGCGGAAGTTGTTCATACTTTCCTAACAATTCTCTTAACTTGAAGATAGTGTGAATCGATCTTGATTTTCGAGACCGAACATTTCCAGCAAAATGCATAACTTCTTTAGTGTGTGCAAGATAATGATCAAGTTCATTTGATGCTTCATCACGAGTCTTTTTTAGTAAATCAAATATGACACCATATTCCTTTTTAACTTTTACAAGTTCTTGTTCATATTTTGAGATTTGACACTTAAAAGACACGTTTTGATCATCCAATTGCTCAATTTTAGGATTAGAAGATTTTGTATGCAACTGGGCGATTTTGTGTTGAAAAGCAATTTGTTGATCGTGAATATCTTTTTGACACCAATTAAGACGACGTATTGCATTTGAAAGTTCGTTTGACAATCGTTTGTTTTCAACTGTTAAGGACTCGATCTGAAGCACATTATTAGTGTTCTCAACATTTACCACAGAATCAACAGTATCAGCAGAGATATAATCAAATGCATATGACAAAGAATTCAATAGCACAACATTATGGACATCAGCACAGATGACATCTTCCAAGAGTCGATCAACATCTTTTCTCAATAGTTTCTTTTTACGTTTAGTATTAGAAATAGATGTTTCTGTTTTCTCCAAAACGACCTTCATCACTCCAAGTTCCTTATGAAAATCCTTTTCCCAAGCTAATGCACAATTTTTCAAATTTTTAACGTTAGGTAAAAGATTTTTCTGAAAAATGTCTCTTTGTTCTCGCGCCAGAGGCGATTGAAAATGATCAATTTTGATTTCAGAACGATATTCTATCTCATGTTGTAAAATTTTGAGGTCAACCATGAAAATGTCAAAATATCTAAGAATTTTTTGATTTTCAGGTTTTGAATTTACTTCTCTGATGGAAGGTAAAGGACCATAAATTTGTGCATAATCTGGTTGAGGATTAACATTAGAAGACTCAGGTGTTTTGATGATAACCCTTGGTGTGTTAGAAGAATCCGTTGGTGTGACGAAAGTGACCGGTTTTGAATAATTAAAAGGTTTGTTGTAAACAACAGTTTTTAATTTTGATCGACTCTCGTCTTCTGCATCTAATTCCTCTTGACGATGATATTCAACAACATTCATAACAAAATTATCAATTTTATATTTTGCACTAGAAACTTCAGGATTTGGTTTGAATGCTTTGGGTGAAAGCTTAGGTTTGTAATCAGCAAGATTCGGTCCATATCCATTTGGATTGGGTTTTAAAGTAAACTTTTCAATGGCTGTGACCGACTCGCCATGTTTGTAAACAACAGTTTTAAACTCTTTAAGTTTGTTTTGCAAGCCGATGATTTCTTCAAGATGATCATCTATTCGTTTCGTTGAATGCTTTTTGTATGCAGAGAACTGTTTTTGACAAGTTAACAACTCAGCCTTAGCTTTTTGATTTTCCTAGGTGAGAGCGTTAATTTGCTTTTTATGTTCATGTTTCAGTTGTTCTATTTCAGACAACAAAGCATTCTTCGAAGCGGCTAGATCACGCATCTGTCTTTCTAAATATTTTTCGTTTTATTAAGATTTGGCAAAGGTCGCTTCAAAACCGTTTTCACGTTTTTCTTGAGTTTTGAAAAAGTTGAGTTGCTTTTGTAAACATTCAAAATCCTTGGTTAACAGTGCATTTTTGCATTTCAAGTCCTGATTAATGGCATGACATTTGTCCACTATGGTCTGTTGGTCTTGTATTAAACGAGCAAAATCTGGATGAGGCTAAAGTTCGGCGTGTTCAACGTGAGTCTCAACATGATCATTACTGAGATCCTCAAGTATAACCACGGAGTCAATTTGATTATCAAGAGAGACCGTTTGGTCATCTTGATCGTCAAATATAACTACGGGGTCTAGTTGAAAATCGTCGGAATGAGATGTGGATGGCGCATTTTGAGCATTCTGAGCCTTGCCGGATTCAGATGTTGGCGGAGATAGTAGATCAGAGATGAAAATGGTTTGTTCGGGTACCTGAGACAAGCCATCAGTGTCATACACTGGGCCTGTGTCACTCATGTGTAACTCATGCATATTAGCCATCAACATAACAGCTGCATTGGCCTGCAAGTCCTCCATATCATCATCTGAATTTGCCATAAAACTCGTTCTTTGTCGTGAGAGATCCACCACTTCATCCTTAAGAGCCAAAAGAAGAGCCTCTTTGAAATAAGCACTGCCCCTAGTCCTTGGCTTTGGGCATGCATTAGCCAGTGTCCCTTCTCATTGCAGTTGTAGCATCGAAGACCATTCAACCCATTCTGAGCATTTCCCTGTTCCACCACCGGAGCTCGATTGTTATTCCTTCCCACAGCATTAAACCCTTGACCACCGCCCATCTGACGACCATAACAACGATTCTGAACTTCAACTCGTCCATTGTTCACAACAGCTTGATTCCTTGTATTAGATGAGGAACGAATACGGTTGTTGGATTTGTTGGTATAACGGCTAAAGGCATTAGCAATCATAGCAAATCCTTGTTGCAGTGCTTCGAACGGATCAGATTCCTCATTAGCTTCAGCTTGAGCATTGTGGTTGTTGTATGGAACCAATTGAGTTTGTTGAGATGGAGGTTGTGAAGGATCATGTGGTGTGTTGTAGCAGTTGGTTGAGTTGCTGGTTTAGGAGAATAACTGTTTTGAGCATATAAGGCAAGTTGTTGATTTTCCGGATGTGTCGGTGGAGCAATTTGAGCACGGAGAATCCTTTCCCTATCAACTTCCTTTTCATGAGGCTTCAAGTAATCGTACAATAATCCATATGTAGATTGATGCATGTTTTTCGCTTGACGGAGAAAAATGACATACTTCTCCCATTCAGGACCAAGACTACTCAGGAACTTTGTATTCACTGCAATTTTAGGCATATTGATGTTGTGTTTATCCAAATCATTGATGATGTCTGAAAAACGGTGATGATAGGACTCTAGTGTTTCTCCAGGTTCAATCATGAAGTGTTCATAAGCCAAGTAAATTTTGGATTCCAAATCTTCTTGATTGAGTACAGATCCTTCCATAAGAAGACGAATATGATCCCACATTTTCTTTGCAGTCTTTTGAGCATCAACACTACGAAGAATTGGGTTTGGTAATCCTAAGAGGATATATTCCATTGCAAGCTCATCTGCTTCATAGTGTAGAAGTTCTTGAGGATTCAAGTCTGCAACAGTAGCAATGTTCGTTTGTTCATCTCTTGGTGGAATGGCATTTGGATCTCCGGGTACAATAACAGTAGGCATCTCAAATGGACCTTCCAAGATAACCTGCTTTAAGAACTTTGCATGTGGCTTCTTTAGATCACAAAACCTAAAGAACCTTATCACCCATTGATCATAGTTTCCTGGAGTGAGCATTGGAGGTCTATCAAGTGATCCAGCCTCATGAATTGATTGTTGGCTGCTTAAAGCTTCAAACATCTTTGCAAACCAAGTGGGTTCCTTCATAATGGTCCTTGATGGATGTTGATTGAAGTCATTTGTGTACGGTTGAGCTTGAAGACTTGGTGGTGGTTGAACCATTTGAGGTTGTGGATTTGCAGCAAGTTGTGGAGTATGATGTTGGTTAAATTGTTGTTGATAAATTGCTTGTTGTTGATTCCATTGTTGATGTTGTGGAGTTAGTTGTTGTTGACGTTGGGGATGAGGATAAGTGTAAGGGAAATAGTTAGAGTATGGTGGTTGTGACATGTTGATAAACTTGTGTTGATAAAAATGGATCTTTGTAGTCGAATGAACCTTTGTTGATGAAGTGTCCTTAGGCGTAGAAAAGACAAGAACCAAGTAGCACTTATGCGTAAAAACACCAAAGTTACGCGTAACAATAAGGAGTTACGCGTAGGATTTAGCTTACGCGTAAGTGGGAAAAAAAACACTAAAGTTAGGCGTAGACAAAAGTTAGGCGTAGAAAGTTAGGCGTAGGATTTTCTTATGCGTAAGACTAGGCTTAGGCGTAGGAAAAATCTTAGGCGTAGGATTTCTACGCGTAAGCTTATGCTTATGCGTAATTTTAAGGTTTTTGCCCAAATGATCGTTTACACTATCACAGTGCAAAAGATATCCAAAGTCGACGTATTTTCAGACTTATCCAAGTAAGAAAACACGGAATAAACCACGAAAATGAAGATCAAACCAAGGAAGCACTTACGCGTAGTTTTAGGGTTTTACTACGCGTAGAAATGCTCGAAATTTTGATTCTGTCCAAAAGTGTTTCTAAACCAGTTTTTGTGTGATAAAATAGCTTCAATAACACCAAAATACACAAAAGTGTGAAACTTGATGAACCAAAGCCTCTAAAACAGTTACGAGTAGGATAGAACCCTCGTTCAAAAACTCGATCAAAAAAAACTATCCACGCATAAAGTTTGAAACTTTTTGCCAAAAACAAGTATTTTAACACCTTAAAATATTTAAAGTACAATAATCTTGGATTAAATAGTGTAAAAAACAAGTTTTAAAGCGAACCAAAGTATCAAATGTGCGTTTTAGGCGTAGGACCGAAACCCACTTCAAAAACAAACACGATTCACCCAACTAGTGAACTTCAAAGAAACTGCTTAATGGCGTGTAGCGAACTCCACAAGTTCGGGGATCATACTTTGAAGCTGGTTAGGGATGGATTGGCATACAGGTTGAAGGATATACGCCAGAAAATTGGGTCTCCTAAGCGCTGGAATTCTCAGGAAAGGAGGGATGTGAGACGGATCATCACAATGATTGATGAACGGTTGTTTTGAACGGATCAGTTCAGACGATTGGAGAGTTATGTCGGTGGTCGACCCAGGATTAACATAACCGCTTTCAACGCCTGTGCACACTCCTAGGAACATCATTGCACTTCCTGGTACCCCTTGAATTGCTTCCTTCATATAATTTTGGATGTTTGATTGATTATGTATATGGCTTGTGCACACATTACAGTGTACAACCCGTACTTGTAAATAAAGGACCCTGTGGTACGCCTCAGTGCCACAATCCTTAGACAAGGAGCGAAAGCTTCTTACTTTTGAGTAAAACCTATCAAACCTTTCTTTTTTCAAGGTTTTGCTCAAAAGAACAAGTACTTTCCCTTATGATTTTCAAAACCTCAACCGTTTATATCACTCGTTGAGGGGGAGTACTTGAATTAAAACTTTGTTCAAAAATTGTTCACGGTGGTCATTCTTCCCGCAACACTCAAAATGATCATATTTATTCTTAACTTTTCAAAAATAACATCATATATGCCATTTTTGAGGGGGAGAAAATAAGTGATAAGAAATATGTTGTGTCAATGCAAATGAATCTTTGTGCTATAGACTTAACCCAGGAATTGACGAGATCTTAACTGTTAGTAACTCGAAAATACTTGTCCGGGACGGGTAATAATTTCAAGCTAATTCGCTAGTGATGTAAACGTGTCTCGCAAAGGACTTGTCTGAGTAGAATGTACCATTCGAGAAACTCCTGGTAGACATGAACTCTGACGGGTTTGACAACCTTTCGAGGATTGTCTACACCTTCAAGGTAGTTACTAGAGCCAGTTGTCACCTAAAAGCTGACAATGCAACTCTTTAACTATGCCACGTTACTGTGTCTCGCGGGGGAATGTCTATCTTGAGTTAATCAATTCAAAAAGTGCGCGCTCTTTCCTCACTGTGCATTTTAACCGTTAAAACTCTTAAGCACATGTGGAGGGGGAGTATTTATGCAAAATCTTATCTCTACAGTGGTACTAAAATGTTTTTTCATTCATAAACACTGTGAGAGATTTTTCACATCAGTGGTTTTTATGGCAACATAGGTTAGTCATGGAGTTATAAGGTGACTAAGGTTAGGAATAACCGTCCTATGATCCGCCAGAGCTGGATGGATCTACCCCAGGACACAAATAGTTAGTATTTAGAAGTCCTTAGGTATGATTGTAAAAATGAGAAAATGAGAATCGGAGAAAGAAGGAGTTGAAGAATTAAAAAGAAATGCAAAGAAAAGGGTGAAAAGAAATAGCCCTCCAGATTATTCAACTTAGGGCAGACACCGGGTTCAATTCATATGCTACTTGTTGTCACTTAGTGACGCCGGTATTGAAGATTAAAAGTCGTCATGGACCCAGTGACACATGCACTAAACCTTCTTATCCACTCAAGTTTCTCTTAACAGAAGCTTGTTTCATTCTCACTGGGAACCCTACGTAAACTATCGGCTTTCTCTTAGAGATTGCTGGTATTGAAGAAGGAGACCCTCTCCCTAGTCTCCGCTCAGGAAAACCAAAACGCACTATTGAGTCTAGAGCCAAGAGATTCATCAAAAGATCTCTTAGGTACACTTGACATTTCATCACTTGATATTCAACAATAAGAATTTCAGTGGTACATTATCGAGTCCTTCACAGATCTTAGCAATCTGTCGAGAACATTTATGAGAGGTTTACATTTGTGATCCTCAATGATTGAATGGAAACTCCTGCCAGGGTCAACATCAAACAGCCCTGACAGCAGGTCGCTTCGGCAACTCCCCGTGGATTGCGCTTAGTGGTCTCAAACGGTCTACAGTCGTGAGGTGATGCTTCGGTGTACCTCAGCGACTCATCTGAATCGTAGGTGTACTTCGGTACATCGTGTTATCTCACTTGTCGGACTCCGATTCAGGAACGGCCTTTGTAAGAATTAGAGTTGTGTTTTCACACTATGCTGTTAACACTCTCGAAGTTAAAACTTGTAAGAGCCGGAATCCGCTTATTACTAACTGTTTAAATGTTTTCTTCTTATGGAAGCTCTGGAGCGGAATGATCGTGCAGATTCTTCTCATGCTTACGGCAACATCATCACTAATGGAAGTTCTATCCAAAAGCAACACAACAGTCAGAATGATTCTTCGTCAAATCAAAGAATCTACAAAGTTAAAGACTTAAAGAACTTCATCAGTACTGAATTCAAACGTCAAAAGAGCGTGTGAGCATGTTGAAGAATGACTTGGAGACACTGTAGCAAAGCGAAGCAGACTGAGGCGACTTGATGCAGACAACAACATACTATCACTTTCATCACAAAGAACAATGATCAAAGAACAAAGTTAAAGATGACGTCAAAGCATAACCGTTCAACGTAAACTATCTCTCTACACTGGAGAGATTGTTCAAATCAAGGCAATTCTTCTCACAAGAAAGAAGAATGTCTGAAGACGTCAAAGCTACTATTACATCAACGCCTTCACCGTTTTTCATCACCAACACTTGAGTGTTTGTTACTCATATGTAATAACACTTGAGGGGGAGATTGTTGGAATCACTCCTAAACCTTATTCAAGTGTTAGTTACTCATATGTAATAGTTAGCTTATTATGGCCTTTATGTTTGTTATTAGCCTTAAGCTTATGTAGAAGGCCCATGAGCTTAGGCCCAAGCCCATAGGAGAAAGGAAGGGAACTAGGAGTGTTGCCCTAGCTTTCCTCCTATAAATACCTTATGTAAACCTTCATTTGAAGGTTGGTTGTTCAAGTTTTTCTTTCACTACATACTCTACGCCTAAACCGTGTTTATTATCTCGTGTGTGTGAGTGATACTTGTTCAATCGCCTCTCTATCTTTCTTATAAGCTTGTGTGGTAAACCTTGTGACCTAACATAGGGTTTCGGGCCGGCTGGAACTGGAGGTACTGGGTTCCCGAACGCGCAGGTATGTTTTATTTGCATTTTTTGTTGCTAATCATTTGTTTTAAAAATTACTAAACATACTAATATTGTATGAAGGGTTTCGGGCCGGCTGGAACTGGAGGTAATTGGTTCCCGAACGCGCAGGTATGTTTTATTTGTATTTTTTTTGTTGCTAATCATTTGTTTTAAAAATTACTAAACATAGTAATATTGTATGCAGGGTTTCGGGCCGGCTGGAACTGGATGTAATTGGTTCCCGAATGCGCAGGTATGTTTTATTTTCATTCTTTTTGTTCCTAATCTTTTGTTTTAAAAATTACTAAACATACTAATATTGTATGTAGGGTTTCGGGCAGGATGGAACTGGATTTAGTGGTACCCCGAACGCGCAGGTATGTTTTATTTGCATTTTATTTGTTGCTAATAATTTGTTTTAAAAATTACTAAACATAATAATGTTGTATGCAGGGTTTCGGGCCGGCTGGAACTGGAGGTAATTGGTTCCCGAACGCGCAGGTATATTTTATTTTCATTCTTTTTGTTCCTAATAATTTGTTTTAAAAATTACTAAACATACTAATATTGTATGTAGGGTTTCGGGCCGGCTGGAACTCGAGGTAATCGGTTCCCGAACGCGCAGGTATATTTTTTTTTTCATTTTTTTTGTTCCTAATCATTTGTTTTAAAAATTACTAAACATACTAATATTGTATGTAGGGTTTCGGGCAGGATGGAACTGGATTTAGTGGTACCCCGAACGCGCAGGTATATTTACCAACGACATGTATATAATTTATTCATTTGTTTAAAAATTACTAAACATTCTAATATTGTATGTAGGTATTTGGCGAGGCTGGTCCAGGAGATGGGAGGTTTCCTAACCCCCCGAGTAGTTCTTTCTTTGACGGGGTGTCTCGCCACCAGTCGCCACAGGTGGGCACGCAGTTATACGACCAACCGACGCCTCACTCTAGGACGCCTATGCCACAACAAGGATTTGTTCCGTGGTCGGGTAACAATGCACAACAAGGATTTGTTCCGTTGCCGGTAAATTTATGACCCACATAAGTATATATCTTTTTTCCTTTTTCTACTATAATAGTTGCATGTATATTTGTTCCGTGTTAGGGTGCTATGAATCGAGAAAACAGAGATGTTCGTCCTGGACGTTATTTTTTGAGCTCGTATGATCGTTTGCCAGACACGACTCCTATTCCCAGTAAACGGGCTGGTAGGCGTAAGGATAATGCCATTTCAAAGAAATATTAGCCCGTTAGATCTTGGAAAAGCTATTGATGAAGAAGACGATAAGGTCGATGATGATGAAGAAGATGGGGATAGAGTTGAGTTTTTACGCGAAAATTATACCGGAGAGTAAATTTCGTTTTATAACGTTGACCCTACTAAGGTAATCATAAAACTACGTGAATGTTTTTTTTAACAATGATTAACAACTTATTATTGATATTACTTTTGGCTATTTAGGTTACGCGTATATTATATGAAGACTTAACTACTTTCCTGAGGAACCCTAAACCCATATACCTGGACTATCATCGTGTGAGACAATTTTTTGGCGTGAATTGCTCCCTTTTTGTTCCAAGGTCCCAAGTAATGGTTGGCTTGCAGACGATGTAAGTTTATTATTACATGTTTATAATGTATTTGAATAGTTTTTTTTATAGAATGCTTAGCAATAATTTTAATATTTTTTTTATATGAATTAGCATATGAATGCATGGACTGAGCTTCTAATTCGTCAGAGGCAAATGGTGCTCGTTGGACAGTAGCGAAATCAACACTTGCATCGTATTCTCCAGGCACTTCTGTCTTCTTACTTGTGACTGATAGTGCATTACAGGGAACGTTAAGTGGGAGGACACGTCCGTACCCTTCCTGGGATGAGGTACAAGTGGTAAGTATTTTTGTTTAATGATTTTAATGCGTTTAGTATTTTAATAAGGTATTTAATTGTATGTAAGCTAATGATTATATCTTTGTAGGTGTATATGTCGTTCCATGCCGAAGGCAATCACTGGGTTTTAGGTGTCGTAGATCTTCCGAATTCTCATATTTCTGTTTTCGACTCGATGCATAGTGACAGTAGGTCGGATAAGTTGCGACGACATCTTGTTGCATAGACTAAAGTCTTAAATAAAAGTTTACAGATCCAAGGATATTTTGACGTTACCGGACGCCAACATTTTAACTTCTCATTCTCTTATAATGATTCAAAATGGTTTCCGGCTCCGCAGCAATCAAATGGTAAGGATTGTGGAGTAGTTGTATGTTGGCTTATGCTAAAATTTTGTACAAGTAGGATCCCACCACCGGTTATTAATAACCCTTCACAGTTTTTTAGGGAGTTTAGATTTGTTATGGCTCATCATTTTTATGAGGATACTAGCGGATGTGGATATGTTTAGTTGAACTGTTTGTATATATATTTTTATCTATGGTTGAAGAATACCAGCGGATGTAGATATGATTAGTTGACCGTTTGTATATGTATTTTCATATACGGTTACCAAATGAAAGTTTGTGTATGTTATATATCACAAGTTATGTCGTCGATAACTAAAGTTTTGTAGATGGGTTAAATGAAAACAGTAGATGGGTTAAATAAAAACATAAAAAAATAAAAGATAAAGATGATACAAATTAAAAACGAAAGTCCAGTAGATGGGTTAAATAAAAACATAAAAAATTACAAGATAAAGATGATACAAATTAAAAACGAAAGTCCAATTTAAACATCACTGATAAACGGTATCCTTGTGGTAAACCTCAACAATGTTTTTCAAAGTGATGTTAAGGTAATGGTTATGTGGTTTTGGTGTGAACACTTAGACGTTCTTTAGTATCAAAACAGCACCGACACCGATAGACTTGACGTAACCCTTATCCTCTTCTAGTACTTTGTGATGAATTGTACCAGACATTGTTCCTGATGGATCTTTGAGTGTCACAGTTAGCTCACCAAGCAAATTTGGTGTACAAGACTTGATGACGGCTACAACCAGTTCAAGCTTCCCTTTTTTACAAAATGTTTTCATATCGCCTAAACAAGCATCTACCCTTATCCCAAAAGCATCTAGATAGCCAAGCGCGCTTAGCCATGGGCCACGCGTAAAATGATCATCTTCAGATGCATCCTCCTCTATTCTCCTGACATACTCTTGGGTTGGCATTACAGACGAAGGGCCTCCTTCCCTAATGTCTGTATTTTTGCGGAGCTTGGCCAATTGAAGAATACTCGCTGGACCTGGTATTATCCTTGTTTGTCCTATTGTAGTTGCATTTTCCCTGGGCTGATCAATATACAAATGTATTATACCATCAGCGGAACCACAAGCACACGTAACAAATAAAGGAACATTGTTGTTGTCTTTAATCTCCGTCGTCGTATCTGATGAACTTAGCCTAAAGGACAATCTGAGTTGCGTATTTGCATCCAACTCAAATTTGTTCACCAACATTTCAACCATTAATGAGTAAGTGATGTCACTGTACATTATGACACCACTTTCTTTGCCATTGAAATGTAATTTACATTTGAATCTCTGGAAAGTAGCCGCCATTTGTATATTTGTGTTTGTTAGTATTTAGTATTTAGGATGTTATATATATAGGGTCTATATCACATAGTGTTTTACACGAAATATGACAAGTTTTTGTCATGTCTTAATAATCATATGACATGTCAGTAATAATATAGGGAGATGCAAAATTATTTATAAATCACATACATGTTTACACGAAATATGACAACATTCCATAATTATATGACAACTTTTTAGGCTTGTCAGTAACCAAGTAGGGACATGTATTTGACAATTCAATGACATTTTATAAATCACATACATGTTTACACGAAATATGACAACATTCAATAATTATATGACATCTTTTTAGGTGTGTCAGTAACCAAGTAGGGACATGTATTTGACAATTCAATGACATTCTATAAATCACATACATGTTTACACGAAATATGACAACATTCAATAATTATATGACCACATAGGGACATGTGATACACCACATATATATATATATATATATATATATATATATATATATATATATATATATATATATATATATATATATATATATATATATATATATATATATATATATATATATATATATATATATATATATATATATATATATATATATATTTCTGCTTTCAATGAATCTAAAGCAATTATTCCTTCTTTCATTCATCAAATGTCAACATCTAACAATACTACATTACACTTCACTATCAACTACAACGGATACTTTACACTTAACCCAATAACATATCAAGATGGTTCAAACATGAATATCAATGTTTCAGAATTAGATTTTCAAGATATGGTTAGTTATCTAGAGAGAAAATTAGCAACAAAGGTCAAATATCTATATTACGCATTGCCACAAAACCAAACGTTAATGGGAATGAAAGCAATTGAAAATGATTATGATATTGATGTTATGTATGACATCGCAAAAGTTGCTGGACAGCTCCAAATTTTTGTTTGTGAGCATCCCGCAGATTTAAGCACAACTTTGATTCCAAATGATGGTTCTATGGAAGAATCATTTGCTGGTGTAATTTCATAAGCAACAAAACAAAAGCGTCAAAAGCGTGTCCGTTATATACATGAAATTTTTCAGAGAAAAAACATACTGGAAGAACGTGTCCGGTTTAAACGTTGGTACAAGAAAAAAACTAAACCTACTACACCATATACGCAAACCATTTTCACTTTTACTGTTCACAATAAGGGTCAATTGGTTTGCTATGGCGGAAAAGCAACGTATGTAAATGGTTGGAAGATGAACATCAGTATTCCAAGAATGAAGCTACAAGAGCTCAAGCAATATTTGTTTAACATCGTTGATAGGAATATTCATGCTCTTTATTATGAAGTACCACACACTGGCATTTCAAGCAATGCCAAACTAAGAAACAACTATGATATGCATGTAATGTTTGATATTTCAGCAACACTAGGCAACTTGGAAATCTACATTGACCATGGCGGTGTCGATTTTACTATTGCAAAATATATATTGCCAAATGCTACTTTGGCAGAAATGATGGATAATGTGATAACATATTCAAGGTTAGTTGATATGGTGCTGAATAAGTTTAAATTGAAGCAAAATGCCCGAGTAAATTTAAATGTGAAAGTCCCTTCAGTTGACTTTCGACTCGATGTTACAGACGACAACGAGGTAAACTTTTTTGTTCAACGTGCTTTAGAGTCTCTTGCTGAACTTGTACACTTGTATGTTTCTTAATCTAAAATAATGGAAGAAACAACAAGTTTTGGTTCAATTCAGCAAGTGCCAGAGTTTTATTATTTTTTCCCTCCAATGGTAGAAGAAAACATCGGCCCATCAAATGATTTTCAAAACAATGACTATAATTTCACAAAACCAGGGTCATCATCTGCTTTCAGTTCAGATGACGAACAGGAAGATGATGACTCAGGTTATAAAGATGAGGCAAATTTCACAAAACCAGGGTCATCTTTTGCTTTTTCTTCGGATGACGAATAGGAAGATGATGACTCAGGTTATAAAGATGAGGCAAATTTCACAAAACCAGGGTCATCTTTTGCTTTTCCTTCGGTTAACGAACAGGAAGATGATGAAAATGATTGTTTTGATGAGCAAAATAAAACCCAACACCCCGTTAACCATAAATGGACAAATTTTTTGACCATATCCCTGAAGTTCCTGAACCACCGCTTTACACGCCAAAACCTATGCCTACAAAGGATTATAACAAGAAAACTGAAGTAAAAATCAATAAGCTTTTTTTAACTAGGGCGGATTTAGACTTGGCATACAGGTTGAAAGCTTTACAAGATGGTTATGAATTTGTTTCGAAAAAAACTAACCCTAAAACTTACAACATAAAATGCGTCCATTATGCACAATGTGCATGGTATATTAATGCCAGACGTTGGCCAAATTCAGATGTTTTTCAAATTACAAGCATGAATGATATTCACACGTGTCCCAGAACCCAAACATATCCTAACCATCGAAATGCAAACAAAAAAGTTATTGCTCACATTATGAAAGATAAATTAGAAGATGGTAGCCGTGATTTGAAAGGGAGAGATATACAAAAAGATATCATGGCACAATATAAAACATCTATATCTTACCAACAAGCATGGAGAGGGAAGGATTATGGGTTAGAATTGTTAAGAGGTTCACCATTAGAATCGTTTGAAATGCTACCGTATTACTGTCACAACTTAGAAAAAAAAAACCAGGGACGGTCACACGTATCAAGAAAAGCAATCAATGGGTTTTTGAAATTTTATTCATTGCCATTGGTGCATCGGTAAGTCTTGTTCAATTTTTTTTATAAGTGCATGCAAAAACCCGTTTGCTATTATAATTTTAAAAATTGTTTATACGGAGTTGCGCACGTTTGTGAACCATCTTCGCCCACTACTTATAGTGGACGCGGCGCATTTAAAGGGTACTTACAAGGGTACAAATTTGCAAGCTGTTGGGATGGACGGAAACAACCAAATTGTGCCAATTGCTTACGGAATATGCAGAGGGGAGACTAGTGATTGTTGGTCATGGTGGATGTCAGTACTTCGAGAGTGCATCGGCGATAACCCCAATATGATTATCATATCGATAGGCATCCCGCAATAGCTTCCGCAGAAGGACTGAGTTTCCGTCGGCGTTTCATGGTATTTGTTGTCCACATCTAATGATGAACCTTTCCTTGAAAAGCAAAAAAGTTAAAGGTCTATATTGGGGCATATGCAAAGCGTATACTCCCGATGAGTGGCAAAGACAAATGAACATACTCCAGGTTGTACAACCTGAAGCACACAAAAAGCTAATGGAGGCTGATCCTAGACGCTGGTCTCGAGCACATTGCCCACGTAGCCGTTACAATTATTGTACATCTAACAGTGTCGAGTCTGTTAATGCATGTACTGTATTGTACGAAAGCTACCAAGATAACAGTGTTGACCGACACGTACCGAAGTATGGTTCAAAAGTGGTATTTTAAACGTCGGGAAGCTGCAGGTATTTATTGTTTAAAACATGACGTATTCATTAATCATTTTGAAAAATATATGAGATAAGTTAATTAATTTATATTTACATTTTTGTGTAGCAAAAATGAAGTACGACATCACAGATTGGGTAGCGCATAAGGTGGAGAAAAGAAGAATGAAAAGCGTCAGTTGGGTTGTACACGAAATTACTCAATTTCGATATCAAGTTTATGATGGCCAATATAACCGTGAAGTGAACTTTACGACCGGTGAATGTAAATGTCGGAAATGGCAAATTTCCGGGATACATTGTGGTCACGTTATTGCTGTTACAAGGTTTTTGAACCTAACAGATTGTGTGCAATATGTACATGACTGGTTTAAAAAGGAAATATATCAAGCAACATATGCAGAGTCAATTCAATTTGTTGGAAATTTTAACGAATGGGAGTATCCAAGCCATATACATCCTCTTACTCCTCCAACAATGGACAACCCTCAGCCAGGTCTTCCGAAAAACACGGACCGTATACCATCTCAAGGAGAAGAGCCAAGGACTATACACTGTAGCAGGTGCAAAGAAGCGGGGCATAAGCGTCAGAATTGCAATAAATCATTTGTCCCAGATCCACGTAACAGCAAGGGTAAAGAAAAGCAAGGGGAATTTCCAACTAATGAGCAACATGACACTGCACCTTTTTATGACCAACATCACCCGTTCGATCATAGTTTTATGGGAAACAAGCAATTCTCATGGCAACCATACGGCCAAAACACATACACTAATCAAACAAATGGTCAAAACTTATACTTTTGGCAACCATATGGTGACAACACATACCCCACAAACCAATACGCTTCGCAAACTTACCACCACAACCCATACCCATCTCAACAATATGCTGAAAACACACACACATCACAAACATATGATCAACATAACACACAACAAGATTTCAACCTATCTCAGCAAACCCGAACGCAACCACTTCAAAACGATCTTCACTACCAGTCTCAAGTGTATCAACAATACACTTCCCAGCAACACACCTCTCAACATCTAGACGATCAACACATGCAGGATTCAAATAGTTGGTTTAATCGGTTTGGTTTTTAATAAAGTAGAAGGTTTATGTGACTAGTTAACAACTATTGGTATGTTCTGATTGAGTTGTAGCATCAGCTTTTCATTTTCAATTATCCAAATGATGTTTGTTTTGTCTGTGTATTTGAATTTTACAAGTCATGTTTGTATTCAAGAGACAATATTTGAGCATGTGTTTTGGTGGTGCAATAGTTTAAAGTAACGAATTTACAAGTATGTAAGGCAATAATAACATATCATTTTTGTTTGTGTTTAAAAGTAATTGTGTAAAAAGGGTTTATAAAAAAATAAAAAAGGGTAACATAAGATAGTGTATTAAAGTAGGCCTCTCATCAATAAGTCCGTCAATATTATACTTTTCTACACCATCTTTTTCGTTTGACACCAATTTTTTAATACACACAATCGCAGTAACAAGATACACAAAATTATACTTTCATTCTACAATTTTTATTCAACTTTTGCTCGAAATACATAAAATTTTTACGTAAGTGATATACGTAACTATTAAAACCGATACATGAATAACAAACTTACACTTTTATAAATCAATGTTTCTATATAAAAAATGACACAACAACCAATTTTAGTATAAGCATACTTTTAATCCTACAAGCACAAGAAATACACACAGTAAAATCAACTTTGGTCTTCGTCTGACAGGTGTGGCCCACGGCGTCAGATTTCGCTTCAAATATGAAACGATTTTCTTTTTTCCTGTAGTTTGGTCTTCATGTGTCAGTTAAGGCCCCACATATTGTCAGAATTCGCTTCAAATGTGAAGCGATTTGCTTTTTTTTTTTTTTTTTTTAATTCCTCACGTTTAATTAATCGGGTGCCGACACGTGTCCTTCAAGGACTTCTGCACCATTTTGAAGCGAATATGTTGGCCTTTTTGGATATATGCAAAAAAAAGGTCATCTGCAGGACAACTCCCCCCTGCAGAGGCCTCATAGGTAATTTTCACTAATCAAAAAGCTAAACTTGTAAGACAGACTAGTACGAAAGGAGTTCCCCTTTGGTCTATCTAAAGTATAATATTAGTTAGTGGCGAAACTTGTGTGATTGTAGAGTTTCCAAAGATAGCAAGTTGAGGTGTGCATTTGCCTCGACTATTTTGTTTACCAATTGAATATACTTTCACGTAATGGTATTTGATTTTATGGTAGTCAAAGTGTATCAAACATGTTTTATCAATCAAATGGTCATGAGTCAAGGGGAAAAGATCCTGTGAGAAGAAAAACTAGAATGATTAGGATTTCTAGCTATACATTTCAAATAAGATGGAGATTTTACAGTGGAGATGTATCTACTTTTGTACGTGCATCTGAAATGCGTGGTTAGGTTTCTTATCACTTTTATCATTTTAATTTTTCTTGTTATTTGATTATAATTCAACTTGCGTGATTTCTTAGAATATTTGTATGTTAAGTTTCACTTCTTCATCTAAAGTGATAAAGATAACATGTCCGTTGATCCAAAAACCTATATGAATAATTAGGAGTACTCTTGTCAAACTCGATCTAGTTAATCGTATCCAATCCTAAAACTTTGGGTAGCCACATAGAATAAGAAATTACATCGTGTCGGATTAGAAGTGAAACTTTTTTTTTTTTTTTCAAAAAAAATAAAAATAAATAAATAAATTTACTTCTTCTAATTCGACATGACGTAAATTCTTATTCTATGTGACTACCCAAAGTTTTAGGATTGGATAGATTGACTAGATCGAGTTTGACAAGAAGACTTCTAAGAGCATGAGGCATGGCAACTAACGAGCATTTGATCAATTTTTTAATTTTTTTTCCACGTTTCACATGAATATTTATTATATTTTATTTTTACTCTGCCACTAACTCGCATTTCTAATCATATGTTTATATCATAATATATCAAACGCATGTGTTAGTCATTTGCGCTTATGACCAGTGTCGCAAAAAAAAGGTCTACAAGGCCGATTAATCATCAATTAAGTGCTACTGGGCCACCGACCTTGTCGATTTTCATAAATCGTTCAAACAAATCGGTCAACCATGGTCAACGATGGTCAAATTTTCCGAAAAACTTGTAAATCTTGCTGGAGATACCCTAAACTCGCCGTAAATTAGTTTTCATCACTTGTAGTCACTATTTATATAAATTACAAGATGTTTTTCAAAGAAAATCTTGTCAGGAATACCGAAACTCGTCGTAAATACGCAAAGCTTTCCAAAAATGCCGATACAATTTATCACCGATTCGCTATTTTTGCAACTCTAAACAAATATAATCATTTATAGTCGCTAGTTATATATATCACAAGATGTTTTTAATGAAAATATTTCTGGGAATACCCAAAACTTGCCATAAATACCCAAAACTTGCCAAAATTGTCAATCCGATTAATCACCGATTAATTCCGCCTAGACCGATTACAAGCTACAGAGGGATCTATCGCCTCACTACCGATTCGCGATTTTTGCAACCTTGCTTATGACTTTTATATGTTTCAACTATCTTTTTAGAAAAATGATTTATAGACCTAAGTTATTTGCGCGTATGACTTTATTATATGTAGGTGTATTATGTGGGCCTATATATCATTACTCATCTTTTTAATCATAGTAATTATATATGTGAGTTAATTTCATAATCATTTTCTTAAAAGTTACAAGCAAAATACCAACAAATCATGTTCAAAAGTCGTAGACCAATGTCTTGCGTGGTAATTCATACTCACAATTCAACACGTATTTGACTAATTTTACTCATCATAACTTTTACCACGTGACCCGCATGTTTGTCATCTGTACGTGTCGGTGTAAAAAAAAGTTGAGAAATTTTGTTGTTGGCGACATAATGATCAAAACCTAATTTCATCGCCATGTATCATGACGTTGGCACCTTTTAGTATGGTTTTATTACTTTATATCTTAAAAAAAAAGGTTTTTGATTCTAAAAAGTCAACTTTTCAGAACATAATATTTAGAGGGTTTTGATAAAATTAGTCCACAGAATTACGTTTAAGAAACAAAGGTTATGTTTAAGAAATAAAAATGTATAAATGTACTTGAGCAACTACATATCAATCAATTGAAAATTTAACTTGAAACAAAATTGAAAACTTATCAACCAATTAGAAAGTGAAATTTTAAAATAATATTTTAACCAAAAGCCAATAACTCCGAAGTTGACATCAACTCAAAATGATAATAGCAAAATGAATTATCTGTAGGGTATATACGGCAATAACGAACACTAACGGATATGCTTAATCTCTGAAAGGCGTGTAATCACTTTCAGATCAAATCAATTTGGCGGTTCTACCAAATTATTCAATCGGATACAATTCAGAGAATGAGAATTTTCTGTATGTGTTTATCTGAGATATATTGAACCAGTATAAAATATATGACCAAATAAACCGTATATAACAATGATACGGGATAACTGACAAAGCAGTTTTAGGGTTTCAGGTTGTCAAGTTTTGTCCCTCAATTTCCGAAACTTAATTTCTGAGGAACAACACTTCAGCAGAATCAATGACTTCAGAAGAATCCATTGTATTTCAGCAGAAACACAACTTCAGCAGAATCCATTGTATTTCAGCAGAAACACAACTTCAGCAGCAATTTTTACAAAGCAACATAGTGGAAATAAAAAATTTCCCAGGGGCTCTGCCCCTTGGACCCTGCCAGGGGCTGCCGCCCCTTGGACCCTACTACCAGGGGCGCTGCTCCCTAACCCCGTCCCTTAGGGGCTTCGCCCCTAAGATCATAATAAACTCAAGTAGATGTGCACTCCGCACCTCCAAACCTAAATGATGTATTATCATGAAGTTAATCCAATTACACTAAAATATCCAACATTATCATGATTCATGAACTACATAAATGATTATGAAAATCGGTTCGTTATCATAGACTATTGTTAGCATTTTCAATAAATTTATATGCACGTCTGCCGTTTTGCATAATTAATTTGCCTACTATGAAAATAAAAATATTTCTATACAAAAAACTTATGTGGTGTACATCATGTCCTATTTTAAAATGATACCGTTACTTTGCCGTTGTCGTCAAGGGGAGGAATTTTAATGAATCTTCTATTTGATAGATGAGTTGAGATCAATAAAAAATAAGCTTAATAAAAAAAATAAATCATAAGATCTCAAGCATTCATTTTCTTTTCATCCAACAGATGAGATTAAAACAAAAATTAACAAAAGAAAGGCAAAATAGTTAATATAACTCATTTAATAAAAAAATCTACTTTCCACAATTTTTTTAAAAATAACATATCTTACAAACGGTAAATCTTTAAACTACAAAAAATACACAATCGCGACGAGAAAAAAATCATCTTTCTATAGATATGCACTTTTATATACTTTCGACGAACTTTTTTTTCAAAATTTCCGTCCAGACAAATCACACGTGATTCGTAAAAAAATCACATGTGATTTGTTATTTTTAAAAAATCACAAGTGATCTACCAAAACAATCATATTTTAAAAAAAATCACATGTGATCCACCAAAATAATCACATGTGATTTGTTATTTTTAAAAAATCATAAGTGATCTACAAAAAAATCACATGTGATCCACCAAAAGAATCACATATGATCCACCAAAAGAATCACAATAAAAAAGAATCACATGTGATCCACTAAAAGAATCACAATAAAAAAGAATCACATGTGATCCACCAAAAAAATCACATGTGATCCACCAAAAGAAATTTGATATTTATACAACAATAAACACATATTTTTATAAATAAAAAAATAGTAAAAAAGATAACGTTTAAACAAAAAATATTACTCCCTCCGTCCCAAAATAATTGGCCTCATTTGACTTTTTGTAGTCTTAATTTCTCAACTTTGATTCTTAATATTTTTGTATGTGTTATGTAATACTTGATGAAAATTACACAAATGAAAAAACATTTAAAAGGCAATCCATTCATATATTTTGCATCAATTATTATATAACATAAATAAAAATATTTAAGATCAAAGTTGAGAAATTAAGACTTTAAAAAGTCAAATGAGGACAATTAATTTGGGACGAAGGGAGTAATATGAAGTAGGTAAGTACCTAAGTTTGTGATCCACAACTCAATAACACTCTTTTATACAAAAAGAAAATACATTTCTTCAAAGTAAAAAAAAACACAGTCAATCATTTCCATCACTTAAACAATAGCGTTGCCATTCTCGGTGCGTCATTCCTTTTTTTCTTTTCTTTTTTTAAGCAACTCAATTCCTAACTCTACACAATCCAAATTTGTTTATAAAATAAAGTAATTAACAACTTTCTTGTAATTTTCAAGCCATAATTTTTGAATGTTTGCAACAATCGGTTGCACCAACAAGGGATGGGAGGAATATATTTATAAGTTGAAAGCCAAGATTAAAGATTATAAGGTTCGATTAAAGATTAAAGATTATGAGGTTCGATTAAAGATTATGAGGTTCGATTGAGGCTTAGAAAGATGGGGCTAAGTATTGAAGACTTGAAAGCTATAGAACATCTGGTTGAAGGGATGACTGAGTAATATACACACCGGAGAATAATATAAACACCGAGAATAATTTTGATCGGAATCCGGCACCAAAGACGATTAGGGCAACGGCTGACCTCTAGATAGTGCTACTTCTTGCGTAATATCCATTGATTGAAGTTAATAACATCAAATTATGAAATTGGGGATTAGGGTTTGAAGTTATCAAATTGGGGAAATGAGGGGAGAGCAGTTTCAAATTATGAGAGAGAGAGAGAGAGGTGTACGATTAATGAGGGGGAGCGAGGTATGGTAGAAAAATAAATAAGGGGGAGTGAAATTACTAATGTGTCCATGTGTTATATTAAAATAAAAAATAGATATTTAATATGGACCGTAGGATGAGAGAATGATCAGTGGCTCAAATCCAGCCCCTTGATCTTTAGATAATATGTGTTCTGCATTAATCTTTTCTTTTTGAAAGATATATGAAATCAACTTCTTTCTACAATCCAAATTCCACTTGCAAAACAAATTTGTTTCGACACTTTCGCATTTTAGTAGAAACTCATAAACCAAACTCAGAATTCATCATATAAATCTATCATTTGAAAAAATTAACACCGATATGTTCTCAAAATGAGCAAAAAAATGTGTATTATTATTACATGTTAAAATTAATCTGAAGGTAATACTTTTATAGTTTTCTGTTTAATAAGTATTATCTATACTATTATATAAAACATTTGGGACTTTTTAATATCAGAAGTCTTTAAAAAATTAAGACCAAAAATATTTCTTTAATAGGAAATTAAAGAGTCATTAGTTAATGAGATTTAAATTGTCTGAATTTCATTTGCATGTCTTCAAGAGCCAAATTCGTAAAAGATATCTTCCATTAAACATGTTTAATGAAAAAAGAAAACTGCAATATAATTTAGAAAAAAACGCCTAATCATTAATGCATTTTTAATTCTTGCTTTTAATCTATACTATAACTTATGGGATATAAATACCCACAAACAACCTACAATCAACAACACAACCACAAGCAAAACACTCAGTATCTCACTCCCCATCTCACGAGATCAACATCTTCCCAAACAAAAACCGAGTACCCGCCGCTGCATTGCGCGGGTACCCTTATAGTATACTTAACATGTCGTTCATAGTTAACATTGTCAGTTACAACTTTTGCAAGAAAAATAACATTGACATCCTATTAGATATAAATGAACTTGTTAAACATAATAACTAGATATTGTTGATTTGATTTGCGATTATAAGTCATGCTAGTAGACGCTCGTTTAACTAAACACTAAGCAATCTCGACGTTCTAGTTTAACTCGGTCACTCCATCCATAAAAAATATTTGTCATGTTTAATGTTACAAGTTACGAGTAAGTTATTGCCTAAGAATATTCATGTTATATAATGTTGTGTCTAGGAATATTCATGTTATCATTGAAACAAAACT
This sequence comes from Chrysanthemum makinoi, assembly GCA_910596185.1. NCBI lineage: Eukaryota > Viridiplantae > Streptophyta > Magnoliopsida > Asterales > Asteraceae > Chrysanthemum > Chrysanthemum makinoi. The sequence goes on from OU343218.1 coordinate 218,173,507, forward strand.
TGTATAAACGAGTGAGAAAAGGTAAGGTTTTGGGAATTAAGGTTGGGTCAACGTCAAAGGCGGCCAAATTGGTTGCGTTGAATTCCATGAATGATTCTTCTTTTCTTTCATTTTATTCCTCATCCTGTGTCCCGTTAAACACGCCTTGAATCCCCCACTTATTACTCCATGTCTCTATCACTCCTTTTCTCTTGTCTTGTTGGATTTCCTTCTTGCTTCACTACTAAGTTTCCTTATTTTCTTCTTAACTTGCAAAGTGATTCATACATCACAAACACTCAACTAATCTTAGTAAATCATATGAAGTTGATATCTAATGTAGTGGAACAACAATGCTCAATCGTGTCGTCAAAAGGGAGTACTGAGAGATGCGAGATGTGAGATGTAAACAGTAGTAATATGCTTAACCATAAATAAAAGATAAAAAAACTAAAATCGCATTTACTATAGGTTCTCAATATTATAAGGCTGGCCACAATGGCCAAGGTTGTCATCGGTTATGGCCCTCGGTCGAGCAGGGTCGAGCCATTGTGAGACCTTCGGTTGGCGTCGGTTGGGGAGAGAAGAAAGGTGAACTCGGTTGAGCACACAACCGAGTTTCACAAGCTCAAACTTCCACTTTTCCAAAACTTTTTACAATATTATAAATACCAACCTCAAACACATTTTTAAACACACAATTTCAAACACAATTCAACATAAAAATTCACATTCTCTTTACGCAACATCATTATGGCTTGTCGTCTCCCGCATTCCGCTACTGATATGCGATCGTACGTTGAAAATCAATGCAATAACGATGATGAGGCTAGAAAAGACGCTATTATACGCGTCATCCAATTCTTTGAGGAGGGGAGGAATGAGAAGCTGCAGATGAGAGACAACTACAAGACTTGCAACGACATCAGCACTGAACGAAAAGGTGTTATCGAGAAATTTCTGAAGGAGGAAGCCCGCAGAGATGACGAACTTATTGACAAGTTGTGGAAGTGTGTTCAACGGATAACAAACAACATGAACACCAAAGTCAATTGGAGCTATCGGGTGAACAAAGATGATGATCCAGGAGTCTCCGGTGAGGAATCTCCGGTAGACGAGGAAGCTTTGTCTCGCCTCGAGGATTATATACCTCCCGCGTATGATCCTGCGGATGAGGAGTATTTAGATTAGGATTTATGTATTATGTATTTCGTATCGTTTAATTTTTAATATATTGTAATGTTTTTATTTATTTTTAATGAATTTTAATTTTGTTTTTAAAAATATTTGAATTAAAAAAAAAAAATTGTCAGGTCATCACTATGGCAACTAGGTCGTCGTCAGGTCGTCGGAGAGAGAAAGCTGATGTGACACAGACGAACTAGGTTGCCAGTGTGACTAGCCTAAGTGACCTTGTCTGGAAGGCTTTCTACTTGCATTCAATTCTCAATGTTAGTAGTATATAAGCTGTGACTGTGAGGACTTCAATCTACTAAACTATGGGTAGACAAGTATGCGACGTTTTATCGTTAAGGTGCCAAGCAAATAAATCACAAAACGTAACTAAAAAAATAGACAGATTAAAAGTTGTGTATAAGCTTATCTTTAGTTTACAAGAAAACATATCACAAGAGATTTGCACGGAAGTTATATCAAGTTACATATCATTTCTTCAAAATTTTCTTACATGATATTTGATAGGAGATAAACTGGTCTAAAAGTTGCAAATCCTATAATTTGAATACGAGGAATAATACGTCTTTGTAGTTTCTATAAATCTTTCTAAATATATGATTCGTAGCAAATAGAAAATTTAATGGTGAAGATAACGAATGAGAAGAAGCTGGTTTTTAGTCTTTTACATATGACATAGTTGTGTTGTTAAAATGATGTATATATAAGAAGGCTTTACGACGCGTTGATGCACAAACTAGTTAGAAGCTTAGGTTTATTACTGATAAGATTAAGGCATTAAGCTGCTCTATACTATTTGTCTTGGGACAAATTATATAATACATATTTAAAAGACAATCTTTGTAAATTACAGTACGTAAATTGTAAGCTAATTTAAGTACTTTAAAATGAATTACTAGTAGTTTATGTTACTTAACTTATATTTTTCACAAGCTTGGCTTTTCTCATATTTGTTTTAGTATATGAGCTAAGCCTCTTAACTTTTTAGCAATAATAAGTTCATAAGTCGTAGCTTAAAAAATGCTAGAAATTCATAAACAATTTTAAAATATAATTTCACAAACACATGTGTTAATTTTTTTTTTGAACTGGCAGTTTGGTGCAGTGGAGTATCTTGCGTGCCACCAAGGCACCAAGTCTCTCGACCCGAGTTCGAATCATCTCACGAAGAGAATAACAACCCCCAGCCTAACTATCCAGTTTCCCATTAAGGGGCTTCAAGACATCGTACTGGGATTCGAACCCGGCTGTCAATTCAAGGAAAATCCCCCACATGAGGAATAGCAGGAGTCGAACTCCTGACCTCCCACACATGGAGACTATAACCGGATGCATCAATCCAACTGAGCTGGACATCACTTGCCATGTGTTAATTAATTATGAAGAGTAAGAAATATAAAAAGAAAATACTCGTAATAAAATAAAAATTATGTGTTAATTATTCATGCATCTCATTTAACACACATATTTGTTATTTCTAAAATAAAAATTACACCTAATTAGCACAAACTATTAAGATTTATGCATCTCATTTAACACACATATTTGTGATTTTCTAAAATAAATATTACACCTAATTAGCACAAACTATTAAGATTTATTTTCTCCTTCTCAAAATAATTGACAATTTTTTCAATTTAATTTTTAAGTTTAGTAATTGAGAATGATTTTAATTGGTTGAAAAATGCAATAGTTTACCTCAAACTTTTCTAAAAGTGTATACTTTTTATCTAAAAAAATAATTTTGGTAAAGAAGTAAGACTTAAGTTCATTAAAAGAATGAAAAAAATAAAAAATAAATATAATTACACATTTAGGATGTATCAACTTGAAGTAAATGTATCACTAGTATTTTAGACACCTTTTATATTTTATAACTTAAAATTAGATGCATATATACATATTTGATGCATTTTATTAAATTAGACGAATTTTATATATTTTTCGTCATTAGCGCCTCAGACGTATTGCTAGTACTACTTCAAATGAGATACATCTGACTGAATAATGATGCATCGAATTCAAATTAATGCATCTCAAACAAATGTGTATTTATAATTATTTATCATTCTTTTTATTTTAAATCATCGCAAATGAGCATATAAAGCGTTTGAAATAATCAAAGAAACACGGTTAAGATATATTTTCTTCACTGAAGAAACTAATCGATATCCATATAAGTGAATAAATATGTATCTAATTGACTATAACTGAATAAGTATGCATTTAACTGACTAGAGATGCATCTGGTTTCCGACCTTAACTAATTTACGTGGTTTAAATACACCGCCACACAAACTTAAATTAAGTGAGGAAGTTGGCGTGACCACTTAAAGATTGTTTGCATCTAGCAAAATTTTTAAATACATAATTATAGTTTAAAAATTTCTGACATGGACCTACTAAGAAAGAGCATAAAGTGTTTTGCGGGGCCTTTGCGAGTCTTTTAGAACCGTGGTTTGAATTAATCAAACAAACACACACGGTTTTAAGAAGTATTTTCTTGATTGAAAAAAGAAAAAGAAAATAAATTCCAAGCTCTTTTTGTTCAAAGTTCACACTTTTCTCACTCTTCAACAAAACCACCAACAACTCCAACGACAATTCACCAATCCTCTCATACTGTGTGTAAAAACGTGTAACTGTGTGAGAGAGAGAAAAAAATGATCCTGGAGTCATGTTACAGGCGTTGTTTCGGCAGCGGAGGTAGTGACGGTCTGTTATGGAACACGGATGCGTCAGGCGGTGAATACTCCATTGGGGCAGTTCAAGCTAATTCAACTCTTGAAGATCAAGGTCAAGTCATGACGTCACCTCATGCTACTTTTGTTGGTGTTTATGATGGTCATGGTGGTTTTGAAGCTTCTAGATTCATTTCTAATCACCTCTTTCCTTACTTACAAAGTATGTATTCGATCATTTTTACACTATCTCATTTTTTTAATCAGCTCTATTGTTTTTGTTATAAGCTAGATAGATAGATGAAACACGCGTAATTGCGCAAATACCAGTATACCACCCTTATAAATTAGTTGACTATTAAATTATGTTTAGTAAACTATAGGCAGGACCAGACCCAAGAATCTAAGTTATCAGGTGCACAATTTCTTTTTTGACGAGTATAAGAAGACATGTATTTGCGTGACACTGGGACCAGGTTCATTTCAGAGAAATCAAGGTTTTTAACGAAATTTTACACTAGGCGGCAAACATCCATCGGGTTCCCGGGAACCCCCTAGGTCCGCCCCTGACTACAGGCATAAAGTTTACTGTAAGATTGATTAAAAAGGAGAATTCAAAGAGTGGGCCAAGTGGACAACAATTGGGTTTGATCTTAACTGTTTAGGAGGAATTTGGACATGACAAAATTTGGGTAAAGGGCCTACACCCGGTAAAATAGACATGACAAAATTTTTGATATGCTTGTGTTGTTTGAGGTTTACTTCCCTATTTTTTGGAAGTGAGAGCTATCATGTGAGCGACTAAGTTGATTTCAGTTTAGAATGGTTTAGATGCTGACTGCAAGGCTTCTGTTTTAAGGCTTTGTGTGATTTCAGCCTACTTGATCGCGTATTAGTATGAGAATAGCTATTGGAGTGCTTGTGTTTTTAAGGATCCAAATTTGAGTTAGTTTCTTGGTAAGAAGCTCTTTTATGCTTGCTAGTATGGCAAAAGAAGCAAATCCCAAGATATTTGGTGCTAAAAGAACAATAACTTGTATCACTACTTGAACTTGGAGTTTTGAAAATTGGCTACTTAAAGTGAAATACGCATCTCTGATTAATACGGGTAACATTATATATTAATGGAGAATTTAAAGTCTAAAAAGATAGCCGAAATTGGTCCAGGAAACAGCAAAAACTTTTTCAGATTTTAAACTAGTTCTTGTCTGTGGCATGCAGAATGAACCCATTAATTGACTCTCCATATTAATATCTCAGAATTTGCTGCTGAACATGGTGGAGTATCCAAAGATGTGATAGAGAAGGCATTTAATGCAACTGAAACAGATTTCCTACATTTAGTGAAAGAATCGTGGCTGGATAGACCTCAAATTGTATCAGTAGGTTCATGCTGTCTTGTGGGTGTGATCTCAAATGGTACTCTTTTTGTGGCAAATCTTGGAGATTCAAGGGCCGTGCTTGGCCGGCAAGTATCTAGTGGCAAGATGACTAATTCATCAACTGTTGTGGCAGAGCGGTTGTCAACTGACCATAATGTTGGGGTTGAGGAGGTGAGAAATGAGGTTAAGGCCCTTCATCCTGACGATGCACATATTGTGGTGTATACCCGTGGAGTCTGGAGGTTAAAAGGCATTATTCAGGTATTAGTTTCTTGCATTTCTGTTATGTTACTTTATCATTTGATTGTTGCTGTTTTTGCTGCTGACAAGGTAGCGGGTAACTTTTTGTGAAGTGGTGATGTTAAACTTGATCCTTAGGTCTTATGAGGTAACGGGTAACTTTTTGCAAGAGCCAAAACGGGTTGGTTGGGTTGACCCAAAACACATCTACTCCCAATTTTATTAAATGACTGCAAAAAAATAACTTAGGAGGTTTTAAGCTTTAAGAATATACTTTGGCCGACTTTTTGCCCGGTTATTTTGTTCCCTTTTTAGCTGTATTTTTAATTCTGACTGTTTGGCCCGTCAAAAATAAACATAACCTGAATCGTCCTACAAAATTGCCACCTCTATTGTGATCATAGAAAAACTATCAGAGTAATCAATTCTTTAAAGATATAATTAATGTATCCAAGTGAAGTACATAAAGTACTTTTATATATCTCTTATGAGGTATGCGGGTGTGATCAGGTATCAAGATCTATCGGAGATGTCTACCTGAAGAAACCGGAGTTCAATAGAAATCCTCTTTTCCAGCAGTATGCATCTCCCATACCCTTAAGAAGAGCTGTCATGTCAGCAGAGCCATCAATATTGACCCGCAAGCTAAGGCCACAAGACCTGTTCGTAATTTTTGCTTCAGATGGCCTGTGGGAACAACTCAGTGATGAGGCTGTTGTTGAAATCGTTCATAAAAATCCAAGAAATGTAACCTTCTATACTTTCTACTCTTTGTCTTGTTTTATTTGAGTTTCTTTTTTTGGTTGAGGTTTCGGAATATCAAGTAGAGATGATAAAGTTGGTGGGCTGGGTTACGGGTCAAAATGGGCACATTATTAGTGCAGGTAGAAACGGGCCGAGCCAGAATGGGTTGACCTCAACACATTTTTTTGTCCAAAATTTTATAAATAACTGGTGTGTTAGATCAATCCAAAATTTGCATTATTACGAGAACAATCTGAATATTTGAATGAAACAATGTAGAAGATTGTATGCATTAATACACATGGGATAACTTTCGACCTGCTTGACCTGTTCAACATGTTTTCTTTTTAAGCTATTTATAGTTATCCAATTTGATTCATTAAGGTTTATTATAGCCCAAAGCAACCAATTCATAAGTAAATTTGTTAAAATTGTAACCTTTACTATCAAGTCATGTTAACGCTTTACATGGACTTTCATTTCTTTCAGGGAATAGCAAAGAGATTAATACGAGCAGCAATAGAGGTTGCAGCTAAAAAAAGAGAGATGAGATATGACGATATAAAGAGAATCGAAAAGGGGGTGAGGCGACATTTCCACGATGATATAACGGTGGTGGTTTTATACCTCGACCACTATCAAGGTTGGTCCAATGGGATCAGTAAATTCCAAAACGATAATAATAGTGACTGCATTACCACCCCTCTCGATATTTTCACTTTCAATTCAGATAATGCTGACTTTTCTCCCTGATCTTGCACACCCCGTCTGCACGGTATTTGTTTATAAATATAAGACACTATAAAGGATGATCACAAAATGGGTGAACGGGTTTCTGCAAGTAACTCACAGAAGACAGGCATTGTACATATTTATCTTGTAGAAGGTTGAGTTGGATATGAGTCACGGCTCAAACCACCTTCTCATCACGGCCGCGTGATAATGCTGGTTGAATTAAGAAGTCACATTCTCGGGGGTCTCCCACTAGGGTTGTCAAAACTTCTAAACTATGATGGGTATATGTATTCACTTTAAGGGTTTAAAACTGTGTTTTTTTGGTTGAAATGGAAATATACCTATAGCTCTAATATATTAAGCAGTCTGTACCGAGAGGTATCTCGTATGGGGTAAAGACAACTATTGTAATATGTTATACTATATTTATGATGCTCATGCACGACGCGCTGGACTAAATGCGTTACTAGTCTTGTTGGAGAGAGTACTGGTTTTCGTTCGGATCAAAATGTAATCAGTTAATCAGTCTACTAGTGTACTTAATCGTGGCTTTAGTCTAACATAATCAAGTAGAAATAGGGTTGTGTTATACATACGTTTGTACTTTTATTCCTTTTGTTATCATTTTTTTCAATACAACACAGTTTTTTGTCAGTTTCTGTTCTGTATTTCTGACAGTTTTAAGCGTTTGACTTATTAAACTTTATATTTTATGTTCCGCACTTTCGGGTTTATAGTTTTTTGGTATAAACAAAATTATAAAAATAAAAAAATATTAAAAAAAACACATAAACGTAAGGGGGGCTTCCCTTTGTAAAAATAAAGGGGTCTCAATAACTTGTCTTGTGGAAAATATTGTCAACTCGACTTTCAAGAATGGTTTATTCAATTCAATTACACCTATTAATGTTGAATGATATTGTAACACCCCCAAATCTCGGTACAGCGGAAGACTTAATCAAGTTTTTGGGGCGTTACTATTGGATTGGTATCGCACACAAGTATAGCAAAAAGATAGTCATTTAACATTCAAAACCAATCCCAAATTTTGTTATTCAAAACATTTAATCCAAAAGTGTAAATATTAGGCCCAAAACATGATTTAATAAAATAGGTCTCCAAAGTTTATCAGAGTCAGAAATGATCCTTGAACCCCGCCTTCTTGCCAAGCTTCCACCGATCACGTATTCCAAACATCTCTCAAATACATGAGAAATCATGCTAAAAGGTCAGCTTACGCTGGTGAGTTCATAGGTTTAAGTTCAACAAAATCATAGTGGACCAGGAGGAGTTGATTTGCTATGCAAGACCTAAGATAGAATAATACCGTTTGCACACACCGATCCTACCTGGATCACCAACCATATGCTCACATCCCGTATCACGGGATTACTCGGCCCCGCGACTCTAGTCCAAAGACTGTCGTGGCAACCTCTAGAACAGTTGTCAACCCGGGACTAGGTCGAGGTAGAAGTCTATTCTTAGCTAGGCAACGGTTCAACCTAGTCTAAGGCAATAACTACCGCACATCTATCTAAACAGTCAAGCATATAAGCATGGCCGGATTTGGGCATGTGCAGAGTGATCAACCGCACAGGGCCCCAAATTTTTGGGGGCCTCAAGATTTTGAACGGTAGTGGTTTTTAGTTCCGGTTTTTCACGTTAATGTGATGAAGATGTACACTAAAACGTAAGATACAATGATTTTAATCGAAACTAAGTTAAAAATCGAGTGGTTTCATTAAAATGACAAAAACAGTTATGGTGGTTTACACAGGGGACACGGCGGAAGAAAAAGATAGCTTTTTTTGAGTTTTGACTTTGCACCCTAAAGTTTCTAAATTCTACACTTTTGCCCTAATATTTGAGTTGAATTTCTAAATAAGCCCAAGTAAGTTCATGAAACTAATATTCGCGACACAGGTTTGAGACAAAGTTTAAAAAAGCTTTTAAGATGTTCTAATGCTATCGGTGTAATACAAATAAACTTCTTAAACATCGTGTTTTTCAAGGGGCCTAAATATTCATTATAGCACAGGGCCTCCAAAATTCACGGGACGACCCTGCATATAAGCAAATCCAAATAGTTTTAACAGTTCAAAAATACTAGCATGATTCTCACCCCAATATAGTTAAAACGTAGATAAAAGTGGGGCTATGAAACTCACCTTTGCCACAGCAATGCACTATTCACTATTGACACGACTGGCATCTAAAGTTAATCTCCATGGCATCCAAAAGAATGTACGACGAGTACAATAGAATAGTTGTGACGCAACCTAATGCGTATACGATATTCTTAGAATACGGCTCATACGATAAAGAAATCAATAGAAAGTAATGTGTTGTAGTTTTCGTGGATCATTCATGTCATTACTTTCAAAAGTACATTATCATTTCCAAAAGTTCATAATTAATATCTCAAAAGTTTGGTTTTAACGTTTCGTGTGGTAGTAAGAAACATAGGCGCGACACACAACTCACGCAAAAGAAGAGCAAACATCGAAAAAATCGAGACATATAGACCATAACTCGCGCCAAAAAGGGAAAGACATTGACAAAGTCAAGAAATACCGACAATACTCAAGTTAGTCAAAGACTAGGAAGCGACGACAACTATTTATGTAACATAAATAGGTTAATTGATAAATTTCGGCAATTTACCCAATAATCCCCAAATGTACAAGTTTAATAATAAAACACGAGTTTCCATTTATAACGCAATTAGTAAAAGTCTCTCAATTGTTATTCATAACTATACAAGTTTACAATAAAGTACTTCATAAAAGGTATATTAAGTAGTGTACCATACATGACACGTTCGTTTATTCCAACGTTTCCAAATCAATACGACTTCAATAAGTTATATTATCAAAATAATATTTCCAACAAGTTTATAAAAGCCAGCATGTGTTATAAAACATGAGTTACCCTCGTATTTAATAAAGGTTTATAATAGATTAAACCGTATCCGTCAATAATATTTATAGTTATATACTTCAATAGCATCTTAGATGTGAAAACGGAATATTTAGTTTTATCGCAAAAACAATTATACTAAACTTACTTAAACTAAAACGTTTAGTAGAGTACCACATACTAATCAATATAAGCTTATCAAAAGTTTATGAAAGATATTTTGTATTTATAAAACACAAGTCATTATAAAGGTTTATAATAATTAAAACCATTTTATTGAAATTATATATCTAGTTATTTCGTTATTAGTTAAAATGAGGAAATAGAATATTCAAACATACCGCGACACAAATATATTTAACTCGCGTCGAGTCCAACACATTATATTCGGTTAGCTTAAAATGTTTAATAAAACACAACTTATATCCCATATGACTTGCATTTCAAGTGTTATTCTAATTTATAAACCGTATTAACCTTATAAGTTATGACTAAATACAAAATATATGATATCTATTATTAATCTCATAGTTAGTTCCAAATAACTATTATCAGGTTTTATGATAATTTGCTCGCTACCCAATACTAAATGTAAATCACGCTTCTAGTTCTAAAACTTACTACTCCGTTATACAAGTAACTTGTTCATAGTTAATTCATACCCAATATCGTTTATCTCATTTATCCGATAAGAGTTACAAGTTATCCCATTATCGTCGTATAATTGTTTCGTTACAAAGTCACGTTGTTAAGTATGTTTATTACAAGTTTATCAATGGAGCACATACTAATCACCATTTCTTCAGTAATTGTCAATTTATTTTAACATCCTTTTACAAAATATATAGATTGTTATTGTGTCCACATGGGATTGAACACGTAACCTAGTCGCCTTATATACCAAAATTAAGTAACACTTTAAGACTTGACAACCCAACATTTGACCTTCCGGTTTTGGTTAAATCGACCGACCGGTTACTAGTGGATAATAGGCCCGACTCACGAGTCATTCGACTCATTGAGTCAACTCGCAACCACCATAACGACCATTCTTTCAATCATTTTATCCGACACCGATTACTTCCACCCAAACCCGAGACCCCATAATTACTACACCAATCATTTCACCCAAGAATCAACATATTATCAAATATTAAGACCTCAAGACATATCTATGAAAAACCCGAGATCAAAACTGACACAAACACTCTTTTGAGACTCACGACCACACGAGATTTGTAAAACAAATGTTCAAATCAGTTTTTAACCAAGGTTTTTATCCACGTTTCCTATAATCGTTTTTCAACCTTAATCATTTTTACATCCACGAAGAAAACAGAAACACGGAAACATTTATGTATAACGATTTGATAAAATAACCGATTTAATGTGAATTAAATCCAAAGTCGTCTTTATGAGAGCTCATATCCACGAAAACACAACAATAACAAGTTTAATTGTAGGACCTTAAATATATCAACCTTATCACTTTACCAAACTAACCAAACACGTAAAATACGAACACAAACACCCACGTTATGCGTAGAAAAAACAAGAAACAAAGATGGGAAAGATGGTGACTTGATGATATAGGTTATGCGTATATGTGTTAGAGAGAAAAGATGAAAACAAGAAACTTGTATTACTTCAAAGAAAACATACACACACATACACTCAAGCACACACCTCAAATGACTCATTTGAGGTGTATTTATACTACAAGTACATATGCCCTAATGGGCTTTGGGATGGACTTGGATTGGATGACAACTTATACAAGGCTAGCTTAACATAACTTTTAGCCATTTAGCTTAGCCCAATCCACGAGCCCGTTGACTATTCTATCACTATATCTAACACACGTTACAAAGTTCCTAAACTTGAATTACCATCACTTCTAATAAAAATGTTACGGTAACAATCTCCCCCTAAGGGGTGGTCATTCAAAAGATGCTCCACTTGATTAGGTCTTTACTTTCCTTGAGCTTAAACTTTGTGTATTGATATAGAATAGTCTCGATTTTAGTTCCTTCATGCTTTGTGATCAGTTAATGTAGTATTCTGCCATTTGTCAACTTCTTTGGTTAGGTGTCTCCACGTCATTCTTCACCATGCTCACACTTCTATTTGTATTTTGGTTACCAATGATGTAGTTCTCGAGTCTTTAAACTTTGTAGATTCTTTGACATTGACGAAGAATCGTCTTTGACTTTGCGTTGCCTTTGATTTTGATGAGAACTTTTCATGTGTTGATGGTATGAGCATGTGGAAAATCTGCACGATCTCTTTCTCCCGCAAGCATCCATAAGAAGAAAAACATAAAACATGGGTTAGAAGTAATCCAACACTTACAAGTTTGAACTTCGAGTGTGTTAACAACATAGTGTGAAAACACGTCTCTAATTCTCACAAAGGCCGTTCCTGAACTGGAGTCCCACAAATGAGATAACACGATGTACCGAAGTACATCTACAGTTTAGATGAGTGAGGTATACAGAAGCATCACCCCACGACTGTAGACCGTTTGAGACACACTAAGAGTAATCCACGGGGAGTTACCGAAGTGACCTGCTGTCGAGGGCGCTTGATGTTGACCACGGCGAGGTTCCATTCAATCTGAAGATCTTGTTGCATAAATGTTACGTATTGCGCTAAGATCTGCGTAAGACTCTAGAATATATCACTTGTGTTCTTATTGTTGAACGACAAATGATGAGATGTCATGTGTTCCTATGAGATCTTTTGATGAATCTCGAGGCTCTAGACTCAATTAGTGCATTTTGGATTTCCTAAGCGGAGACTAGGGAGAGGGTCTCCTTCTTCAATACCGCGATCTCTGAGAAAGCCTATAGTTCGTAGGGTTCCGTGAGAATGAAATAAATCCTTTTAAGAGGTTGAGTGGCTAGAAGGTTTAGTGCAGTCGCGTCAGGGTCCATGGCGTCTTTGTCTTCAATACCAGCGTCATCTAGTGACAACGGTAGCATATGTATTGAACCCGGTTTCTGCCCTAAGGTTGATTATGGAGGGCTATTTCTTTTCACCATTTCTTTTACTTTTCTTTTTAATTCTTCAACCCCTTCTTTCTCCTTTCTCACATTACTCCTTTTTCAATCATTCCTAAGGACTTCTAATACTAACTATTTGTGATGTCCTTGGGTAGATCCCTCTGGTTCTGGCGGATCATAGAGACAATTTACCTATCCTTAGTCACCTTATAACTCCATGACTGTCCTATTGTTGCCATAAAACCTATTTTCTTGAAAATCTCGAGAGGTTTATGATTGAAAACATGTTTGAAACAGGAGTTTTATATTTTGAAACACTCCCCCTTCACATGTGCTTATAAGTTTTACAGTCTGCACATGGAGGGTAGATTTGCACTTTTGAATTGATCGCTCATGATAGACAATTCCCCACGAGACACTGATTCGTTGCTTAGTTAAAGAGTTCCATTGTCAGTTTTTAGGTGACAACTAGCTCTAATAACTAACTTGAAGTTGTAAACACTCCTTGAAAAGAAGGTTAGACCCATGTAAGTTCATGTCTATCACGAGTTTCTCGAGATGGTACATTTGATTACTCGTCAATTCATTGGTTCCAACTGAGTCGAGCTCTTTTGAGATTCAAATACCGATCATTAAACATTTTTGATCACATTTTAATCACGTCTTCTCCCCCTCAAAAATAGCATAACCGTGATATTTTTTATATCAACGGATTGAAAAACATTTTTAGAATCTATTGGGGAGACAAACGGATTTGATTTAAGCATGAATTTGGAACATATTGGTTTTATACTCCCCCTTTAATAAAGCATAATCAATTAAAGGGTTTTAGAGGGAGTTATCTCTGAGCACAAAATATTTTGAAAGATTTTGAAAATCTTTTTGAACAATCTTGAAAAGGTGCTCAAGATGATGATGATTTCTCACCATTTTTTTTTAAATGTAGTGCAGAAGCGTACTGGTTGATTTTTCTTTTAAAAGCCGAGTTTTGATTTGAAAATAATCAAAAGTCATCATTTATAGTGCGGGTTTAGTATTGAAGTATCGAAACCCATTTTTTGAAATTTTGAGCGACATGTTTTAAAAACATTTAAGAACTCTCGCTCAAGCATCTGTACATGTCCGTATCATTGTTGAATGACATTTCTAGAAACGTTCAGAATATCGATTATCGAGAGACATGTCGTGAGAAGAATATTTTTGGATTTTTGATTTTATATTGTTTTTGTATTTTTGAAAGTTTTATATTTTTATATTTTGCTTTTGTTGGTTTTCAAATTTTGTATTTGGTTTTTCAAAAATATTTCTGCGAAGCTTTTGGAAAATCATTTTCAAGAAGATTCGAGAAGGCGTTCTAACTCCTCAGGGGTTAGGCTTCGCATTCCAATTCGTCGAACTAGATCGTCAAACCGTTCTTTTGGAAGGGCTTTGTAAATAGATCGTGAGTTGGTATCGTCTTCACGAAAAATAATTCAACAGTACCTTCTTCCACATGTTCTTTTATAAAGTGATAGCGGACTCACGATATGCTTAGTCTTTGAGTGATGAAGCGATTGCATGATATGGCTATGGTACTTTTGAGTCACAATACATAGGTATTTTATCGAAAGTAAAGCCATAATCTGTGAGTTGTGTTCTCATCCATAGAACTTGAGCACAACACGCGGATAGAGACACATACTCAGCCAGTGGTTGAAAGTGCGGTGCAATCTTTTTTCTTTGAAGACCAGCTTACTAACTTTTCACCCAAAAATTGTGCTCCTCCGGATGTATTTTTTGTTGTAACTTGATCACCGTGCGTCGTCACGAGGCAATTAGATAAGAAAAATCCGGATTCCTTCGGATACCAAAGACCCTTGTGAATGGATGTCTTGGTACGAAAGATCCTTTTAACCTCTTTGAGGTGCGGTTCGGTAGGCTTTGCTGAAACGTGCTAATAAGCAAACAACAAAATGAATATCAGGTCGACTAGCAGTAAGGTACATGAGAGAACCAATCATGCTCCGATATTTCTTTGGATCGATAGGTTTCCCAAACAAATCGGCTCCAATTATTGGTGATGTTACCATTGGTGTGCCAACAGAGTCACAATTATCCATACAATGATTTTTCAAAATCTCAGTTGTATATTTAGCTTGATTTATAAAGATTCCACGTGGGGATTGATGTATTTGTAAACCAAGAAAAAATTTTAGTTCCCCCATCATGGACATTTCAAATTTGCTTTTTATGAGATTTTCAAAATGTTTTGAAAGATTCGGATTAGTGGACCCAAAAATAATGTCGTTCACGTAAATCGAACAATCAAAATTTAGTTTTGCATTTTGTGTAAACAAGGTAGGATCAACCGTTCCTTTGGTGAAATTGTTTAGGATAAGGAAAGAAGACAGTTCGTCATACCACGCTCTCGGAGCTTGCTTTAATCCATAGATTGCCTTTTTGAGTTTGTAGGCGTGATGTCGGATGTTCCATGTCTATGAAGCCTTACGGGTGACTCACGTACACTTCTCTTCACGAGTTCCATTTAGAAGCGGTCTTAATGTCCATCGATAAACCGTGATGTTTTTGTGGTACGCATAGGCTAAGAATATCCTGCTGCTTCAAGTCTAGCAAGCCGTGAATGACTCTTCAAAGTCTATTCCTTCTTCGCATATGTATCCTTTGGCCACGAGCGAGCTTTGTTGCGAATTACAGTCATCTCTTCATCCCTTTTGTTCTTCCATAACCATTTGAGATCAATGATTCGAATGTCAATTGGTCTTGGAACCATTTCCCAAGAGTCATGTAGACGGTATTGGATAAGTTCCTCCTACATCGCTTCTATCCATGCGGGTTCGCCATTGCCTCGAATGTTCTTTGGTTCAATATTGCTAATTGAGCAAAGGTAAATGCAAAGTCATGTCGGTGGCAAGTTGGCGTCTCGTCTGAATTGGCCTTGAAGGTTCACCATAACTTGTTCAATTGGGTGGTCTTTTGTCCACTTCAGAGTAGAAGGATACCGTAGATTATCACAGTCTTGAGTTAAATGGTTCTCGTAAACTTGAAGATGATTCATTTGCCGTAGCAAGCGGGTTTTCAAATAAGTCTTCATCTAACGTTGCATCCTTACGGTTTTGAGTAGGTTCTTCTTTAAATGATATGTTTTGGTTTGCTCATCAGCTGCGGTATAAGCGTTTCTAGAATTGGAGTTCTTTGGAGTAGATGTAGATGATGTTGAGGAGTTGGTGCATTGGTTTCGGTAGTAGTAGATGCATCTTGTTGATGGTGGTGGTGAATGATTTTGGCGGTGCGTGGAATGATGGTTTGATGCATTTGTCGAAGTTCCAGTAGTATTCATCGAACATTAACTGAAGAAATTATCCCATTCTTTTTCATGAGGTTTGTCAGCCAAAGTTGATGGAGCTCTTTGTTGTGCGAGTCTGAGCTGATGTGTCGGAAGTCTGCGGGTTTGGTGCGGGTTCTAATCTGTTTTGATTAGAAGCCATCGGTCGCCTTGAGTTCTAGGCGGTCTCTCGAAGCCATTTGTGAAAGTTCATCAAAATTCACATTCATCGTCTCCATGATCTTCCTAGTTCTTCTGTTATACACCTTGAATGCCCTCGAGTTTCGAATATCAATGAAGATTCCAATATCACCTTTAGCTTTCAGTTTTCCTAGATCTTCTCTGTCGTTTGTCGGATAGCACAAAGTGCCAAACCGCGTGAAAGTAAGAGATATCAGGTTTTCTGTTGTTCACTAGTTCATATAGGGTTTTATTGAACCTTGGATGGATTAGGGATGGGTTACGAGTGAAACAAGCAGTGGCAACAGCATCAGCCCATAGAAATAATGGTGCACTTGAATAGATTAGCATTGTGCGGCGGCTTCCACAAGATTACGGTTTCTTCTTTCAACTACCCCATTACTGTGGAGTTCTAACAAGCGATGTCGATGAGTAATTCCAACATCTTCAAAATAAGATCTTAACTCGATTTGTGAATTACGTGGTTGTGCGTTCTTACAACCCTACTGGAGTTTGAAGAAGTACTTGAATGCTTCAGAAAGGTGATGATGATGCACGGTGCCGTCTTTTGATATCGAAACCTAACCCATGTATATCTTGAATAATCATCGACGATAACAAGAATATACTTTTCCCATTAATGCTTTCAACTCTCATTGGGCCACATAAGTCCATGTGCAACTTATGCAACTTTGCTTCGAACTAGGTGCGGGTTTGGGTTTATATGATGCTCTTTTGCTTTTCCTTGTTCGCATGATGGACATAAGTGATCCTTGGTGTATTTGAACGGAAGTCCATTGTGATGTTGTCTTTGGCAAGTTTGTTGATTGTGTCGAAATTGAGATGGGATAATCGTCTATGCCACAACCAGGACTTTGTTTCAGATGCTCGTGTCATAAGACATATTGGTGATGAAGAGGCCATTTGGTTAATGTCGATAGGATACAAGTTTGTATCACGATTTCCGGTTAAGAGATCGATGCCATCAAGTTTCTAACGAAGCAAGCATTTTTCTAAAGCAACCTCTAAATGCATCACATAAGCGCGTGAAAATAAATTGTGTCCCAACCCTTCGACATAGTAAACCCGAGAGATCAAATAATTTCCAAAAGGTAGATCTCCAAAACCCATGATAGCTGCTACATGATCATTTCGAAGCGTCACGGTTCCATGAATTTCAGACGAAATTGATCGGCCAGATTCGGTCATGTGCTTGGAGCAACGTCGACGATCCAAAGACATATTTCGATAACACATATACAGGAAGAAGATTTTTGGAAACCGTTTTGATTTTGGTTCCTTTGGGTTAGAGGTAAAATCGATCACACTCGAAGAAGTTTTTCTCTTTGGTATTACGGTTTTGTCTTTCATTGTACCATTAGTGTGAAAATTCTACATTAGGTTTCGAATGTCATCCTTTTAAAGTAAACACTAGAGGTGCTTCCTAGTCTTTGTAGAAGGTAAAGGCACACTCATTAGGATTCACATTTTATCTAGAGAGAGTGGTTTTATTTCTAGTCTCTTGAGAGTGCTTTTCTAAACTTATGTCGTTTGTTCCATATGTTTTAGATGTGGAGGTAGACGCATTAGTGGTACTCATCTTAAAAGGCAGTGCTAAAACTTTTGGTGTCTCGATAAAGCCTTTTCCTTTTTCAACATTTTGTTTAGGCAAGCGGTGGAGTGGTGGTTTGATAAATCATTTTCTCATTGACTTTTGAAGAGGCAGAGAAAGCGACATTTTTGGTTTGAAAACGTTTTGGGAACATTTGCTTTCTCCCGAGTCAATGGTTTTGTAATCTCAGTATCCTTTGCCTTTCCTTTTTGACATTCCAGGTGAGCCCTCAAAAGATCATTTTTCGCTTTCATGTCATTGTAGGCACGCTCATACGACAATTTGTCATACTTGCATTCCTCGGTCTTTCGATCAAGTTGTTTAAAATATGAATATTTTCTTTTCAATTTTTGCAAGAGCATTTTCATATTTTGAAACAATTTAGGTCTCAAGGCGGAGTATTTCATGATCTTCAACAGAATATGTTTGTAAAATAATGGACATAATATCGTAGAGGAACATCTTGAAGAGAGAATCATTTAAATTTTCCAAAACTTTGATGTGTTCAACACTTTCATTTTCTTGCTTTACCCGGGATTTATGGTCCTTGACAAAGTCATATGTTTCTTTCAAAAATGCTTGTTCAAAATGAATTTCCCTTGAGTTGATGTTATTCAGCTGAGGAGCAATTTCAGTTTCAAAAAACTTTTTATTTTCATTATCAAAACTAGAAAACCAGATGTTAGTTGTAATATTGGTTTTAGTTTTATGATCTCTTGAAGTCCCCAATTCTAGTTTTAACATCTTCTAAAATGTTCGGCATCACTTGTGTTAAAAGGATTGTTTGAAGACATTTGTTTGATTTTCGAAAGAGATTTTGAGACAACAAGCTGGTTTTGTGATTTTTGGTGTTGACTCTTTGTTTGAAACACTTGGTGTGATGGAAAACTTTGACTTTTCTTTTTGATTAACAAAAGTAATTCCATTAATTTTGTTTCATTTGTTATAATCAATTGTTTTGATTTCCGGATGATTTTGTTTCATTTTTTATCTACTCTCCTCAGATAGTTCTAACGTTTCAAGAGAATCATGAACAATTATGGGTTCATGCAAAGTTTTTCCATTGTTCAAAACATTCTGTTCTTTACGAGCTTTCTTGAGGAAAGAAGGAGATGTGTTACCAAGAGCCATTTTTTGTGTTGTATGAAAATACGAATTTGTTTGATTAATCAGCATATTGGTTGATTTAGCTTAATGACCCGTTGTAACAAGCAAAATTTCCAATTTTTGATTTTTCATCTTTATTAAGAATTTCATCAAGGAGAGAATCTTCTCGTTTTGAAAAATCGGTAATCAACTGTTTCTTCTCTTTTTCAAGATCAGAAAACATTGCTTTTTGTTTAGAAAGATGGTCATTTAGATCAGAAATTTCCTTGTTTAAAGATTTTATTTTCAAGTTCAAATTCACATCAAGTGTGTTATACTTGATTTGCAATTGTTGTTCTTTTAAAACGGAATTTTGATAACCAGTTTCTAATTCTTACTCTTTGTTTTGTGAAATTCAAAAGCTTTTGCGTTCTCCTTGTAACTCTCAAGCTCAGCGGTCAATTTGGCATTAGCGGCCTTAACCAGCGATTGACGTTTAACTTTCTCGATTTCAATGCCACAGTTATTGATTAATGATTCAAAATAAGCATGTGTTTCCTCATCGGTCTCGGTATTGTTGAACGACAAACACAGCCTCCACTAGGATCCACATCTGGAGTTTCAGAGTTAGTATTGCTACAACTTCGGATTGTCCGGTATGTATCATAAGTAGGTGCGGATGTCACAGAATGCTGTTCGTCATGAGTAAACACATCAAATATGACATTGTTATAGTATGTATCAATGATTGGTACCTCAGATATTGCATTGGCGTCATAGACAGGAGGTGCGTCAGAGTCAGTGTCGTACTTAGTCTCCTGAAGATTTGCCATGAAGATGCAGTTCGCATTGATTTCCTCTAGGTCTTCCAAATCATCCATAATAGCCATAAAGTCATGTTCCTCTGCACTCAATTGAAGTCTGGCTTGTTCCTTTTATACCAACATGATAGCTTTCTGAAGATACGCAAGATCCTTCTTTTTCGGCTTAGTGGGACAATTCCTTGCCATGTGACCCACTCCTTGACAGTTGTAACACTTAACATGATTAGCCTGATTCACATTTCCATAATTCCCAACGACTGGAGCTGCAACATTCCCATTCTGATTCCCCACTGCTCTATTCCCAATATTCTGTCCCATCTGATTTCCAACATTCTGACCCAACTGATTACCCTAATACGGAACCGCCTGATTACCCATGCGAATTGAAGTAGCATATCCATGTTGATTCCCAATAACTCCAACCATTTGTCCTTGATGACCCATATTCAAACCCGGCTGTGCAATTTGCCTGTTGCGAGTGTTTGATGAAATCCTTTGGTTGTTGTTAGTTGGTGTGGATTAACGACCTCTGAATGCTTTAGTCAAAAAGGCAAATGCAGTTGACAAAGCTTGTTCTTGTTCAGTTTCAAGATCAGTGATTGGTATTGTGGATACTGTTGTTGTTGAATGACTTGTTGTTCTTGTGGATAGAATTGTTATGGATGTGTGGCGATTGCCATAATCCAGAAAGGATTGAAATAAGCATTTCCTAAAGCACATGGTTTCCTTTACGTGTGGAGAAGTCCATTTATATAACTTAGGTTTTCCGATCGCGCTTCTTCCTTAAAGAGTATCGAAATGAGTTGAAGGTTGAGGAAGGAGGATCAGGTGTATACTAACCAAATGAATCTCAGATAGGGAAAACGGATCAAGGGAATTTCCCTCTTTCCAATAGAAGTGCCATAGTGGAAAGAAGGTAAGGAGCTAGAGTTCAAAGGTGAGGTCTAGCTTATTGGAGCAAGTCACTTTACCGGAGGGAGAGGATTAGGTACTACCTCACCTCCTTAAAAGAAGATAGCTGGGTTCTCTAGTGTTGCTATAACTATATGGGGAGAGACAAGCAATGTCGTCCATACATTCCATTTTACTGATTAGCGGGAGGTGAATAGGTTGGTAAGACTACTAACAACCACTTAGGTAAAGGCGGGAATCTACTTCCAAGGTTTCGTCTATGGTGTAGCTTATCGTTTGGTGAGAGGTCCGAAAGGTTAGCAGGTGCTTCTCGAAGGATGAGAGAAAGATTATGTGATTGTCCTAGAGAACGTGGTTCCGGTTTCTCCTTAGGATTTCAAGATTTTTGCTGAGTACGGAATCTCTACAAGATGAGAAGTCTAGGAAGTTCAGAGTATGTCTCTATTAGAAAGTGTTGATTACTACCATCAATCAGTCGATTGACTTAGCATGATATCTAGGTTAGAGGCGAAAGTACGACTCCTAAGAGAGAGTATTGGTTACTAACCACAGTCTGTCGATTGACTCATTGGTGCACTTAAAACTTAACGCAAAAGGTTTCAAGGTTCAACTCCAAAATCATAATCTCCAAAAGAAGTTCAACTATCAATCGATATCCAAATCATTTCCTACATATGAGTGAACGTCATGGCTCTAAGTAGGTATGCTAGAGAATTTCTCATCTATGGTGTGTAAGGTACCATATTGATAAAATAGGGTAGGTATTACCATTACCGGTGGTGTGACGTAGCAGACTATTGTTGACAAACAATGTTGAGGGTTCAATGTTTGCTAGAGTCAACATCGACAGAACAATATCTAAGGATAATCCTCGGTGAACAACTTCACTAAAACAAGTCGTTAGATCGTTATCGATAGGGGTACCTAAATAGAGGATAAGGTACGACATCAACAGCACGTAAGGTACTACCTTAACTGAAAGCTGTTGGCGAAGCAACGTCGACCATAACATTATCGGTTTGAGCAACGTCAACTAGATGACGTCGCTAAAGGTTTCGAAAGTTTTCTCAACAATTGGTTCAAGACTAGGCTTGAGGTATAAGTGTCGGTAACAGAGTTACCAACGAAACGAGGCTAGATGACAAATCCAACGGTGTTACTACTGAAACGAGGTGGAATGATAATTCCAAAGATTACTATCGAAATACGGTGGAATGATAATTCCAATACGGTTACTATCGCAACGCGACCGGATGACGTTTCGAAATTGAATACCGACTACAGGTCAAAAGATGATTTTAACAAAGTTATCAACGAAACGGAGCCGAATAATAATTCGAGGCCAAATGATGACTCGAAGTCAAATGACGAGTTAAAACTCGGAACGAGATCAAAATTACCAAATCAAAAACCCAAGGACCAAAATCCAAAACCGAATCCAAAATAGTCAAGACCCAATCCAAAACAGCTCAAAACAATTTCAAATGCTCGGATAAGATCAACGAGTCTTATGTCGAAAAACAATTCGGATGAAAATAGTGCCAATCGGGTAATGGCGAACTACGCTCAAGTGTTACAACCAATAATTTCACATAAACGGAGACGTATAGCGATGCCAAAAGTGTTACGATTCAAAAGGTGTTACGATGCCAGTGTGAGTGCGGGCTTTCGTGATGTTTAGCGAGTGTGAGTGTGCGAGTCCACCTTAAGTTTATCGTTCTTAAAACCAATCTCAAATCTGAACACAATTTTGTTATAACAATTCCCAGTATTTGCAAAATTCACCTCTGAGACGGACATAGGTGATCAGTCCATGTCCTGCTGTCTCTGGCTGAATATAGGTGATCAGTCTATATTCAATCGAGGTTCGATAAATTTTTATTAAACAAGGCACAACCAGTTTATAACCAACTCTTAATATATAATCCCAACTTCAATGTTATATGCCCAAAATGTATTCATTTCCTTATCTCAAAAATATCTCGTTGTTCCATTTAGTTATTAGCGTTAGGTATCATCGTGTGTGTGTGTGTGGTATCGACCCGACAAACACCATGAATGCACTCAAATAACCATAATGCGACTCATAATGACACAATGAGATGTCTAAATGATAAACTTTATAGTTTAATAAGTTTCGGAATAAATAGTTAGACCTTATCGAATTCGTCAACTCGATAAACTCAACCATTTGTTCATGTCGCTTATTATCCCAAAACCAAACACATTCTAACGAGTCATAAGGATAATTTGCCCATTAATAACGTTATCCTACGTACATAGCGGGGGCCTATTAGGTTCGTCAACCTAATAAGTCCGTCATCCACGTGGATCGACGCTATTAATGTTAGGTCATCTGTAACCCACGCACAACACATAAATGACATTAAGTATTCATAAATGACACCTTTCATTAAACGTGCCCTCGAAACATTTAATGACTCATTTGTCACAAAACATTTCTATTTTGAAACGTTGGTTCCCCTTTTAAAATGTCGAATAACAAGGCTCGCCTTGTTATCAAAGGTTTAGTACAAAACCATTTATCATCTATATCTTCTAGTACTGTTTACTAGTACATATGTATATATATACATTTCGATATAAGTTTCAATGTAAATTTATTCGTTTCAATATAAATTTCAATATAAATTTCGATATAAATTTTAACATAAATTTCAATATAAATTTCAATATAAATTTCGAGTCATTATTCGTTTCGAGTTCCCAAGTCCGAGTCACGACTCTCAGTTTTTACACAATCATATTGCCCAAATAAATACTAAAGACCATGTTACGGCGCTGTCAGGGTAGTCGAGACTAGAAAGTCACGATAACACCTGACGTAGCGCAAAGTTGACATATATATCATTAAGTCAAAATAAACAATTTTCACAATTCTAATTAATCCTTCAAACAATCTCATACCAATCTCGCCATCTAAATAGACAATAAAACATACCCAACACCATTAAACACTTTCAATTGACTCTTTAAATTTCCCAAACACAACCGATTAACGGGTATCAAATCTAATGTTTGTCAATAACTTACCAATTACCAAAAACACCACAATTTATTTGTTATTCAATTAAGTCTGTTAATTGAAATGTCGTTTGATTCCAAAAATCTGATTCATACCAATGATTCAACGTCAACCAAATAATCACACGTTAGTCCGATTTATTATCTGAAAACACTTACTGGTTTCACATATCATTATAACGTTAACGGACATGAATTCATTATTAGTAATCAAAACCGATTACCACTTGTTTGACAAATTTTAAAGAATAAAACAACGGTTTACGAAGGTTTCGACTCAAATCCGTGACACGAGACTATCACCAATTGACATTATCAAACCATTATAATCCATCATCTAGTTATGATCAAGGGCACATAAGCATGATAAGATGCAAAACACATGAACATGACACACACACGATACCAACACACCAGTTTACATGCTTTATTAGCTTTAACGCGTTTTAGACTCGTGTTCATCAAAACTTAACTGTGGAACTTACGTTCACGAGATAAAAGGCTTCGTTTGTGACTCCCTGACTTAGTTATAATAGTACCATTTCCTTTATATTCCCAAATCATTTCCTCGACCACTACTAATGTGCAAGTTTTAACTCAAGTGGTGAGATTACGCAAGGAAATTGCGTAACCATGATACTTTGAGAGCATCCGCATTATTGATAAATGATGTTGAATTATTGGTTATCACATTATGTGTTCATTTGTTCACTTTAATCTTCCAAAAATATTCCAATAGATCCCACGTATTTGTGTATATTCATACAAAGTTTTCTCTTTATTTTTTTGGGATATACCCAAGGCAACCACTTAATATAAGTTAAGCGTTATAGATTTAAGGTTTGGGACTCCACACTCTGTGATAGGTATAGTGCGTGCGAAAACATGAGGACATGTTTTCTGTGCGTGTATGAGCATGAGGACATGCTTATAGGGCGGGAATAAGCATATATAAATGCTTATGGGGTATGCGTAAGCATGAGGACATGCTTACTCTGTGTGTATAAGCATGTGAAATGCTTATAGTGGACTACTAAGATAGGCAGACTTAAACCGTCTACTAACAGGGCACACGCTCAATCAAGTGTTCAATCAAACCCTTCATCAAATAAGCCATAAACATCTCATCAATCATCTTATCAATCAATTCGTCTAATGTGTTCTCAATCATCTATATCCCATATCAAATCAATCGAGTTCAAAATTCCAAAATCATAATATACCGTTTACTCAAATCAAATCCGTAGTATCTCAATAATCACATCTCATTTACCCAAAATCATAACGTTTCAATAATCAGTTCACAATATTCCTTAACAGATCATCTTATAATTCAAATCGCAGTTCATACCATAATCAATTAAGAAGCTTCGGCTTGGCAAGCGGGCGTGCGTCGGTCGAGGATTAATTTTCTCAAAAACTGGTTATAGTTTAGGGTTTATAAAATACCTAATTCTCTATAACCTTGAGCTCTGATACCAATCTGTAACACCCCCAAATCTCGGTACAGCGGAAGACTTAATCAAGTTTTCGGGGCGTTACTATTGGATTGGTATCGCACACAAGTATAACAAAAAGATAGTCATTTAACATTCAAAACCAATCCCAAATTTTGTTATTCAAAACATTTAATCCAAAAGTGTAAATATTAGGCCCAAAACATGATTTAATAAAATAGGTCCCCAAAGTTTATCAGAGTCCGAAATGATCCTTGAACCCCGCCTTCTTGCCAAGCTTCCACCGATCACGTATTCCAAACATATCTCAAATACCTGAGAAATCATGCTAAAAGGTCACTGCTGGTGAATTCATAGGTTTAAGTTCAACAAAATCATAGTGGACCAGTAGGAGTTGATTTGCTATGCAAGACCTAAGATAGAATAATACCGTTTGCACACACCGATCCTACCCGGATCACCAACCATATACTCACATCCCGTATCCAGGGATTACTCGGGCCCCGCGACTCTAGTCCAACACTGTCGTGGCAACCTCTAGAACAGTTGCCAACCCCGGACTAGGTCGAGGTAGAAGTCTATTCATAGCTAAGCAACGGTTCAACCTAGTCTAAAGCAACAACTACCGCACATCTATCTAAACAGTCAAGCATATAAGCAAATCCAAATAGTTTTAACAGTCCAAAAACATTAGCATGATTCTCACCCCAATATAGTTAAAACGTAGATAAAAGTGGGGCTATGAAACTCACCTTTGCCACAGCAATGCACTATTCACTATTGACACGACTGGCATCTAAAGTTAATCTCCATGGCATCCAAAAGAATGTACGACGAGTACAATAGAATAGTTGTGACACAACCTAATGCGTATACGATATTCTTAGAATACGGCTCATACGATAAAGAAATCAATAGAAAGTAATGTGTTGTAGTTTTCGTGGATCATTCATGTCATTACTTTCAAAAGTACATTATCGTTCCCAAAAGTTCATAACTAATATCTCAAAAGTTTGGTTTTAACGTTTCGTGTGGTAGTAAGAAACATAGGCGCGACGCACAACTCACGCGAAAGAAGAGCAAACATCGAAAAAATCGAGACATATAGACCATAACTCGCGCCATAAAGGGAAAGACATTGACAAAGTCAAGAAATACCGACAATACTCAAGTTAGTCAAAGACTAGGAAGCGACGACAACTATTTATGTAACATAAATAGGTTAATTGATAAGTTTCGGCAATTTACCCAATAATCCCCAAACGTACAAGTTTAATAATAAAACACGAGTTTCCATTTATCGCTTAATTAGTAAAAGTCTCTCAATTGTTATTGATAACTATACAAGTTTACAATAAAGTACTTCATATAAGGTATATTAAGTAGTGTACCATACATGACACGTTCGTTTATTCCAACATTTCCAAATCAATACGACTTCAATAAGTTATATTATCAAAATAATATTTCCAACAAGTTTATAAAAGCCAGCATGTGTTATAAAACATGAGTTACCCTCGTATTTAATAAAGGTTTATAATAGATTAAACCGTATCCGTCAATAATATTTATAGTTATATACTTCAATAGCAGCTTAGATGTGAAAACGGAATATTTAGTTTTATCGCAAAAACAATTATACTAAACTTACTTAAACTAAAACGTTTAGTAGAGTACCACATACTAATCAATATAACTGTTATCAAAAGTTTATGAAATATATTTTGTATTTATAAAACACAAGTCATTATAAAGGTTTATAATAATTAAAAACCATTTTTATTGAAATTATATATCTAGTTATTTCGTTATTAGTTAAAATGAGGAAATAGAATATTCAAACATACCGCGACACAAATATATTTAACTCGCGTCGAGTCCAACACATTATATTCGGTTAGCTTAAAATGTTTAATAAAACACGACTTATATCCCATATGACTTGCATTTCAGGTGTTATTCTAATTTATAAACAATATTAACCTTATAAGTTATGACTAAATACAAAATATATGATATCTATTATTAATCTCATAGTTAGTTCCAAATAACTATTATCAGGTTTTATGATAATTTGCTCGCTACCCAATACTAAATGTAAATCACGCTTCTAGTTCTAAAACTTACTACTCGGTTATACAAGTAACTTGTTCATAGTTAATTCATACCCAATATCATTTATCTCATTTATCCGATAAGAGTTACAAGTTATCCCATTATCGCCGTATAATTGTTTCGTTACAAAGTCACGTTGTTAAGTATGTTTATTACAAGTTTATCTGTCTACACATACTAATCACCATTTCTTCAGTAATTGTCAATTTATTTTAACATCCTTTTACAAAATATATAGATTGTTATTGTGTCCACATGGGATTGAACCTGTAACCTAGTTGCCTTATACCAAAATTAAGTAACACTTTAAGACTTGACAACCCAACATTTGACCTTCCGGTTTTGGTTAAATCTGACCCGACCCGGTTACTAGTGGATAATAGGCCCGACTCACTGAGTCGGTTCGACTCATTGAGTCAACTCGCGCAACCAGCCATAACGACCATTCTTTCAATCATTTTATCCGACACCGATTACTTCCACCCAAACCCGAGACCCCATAATTACTACACCATACATTTCACCCAAGAATCAACATCTTATCAAATATTAAGACCTCAAGACATATCTATGAACAACCCGAGATCAAAACTGACACAAACACTCTTTTGAGACTCACGACCACACGAGATTTGTAAAACAAATGTTCAAATCAGTTTTTAACCAAGGTTTTTATCCACGTTTCCTATAATCGTTTTTCAACCTTAATCATTTTTACATCCACGAAGAAAAACAGAAACACGGAAACATTTATGTATAACGATTTGATAAAATAACTGATTTAATGTGAATTAAATCCAAAGTCGTCTTTATGAGAGCTCATATCCACGAAAACACAACAATAACAAATTTAATGAAACATAAAAGAATAGATAGTGAAAGAAATGGTTGTGTCGTGGGGGTTACCGAGAGAAAAAGAGACGAAGACGAGGGCTATAGTGTGTTTTACGAGTACAACTCGTGACCAAGATGACCTTGAGACCTTTGAACATGATTAAACTCGAAACCCTAATCATGTCAAAACTGAAATCGTAGATTTGAGGCGCGTTGAGGAGTTAGGTGGCGCGTGTGTTGCATAAACGGGGTCACAAGACTCCGGTCTATCAAATGGGAGGGGTGGTGTTGATGTAAGAGATGGCCGAAAGTTGGCCGAATTCTGGTGACGTCGCCGGAACCCTAATTGGGTCGCCGGATAAATATAGAGAGAGGGAGGAGAGTTATTAGTGTGTGTGTTTGTAGAGAGAGAGTGAAAATGAATAAAATGAGAGAGGGGTGAGTTGTGGGGGTATTTATATACCCAGGAGGGACTAGACATGTTCTATTGAAACTTCAAGGGTGGCTACGTAAATTATCCCAAGGACCCTTAGTGAAACTTTATAAAACTTTTGATATATGTGATTCGGGGCTCGTTTTAACTAGCAAACAAGGGATTCGTGACTCGAGAGTTACGCCAATGTTTTTAAAATATTATTTCCAATAAAAACGATATAAAATACGACTCGTAACTCGAATTAGTTAAACCGATCGCTCTACTCGACGTTTCACCAATTACGACGCATCGAGGAATTTACGAGTTGTCACAGATATAATATTATAATTCTTTGTATTTGTGTTAGTAATAGAGTATTTATAACTTGCACACTCATTTACTTAATTGACACACTTTAATTAAAATTGTTTTGACATTTATACTTTCACGTTACTTTTACTCATTTTTACCTTTATATAGGTATAAATATCAAGACACTTTAGGAAGTTGTGGTTACAACTTTTGGATGGCGACTCCATGATTAAGAATTGGAAGTTTTATGTTGGATACGAGACCAAATTGTTGATTACAGGAGCATGTTTGGTTTTGTACTCATTATGTTATGAGCATAGATTATAGGTTAGGAAGTATGTTTACTTTCTCTTGTTAGTCGTAAGATTTTGGAGTGTCTTTTTTCTTATGTAGTTTGTTTCGTTAGGAGCATTTAGTTGCTTGTAAGTGTTCATTTTTGAACTGAGATAAGGGATTTCACCCTTGTCCTTTTGTACTTCAACATTTTTTGGTGTAATACAATTTATCGAGGAAACCTTTTATTCAAAAAAAATATCAAGACACTTTAAATTAGGTCAATGCCAATGCCTCAGCTGGTTGACACCCCAACTGAGCACAAGACCGAGTTCCTACCACTAGCTCAACCTTTGGCAACCGAGTGTGACTCCAACCTTTTGCACAATTTGGTTGGAAAGACAACCGAAACATCTAATCTCTTTTTTGTGTGTAATTGTTTTTAGGGAAAATTAGTCAAATAGACCGCGCGCCCTGAGGCTTATCACTTTTCGGACCACACACTTTTGCTGAATGAAAATGGACCAGTTGCCCAGCGATTTCCTGTTATCCAACCATGGGGTGCCATGTGTCCGACAAAGATATGACCGAAGTACGTATTTTGAGAGTATATGTCATGTATTGTAAGGTATTGTTTTTTGGGCAACCAAATTGTATTTTCGGGCAACTATATAATATTGGGCAACTTGTATTTATACACGAGGATAATATGGTCATTTTACACTGGTTTTATTATAAAACTAATAATAATGACGCACACAACATCACGCGCGCACACACACAATCAAACATCTTCTTGTACAATTTCTAACAGCTTCTACAATTAAACGTCTTCTTCAACATCACGCGCACACACTCACAAACCACATCTTATTCACAAAACCCTCTAAACCCTAATTAATTTTACTCTATAATTCCATATGACAAAATTAAAGTTGTACAATTGTAAAATCATAGTTCGTTCTACATTGAAGTTGCTGCCAGATATTAAACTCTGTTTGTTAAAGAATGAAAACCGCGAAAGGTTGTTCGGCAAACGATATTTGGTCCATAGTTGGATATAAAGTCGATGCGAGAATGACGCCTTCGATGCATTATGTTTTGCAACACTGGTATATGTTTCTAACATCTCTGATTCCCCTCCACTAAAATTCCAAATTGGGGATCATTCGTTAAGGTTTGGCCGGAAATAATTTTGTCTGATTACAGGGTTTCGATTTGGCAAAGTTTCAAAACCTATTAAACGATCTAGCGCATTTTTCGATCGTGTATTTCTTGAAAAAAAGAGTAATGGTATAACAAATGTACATGCAATTGATCTTTTGGAACTTGTTAATTACGGAAAAAAGGATGGGAAAAGGTGGTTATCTCTTTCTGATGAGGATGCTGTTAGGGTGTGTCTGCTGGTAGCTGCAGAGCTGGTGTTTATGGGAAAAGAAGACAGGAATTGCATCCATAATCACTTATTGTCCTTGGTTGATGATTTTGAAGTCCGGAATGTATATTCTTGGGGTGAATATATGTGGCATAAATTTTATCAAAGGACTGTCAATATTGTTCATATTCACAGAAAAGATAATTTGTTAAAATTGAAAAAAAACATAAAATTTAATGCCACATACAATCTTTACGGGTTCGCTTGGGCTTTCAAGGTTAGAATTCTCAGTAGTTTGCACTAATGTATGAATGTCTAGCTTTGATAACATATTTCTTTACAAAAACAGGTTATTAAAAGCTTTTGATTCTATTTTGTTGTGCTATTACTTATTCATTTCAAAAGTACCTAAAATTAATGTTGTTGTTTTATTGTTATGAAATGCTGGTGTTTTGTTCTGTATACAAGTAATATAAAAGTTACCCGTAATTTAGATAACAAAAATGTTATAACACATTTTAGTTTGTGATTTATTTTTTAAATTATAACCATAAAGGTCTTGTTTCATCCTAAACAGGTGACCTTTACTTTGGTAAACCTTGAAACATTTTCAAAAACGATAGCTGCATAAGTACACGTTTTAAAGATGACAGTTGTGGCTATTACAGATTTGGATTTTGGAGACTTATCCTAAAAGCTCACTTTGGTGGGTGAAAGACAATAAGATCATTCCACGTGGTCTTGCTTGGTCAGGACTTTCAAAGTTTCGGAAACCGGACTGTTGTAACCTCTTTGGACCGGTATGCATCACACAGTCTTACATTGCTAACCCCACTAACTTGTACCTGAATTTGTTCACAGTATATAAGTAATTTTGATTTTTTTTTTTGTTTTTTTTAAATTTTTTTTTTGTTGTTGTTAGGATTCAACTCCCATTGCTGAACTTTCTGCAACACAAGATGAAATGAAGCAACCAGTGGTGTATTGCCCGGCCAATTTATAGATGGTTTGTCTGTTCCAGAGACAGCCGATGGTTATAAGACTGCAGAGCATTCGAATGAATTCGCGGATGATTTCAATTTAAACTTGTGCATGGACGATTTCAATTTAAATGTTGCACAAACTGGAACTACTCATTCGACAGGGGGTCTATTTCGTGAGTTATTGGATTTGGAAAAAAAAGTTTTGATGATAGAAAACGGCATTCATTCGGTCAGAAACACACCTTTTGTACTTGATGTGTTTATGACTGTGAAAAGCAGACTTTCAAAAGTACAGCAACTATTGGTCTTAATAATTATGCTGCTTTTGATCCTGAACATACTAAAAGTTGTGCCACCACAAACGACCCTGACGTTACTCCCGATGATCCGAAGGTTTGTATTTACTTTTCAGTTTACCTCCAATGTTTATACCAAACTCAAATAATCGTTCGTGTCCACACTTATATCAAACATTGGTCGATACAGGCCACGTCGTCTCATATTGTAGGCCCTAACGGGGATAAGGTTGTCAATGCGGACCATGCAACGGACATTGACAATGATGACGGGCTTAAAGAAACGCAACCATGTAACCTTGGTATGCTTGTTGAAGCTTGTGCCATGACCCAAAAATGTCCTGTTATGGAATATGGAGGTGAAAGTAGTACTCAACTTCCACCAGTTGCACCTAAAGAGGAAAATAAAATACCCGGTGACCCCAATATTGTACGTTATATTTGATTCAGTTTAAATATCAGCTATAGCATACGTCCCTACTTATGTATATATATTTAAAATTCAGCAGGAAACGGATTGTGGTAATGATTGGTCGTCTTACATAAACGATGAAAAAGTTTCGGGTGATAATTCTCTAGATGCAATGGATTGTGATAACGAACAGACAAGATGTGGTTCGAAACAATTGGCTTGCCAACCTGAACCCGTTAGCAATATTGATTGTGTGCAGACAGAAGTAGGAACACCCACCAACAAAGCTCATGAGGTATCTACATTCTCAGTAAAACATCACCGATAAATAAAATAGTTTAATGTGCTGTTTTGTAACATAATATATTCTCAAATGTCTATTTAAAGACAACAACCTGCCATATGTAAATGTGGTTGGCCAAAATGACACTCCTGTTTCCTCCCAAGATAATGTCAACAAAAGCGTCGATACAAAATTGTGTCTTTCGTCTTTAGATTTAATGGATTGTGATGATCAACAAGGGGATGTGGTTGACAAAAATTCGTTTGTTGGCCTTGAATCCAGTAACAATGATGTTGCTGTGGTTAGCCTAGAAGATACACCAACAAAGAAAGACGTTGAAGCCCCTGAATCTCAGGTTAAACCCAAGAAAGTATCATTTGAAAATGTGGTAGGTCCTAATGACAAACATCTGTTGGAAGATCTTTTCTCCGATATGAATACGAACAAAAGAAAGAGAGTAAAAATGAACGACAACCTTAGTAAAAGAAGGCGCACTGTACAAACTTACGCGACGTTGTTTGGATCTGTCAATTCGGAAAATGGGGTATCAAAAACATCAGCTACTCCTTGCCGCCGTGTTACAAGATCGCAGGGTGTCATTAACGAGGCTATTATCCCTGCTGACGTTTCAGATGTACATCAGCTTATTAAATTGTAACTGAAACGAATATTTTTTCTATTTTTTTCGCTTATCTTTCAACTTTGTTTGCAGGAAACATCTGGAAACCCAGAACGTGTCCGTTAGTCCGATTCTATTCGCCCATAATTGAACCGTTTGTAGAGGTAGGTTTTGTTTGTTAATCCAATAACATCATTATCATTGTGTGTATGTTATTGAATATATTTATTTTTTAGGAACTTTTACGACACCCGAAATGCAACAAGAAGAAGGTTACTGTTCCTGATTACCTTCGCAAGTATTTGAAGCTTAAAGAACCATTACTTTATAGGTTTCCTTAGGGCTCCAGTGCGGTTATTGCTTATAGGGATTTTTGGGTAGCCTTGGCATGTGTTGAAGACTGCGTGGTGGCTTAATGAGTTAGTGAGTAAACCGATGCCTAGGCGGTCTCTGCACTTGTTTATTATTTCGTTTTGTTACTTATGAAATGAATATTTACAGTTTTGATTTGCTTTATCTGTCCGCAGCACTTGGATGCATGGGTTGAATTGATGTGGTTGTTTAGACCAGCTGATGCAGATTGGGCTTTGGCAGGGTGTACTTTTTGCAATCAAATCCTAGGTGGCAACATGCCTACCACTTATTCAGATGGCACAACATGCCCTGTGGCTTGGCGAGATGTTGCAAAGGTCATTTTGGCAGACTCTTACCATACATATACCACTACTGTTATAAACAGCTTATAATATCCTGCATTTTTTTTATATATCAGGTGTATTTTCCCATGAATGAAAATACAAAACACTGGGTACTCTGTGAGTTCCATATCCGCACTGGAGTTGTTTACATTTATGACTCTCTTGGGTCACCTCAGGAGGTGAACGGTGGTTCGCGAGGTTCCAAAGAAAGTTACAAACACAGCTTAAATCGTACCTAACAAACACTGGGTTGCATAGTAAGGGCATATCACCGGGGGATTATAAAATCACATACAAGTGTCCAAAAGTACCAAAACAATCGGAGTTGTATGGTGATCTGGAGTATGGGTGTGCATTATTTTGTACAGATTGCTCCGTAACCAGCCTCTGGAAGTAGACAACTCTCTTCAAACAGCTTTAGCTTACCGTGAACGGATGCTTGAATACTTCTAAAGCTGTCTAATGTTGGTTGAATACATAATTTGATAGCGGTCTTTCAAGGTACTATCCTTAATGTCCGTTTGACCCATAATTATTGTCTAATGTTGACATGTGAAGTATTTTTCTTTCAACGTATATTGTAGGTATTTTTACTTCTATTATATATTAGTCGATTATTATAATATTTTTTTAAACTCAACGGCATTTCTTTTAGTTAATACCGTGCACATATACAAAAAATCCTATGCTTTGCAAACCACTTCTATATATTATGGGTTATGTATACTTTATTAATTTATTTGGTATATACTAGCAGAATTTAATATTTGGTTGCCCTATAGTACATTACGGTACATGTCCTTAAATGTCTTCTTTTGCCAATCTCTTTCTTCAATACAAATCTTTCTTAAGTTGTTTAACAACATCTTTCTTTCTTCTTTTGGTCTATTCACTTCATATCTTTATCCCAATCTTTCTGCTTTTGTTTAACAAAATGTCCGACTATATCCCACTGGATGTTCAACTAGATATCATTCGCAGGCTACCTCCTAAGTCTATACTCCAGCTACGTAGTGTTTGCAAGTTATGGAAGGCTAGTATAGATTATGGTTTTTTCATCTCTAATTACGGTGTTCGTCGTAACGATGAGTGTTTTTTTACGCTAATATTTGATCGTGGTCACAAAGGTTTTATGTTAGCTTTTAATGAACAAATGACACTATGGTACTTCGTACAGATTTAATGCTTTCATCTATGATTGCAGTTGGCAATTCTCATGGTCTTTCATGTTTTGTTTATGGCTCTAATCTAATGTCTATTATTTGGAACCCGGTAATCCAAAAATCACTTGCAGTACATGTCCCGTTTTACACGCATCAAATTGAATGTAAAAAGATTTGTTTTGGTTTTTCCGTCCGTCCGGACACTCTTGACCCGACGATCGTGAAGGTCTCCTATCCTGTTTTCCAAAGTGGTTTCTGGTATGTGTCTGTCTTTTCTTTCAACTCGTTAAGGTGGACATGCCTTGAAAATTTCCACCCCCTCGTGAAACTATCAAATTGAAACGTCAAAGTCAGGCATTTGTAGGTCATTTTATCTATTGGCTGGGAGTGAAAAGTGTTAATACAAATATCGTCATTAAACGTTATTTATATTTTTGATATTTACCTAAGTTTTGTTAACGACAAAAGTAAATTTAATTTATATAAAGCTTAAAGCTTGTCAAGTTTAATAGATATTAAAACAAGCTTTTTCAAACAATATCCTCATCATTTAAAGCATTTACATTGTGACTAATCATATCTTAATATGAGTCTAAGCATAATGTATGATAGTAGTTTTTAGAATGTTTTAGTTTCTTAAAAACTAAACATTACTTATGTATTTGCATATTTCTAAAAATAGAAAAACAACACATGACATCATGTGATACATCATGGAAATCATTGGAAGATTTCATTAGATATTTTGTGTGGATTTGTACTCTTCATATCTTACACAATCTTTCATAGATATGGTTGACTTTGGTAAAGATCTTGATATCTTGCTGTCAGACCTGGCGGCACCAAAATATATAACGGACGGAACCCTTTCAAGGGGTCCGCCGTCCGTGGTGCCTGCTGATGGTTTTGGCTATAAATAGCAAAGCCAAACCAAGTAGTTTTTCATCCCTTTCTATCATACTCTCTTACATATCTTCTCTCTAACCTTTCTAACTCAGTTTCATATCATATTAGTGATCTCTTTTGTAGCAAAGAAGATCAAGTCACATTCAAGCTTCAAACGAGAAGTTGGAAGTCTTGTTTGTTTAGTGTTGTATGATCTTGTGTTGATTCATACTTCATTGTTGTATTAAACCATCATAATCTTGTGAGTGTGAGTGGTTAGTATTTTAGTCCTCAAAATACATTGTGTGTGGGAGTGGTTGTACCCTTGGAAAGAACTCGACATCTAGCTTAGTGTCGGAAATAGTGTAAGCGAAGTGTAAAGGTTTCTCCGCCGGCGAAAGGAGCTTGTTGACTAGTGAAGTTAAACTCTCGAGTGTGAGACTCGGGGAGTGGTGTAGGGCAAGGAAAAAGAGTCTTTGTAGACCGAACCACTATAAACAACTTGTTGTGGTTTGATCATTTCTTTCCATATTTACTCTTTACATATTGCTTGCATATTTCATTAACATATCTAAAGATCAATATCAATTGATCTTTCAATAAGTTTCAAAACAAAGTTTTTAATTGGAAAACTATTCAACCCCCCTTCTAGTTTTCTACAATTGGTACCAGAGCCTCGTTGCTCAAGAATTTCTAAAATAATTTGTATTTTATAAACTTGAAACGATCCATGGATTCTGAAAACTTTAAAGAAGGGCAATCTATGCAAAGACCACCACTCATTGAAACCAATGGATTTATTTATTGGAAAAACAGTTTTGAAACATATGTAAAATCAAAAGATATAGATCTTTGGTTTGTTATTGTTAAAGGGGATTTTAGTTCTACAACAAAGGATATTTCTGTTGATGAACAAAAGAAATTAGTTGCTGATGAGTGTCTAAATACTCATCATTTTTGTACTATTTAGAATGCAAAAACATCTGAAAACACTCAGAAATGCATCAAAATGATAAAAATATCACAAATAAGTGTTTTATGTGTTTTAAATGCAAAAATACCAAAATCAGATGAAAAACATATCAAGTTTGCATAATTGGCAGTTTTAGTCCCCCAAGTTTCAAAAGTTGTCAAAAACAGTCCCTGGTAAATCAAAATAAAGAAAAATATCATTTAAGGTCCATGGGATTCACAAGTTGTCAAAATAATCCCTTCAAAGTTTAAAAATTGAAAAATTACAACTTTGGTCCTTCAAGTTTGAAAAATGTCAAAAATGGTCCTTGGATTTATAAAAATGGAAAATAATCAAAAAAGGTCCTTGTACTATTAAATTTTGGCAGAATTGATCCTTATTATATCTTTGGAATAGTGACAGTTTTGGTCCCTCACTTTGTAGAAATTACATGAATGGTCCTTGTTAAACCAAATGACCCCTTTATGTATTTTTACCCCAACCAAAACAAAAGAACCCCTGTCAACACCTATGACCCCCCATTTTTGAACCCCCGCTTATTATATCACTCGGTCAAATTTGGTCAAACCCGCCAAAACTATATACACTGTTCATCTCCCTCTCTCAAACCTGCAAACCAGAAACCAGAGTGGTTTTCTCCACTTGCTCTTTCCACCTCACTTCCCCAGCTGTATACCAACCCCCCTCCACCTCCACATCTATCCAAAAGCTTTAATTGAGAAAACCTGCTTAAGACTTTTTTGGCGCCAAAAATGCCATGTGTATGATTCTGGTGTAATTGATGAATTCAAGGGCTGAAGTCAAGTGGGAAAGTCTCAGAGGTCGACAGAGAGCCAAAAAGATCTCTATAAACAAGAGGAGAAGCAATGTAGAAAGATAACTAGTGTAATTTAATTTACTTTATGTCGTTTTAGCTTAATTTTAAATTCCAGTGTATGTTTTAGCTTTCAAGCTCTGTATTTCAAGTTTTTATTGTATAATAAAGCTTTTGTGAAACATCAATTTCAGTATCAAATCCTCTTTTCAGTTTATGTAAATTTTACTTGTTCAAAATCTCATGTTAAGTTTAATGTTGTTATCAGTTGTTGATAAGGACTGAATAAGCTCACATAAGCTCCTAGATAGCTTATTTAAGCTTTTAGAAACCCTTAAAATCAGTCTAGTACAAAAAAAACAAAAATCACCAAAAATACAAATAAATTAGTTAAAAATAAAAAATCCATGGAAATGAAGGTCAAAGCTGGAGCAGGGTGAATACAGGATTGCCCTTTGGTTTAGAGCTTCTTGGGAAGCTATAGGAAGTGGTTTCAATCCTTGATTCTCAGTTTTCACTTGGAAACCAATTTGTAAGCTTTTGCTCCATTTTTGGCATTTCACTGTTTGAGTATTTCTTGAGCTTAAATCTTTGTGACTTTATGTTTCTTAGTTATAGTTAAGTAAAAATAAACATTTAAACAGGTTGTTTGTTATTTAGAATTAGTAGTTGCTTTAAAATCTCATTTGTACAATTTTTATTGCATATTATTTAATCTTAAGATTTAAGTTTGTATCATTGTTGTTTAATGTTTCTTTAGTCTTAATAAATGATAATATAAGGTCTGTAATCCATGGCATGGTCTTAATCTGTGTTTTGTTTTGAAAATCTTCAAAACAGTCTCATTAAGGGTTGATTGGATTTGTTTGTTCAACTGAGTTAGAGGTTGTTCTAGTCATTGTTCTTGTTTGGTGCATGTCTTATTAGGTCTTATTAGCTCATATAAACAAGAAAAACCAGTGCTTGTTCATTAAAAAGTCAAAATACCTTTTAATCTCACTTATCTAGTTAACTGTTAGGAATTAGGAACTAAAAATCATCACAGTAGCTTATAGCTTGTTAATCTAGTTTAAATTAATCTTATTTTAGCTTAATATATCATAATCAGTGCTTAGGATTGATTACAAGTTCATATAAGTCAAACTTGAGAATAACTTAAAAAGTCAAAACTTTCTAGTTCACAGTTTTTGAATAAACTTTGTGAATTTCTTGTGAACTTATTATTAGCTTTCAAGATTTGAGCTTTTGGTATATCAATATTCAACTGCTTATCTCTGTCATAGTAATTTTTATATTTTCTAGATAGCTTTTTAAAGTGCTTATTTCTCAGCTTGTTTCAGACCCTTTTTCAAAAACATGCCCTGTGCACAGTGTTGCTAGCCTATTTCACAAGCTCTCAGAGAGCTTATTAGTGACCCCTAGCTTATGTACCTTAGCTTTTTGAGAAGCTCACCTAGCTGACTCAAGGTTACAAGTGCTTATTTTCCATTCTTAGCTTATTTAATTAACCTGCTAAGTGCTTTTAGTTTTGTTCATTTTACTTGGTACACTATTAAATCAGTGGTTACCAGCTTTTTCAAAAGCTTCTCACAAGCTTATTAGAGTAATCCAAACTTTGTAATTTAGCTTTTTGGAAAGCTTAACTGGTAAACTTGTTAATTCCAATATTTTTTTTTTATTTCTTAGCTTATTTCAGTGCTTAAAATTAAGCTTGAAGGTGCCTTGAAACTCAAATAGTATACTGTGTACCAGTTTAAGCTAGTGCTTATTTGTAGCTTGTTCAGTGCTTATTTCTAGTTAAAATTGTTTTTTTTAGTTTTCATATTAGCTTATTTAAAGTTAATTAGCTTATTTCCAGTTCCCTTTTGCTTATTTTTCTAGCTTATTAGCTTCTTTGATTATCCTTGTGCTTAATACCATTTCTTGCCCAACTGTTGAGATAATAAGCTCAATCTGAGCTTATTATTGTTTTTTATAAAAAGTTTTAGTTTTAAAATTTGCTTATTATCATTAGCTTAATTAGTTTTAAAAAGAAAAGTTAAAAAATATATTTAACAAAAAGTCATTCTTTGGGATTCGAACCACTGCCACCCACTCACCACACCACACACATACCATGCCCTTGGGTCTTTGACTGGTTGTATCTTGCATCATTTAATACATAACCCGTTTTTGTTCTTTTAGCTTATTCGAATAACTTAGCTTATTTACAGCTTATTTAAACAAGCTTTTACATCTTTTGTAATTTTCCTAGCTTTGTATTGTTAATAAGTATTTTACAAAAAAAGTTTCAGATTTTTTCGAATAGTTTTAGTATTTTTAATCATTTAATTAGTGTAAAATAGTATTTAATTCATAATAAAAAATATAAAAGTTTAAAAAATATAAATCTTTTTTCTAAAATTTTCTTTTGTCATATAGTAAGTAAGAAAATTGTTTTTACACTCGTAGTACTTTTATTTTACAAATTTTACGTTTTTACTTGCGCACTCGCGTAATTTTTATACATAACACACGTTTTCATTTTAAGTCACGTTTTTAGGTAATTTAAGTTTACGTTTTAATTAAAATAGTTTATTTAAGTTATTTTGTTTTATAAATCAAGAAAAACATCATTGTAAAAATAGTAATAGCGTTTATTTAATATATTTTAGCTTTTTAATTTTCTTTAATTTGCATTTAAGCCCCTGTAATTTACAAACCTTCTCTTTAGGTATAATTATTCCAAAATCCTTACTGATCACTATCCTTAGTGATTATTCGACATCTGAATTTGTTGAAACACCATTCATCCTCGTGGACTTAACGACCTGTGGAAACACTATACTCTCCAGATCTTAATTGTATTGTTTCTGAGTTGTTTGAAGTTTATTACGGTTGACCATTCACAAGTGGTTAGCTTGTGTGACAAAACTTGACTGTTTGGAACCAACCAAATTTTGGCGCCGCTGCCGGGGAGGCTTTAGCGTGTCTTAAACCTTTTCAGACCCGTACTTGCACATATACCACCTTTTGTAAACAATTTTTTTTTAAGATATCAAAAAAAGTCATTAACACTTTTCCTAAAGTGTTAACAACACCAAAAATATATAAAACAACAAAACAATCGTAACGTTTTCTATCTTGTATTTCCTTTAAGGTGATTCTTAAAAGAGATACGATTTGGTTAAACGAGACGATACCAAAAATATTTTCCAAAAGTTTTTAAACCCTTAGCACATATCCATACCTACGTCTTTTTAGTGATACTTAAATACATAAAAATCAACCACCGCAAATCAAGGCAGTACACCTACCAACTGGGGGTGTGACCATTAATAAGTGACTTCGTCTTGGAAGAAATTGAAGCATACTTATCTAGTGATTCAGTTCCATGGGAAATTGATCACGCTCCCATCGACATAGAGGGGGACATTCTTCTCATTGAGAAGTTGCTTAATGATGATCCATCTCCACTCCCTCCCGTCGAGCTTCATAACAAGGAAGTCAATTCAGTTGAGAAAACTGAAGAATTTCCTGAAATCGAACTTAAGGACTTACCACCTCATCTCGAATATGCATTTCTTGAAGGTGATGATAAATTACCAGTCATTATTGCTCGAGATTTGAGTAAAGATGAAAAAGCTGCTCTCATAAAGGTTTTGAAGTCACACAAGCAAGCAATTGCTTGGAAACTCTCCGACATTAAGGGTATCAACCCCGAGTTTTGTACTCACAAAATCTTGATGGAGGATGACTTCAAACCAGCAGTTCAACATCAGAGAAGGGTGAATCCTAAGATCCATGATGTTATCAAACAAGAGGTTCTCAAACTTCTTGATGCAGGATTAATTTACCCGATCTCAGATAGTCCTTGGGTTAGCCCAATTCATTGTGTTCCTAAAAAGGGTGGCATAACTGTTGTCACAAATGAAGATAACGAGTTAATTCCAACTCGGCTGGTAACGGGATGGCGTGTGTGTATTGACTATCGTAAGTTGAATGACGCCACCCGAAAAGACCATTTTCCTCTACCCTTTATGGACCAAATGCTTGAGAGATTAGCAGGGAACGAGTACTATTGTTTCCTAGATGGTTTCTCAGGGTATTTTCAGATTCCTATTGATCCACAGGATCAAGAGAAGACCACATTCACCTGCCCATACGGAACTTTTGCCTACTGGGCGTATGCCTTTTGGCGTATGTAATGCTCCTGGCACGTTCCAACGATGTATGATGGCCATTTTCCACGACATGATCGGCGAAACAATGGAGGTGTTTATGGATGACTTCTCGGTCATTGGAGACTCGTTTCAAACATGTCTCTCCCATCTAGATAAAATGCTAAAACGGTGTGAAGACACCAATCTTTGTCTAAATTGGGAGAAGAGCCACTTTATGGTCAAAGAAGGCATAGTCCTTGGCCATAAGATTTCGAAAAACGGGATTGAAGTAGATAGAGCAAAAGTCGATGTTATTGCTAAATTACCTCATCCTACTACCGTCAAAGGTATTAGGAGTTTTTTAGGTCATGCCGGTTTTTATCGTAGATTCATACAAGATTTTTCTAAGATCGCCCAGCCTATGACCCATCTTCTTGAAAAAGATGCTCCTTTTATCTTCTCACCCGAGTGCATCGAAGCTTTTGAAACATTAAAGAAAAAGCTTACAGAAGTACCCATTCTCGTTGCTCCGTGGGATTTACCCTTTGAGCTCATGTGCGTGCAAGTGATTTTGCTATCGGTGCGTCCTAGGGCAACGTAGATCTAAGCATTTTCAGCCTATCCACTACGCAAGTAAAACAATGACTGAAGCTCAAACTCATTACACCACCACAGAAAAGAGCTACTAGCCGTGGTGTATGCTTTTGAGAAGTTTCGGCCATACCTAATCTTGACCAAATTCGTGGTGTATACGGATCACTCGGCTCTCAAATATCTCTTTGCAAAACAAGATGCAAAGCCGAGATTGCTCCGTTGGGTTCTCCTTCTCCAGGAATTTGATATCATCATACGTGATAAAAAGGAGTGAGAACACTGAGGCTGTGATCATCTGTCCCGTCTAGAAAACCCTCACCAAGATGTTTTCGAGAAAAAGGAAATAAATGAAACATTTCCTCTCGAGACACTCAATGCGGTTTCTTTTCGTGGAAACTCTACCACCCCATGGTTTGTTGACTTCGCAAATTACCATGCGGGTAACTTCATAGTGAAAGGGATGTCGACCCAACAGAAGAACAAATTCTTCAAGGATGTTAAACATTACTTCCGGGACGACCCCTACTTATTCAAAATCTGTGCGGATCAAGTCATCCGACGGTGTGTTTATGGACAAGAAGCTACGGACATTCTCAAAGCTTGCCATGCTGGACCCACCGGGGGACATCATAGTCCAAATTACACCGCCAAAAAGGTGTTTGATTCTGGATTTTATTGGCCTACTATTTACAAGGATGCCCACGAATTTGTCAAAGCTTGTGACGCTTGTCAGCGTCACGGAAATATCTCACAAAGAAATGAAATGCCGCAAAACGCCATTCAAGTGTGTGAGATATTTGACATCTGGGGTATTGACTTTATGGGGCCACTTCCATTATCTCGAGGAAACAAATACATACTTGTGGCTGTTGACTATTTGTCAAAATGGGTTGAAGCGAAGCTTTACCTACCAATGATGCCCGAGTAGTTGTGAAATTTTTAAAATCTATTTTTGCTAGGTTTGGAACGCCGCGAG
Source organism: Chrysanthemum makinoi (assembly GCA_910596185.1). Taxonomy (NCBI): domain Eukaryota; kingdom Viridiplantae; phylum Streptophyta; class Magnoliopsida; order Asterales; family Asteraceae; genus Chrysanthemum; species Chrysanthemum makinoi. The sequence continues at coordinate 218,216,986 of OU343218.1, forward strand.
CTATAATCAGTGATCGTGGTACACATTTCTGCAATGACCAATTTGATTGTGTCATGCAAAAGTATGGTGTAACCCACCGTCTCTCTACTGCATACCACCCCCAAACAAGTGGGAAAGTGGAAGTTTCCAACCGTGGTATAAAAAGAATTCTTGAAAGGACAGTAGGCGAAAACCGTGCATCCTGGTCGGATAAACTAGATGACGCACTCTGGGCCTTCGGTACAGCTTATAAAACACCAATCGGGTGTACTCCATACAAGCTTGTGTACGGAAAGGCATGTCATCTTCCGATTGAACTTGAGCACAAAGCATACTGGGCCTTGAAACATGCCAACTTCGATATTCAGACAGGGAAAATTCAAATGAATGAACTAAATGAACTCCGTGATCAATTTGATCTACAAACAAAAGACAAAGAAGACTCATGACTCCAAAATCAAGAACCGCGTTTTCAACGTCGGTGATCGAGTCCTTCTTTTCAATTCAAGATTGAAGATATTCTCGGGAAAGCTCAAATCCCGTTGGTCTGGTCCATTTACTATTGCTAAGGTTTATCCTTATGGTACCATTGAGTTATCTCAGCCTGATGGTCCAAATTTTAAAGTGAATGGTCATCGATTGAAGCATTATTTTGGAGAGGACATTCCACCTGTGATTGTTCCGGATCTACAAACTTTCCCCATGAACCAATGAATGCGGGGATCGAGTCAAGCTAGTGACTCGGAATCAAAAACACGTGCCACACCATATGGTTTTCACCCATATTTCTGACTTCTTTCTACTTTCTACCACCCTAGTGTGGGGGAGTTTCCCCCCGCTGTTGTATATAAGTTTAAAAAAAAAAGAAAAAAAAAGGTATATATCAAAAATAAAATAATGGCCGTAGTATTTCCCTTTTACGTTTTATGTTTCGGCATAACCGCCGGTACTTTGAATATTGAGGGCAATATTCATTTCTAAGTGTGGGGGGGAATTCTCACGAATTTTATCATGTAATTATACCACCCAATTCCCCCATTGTTTTGGCCAAATTTTTTTTGGAGTAAGTGTTTTCACTTACTCAGCAAATGGTAATCAGTCCGCCATGTCTAACCCACATAAGGATTGGCTAATCCAAGAGCAAACGGCTCTTGGTAAAGATATCTCAAATCCGTTTATGGCTTGCAATTTGCCCAAAATTGTATGGTGTTCAACTCACCATATCTTTAATTAGTAAAGAGTTGGCTAGCCCGCAAGTTTATGGCTTGTGGTAAAGGCGGTTGGAAAACCATAATTGGTAATCGACTCACCAAAGATAATATTGATAATTTATCTAAGAGTTGGCTAGTCCAAGAAGCAAACGGCTTCTGGTAAAGACAAATCAAATCGTTACTGACTTATGATTTGCTCAAAATCATTTGGTTATCATTGTACCAAGGTTCTTACTTGAACTGAAACAATTGGCTACTCCAGAAGTAATGGCTTTTGGTAAATGGATGAAATCCATTAATTTTTCTCAAAACATTGCTAGGGACTAGCAATATCTTAGTGTGTGGGATTGATGAGTGTCTAAATACTCATCATTTTTGTACTGTTTAGAATGCAAAAACATCTGAAAACACTCAGAAATGCATCAAAATGATAAAAATATCACAAATAAGTGTTTTATGTGTTTTAAATGCAAAAATACCAAAATCAGATGAAAAACATATCAAGTTTGCATAATTGGCAGTTTTAGTCCCCCATGTTTCAAAAGTTGTCAAAGCAGTCCACTAAGTAAATCAAAATAAAGAAAAATATCATTTAAGGTCCATGGGATTCACAAGTTGTCAAAATAATCCCTTCAAAGTTTAAAAATTGAAAAATTACAACTTTGGTCCTTCAAGTTTGAAAAATGTCAAAAATTGTCCTTGGATTTATAAAAATGGAAAATAATCAAAAATGGTCCTTGTACTATTAAAGTTTGGCAGAATTGATCCTTATTATATCTTTGGAATAGTGACAGTTTTGGTCCCTCACTTTGCAGAAATTACATGAATGGTCCTTGTTAAACCAAATGACCCCTTTATGTATTTTTACCCCAACCAAAACAAAGAACCCTGTCAACACTGTGACCCCATTTTGAACCCCGCTTATTATATCACTCGGTAAAATTTGGTCAAACCCGCCAAAACTATATACACTGTTCATCTCCCTCTCTCAAACCTATGAGCACGAAACCAGAGTGGTTTTCTCCACTTGCTCTTTCCACCTCACTTCCCATTTGTATACCAACCCCCTTCCACCTCGCATCTATCTAAAAGCTTTAATTGAGAAAACACGCTTAAGACTTTTTGGCCAAAAATGCCATGTGTATGATTCTGGTGTAATTGATGAATTCAAGGGCTGAAGTCAAGTGGGAAAGTCTCAGAGGTCGACAGAGAGCCAAAAAGATCTCTATAAACAAGAGGAGAAGCAATGTAGAAAGATAACTAGTGTAATTTAATTTACTTTATGTCGTTTTAGCTTAGTTTTAAATTCCAGTGTATGTTTTAGCTTTCAAGCTCTGTATTTCAAGTTTTTATTGTATAATAAAGCTTTTGTGAAACATCAATTTCAGTATCAAATCCTCTTTTCAGTTTATGTAAATTTTACTTGTTCAAAATCTCATGTTAAGTTTAATGTTGTTATCAGTTGTTGATAAGGACTGAATAAGCTCATGTAAGTTCCTAGAAAGCTTCTTAAAGCTTTTAGAAACCCTTAAAATCAGTCTAGTAAAAAAAAAAAAATCACCAAAAATACAAATAAATTAGTTAAAAATAAAAAATCCATGGAAATGAAGGTCAAAGCTGGAGCAGGGTGAATACAGGATTGCCCTTTGGTTTAGAGCTTCTTGGGAAGCTATAGGAAGTGGTTTCAATCCTTGATTCTCAGTTTTCACTTGGAAACCAATTTGTAAGCTTTTGCTCCATTTTTGGCATTTCTTTGTTTGAGTATTTCTTGAGCTTAAATCTTTGTGACTTTATGTTTCTTAGTTATAGTTAAGTAAAAATAAACATTTAAACAAGTTGTTTGTTATTTAGAATTAGTAGTTGCTTTAAAATCTCATTTGTATAATTTTTATTGCATATTATTTAATCTTAAGATTTAAGTTTGTATCATTGTTGTTTAATGTTTCTTTAGTCTTAATAAATGATAATATAAGGTCTGTAATCCATGGCATGGTCTTAATCTGTGTTTTGTTTTGAAAATCTTCAAAACAGTCTCATTAAGGGTTGATTGGATTTGTTTGTTCAACTGAGTTAGAGGTTGTTCTAGTCATTGTTCTTGTTTGGTGCATGTCTTATTAGGTCTTATTAGCTCATATAAACAAGAAAAACCATTGCTTGTTCATTAAAAAGTCAAAATACCTTTTAATCTCACTTATCTAGTTAACTGTTAGGAATTAGGAACTAAAAATCATCACAGTAGCTTATAGCTTGTTAATCTAGTTTAAATTAATCTTATTTTAGCTTAATATATCATAATCAGTGCTTAGGATTGATTACAAGTTCATATAAGTCAAACTTGAGAATAACTTAAAAAGTCAAAAACTTTCTAGTTCACAGTTTTTGAATAAACTTTGTGAATTTCTTGTGAACTTATTATTAGCTTTCAAGATTTGAGCTTTTGGTATATCAATATTCAACTGCTTATCTCTGTCATAGTAATTTTTATATTTTCTAGATAGCTTTTTAAAGTGCTTATTTCTCAGCTTGTTTCAGACCCTTTTTAAAAAACATGCCACGTTGCACAGTGTTGCTAGCCTATTTCACAAGCTCTCAGAGAGCTTATTAGTGACCCCTAGCTTATGTACCTTAGCTTTTTGAGAAGCTCACCTAGCTGACTCAAGGTTACAAGTGCTTATTTTCCATTCTTAGCTTATTTAATTAACGGACGCTAAGTGCTTTTAGTTTTGTTCATTTTACTTAGTACACTATTAAATCAGTGGTTACCAGCTTTTTCAAAAGCTTCTCACAAGCTTATTAGAGTAATCCAAACTTTGTAATTTAGCTTTTTGGAAAGCTTAACTAGTAAACTTGTTAATTCCAGTATTTGTTTTTATTTCTTAGCTTATTTCAGTGCTTAAAATTAAGCTTGAAGGTGCCTTGAAACTCAAATAGTATACTGTGTACCAGTTTAAGCTAGTGCTTATTTGTAGCTTGTTCAGTGCTTATTTCTAGTTAAAATTGTTTTTTTTAGTTTTCATATTAGCTTATTTAAAGTTAATTAGCTTATTTCCAGTTCCCTTTTGCTTATTTTTCTAGCTTATTAGCTTCTTTGATTATCCTTGTGCTTAATACCATTTCTTGTCCACTGTTGAAATAATAAGCTCAATCTGAGCTTATTAGTTGTTTTTGTAAAAAGTTCTAGTTTTAAAAGTTGCTTATTATCATTAGCTTAATTAGTTTTAAAAAGAAAAAGTTAAAAAAAAATATATTTAACAAAAAAGTCATTGCTGGGATTCGAACCCTGGCCACCCAGCTCACCACACCACACACATACCATCTGCCCTTGGGTCTTTGACTGGTTGTATCTTGCATCATTTAATACATAACCCGTTTTTGTTCTTTTAGCTTATTCGAATAACTTAGCTTATTTACAGCTTATTTAAACAAGCTTTTACATCTTTTGTAATTTTCCTAGCTTTGTATTGTTAATAAGTATTTTATAAAAAAGTTTCAGATTTTTCCGAATAGTTTTAGTATTTTTAATCATTTAATTAGTGTAAAATAGTATTTAATTCATAATAAAAAATATAAAAGTCTAAAAAATATAAATCTTTTTTCTAAAATTTTCTTTTGTCATATAGTAAGTAAGAAAATTGTTTTTACACTCGTAGTACTTTTATTTTACAAATTTTACGTTTTTACTTGCGCACTCGCGTAATTTTTATACATAACGCACGATTTCTTTTTAAGTCACGTTTTTAGGTAATTTAAGTTTACGTTTTAATTAAAATAGTTTATTTAAGTTATTTTGTTTTATAAATCAAGAAAAACATCATTGTAAAAATAGTAATAGCGTTTATTTAATATATTTTAGCTTTTTAATTTTCTTTAATTTGCATTTAAGCCCCTGTAATTTACAAACCTTCTCTTTAGGTATAATTATTCCAAAATCCTTACTGATCACTATCCTTAGTGATTATTCGACATCTGAATTTGTTCAAAGACCATTCATCCTCCGGTGGGACTTAACGACTGTGGAAACACTATACTCTCCAGATCTTAATTGTATTGTTTCTGAGTTGTTTGAAGTTTATTACGGTTGACCATTCACAAGTGGTTAGCTTGTGTGACAAAACTTGACTGTTTGGAACCAACCAAATTTTGGGCCGCTGCGGGGAGCTTTAGCGTGTCTTAAACCTTTTAGACCGGTACTTGCACATATACCACCTTTTGTAAACCGTTTTTTAAGATATCAAAAAAGTCATTAACACTTTTCCTAAAGTGTTAACAACACCAAAAATATATAAAACAACAAAACAATCGTAACGTTTTCTATCTTGTATTTCCTTTAAGGTGATTCTTAAAGAGATACGATTTGGTTAAACGAGACGATACCAAAAATATTTTCCAAAAGTTTTTAAACCCTTAGCACATATCCATACCTACGTCTTTTTAGTGATACTTAAATACATAAAAATCAACCACCGCAAATCAAGGCGGTACACCTACCAACTGGGGGTGTGACCATTAATAAGTTCCCGAACAACAGATCAAAACTTGCCTGTGTGTCCTTGTGATTTGGTGTACCTTTTTCAAAGAAGCCATTTCATTTGTGATTATTGGTTAAGTTCACTTGTCGTTTTGCCTCGCATTTGTTTTTGAAAATTGATTTTTAAAACTTAGTGCATGCGCTCGTTCTTCCACTCTACAAGTCCACTTTGAGCTTGCAAATATTCCACGTAGCGTAGAGGCGTTCTGCTCCTTCACCGTGATGAGAACGTCTAGTACCACCACCCCCTAAGTAATGCAGAAGACAAGCCGATGAATGAGCTTCTCCAAGCACCCATCGAGGGTTACGGAGGTGCCATTATTGTCCCACCATCGTGGTGATACCTTTGAGCTCAAAACCGGGTTGCTTAATCTTGTAACCCAAAGCCAATTTTATGGTTTTGGGCGGGATGATCCTCATGCACATATTCGATGGTTCAACAAGATTGCATCTACCATCAAATACAAGAATGTCCTACATGAAGCAATTAAGCTTCTTCTGTTCCCATTTTCTCTAGAGGGACAAGCCGGAATTGGCTTGAGAAACAACCCCCTCGTTCCATTGAGACATTGGAGGATTTAGTCACCAAGTTTGTTAACGAATTCTATCCTCCATCCCGAACTACAAGTCTTAAGAATGAGATAATGAAATTTTCTCAAAGATTTGATGAATCATTCGGGGATGCATGGGATCGTTACAAAATTGCTCAGCAGTGTCCGCATCATGGTTTTACCGAGTTAATGCAAATGGATACTTTCTACAATGGTTTGAACCAGACTAACCAAGACTCTTTAAATGCCTCCGCGGAGGTAATTTTTCTGAGCAAGACCACAAAAGAAGCCTTGCAAATCATTGAAAACAAGTCCTGTCCGCCCTTTTAGAACAAAGACATATCAGTCGGTCTAATCTGGACCTTCTACTTCATCTTCCGTGAGTACATCTAGCACCGATGCTAAGATTGACAAACTCACAGATATTGTTCAGGCTTTGGTTCTTGCTAACCAAAAGAAAGTCACTTTCACACCGACACCATCACATGGTGAAGTGAAGAAAGTTGAAGTTTGTGTTACTTGTGGTGGCCCTCATGCATACTACAACTGTCCTGCCACCGATGGTAGTCCGTTTGAAGCCAATGCCGTATAGCGGTACTTCACATCAAGGAGGTAATCAATACCGTCCTCAAAATGAACCAAACTATCGTGCTAACACTTATCGGGGACCACCGGTTTTAGCCGAATCCTATCATACAAAACCGGAATCAGAACCAACCTAGAATGAACCAAGGTTATCAAAACCAAGGTAATTTCTATCCCAGACCAAATCAAGGTTTCCAACATCAAGGAAATCTTAATCAAAACAATTTCAATCGAGGGAATCAATTTCATGGGAATATGAATCCTAATCAAGGAAATTTTCAAAAATCAAGGCCCTAATCCAAACAATAGAGGCCATAATTTTCCTAATCAAACTCAAGCCATTGTTCCAACTGGACCATCATCTGATGAGTTATTGAAACAATTCATGAAATCCCAAGATGAAATGAACAAGTTGTTGGTCAGTCCATTGCTGATCTTAAGAAGTCTTTCAATGATCAACCCTCGGGCTCAGGAAAACTTCCGAGCAACACGATCGCTAACCCGAGGGATAGGCGATCACAACCGTAGTGGTGTTTCATACAATGGACCCGCTATTCCTACTACCTCTTCTTCTTCTTCTCTCCCGAAGGTAGTGGAAAGTGAACATGAGGCTACAAAGGATAAGGAACTTCCTACTAATAACGGAGGTACCAATGATGTCCATCCTCAAGTTGTCCTGAAACCCAAATCCAATCCAGGAGTTGTTTTTGAACCTCCAGTAGCTCCGTTGAAAACCCCAAATCCAAATCTTCTATTCCTTACCCATCACGTTTGAATGAGCAAAGCTCGCGAAAAGCAGTCATCAAATGGACAAATTTTTTCAAATTTTCCAAGAACTACATTTTGACATAAGCTTTGCGGATGCTATCATTTTGATGCCCAAGTTTGCATCAACTCTCAAACATATGTTAAGCAACAAGGAAAAGCTGTTTGAAATGGCTAAAACTCCTCTGCGAGCGAGAATTGCTCACATTTATCTTGAAGAAGCTTCAGAAAAGCTTGGAGATCTGGAAAATTTCTCTTACCTTGTGTATTTCAGGATGGTTGAATGCTTTGCCTTAGCGGATCTTGGTGCAAGCATTAACTGATGCCTCATTCAAGTATGGAAGAAACTTTCTCTTCCGGACCTTCTTCCTACATGCATGACTCTCGAGCTTGCAGATCGTACAATATCCCGTCCACTTGGCATTGCCGAGGATGTATTCGTGAAAGTAGGAAAGTTCCATTTTCCAGCTGACTGTGTGGTTGTTGATTTCGATCTCGATCCACGGGTTCCTCTCATTGTTGGACGAGGATTCCTGAGAACGGGCCGTGCTCTCATTGATGTATTTGAGCAAGAAATCACGTTAAGTGTGGGTAATGAAGTCGCACCTTTAACCTTGATCAAACTTTGAGGTACTCCGCAAACTATGATTCTGAGTCGGTTAACCGAATAGATATCATTGATGTTGCTTCCGAAGAGTACTCTCAAGAAGTTCTTGGTTATGATCATAATTCTTCGAGTGATAATCTCACTCACTCATCTCAACCCATCATCGCCAATTCTACTCCTTCTCACTCCATTTGAGGAAAGTGACTTCATCTTGGAAGAGATTGAAGCATACTTTACTAGTGATTCAGTTCCATGGGAAATTGATCACGCTCCCATAGACATAGAGGGGGACATTCTTCTCATTGAGAAGTTGCTTAATGATGATCCATCTCCACTCCCTCCTGTCGAGCTTCATAACAAGGAAGTCAATTCATTTGAGAAAAAGAATTTCCCCCTGAAATCGAACTTAAGGACTTACCACCTCATCTCGAATATGCATTTCTTGAAGGTGATGATAAATTACCAGTCATTATTGCTCGAGATTTGAGTAAAGATGAAAAAGCTGCTCTCATAAAGGTTTTGAAGTCACACAAGCAAGCAATTGCTTGGAAACTCTCCGACATTAAGGGTATCAACCCTGAGTTTTGTACTCACAGAATCTTAATGGAGGATGACTTCAAAAAGCAGTTCAACATCGAGAAGGTGAATCCTAAGATCCATGATGTTATCAAACAAGAGGTTCTCAAACTTCTTGATGCAGGATTAATTTACCCGATCTCAGATAGTCCTTTGGTTAGCCCAATTCATTGTGTTCCTAAAAAGGGTGGCATAACTGTTGTCACAATTGAAGATAACGAGTTAATTCCAACTCGGTTGTAGCGGGATGGCGTGTGTGTATTGACTATCGTAGTTGAATGACGCCACCGAAAGACCATTTTCCTCTACCCTTCATGGACCAAATGCTTGAGAGATTAGCAGGGAACGAGTACTATTGTTTCCTAGATGGTTTCTCAAGGTATTTTCAGATTCCTATTGATCCACAGGATCAAGAGAAGACCACATTCACCTGCCCATACGGAACTTTTGCCTACAGACGTATGCCTTTTGGCCTATGTAATGCTCCTGGCACGTTCCAACGATGTATGATGGCCATTTTCCATGACATGATCGGGGAAACAATGGAGGTGTTTATGGATGACTTCTCGGTCATTGGAGACTCGTTTCAAACATGTCTCTCCCATCTAGATAAAATGCTAAAACGGTGTGAAGACACCAATCTTTGTCTAAATTGGGAGAAGAGCCACTTTATGGTCAAAGAAGGCATAGTCCTTAGCCATAAGATTTCGAAAAACGGGATTGAAGTAGATAGAGCAAAAGTCGATGTTATTGCTAAATTACCTCATCCTACTACCGTCAAAGGTATTAGGAGTTTTTCAGGTCATGCCGGTTTTATCGTGAGATTCATACAAGATTTTTCTAAGATCATGGGCCTATGACCCATCTTCTTGAAAAAGATGCTCCTTTTATCTTCTCACCCGAGTGCATCCAAGCTTTTGAAACATTAAAGAAAAAGCTTACTGAAGCACCCATTCTCGTTGCTCCCGACTGGGATTTACCCTTTGAGCTCATATGCGATGCAAGTGATTTTGCTATCGGTGCAGTCCTAGGGCAACGTAGATCTAAGCATTTTCAGCCTATCCACTACGCAAGTAAAACAATGGCTGAAGCTCAAACTCATTACACCACCACAGAAAAAGAGCTACTAGCCGTGGTGTATGCATTCGAGAAATTTCGGCCATACTAATCTTGACCAAATGGTGGCGTATATGGATCACTCTCTCAAATATCTCTTTGCAAAACAAGATGCAAAGCCGAGATTGCTCCGTTGGGTTCTCCTCCTCCAAGAATTTGATATCATCGTACGTGATAAAAAAGGATGAGAACACGGCTGGCGATCATCTGTCGTCTAGAAAACCCCACCAAGATGTTTTCGAGAAAAAGGAAATAAATGAAACATTTCCTCTCGAGACACTCAATGTGGTTTCTTTTCGTGGAAACTCTACCACCCCATGGTTTGCTGACTTCGCAAATTACCATGCGGGTAACTTCATAGTGAAAGGGATGTCGACCTAACAGAAGAACAAATTCTTCAAGGATGTTAAACATTACTTACTGGGCGACCCCTACTTATTCAAAATCTGTGCGGATCAAGTCATCCGACGGTGTGTTTATGGACAAGAAGCTACGGACATTCTCAAAGCTTGCCATCTTTGGACCCACCGGGGACATCATAGTCCAAATTACACCGCCAAAAAGGTGTTTGATTCTGGATTTTATTGGCCCACGATTTACAAGGATGCCCACGAATTTGTCAAAGCTTGTGACGCTTGTCAACGTCACGGAAATATATCTCAAAGAAATGAAATGCCGCAAAACGCCATTCAAGTGTGTGAGATATTTGACATCTGGGGTATTGACTTTATGGGGCCACTTCCATCATCTCGAGGAAACAAATACATACTTGTGGCTGTTGACTATTTGTCAAAATGGGTTGAAGCGAAGCTTTACCTACCAATGATGCCCGAGTAGTTGTGAAATTTTTAAAATCTTTTTTTGTTAGGTTTGGAACTCCGCGAGCTATAATCAGTGATCGTGGTACACATTTCTGCAATGACCAATTTGATAGAGTCATGCAAAAGTATGGTGTAACCCCCCGTCTCTCTACTGCATACCACCCCCAAACAAGTGGGCAAGTGGAAGTTTCCAACCGTGGTATTCAAAGAATTCTTGAAAGGACGATAAAAGAAAACCGTGCATCACGGTCGGATAAACTAGATGACGCACTCTGGGCCTTCCGTACAGCTTATAAAACACCAATCGGGTGTACTCCATACAAGCTTGTGTACGGAAAGGCATGTCATCTTCCGATTGAACTTGAGCACAAAGCATACTGGGCCTTGAAACATGCCAACTTCGATATTCAGGCAGCTGGTGATCACCGGAAAGTTCAAATGAATGAACTAAATGAACTACGTGATCAAGCATACGAGAACTCTTTGATCTACAAACAAAAGACAAAGAAGATTCATGACTCCAAAATCAAGAACCGCATTTTCAACGTCGGTGATCGAGTCCTTCTTTTCAATTCAAGATTGAAGATATTCTCGGGAAAGCTCAAATCCCGTTGGTCTGGTCCATTTACTATTGCTAAGGTTTATCCTTATGGTACCATTGAGTTATCTCAACCTGATGGTCCAAATTTTAAAGTGAATGGTCATCGATTGAAGCATTATTTTGGAGAGGACATTCCACCTGTGATTGTCCCGGATCTACAAACTTTCCCCATGAACAAATGAATGCGGGGATCGAGTCAAGCTAGTGACTCGGGAATCAAAAACAGTAGCACACACCATATGGTTTTCACCCATATTTCTGACTTCTTTCTACTTTCTACCACCCTAGTGTGGGGGAGTTTCCCCCCGCTGTTGTATATAAGTTTAAAAAAAAAAAAAAGAAGGTATATATCAAAAATAAAATAATGGCCGTAGTATTTCCCTTTTACGTTTTATGTTTCGGCATAACCGCCGGTACTTTGAATATTGAGGGCAATATTCATTTCTAAGTGTGGGGGGGAATTCTCACGAATTTTATCATGTAATTATACCACCCAATTCCCCATTTTTGGCCAAAATTTTTTTTGGAGTAAGTGTTTTTCACTTACTCAGCCAATGGTAATCAGTCCGCCATGTCTAACCCACATAAGGATTGGCTAATCCAGGAGCAAACGGCTCTTGGTAAAGATATCTCAAATCCGTTTATGGCTTGCAATTTGCCCAAAATTGTATGGTGTTCAGCTCACCATATCTTTAATTAGTAAAAAGTTGGCTAGCCCGCAAGTTTATGGCTTGTGGTAAAGGCAGTTGGAAAACCATAATTGGTAATCAGCTCACCAAAGATAATATTGATAATTTATCTAAGAGTTGGCTAGTCTAGAAGCAAACGGCTTTTGGTAAAGACAAATCAAATCCGTTTACAACTTATGATTTGCTCAAAATCATTTGGTTATCATTGTACCAAGGTTCTTACTTGAACTGAAACAATTGGCTACTCCAGAAGTAATGGCTTTTGGTAAATGGATGAAATCCATTAATTTTTCTCAAAACATTGCTAGGGACTAGCAATATCTTAGTGTGTGGGATTGATGAGTGTCTAAATACTCATCATTTTTGTACTGTTTAGAATGCAAAAACATCTGAAAACACTCAAAAATGCATCAAAATGATAAAAATATCACAAATAAGTGTTTTATGTGTTTTAAATGCAAAAATACCAAAATCAGATGAAAAACATACCAAGTTTGCATAATTGGCGAGTTTAGTCCCCAAGTTTCAAAAGTTGTCAAAAAGTCCCACTGGTAAATCAAAATAAAGAAAAATATCATTTAAGGTCCATGGGATTCACAAGTTGTCAAAATAATCCCTTCAAGTTTAAAATTGAAAAATTACAACTTTGGTCCTTCAAGTTTGAAAAATGTCAAAAATGGTCCTTGGATTTATAAAAATGGAAAATAATCAAAAATGGTCCTTGTACTATTAAAGTTTGGCAGAATTGATCCTTATTATATCTTTGGAATAGTGGCAGTTTGGTCCCTCACTTTGCAGAAATTACATGAATGGTCCTTGTTAAAGCAAATGACCCCTTTATGTATTTTACCCCAACAAAACAAAGAACCCTGTCAACACCTGTGACCCCCATTTTGAACCCCGCTTATTATATCACTCGGTAAAATTTGGTCAAACCCCCAAAACTATATACACTTTGTTCATCTCCCTCTCTGACACGCGAAACCAGAAACCAGTGGTTTCTCCACTTACTCTTTCCACCTCACTTCCCCGGTTGTATACCAACCCCCCTTCACCTCCACATCTATCCAAAAGCTTTAATTGAGAAAACTGCTTAAGACTTTTTTGCGCAAAAATGCCATGTGTATGATTCTGGTGTAATTGATGAATTCAAGGGCTGAAGTCAAGTGGGAAAGTCTCAGAGGTCGACAGAGAGCCAAAAAGATCTCTATAAACAAGAGGAGAAGCAATGTAGAAAGATAACTAGTGTAATTTAATTTACTTTATGTCGTTTTAGCTTAGTTTTAAATTCCAGTGTATGTTTTAGCTTTCAAGCTCTGTATTTCAAGTTTTTATTGTATAATAAAGCTTTTGTGAAACATCAATTTCAGTATCAAATCCTCTTTTCAGTTTATGTAAATTTTACTTGTTCAAAATCTCATGTTAAGTTTAATGTTGTTATCAGTTGTTGATAAGGACTGAATAAGCTCATGTAAGTTCCTAGAAAGCTTCTTAAAGCTTTTAGAAACCCTTAAAATCAGTGTAGTACAAAAAAAACAAAAATCACCAAAAATACAAATAAATTAGTTAAAAATAAAAAATCCATGGAAATGAAGGTCAAAGCTGGAGCAGGGTGAATACAGGATTGCCCTTTGGTTTAGAGCTTCTTGGGAAGCTATAGGAAGTGGTTTCAATCCTTGATTCTCAGTTTTCACTTGGAAACCAATTTGTAAGCTTTTGCTCCATTTTTGGCATTTCACTGTTTGAGTATTTCTTGAGCTTAAATCTTTGTGACTTTATGTTTCTTAGTTATAGTTAAGTAAAAATAAACATTTAAACAGGTTGTTTGTTATTTAGAATTAGTAGTTGCTTTAAAATCTCATTTGTACAATTTTTATTGCATATTATTTAATCTTAAGATTTAAGTTTGTATCATTGTTGTTTAATGTTTCTTTAGTCTTAATAAATGATAATATAAGGTCTGTAATCCATGGCATGGTCTTAATCTGTGTTTTGTTTTGAAAATCTTCAAAACAGTCTCATTAAGGGTTGATTGGATTTGTTTGTTCAACTGAGTTAGAGGTTGTTCTAGTCATTGTTCTTGTTTGGTGCATGTCTTATTAGGTCTTATTAGCTCATATAAACAAGAAAAACCAATGCTTGTTCATTAAAAAGTCAAAATACCTTTTAATCTCACTTATCTAGTTAACTGTTAGGAATTAGGAACTAAAAATCATCACAGTAGCTTATAGCTTGTTAATCTAGTTTAAATTAATCTTATTTTAGCTTAATATATCATAATCAGTGCTTAGGATTGATTACAAGTTCATATAAGTCAAACTTGAGAATAACTTAAAAAGTCAAAACTTTCTAGTTCACAGTTTTTGAATAAACTTTGTGAATTTCTTGTGAACTTATTATTAGCTTTCAAGATTTGAGCTTTTGGTATATCAATATTCAACTGCTTATCTCTGTCATAGTAATTTTTATATTTTCTAGATAGCTTTTTAAAGTGCTTATTTCTCAGCTTGTTTCAGAACCTTTTTCAAAAACATGCCATGTGCACAGTGTTGCTAGCCTATTTCACAAGCTCTCAGAGAGCTTATTAGTGACCCCTAGCTTATGTACCTTAGCTTTTTGAGAAGCTCACCTAGCTGACTCAAGGTTACAAGTGCTTATTTTCCATTCTTAGCTTATTTAATTAACCTGCTAAGTGCTTTTAGTTTTGTTCATTTTACTTAGTACACTATTAAATCAGTGGTTACCAGCTTTTTCAAAAGCTTCTCACAAGCTTATTAGAGTAATCCAAACTTTGTAATTTAGCTTTTTGGAAAGCTTAACAGGTAAACTTGTTAATTCCGTATTTGTTTTATTTCTTAGCTTATTTGGTGCTTAAAATTAAGCTTGAAGGTGCCTTGAAACTCAAATAGTATATTGTGTACCAGTTTAAGCTAGTGCTTATTTGTAGCTTGTTCAGTGCTTATTTCTAGTTAAAATTGTTTTTTTAGTTTTCATATTAGCTTATTTAAAGTTAATTAGCTTATTTCCAGTTCCCTTTTGCTTATTTTTCTAGCTTATTAGCTTCTTTGATTATCCTTGTGCTTATCTCCATTTTTAGCCCAACTGTTGAGATAATAAGCTCAATCTGAGCTTATTAGTTGTTTTTGTAAAAAGTTCTAGTTTTAAAAGTTGCTTATTATCATTAGCTTAATTAGTTTTAAAAAGAAAAAGTTAAAAAAAAATATATTTAACAAAAAAGTCATTGCTGGGATTCGAACCTCACCACCCTCCACACACCACACATACCATCTCGCCTTGGGTCTTTGACTGGTTGTATCTTGCATCATTTAATACATAACCCGTTTTTGTTCTTTTAGCTTATTCGAATAACTTAGCTTATTTAAACAAGCTTTTACATCTTTTGTAATTTTCCTAGCTTTGTATTGTTAATAAGTATTTTATAAAAAAGTTTCAGATTTTTCCGAATAGTTTTAGTATTTTTAATCATTTAATTAGTGTAAAATAGTATTTAATTTATAATAAAAAATATAAAAGTCTAAAAAATATAAATCTTTTTTCTAAAATTTTCTTTTGTCATATAGTAAGTAAGAAAATTATTTTTACACTCGTAGTACTTTTATTTTACAAATTTTACGTTTTTACTTGCTTTTCGCGTAATTTTATACATAACGCGTTTTCATTTTAAGTCACGTTTTAGGTAATTTAAGTTTACGTTTTAATTAAAATAGTTTATTTAAGTTATTTTGTTTTATAAATCAAGAAAAACATCATTGTAAAAATAGTAATAGCGTTTATTTAATATATTTTAGCTTTTTAATTTTCTTTAATTTGCATTTAAGCCCTGTAATTTACAAACTTTCTCTTTAGGTATAATTATTCCAAAATCCTTCTGATCACTATCCGGTGATTATTCGACATCTGAATTTGTTCAAACACCATTCATCCTCCGTGGGACTTAACGACCTGTGGAAACACTATACTCTCCAGATCTTAATTGTATTGTTTATGAGCTGTTTGAAGTTTATTACGGTTGACCATTCACAAGTGGTTAGCTTGTGTGACAAAACTTGACTGTTTGGAACCAACCAGTTGCTAAAAATAATGAAGCTAAAATGATGCTTTATAATGCTTTACCTAGAAAAGAATATGAAAGAATTTTTATGTGTGAAACCGCCAAAGATATTTGGGAATCTTTGATTGTTACACATCAAGGTAATTCACAAGTCAAGGATAACAAAATTGATCTTCTTGTTCAACAATATGAACAATTTGTTATCCCTGAAGAGGAAACCATTGATTGTGGCTTTGCTCGCTTTAATACTATTATTACATCACTTAAAGCACTTGATGAATCTTTTCGTAGTAAGAACTTTGTCAGGAAATTTCTTAGAGCACTCCATCCCAAATGAAGAGCTAAAGTGACCGCTATTGAAGAATCAAAAGATCTCTAAAAAATGTCACTAGACGAGCTAATCGGTAACCTCAAAGTACATGAAATGGTGATGGAGAAAGATTCGGAGATCATCAAAGGAAGAAGGGAAAAGATCAAATCCGTTGCTCTAAAAGCAAAGGCGGAATCAAGTGATGATGACGAATCTTGCTCCGGTAGTGAAGATGAGGAATATGCCATGGCCGTTAGAGACTTTAAGAAGTTCTTTAGAAGAAGAGGAAAGTTTGTAAGACAACCTCGAGAAGAAAAGAAACCATTCCGAAAAGATCGGGATGACAAAAAGGGTAAAGGTGAATGAAAGTGTTTTAGATGTGGTGATGCAAGTCATCTCATAGGAGAATGTCCCAAGCCACCTAAAAGCAAAACTCAACGAGCTTTTGTAAGTGGTGCTTGGAGTGATAGTGAAGACGATGAAGAATCAAGCAAGGAGGAAATCGCTCTAATGGCACATGAGTCAAACGAGGTACTTTCCGACTCTTCTTATTCTTCTATTGATGATGACACTTTGCAAAAACAATATAATCAATTGTGTGAGCTAAGTCTAAAAATCATAACTAAAAATAAATTTTTAAAAACCAAAAAGGAATTTTTGGAAAATGAAGTTTATGAATTAAAGAAAAGCAAAACGACTTGAAAAAGGAAAAGCAAATGACGATGGTTGTAAATCATGTCAAGAGCTTAATCTTGAAATAGAAAAACTAAAGCTCACACAAGATGTTCTAATCGAACAAAATTCTAAATTTAAAAGGTTTAACAAAAACACCGCACTTGCCGATGAAATAGTTAAAATACATAAAACACCAGGAGATATGAATGGGCTAGGATTTAATGAATTATTAATTCCAAATAGTCAAAACAAAACGGCCGAAAAGGACGAATAAACTGTCAAAACTGCTGCATTATAGCACGGACCAGACGGACCCAAAATAAGGGTTCCGTCCATTGAACCAAATGGTGCCGTGGGTACTTCAGCAGGACAGAATGTTCGTGATACGGACC
>OU343218.1:218234563-218332451 GCA_910596185.1 Chrysanthemum makinoi
CATTTTTTTCGTGCTAGGTCGTGTGCTTTGCGATTATGCACATGTTAGTTAGATGAATAATTCTGAAGTTAGTCATAACATAGATGAATATTTGTGAGTTTCATATACTCTTATGATTTTTGCAAGTTTAGGGTTTTAGTTTGTATGAATTTTGGCGGTTTGCACGGTTTGATGAATATCTGCGAGTTTTGTATTGCTATTTGAATAATGGCGAGTTTGCCAACAAGTATGGATTTTTGTGAGTACTAAAACTGGCGAGTTTGCTATTGTGTGATGAATTTGGCAAGTTTCTTCTTGTTCCATGAATAATTCTTGAAGTTTATCATGTTTTATGAATGTTGGCGAGTTTGCTAATTTGTGAAGTTATGAATTTTTGCGAGAGTTTGAATATTTTATGAATGTTGACTGAGTTTGTCAAAAAATATTCGGCGAAGTTTGCCATGGTTTAATGAATTCTTATGAGAGTTTTCTCTTAGGTTTAGAGTTTGGCAAATTTGTCTTCTAAACATGAATTTTGGCGAGTTTTCTATTAGGTTTAGATTTGGCGAGTTTGTTTATATTTTGGCGAGTTTGCATCTTTGCGATTTTCTCTTAGTTAAGAGTTTGGCGAGTTTGTCTTCCACACAATACCTTGGCGAGTTTCTATAAGGTTTAGATTTCTTGCGAGTTTGTTTAGATTTAACAAATTGGCGAGTTTTCTCTTAGATCTATAGAGTGGCGAGTTTGAATATTAGCAAGGTTGTTTTTTTGGCGAGTTTCTCTTAGTTAAGAGTTTGGCGAGTTTGTCTTCCACACAATAACTTGGCGAGTTTCTATCGTGCTTAGATTTTTGGCGAGTTTGTGGCGGTTCAAGAACACCTGCGAGTTTCTTCTTTAGTGTTGAATAGTGGCGGGTTTTTTCCTGCCATATGATTGTTTGCGAGTTTGTCATTGGTCCAAGGTTTAAGGATATGTTGTGCGTTTAAGGTTTCATACTAGAATCTACGACCATTTAGGATTCTCTTAGTAAATTTTTGTTTGTGTATGCTTGTTACTCCCTAAGTATTTGATGTTTCTTGTGTGTTTCTATTGAATCTTACCAAGTATGGCTTAGTTAATTTTTGAGAGTTTCACATATAAATGCTTTTGTGAGTTTGCATTATTTGTATGTTAGGATCATATGAGTTATTCCTCTAACATGACATTACAAATTCTTGGATATCTTGGTAAATGATTTGTTTTGAGTCTAAACATGTCTCAAGGATCTCTTACAAGAAAAGACATGTATCCCATTGACGATGAACGCAATAATGTGCGCTTTCAAACTCTCGTATTGATTTCGAACAACTTCTATGCCATCCCGTGTCGATTATAGTGGAAATTCTTAAGAAGCACTTATGTCGGCATCTTGACTTTATCCTCAAGTGTCCACGAGATCTACTTACATCAATTCTGCATTCACTCAAGATAAGTAACGATTCCAACATCATGGCGATCAGTTAATGAGAACTCCATTCGAATTTGATGTTAGCATTCTTCGTCATGTTCTTCATCTTCCTCTTGAAGAAACAAAGACTAACTTCGCTTCATACCATCTCCATCGTTTCACAAATTGCATTATCTCTTGAAAAATGGGTTATGATGAGTGCGTCTCAACCCTTGTCAACGATTCGATGTAAACCGGAAATTCATTCCCCAACCATGGTTATCATTGTATACCATACCGGTCATTGTGTTCTGAGGAAAACTACCGGCCATGAACACCTCGCTTGGAACTTCAAAATCTTTTGGGGTATCATTAATACACAACACCTTGATTATGCACAGCTAATGCGGAATGATATGATCTATCAAGCACCGGTTTACCAATAAGAAAGGGCATAAAATTCCATTTGCTCGTTACACCAAGCTTCTTATTGAATACTTCATGCAAGTAGATCCAAGCATCGACAAGCGAATAACAAGTGGTGATCGATTATCATACTACCATGGATCATGTGCTTAAAAGCTGTTAAGTTCAAAACACTAGCACAACAAACAAAGGCTTAAGAATTCTGACCGCCTCTTTAATGATGGCATCAAGTACTACCGCTACGGGGACTATGATCAAGCGTAAGCGAAGCAGTTGGAATTATTTCCGACAAACCTAAAGGTAGAAGAAGGAAATCCACCGCCAAAACACAAGCAAACCTGGCGATTGATGAAGTTGTTCTTTGCGGAAGAACAAGTTAGTCATCACGACAAAGATGATAACCCAACGACACTCAAAACTTATCCGAGTGAAACAAGATACAGGTACTGAGACGAGTAGTAAAACTATTAGTCGTCAAACTCAATTACTTCAATCTCCTCGCACTCACGAAAACGAGCAATCACGAAGAAAACATTGGCTATCACCAAGCGTCATCACCAAAATCGATCTTGAAAGGTTGCGAAGCGGGGTGAAGGATCAGGTTCTAAGGTGATTTCTAAACAACTTCAACAACCTATGAATGAATCGGAATCTTCCGAATCGGATAACTCAATTTCTGCAGCACACTCTTCATCCAAAGATGAATCGGATCAATTTACGTCGATAATGAAGAATCTGTCAACAATGATGAATCTGAGAATGATGATTTTGATGATGTTTTCGTTGATAAACCACATTTGGAAGGTGACGCTCATAACCAACAACCACTAACAAAACCCTCCAACATCCTCCGATCAGCAATCAAGACGAATGTTCCTTCCAAAACCACCTTTAAGATCGGGCTCCCTTCCGACAAACATCCAAGCAACCGAGAAAGATAAATTTCAAGACATTCAAGCACGGCTCACTTCTTCAAACCCAAGTTGAGACACAACAAAAGCAACTTCAGAACAAAATCAACGGCTTGAAGTTTCCATTACCTGAGCAGATTGAGGAAATCCTTAAACAGGTTCTTCCTACAGAGGTCAAGAGTTGCATTAATGAAGTTCTACCATTGGCATTACGCACATATGTTAAAACAAGCTTCAGGTTGTAGCCACTCATCTTCAAACACACCGATAACCCTTGAAACAAAACCTTTAGCGTTGCTGTCGTTGATCTCAAAAGTCAACTTCGGAGAAGATAATGATGATGATGAAGAAGTGGAACCGAGGCGCTCTCAAATCCATGAAGAGGCGATAAGAAAAAGTAATATCGCATGGGCAAAGATATCCCGCCGTAAACAGAACGGATGATAAAGATGATGAGTCACGTCCACGCGACAAACGTTCCAAATTCACTGCAGTCATCTTGAGTTTTCAAACCACTTCTCATGATATTTCACCGAAGATGAAATTCAACCACAATCTTCAATCAACCTCCACAACAGAGTCTCTCCAAGTCATATCCCACCATTCAACATGCAACAAGATGATGCACCGAATGGATTGACTCTTCCACGACTTCGGTTTGGCCGGTTTGAAGATATGGATGATGCTCATCCAGAAGATGATCTTCCTAATGAAGCTTCCATTGTGGGTTTCACAAAGAATTTGAAAAAAGATCATGTAGGTGCAGAAACTTCAATTGTCTCACATTGCCACTATTACCGCGGCAGGGGTTTACACAATTTAAGACTTCCACCACTTCAAGGCTTCAATTTGAATACAATCTTAAGGAAGTTGCACGAGCAATGTCTCGAAACATTACTTGGGATGTTTCGCGCCTCGGTGCTCCCAAAACGTTCAAGTTTCATGACTATTCTCAACCTTTACCACTCATGGGTCATACTTACAATCTCAAGGTACCCACACCTTATTTCTTTAATCATGATTTAGAATATCGATGTATGGAAACACGATCCAGAGAAACGGTATGCAACATCATTGTCTAAGTTTCATGCTTTGCGGTTTTCGAGGAATGGAGGAAGAAGTTCTTTGCGACTTGTTTAGTTCTTGGTTGTTAATTATAATGACGCGAGAACTTGGCATCTTCCACGCCTAAAATCGTAAATGGTTTTAAAAATGGCGCTCACATTCACCTCCAAGCACAAAGTGTGTTATAACCACCGGATCTTGTCCATTAAAAGTGCAGAGATTATGGATAAATACGGGTTTTAACTTTTAACTAACATCAAGGTTAGCGAGGCGACGCGAGTAAACTTTCAACGAAGGCGACTACGAGGTTTGAACCTCAACGATATCGAAGATATGTATCTTCTCAAAGTTCAATGAAAACTTGAGCATCTTCCAGGAAGCTTACAATATGATATCTTCAACTCAATCCTCATTTTTATCCGCAGTCTTGTCATTAAGTCAGGAGTTGAAGATCTTCATCTTGGTGTTGAAAGTTATCAGAAACGTCTGAATCTTACCAAACATCTCCAACCACGGCATTTATGACCGAAACCGTATTCATTCACCACAACACCATTTGGATTACACTTCATCAGGAACAACATTGTCAAATTCATGGGATACGAAGAAATTCACAAGTTGATGATGATCGTTGACAGTAAAGGTTGAGCTTGTCAACATTCTTGAAGATACGGCGAGAAAACAACGGCGGTTGCGGAACATGACTTGGAAGAGAAGCGATGTTAAGCAAGCTGAAAAGTTTGTCAAGAAAATTGATTAACGACTCAAGTTCCGAGTTCAAATGCGCCGACTTGAAGGCTATGTTGGAGGAAGAGCAAGGTTCGAATATCTTGGCGTTTAAATCGACACAGATGAAATACTGCTGCTTAGTTAGTTTTTGAACATTCTGGAACATTTAAACATCTATATGCGTAATAACTCTAACTCTTTACTTTCATTCGTATGCTTATATTAATTGATTATGTTTTTCGTTAAAACCTTGAGCTCAAGTTTTTACAAGCACAACAAATCGATAATATGTTTTTACCACCAATAATAAGCTGTTTCAAATTGACTCAAGAAGGCTATCTCTCGAATATACTTCCATATTTGAGGGGAGTACTTTTGTTCAACGAAAACAAAATCTGATTCCACGAAAGGACCCTGGCACATTTCATTGCCTCAATCCTAATTAAAGGAGCAAAAGCTTCTTAACGTTTGTAACATAAAATCTTTGTTCAAAATCAAATATTATTGAAATCCGTTTCTTCCCAAAGGAATTTCAAACACCTCAAAAAGCATATTTTAATCAACATGTTTTTCAAAAACAACATTCATATGTTATTTTGAGGGGAAAATGTGATTAAAATGTTGATCGAGGAAGTTATGGAATCTCATAGCGTGCTCGACTCGAATATCACCAATGAATGCGATCTTTGAATGTCACAAATCGAAAAGATTTGTCTTCCAAGACTTATCTTAGTAGAATGTACCAATCCGAGACACTCTTGATTGACATGAACTTTGGCGGGTCTAACCTCCTTTTCAAGGAGAGTTTACATCTTCAAGGTAGTTATTAGAGCTAGTTGTCACCTAAAGGCTGATAATGGAACTCTTTAACTATACAACGTAACAGTGTCCGCTGAGGAATTGTCTATCAAGAGTCGATCAATTCAAAAGTGCGAACTCTTCCCGCTCTGTGCAGATTTCAGTCAAAACACATAAGCACATGTGGAGGGGAGTATTTCGAAAAACCAAAACTCTCAAGGTGTTAGCAAAACATGGTTTTCATCATAAACATATTGAGAGATTTTTCAAGAAAAGGTTTTGTGGCAACATAGGATAGTCATGGAGTTAAAAGGTGACTAAGTTTAGGAATAAGCGTCCTATGATCCGCGAGGCGGGAGGATCTTCAAGGACATCACAAATAGTTAATATCTAGAAGTCCTTAGGTATGATTTAAAAGGAAAAAATGAGAATCGGAGAAAGAAGGAGTTGAAGAATTAAAAAGAAAAGTTAAAAGAAAAAGGGTGAAAAGAAATAGCCCTCCAAATTATTCAACTTAGGGGCAGAATCCGGGTTCAATTCATATGCTCTTGGTTGTCACAAGATGACACCGTATTGAAGAAAAAGTCGTCATGGACCCGGTGGCGCAAGCTAAACCTTCTAAGCCACTCAAGTTCTCTTAAAAGAGCTTGTTTCATTCTCATAGGGAACCCTACGTAATCTATCGACTCTCTCTTAGAGATTGTTGGTATTGAAGAAGACCCTCTCCTAGTCTCCGCTTAGGAAAATCAAAAGCGCACTAATTGAGTCTAGAGCCATGAGATTCATCAAAAAGATCTCTTAGGAACACTTAAATATTTCATCACTTGTTGTTCAAAATAATAAGGACACAAGTGACATTTTTTCGAGAGTCCCACGCAGATCTTAGCAATCCGAGAACATTCATGAGGATTCACATGTGTGATCCTCGGTGATTGAATGGAAATTCTGCCGAGGTTCACATCAAACGATACGGCAAGGCGTCACCGGTAACTCCTTGTGGGTTACGCAGTGCGTCTCAAACGGTCTACAGTCATGGGGTGATGCCGGTATACCTCAACGACTCATCCGAGCTGTAGGTGTATTTCGATACATCACGTTATCTCACTGCGGACTCGGTTCGAGAACGGCTGTGAGAATTAGAGATGTGTTTTCACACTATCTTTGTTAATACTCTCGAAGTTCAAACTTGTAAGTCTTTATTATTTCTAACCCATGTTTTATGTTTTCTTCTTATGGATGCTCACGGGTGGAAAAGATCGTATGAGACTCTTCACATGCTCATACCAACATCAACACAAATTGAAGTTCTCTCAAAAGGCAAAGAAAAATTCAGAAAGATTCTACATCAAAGTCAAAGAATCTGCAAAGTTATGAGATAAAGATCAAAGTTAAAGAATGAGAGCTTCAAATATATGAATCACAAACTTCATCGAGTATGATGAGCATCTGGAAATGACTTTCATCACTAACAACAAAGATGTTGATAAAAGGATTTCACGATCACAACAACAAGACCAAAGAACAAAGATTCAAAGAATCAAAGACGTCACAAGCTATGAACGCCAAAGAAGTTCAAGACGTCAAACGACCTAAGCAAGACAACAAATGATGACCAACCCTTAGGGGAGATTGTTAGGAACATGTTTTATTATCAAGTGTAGGTCATTTCATTTGTAATAGGTCGTTAATAATTATGGTTTATAAATGTTTGTAATTAGTTTCTCAACTCATGTAGTAAGCCCCATGAGCGTGATAGAAGGTTCTTCTAGAACCAGGGAAACTCCTACTTATGTAAACATTATAAATACCCCTCCCTAGAAGGGAGAGGGTTGTTGGTTCTAATTGCAATTATCATTTTCATTAATCATTCATTAGTTCCTTCCACTTTCTCTCACTAAAACTTTCTCTATCTAGAAATACATATTGTTGTGATAATATGGTGACCTAACAAAATATCTAAAAAAATGAGAGCTTTATTTATTTATTTATTATATGTCTTATATATGTTGTCGGTTATCTTTGAAAAACTTGCTATATATTTTAAGTCTTCCCATTCTTTTGTCATGTGTTCATTTGTTTCTCTCCATTGCTTAAATGAGGATGGAAGAAACGCATGGTGGAGCTCGCTCTATTACACAAGGTTTTTGCTTTCCATTTTCTTGTCTGCTTTTTCTCATATACACACACACTTCTATTCCAGCGACAATAACAACAACACCAACAACAAAACGAAACTTGCAAACGTAACACACCAACACAAAAACACATAGTTAAGATTAAAAAAAAAAAAAAGAAAAAAAAAGTTGTTAGAGTTTTACCTTCGTCGTGCAAACGACAAGGTGATGTTTGACGAGTCATGGCGAGGCGGGGCGGTATGGTGGCGAGGCATGGCGAGCTTGCCATGTCACCACGGCGAGTTGTCAAATGTCATAAACACCCCTTAAACTTTACAAACCTACAAACCAACAAACCTATGAAGTAGTTTTTTAAGTTTAAACTCATTAACTTTTAAAATTTAACATTTTTCTAACTTTCTTAATATAACACTTTAACCCCTAAACTCATTAAAATCTATACCTTTACCCCTTGCTTTATATTTGAATACCTCACTAAGTTTAATAATGCACATTAAAGTCTATACTTTGCATCATTTCCAAACACTTTTTATCGTAAAAACACATTGTTGCTTCATCTTTATTTCAAACCTGCAAAATAAATGTTTTTCTTCCGGTGCAACGCGTAGGGTTGCAGTACACTATTTTACTTTTTCGTATTTTTTTCCCGCAAGAAATAACACCTTAAAAAACACATATGTTTAATTACACAATCCATAAATTTTATCTAATTTCACTTACTCGACACTCATATATACGAAAAAATATATACTTTTACACTGATATACATAATCACCGAACAAAAGCCGGCTTTTTTTGTTTCATTTAGGTCATTCAATGCATTTGCTAACAAATCTCATATTCCAGAAACTCACTTTACTTCCAAGTTGTCAAAACTAAACATAAGTTCTAAGAAAATCTCATAACCATATTACATACACAACAACTTGAATCCGAAGTCATACGTTGAATTTAATTTCTTAGACAACCAAAACAATGTTTGGATATTTAGTATTATCAAGCATCTAAAATGATATATATATCCTCAATTACTCATAACTACTTTGTATTCTCATCGGCAACCATGTGAAATGTGACGCTTGACGATCAAAACACTTGATAAGAAGAGACAATTAGCGGATTCCAAATATATTATCTTGTGGTTAGAAGGATAAAAATGACTCAAAAAGTTAGCAATACACAATATTACGTAACAGCAAGACACAAGTTAAACAAGCATTTTTTGATAACTTAAGTAACTTTGCACAAAAATACATGAGATAATTTACAGAAAAGTTGTTTACAGGGGAAAGGGAACACCATGCTTGATGCCACAAAACTCAAGTAGAATAGTGCTAGCTTTTTTATGCATAACTGATTTCAAAACTACGACAAAAGAAAAGAGGATTCGCATTATTATTATTAAACTTTTCTTGATAGCCACAAAAATGGAAAAATACAAGTATAATGCATCTCTTGATCCGACGAACTTTAAATAGAAAACATTATATTGCATTGCATTGTTGAATGTCGAATATTATTATTCAAATTTTCTAAATTATTACCAAGTGGGAGATAATTCAGTTTTTGAAAAGTGAAATGAAGAATAAAATGATGAATGCACATGGATGATTGGTAGATACCAGGAACAAAATGACAATTGTGGACCTAAAAGCCGCTATTTCATACAGTCATTGTGTATTATGATATAAGTTAACAGCAATACTCTCCCTTGAAACCTTGATTTTGTGCAAGTTTTTTGGTGTCGACTCGCCTCTCAAGTACCTAGCCGTTTTTGGATGTCGACTGACCTCTCAAGTACCTAGCCTTAGGATTGAACCCACGATCGATTTCTTCAAAAACCTTTATTGAACGGTCAATTAGACGTTTACTGTTTGAGATTTGGGTAACAATTATTCTAATAAGTTTTCATAGTTTTTTCATATACAACCAAGTTATAGATTATAGATGCTTTTGTAATTATTTTTATTTATTTTTTTTACCATTTGTACAATGTAGCAAACTGGAGTACTTATATCATGATTTGATGATCATGCTATGTGAAACACTTTATGTATGCCATGATTCTTAATTGTCAAATAATACGACACGTATACATTGTTGGATATCTAGTAGCAAAATCAGCCACAAGACAATTGATAAATGAGAAACGCAAAATAAACGAGAACCTAATAAGATAATAAGAATTCTAGTGGGTCACATACTCGCATGGTTATGCTAGGCCACACGCTGAGACCATACCCAAAACCTTACGCCTGGTGCTCATCCAAAACCTTCACTAACCGAGTATCCGGGTTTAAACAGGCTCGACACTCAACATAATACCAAACAAAACATTTTGTCCCAAACTTGTGTGTATGAGTAAGTGAAATCACCATAAGAATTCACATGATTTTGTTGTTCTGTTTATTTTTTTGAAAAAAGTGGTCATGACATGCTTGATAACTACAAGAGCTAAAAAGTATGTAGCATGGTGACAATCTACTAGGGGAGTTGAGTAAGTTAAATGTTATCCAACATGGTGTAGGAATGAGGATTGGTCTCATTTTTTGGTCCACAAGCCGTACAGTTGAGTTAATCAAGACGCATGAAACCTATTTGTTCACTAGTCCACACATATCATAAGATGGGATAGGATCCTCTCAAGTTATAAATAACTTGATGGATCAAGTTAAGTAATTATCAACCATTGGATTAAATCCAATGGCTCAAATTAAAAGAACATGAGATGATTTAAGCCATTGGATTTAATCCAATGGTTAATACTTACAACTTGATCCATCAAGTTACGTATAACTTGAGAGAATCCTTTCCCTCATAAGATAGCTACCGTAATCGAATTTCATTTTACTTCCCGTAAACCAAACACTTGACAGATTTAAAATATTATAAATCTTTTAAAAAAAGTATGTGAATCAAACTCTCATTTACATGTACTTGTAAAGTCAATTAAAAGGTTGAGGAATTAAACAATTAAAAAACTCTCTCTTCATGGAGGAGTGGAAGAACGTTTCGGCTCGCCGGAACAAAGGTAGACAAAACAACAAAAAGGAAGCAGAAGGGGCGGGGGATGTGACCAAGTTTTTTGTATCTAACATCCCTAGCGGGTGTACTCCTTGGGAAGTTTCGGAGTTTTTTTGATACTATGGAGAGGTTGTTAGTTCATACATCGCTAGGAAACAGGACAAAGAATGGAAAAGGTTCGGGTTTGTATCATTTAGAAAGATAAAAGAGGTACAGGAGTTGGAAAAAAGAATGAATGGAGTCAAGATGGGGCAAAGCAAACTGAGAGTTAACATTGCAAAGTTTTCAGTTGAGAATATTGGGTTAAAGGAGGTGGAGGAACGAGTTGGTAGGAAGCAAGAAAAACCGGGTAGGCAGTTTAGCAAGGTGCAAGAGAGACAAGGAATGGAGCAGCAGGATAAAGGGTTAGGGCAAGCTTGTCATACTCATTCAGGGTTATCATTTAGGGCCGTCCTAAGTGGGAAACAAGATGGGATAACAGGTGCTCAAGTGGAGTCTCTTTGTAAGACCATTATCGTGCCGAAAAATGTAGTAGCTTACCATGAGGTTAAAGGAAAGGCGCTAATTGGTAGAGCTATTGATTTGAAGACGCTTACGTGCTTGAAGGAGTTGCTATCTGAAAACATGGTACGAAGGTTGGACATTGTGTACATTGGAGGGCTATCGGTTATCTTTGAATTTTTATGAGGAGCTGGATTCAGTGGAGCTTAGATTGAACAAGGAATCATGGGGAAAATGGTTCTCGGTATTGGATTGTTGGGTAGGCCAAATGCTGGCTTTTGAACGAGTAGCTTGGCTTAAAATTCATGGGGTACCTGTCAACATAGCAACTAACGAAGTGTACGACGACATTGCTAGCAAATTCGGGAAGGTTATCCATCCATCTCAACTCAGTCTTAAGGACGGTGACATCTCGGTTAGTATTGTTGGAATTCTAGTAGGTGATGGTATGAAAATTAATGATTCTGTGAACCTTCGGTGGAAAAATAAAATTATTAGGACGTGGATATCGGAGGTGGAAGGAACATGGGATCCTGAATGCGTAGGATCGATTGGTAAAAGGGAAGTGGAAGCGACTGCCTTTCCTGTTGAGAGCCATGGTGAAAATTTGCCGGCGAAGGGGCAGGAGTCGAAATTGGGAGATGAGAAGGTGGTAACCGAAGAGTTGGATGACATCATGGAAGAAGGAGAATTTAGAGAGACGTTGCATGGGGAAGGTGGAGATGGTATAAATGTGCATGGGGTTTCTCACTGTACATTCAATGATAAAAGGGGCAGTTTGTCGGGTATTGAAGGGGAAGCAGAATCTGAGAATAATATCCAATTGTTTAATGCTACATGTTTAAATGGGCTTAAGCATAAAAGGAGGCCCAAAGTTAAAAGTAAAAAAAGGGGTCAAAGGGTCCATGGGTTTTCTTTAAGTTCGGTTGGGGTAAACCGGCCCAAAAAAAGTGTAGATATGAGGATAGTGATCCATTTGATTTGGATAGGTTTATCGGTATAATACACAATAAGGGGAAGGAAAAAGGGGATAGGGATATCAGGTGTTGTGAGATTGAGATTCAAAGTGTTGATGAAGGAGCTTTTGACCTCAATAAAGAGGCGGACGCTAACGAGACTATGGAGGCGAAGGAAAATGAAGGAGGAGGTGGAGAGGAGGCATTGGATAAGGGAGAAAAGGAGGGTATTCACTTGGAGAAGGAACTGGAGGAAACGGTGAGAATAGGTGCTATGTTGGGTGTGGATTTAGCCAACCATGATGGGTTGGTTAGGACTTCCATCGTTAATGAAGGTAACAATGATTTGGTAGTATGAATTTTCTTTCTTTAAACGTTAGAGGGCTTGGAGGTTTGGAGAAAACCCCTTGGCTCAATAAGTTGAAGAGAGAAAACAGGGTGGACTTTTTGGTAGTTCAAGAAACTAAAGCTGTAAATGTTTCGAGATTTGAGGGGAATAGTATTTGGGGTAACGAAAGCTATGGTATGGAATTCGTGGGTTCTACGGGTCAGTCAGGGGGATCATTGAGTATGTTGGATAAGGGCAAGCTCTCGGTGGATTCGTTGTTAAAGGCTTGCAATTTTATTCTCTTGTCGGGTCGCTTGAAAGGTAGTAATGAGCTTATCAATATTTTGAACGTTTATGCGCCCCAAAGTGTTGTGGATAAGAAATCGTTGTGGGACTCTATCGAGTCGGTGTTATCATCTTCGGGAGGTATGTGGGTCGTTGTGGGGGATTTCAAAGCAGTCCGGTTTCCGGAGGAAAGATTAGGGTCGGTTTTCAAGAATGCGTGTGCTAGGAATTTCAATTCTTTCATCCACAATACCGGTTTGCAGGAGTATGTTATGAAAGGTAGGAAGTTTACGTGTATCTGGGAATTTGGAAAGAAATTGAGCAAAATTGATAGAATGTTGGTTAGCAATTGTTTCTTTTCTAAATGGCCGGATGCATGCTTGAGGGCGTTACCGGGTACATACTCTGATCATTGCCCTTTATTGTTGTCTACGGTTTCTAAAAACTTCGGGCCGAAACCTTTTAGAGTCTTTAATTCGTGGTTACTAAAGGAGGGGTTTGAGGAGGCGGTATGTTCGGGGGCTAGAGTCGAAGATGTAGTAGCTCCTCCGGATGCTATTTTAATGAAGAAGTTTGGTCAGATTAGGGAAAGCATCAAAAGGTGGAAGGATATTATGTTGGCCAAGGAAGGAGCGAAGGAGGAGGAGGCGAAAGCTGAGATAGAGAAGTTGGAAGTTACGATGGATTTAAGGGGTCTTTCGGAGGAAGAAGAGTGGATATATGCGGAAAGTAAAAAGGTGTTAAAAGAGTTGGAGGTTAATAAGCAAGTGGATTTGAAACAAAGGTCCCGGGTTAGATGGGCTCTCGATGGAGATGAGAATTCTAGGTTCTTCCATGGTATTGTGAATTGTAGAAAGGCGAGTAATGGGATTCCGGGTTTGATGATACAAGGGAGATGGGTGGATAAACCCGCTTTGATTAAGAAAGAGGTGTTTGGATTTTTCAGGAAAATATTTTTGGAACACTACCCGGCTCGGCCAAAACTTCATTGCTGGAATATTAAACAATTGGCAGAGGAAGATTTGGTGAGCCTAACGGTGAGGTTTTCTGTTTCTGAAATAAAAGAAGCGGTTTTCGGTTGTGGGGAGGATAAGGATCCGGGTCCGGATGGGTTTAATATTAGGTTTGTAAAAAGGTTTTGGAAGTTATTCGAAAAGGACTTTGTGGATATTTTGGAGGATTTTTATAGCAGAGGTGACATTATTAAGGGATGCGGTTCATCTTTTATTACGCTTATCCCGAAAAGTCGTGACGCAGTCGATCTTAATGACTTTAGGCCGATTAGTTTGGTGGGGATTATAAGTAAGACCATTTCGAAGGTCTTAGCTAACCGGCTAAAGAGAGTTCTAGGGAAGGTGATTTCCAAGTCTGAGTCGGCTTTTCTTAGAGATAAGTTCATCCTAAATGGGCCTTTGATCATCAATAGTCATTACGTGGTGCAAAAGGAACAAGAAACAAACCTTTATCCTTAAAATTGACTTCGAGAAAGCTTTTGATAACGTTAACTGGAACTTTGTCATTGATACGTTGGAACAGATGGGTTTTCCTCAGGTTTGGTGCTCATGGATCAAAGGCATTCTAAGGTCGGCTAGATCGTCGGTGTTGGTTAATGGCTCCCCGACATTTGAGTTTCAGTTCGGGAAAGGGATGCGCCAGGGTGATCCGTTATCGCCATTCCTTTTTCTTATTGTCATGGAAGCGTTATCTTGCCTGTTAAATAAGGCTCAGGAGGAAGGTTTGATTAAAGGCATATGCACGCCTTATGGTGGGCCCGTTATTTCTCACCTTCTTTTTGCGGATGATGCTGTTATCATCGGGGATTGGTCAGAGACATGTCTTGATAATGTGGTTAGAATTTTGAGGTGTTTTTATTTGTGCTCGGGGTTAAAAATTAATCTAGCAAAGTCTTGTCTTCATGGGATTGGGGTGAGCGAAGAGGAGGTTGTAGAGAAAGCTAAAGTTGTGGGTTGTCAAGTCGGGACGCTCCCGTTTAAGTATCTAGGCATTATGGTTGGGACTAATATGAATCATATCAATAATTGGAAGCCGGTGTATGATGTGTTTGAGGCGAGATTGTCTAGATGGAAGGCGGATTGCTTATCGATTGGGGGGAGAGTTACGTTAATAAAGTCGGTTTTGGAAAGCCTTCCGGTGTATTACCTCTCGTTGTATAAAGCTCCATGTAAGGTCATTAAAGACTTGGAATCGATCATTAGTAGATTCCTTTGGGGAGGGTCGAAAGAGGTGCATAAGATCCATTGGGTGGCATGGGATGGAGTTTGTACTCCAAAGAAAAATGGGGGCCTCGGGTTGTGTAAGTTAAGGCTTATTAACGTGGCGTTATTAGCGAAGTGGGGTTGGCGTTTCAAGAATGAACGTGGTAGCCTTTGGGGTGAGGTGGTAGAGGCATGTCATGTGTCGAGTAGAAGCTGGGACTTTCTCCCTGTTCGCAAATCTTTGAACGGCGTGTGGAGTAACATAGTGAGAGTTTTGTCTAGAACGGTGGTGACTGGGATGCCGCTTAGAAGGTTTTTTAAAGGAAAGGTGGGGAAGGGGACTAAAATTTCGTTCTGGATTGACCCATGGTTATTGAATATTCCCCTGATGGAGGTTTGTCCCAATTTATTTCTGCTTGACGTGGATAAAAGGTGCAAGGTTAGTGACAGGTTGGAGATGACGGACGAGGGCTATGTGCATCGTTGGAAGTGGAAGAGGCCGGCTGCAGTGGTAGAGGTAGGGCCTGAATGGGAAGTGTTTTGCTCGTTGGTAGGTAATGCGTCTCTTTCTGATGCTAGGGACAGTTGGGCGTGGATAGGATTTGGCAAAGGTGTTTTTTCGGTTAGTGCGGTTAGAAACCAGATGTATCTTGACAAGGACTTCAGCAATATAGATGTTTTTGAATGGTGTAAATGGGTTCCGAAGAAATGTAACATATTTGGGTGGCGGGCGGAGATGGGTAGGATTCCGACTGCGATTGCGTTGAGGCAAAGGAACGTTCCGATTGAGGATGTTTCTTGTGTGCTTTGTGATAGTGCGGAAGAATCGGTTGATCATCTTTTTTCGGGATGCATCTTTGCTTCAAGGCTTTGGCAACATATTTCGTCGTGGTGTAAGGTATCAAACATATTATCGGGGAAGTCAAAGCTTTGGGTTTTCTTTGGGCTAAAAATAGAGCTAAGGTTCCGTTATTGTCTTGGGACAATTGGTGTAAATTTGTAATTATGTAATTGTCTTGTTGTTGGTGTGTGGCGCCCCGTTTTGTGGGTTGGCCGGTTTCTAATGAAGTTTACTTTTCAAAAAAAAATTAAAAGGTTGAGCCATGTCCTTTCAATTTTTGGACGGTGTACATTGCATGCATGTAGTTTAAGTCCTTACAACAATAGCAGCACTACGTAAGCCGTTAAAAATGAATCAGATAAAATATGCATGTTTCCATAAAATAAAATGGGAAAATGACTGTTTCTTTTTCAAGTTGCATGAAAAATTAAGGTGAGTTTTTTGACTTAGATTTATATGACATACCAAAGTATTCTCAGGCTGGTCATAATGGACTGGTTGCCCCAACCGGTTGAGGTGAGGTGAAGACCGGTTGCCCCATTGTGGGGGCTTCGGTTGTGTTCGGTTGACTAGCCAAAAAGGACGAACTAGGTTGCATACTCGACCGAGTTTAAAGCATCACATGTGGACAAAAAATCCAACCGTTTGGGATTAAAAAAAAAAAAAAAAAATTAAAAACTTTAACACTTTTACAACATTATAAATACCAACATCAAACACATTTTTAAACACACAATTCAAACAACTTCTCATAAACACTTTCAAACACATTTTGATAATTATGTCTTACGAGATATTTTTTAATTATTCGTCTTTCAACGAGGAAGAAGTTATGAGCGAGTTTACAGAGTTTATGGAATTTACGCAGTATGCTTGGGACGCTTACCAAGCTTCACTACCAAAGGCTCAACGAAACTACACGCCTATGGATCATGAAGGTGCTCATAATCGTTTAGTTGCCGCTTACTTCTCCGAAAAACCGTTGTATGACGAAAAAATATTCCGTCGGCGGTTCCGGATGAGCCGAGAACTATTCACCCGAATTGTTCGAGAGGTAACCAATTATTCTCCTTATTTTCAACAAACTCCTGATTGTAGGGGCGTACTTGGTATTTCCTCATTGGTCAAGTGTACTGCGGCAATCCGTCAATTGGGATCTTGCGGCCGTTCCTGATTCTCTTGACAAGTATCTGCAATTGGGTGCAACAACAGCAAGTGACTGTCTCCGTAATTTTTACAAGGTTATCATGGAGTTATATGGTGCTGAGTATTTGCGAAAGCCCACATATTCTGACCTTGAAAGATTATATGCTCATCACGAGCATAAGCATGGATTTCCTGGAATGATGGGAAGCATTGATTGTACAGGTTGGGAGTGGGAGAATTGCCCAAATAGTTTGAGAGGTCAATATGCTAGGGGTGATCACGAGCCACATCCATTCATTTTATTGAAAGCGGTCGCCTCCCAAGATTTATGGATTTGGCATGCGTTCTTTGGTGTCTCCGGGATGAATAACGATATAAACGTTTTACATTGTTTCACCGTTTTCAATGATATCAAATCTGGGAGAGCATCAGAACTTGAATTCGAGGCTAACGATATTGCTTACCAAAGGGGATATTATCTTAGTGACGGGATATATCCGGATTTGGTCGAACACGTTTGGAGAAACCGTAGAAATGCAGGTAATCAAGAGATTGAAGGTGAAGACGAAAGTGACGAAGACGTAACTGACGATGAAGATTTTTTGTGATGTTTTTAGTTTTTAATTAGTACCGTAATGTTTACGTTTTATTAGTTTAAGTTTTCAATTATTGTTGTAATGTTATTTATTTTTATTAATGAAGTTTAATTTTGTTTTTAAAAATATTTGAATTAAAAAAAAAAAAAAAAAATCTCAGGTCACCATTGTGGCAACTAGGTCGTCGTCGGAGAAAGAAAACTGATATGACAAGATCGACCCAGGTTACCACTGTGACTAGCCTCATGAAAGTTTTTAACATTTCGTATAGCCAACTCAGAGTGTATATTAAGTTTTGAGTTTTATCAGCTGACTTACCACTAAAATAATTTGGGTGACAGTTAAAAGGAGTCCATGAATAAAACAAAGCAAGACCGGTCAAATAAAAGCTTTGGAAGGAGGAATGTGGGACCAATGCAAGAATAAGATGGAGGGAGGGACACATGGTCCGAGCGGCGTGGCTCAGGCTACCTTTTCAGTGAATACGGTCCCGCCTCCCGAACCCAACTGCATCATCATCCGGCAAAGCGTGCTTCCATTGTCTCCCTAGTTTTGTACTCACCTTTGTCTTCAAGAAATGATACTTCTTATCAGTTATATTTCTACTTACCTCTTACTTTCAAGGTTGCTTAAATGTGAATAAACTGATGTTTTAGATGAAGAAAGAAAATAAGTAGAATACGCATGTCATATTTTTATATGGATATGGAGATAGTAGGCACAAAATATAAAAAGATATAGTAATGCTCCATAATATTACTATAAAACTTTATTTATGTATTTAATTCCTCCACACTTATTTACAAAATTAAGATTCCATTCTATAAGACTGGGTGTAATAAAGAGGCCCCCTAAGATCGTTTTCACCAACGCCATATCAACTTTCTTATTCTACGATCAACTTCACCACAAATTTAACACAAATATACCCTCACAAAAACCATTTAATAAACACATTCACACACAACAATTACACAACTTGGTCGTCTAAACGACCGCAACATCATATCACGCGTCTTCGAGAGTGTGCGTAATAAGCTACAACGCGTCTTCAAGTGCCAGCAAGGACGAAGACTTAGTCTTCTTTGCTATTATGCCCGGTCTAAGCAACAGTCGAGAAACACAACTAAAATACAAAACTTGTGTTACTGATCAGTTTATAATTATGTACTTGTGATGGTATGCAACTCATGTTCGACTAAATAAGTTTAACGAAACGATTATTTGTTGAAAATGTATTATAGATCACAAAGGAGTAAACATTACAAAGTATAATATCAAGTCTCCCACTATTTATACGTACAAGCATTGCTATACGCATATACCGTCTTATTATATCTGTTACCCACAAAAACATGACATATTGACATGTATGTTTATCTACTACTCTCTCATTACAAAAATTATTGTTCTCAGATAAAAAACACAAAGTTTAAAAAATATAGACTATTGGTTGTACTTTTTATCCAATGATATTTCATTTTTATTTTTCTAAAAGATTTTTTATTGATTAACTGAAAATGAAAATGAGACAATTATTTTAAGAAATCTAAAAAAAAAAAAAAAATCAATTAACTTTTTTTGGTACTAGGGAGTAATTTATTTCACTGTTTTTACCCAAAAAGCCATGTGATCAGTAGAGGATAAACCGACGCAAAAAACAAAAAATAAATATCAGTTTGCTAATGATGATATATATTCATGATGGCATGCCTTGCATATCATGCATGCATGGTCATGCATGCAAGAAGGAACTAGACGAGTTGGATTCCTTTATGGAGGAGAATGATATTGACGAAGCCGGTGCTTGGGCAAGGTACGAGTGTAAAAGAAAAATAGCGGAGATGGAGGACAGAAAAGTTAAAGACCTTCGACAAATTTCCAGATGCAAATGGAATATTGACGGAGACGATAATTCCAAGCTGTTCCATGGTCTTATTAATTGTAGAAGGGTGACCAACTCTATCCCCGGTTTAATGACTAACAACGGATGGGTGTCGAAACCCAATCTTGTCAAAAAAATTGCTTTTGATTTTTTCAGAGACAGGTTTAAAGAGAATTGGAGCATCAGGCCCACGTTCGAGGGCTTAATTCAAAACAAGCTTTCGAGCGAGAAAAGTTTAGAGATGGAAGCGGTTTTCTCCAAAAAAGAAATCAAAGATGCTGTTTTCGATTGCGGAGGGGAAAGGGCCCCGGGCCCCGACGGTTTTACCTTCAAATTTCTCAAAAGATTCTGGACGTTTTTTGAAGACGATTTTGCTGGAATATTCCAGAATTTTCATGAACATGGGTCTATAAGTAAAGGTTGCGGGTCTGCCTTCATCCTTTTAGTTCCAAAAGTTAAAGATCCAGTTAGTTTAAGCGAGTACAGGCCCATCACGCTTATTGGCCTCATCAGCAAAGTCTTATCCAAGGTTCTGGCCAATAGGCTTAAAAGGGTGGCAGGTAGTTTGATATCCGAGCAACAGACGGCCTTTGTTAAAGACCGGCTTATTCTTGACGGGCCCCTGATCTTGAACGAAGTTTTCAATTGGGCCAAGAAGAACAATGAAGACTTTCTTTTTAAGGTGGATTTTGATAAGGCGTTACAACGTCAATTGGGGTTTTCTTTTGAACGTGTTGTCTCAAATGGGATTCTCGGAAAAATGGTGCGCGTGGATTTTCGGGATCGTATCCTCAGCTAGGTCGGCTGTTTTGGTCATTTCCTACTTTCGGTTGTACGAAAGGCCTCCGACAAGGGACCCGATTCCCCTTTTCTTTTCTTATTTGAGAGGGTAAGAAGAAAGAGAGGTATGTATTCCCATATGGGCCCTCTTTGACCCATCTCCTTTATGCGGATATTGCATCTTTATTGGGAGTGGAGTAAGAAAAATGTAGAGTCGGTCATTCGATTATTGATGTTTTTCTTATCTCGGGCTTAAAGATATAAATAAGTCTATTCTCATGGGAACAGGAGTCGAGACTAGTGATCTCCAGGCAATGGTTTTGGCTAAGAAAACGGTGCCCCTCCTTTTGATTACTTGCATGGGTAGGGTGAAAAGTTGGGATTTCATGGTCGAAATCTTCAAAAGCGATATCAAATTGGAAGGCCATTTCTATAGAAGGGTGAATTATAAAGGCCGTTCTTGAAAGCCTTCCTACTATTTCTTCTCTTTGTATAAAGTCCTTCGAAAGTAATTAATGTTTTAGAGGGCACCTGTGGGGAGGCTCGGAAGATACAAAGAAAATTCATTGGGTTGCATAATAAATTCCATTAATAAAGAGGCCTTGGTATTCATAAGGGCAGAATCAACGATGATTTCCAAATGGTTGTGGAGGATAGAAACGAACCGACGGGCCTGTGGAGAAAGAGTTATTGATGCAATTCACTAAGAGAAACTGGTATGCGCTTCCCTTCAAGTCTTCTCTTGCGAGTGGTGCTTGTGAAAGTCATCTATCGATAATCTAGTCTAAGTGTGGAGATGGTAGGAATGTACGTTTCTGGCTAGACCCTTGGTTGAAAACGAACCGCTAAGACGCTGTTCTTTTGATATAGAGGCCTGGTTGACGAGCTGAACCACCACGACACTGAGGCTGATGACCTTTAAACGGGGAATGGATAGATGGGAATGGATTGGGAAGGAAGGCAAGACGCTTCAGCGCTCGAGGAATAAAAGATTTCTTGAGAAGTAACGTGGGCAACAACAACAGGCTGGTGCATAAAGGATCTAAATGGATACCCACAAAAGTTTACTTGATTGGGAAGGATTCTTGCTTTGAGAATCAGGAAGTGTGTTTTCGGCTCGACATTGTGTATATTTTGTGGGCACGAGGAAGAGACCAGCGACCACCTATTCTGTGGCTTTGGCTTCGAGGTGTGGCTGCGGGTTAGTAATTGTGCAAATGCCCACCTATCTTTCTGTTTTCTCCAAAGATATCCTCGAAACCCACAAGTGGGGAAGGTATCTAACAGGTTTTTAAGGCTGCGCGAGGAAGATTGTTCAAGACATTATGACTTTCAGTTTTCATAATAGTCGAACCACTCTGTAAGCCTTGTATAGTTTAGTTTTAGTTTGTGTGTGTTAAGTCAACAAAAAGGTAATACTTCCTCATAGCGCCTATATGGTTACTTATGCATGCACCATCATAGCATATGGAACAATGAGGTTTTAATGTTTTATCCTTATGTTCAAGATGACTCTCCAATTGTCCATTGTGGTATCTGTCCCCTTCATACCCTGCTTTCCGTTATTCTAAAGTAACACTATATTATTTGGTTGCCTTTGAGATAAGATATGTATTATAATAATAATTAAGAATCTAAATATCATATTAATTGTGTTGAGTGGTTTTTAAGAAAATGTCACGCATAGTTACAAAATAATAGCCATGAAAATCAAATTTGTGTGTCACCAAGGGTATAATAAAGAGAGGTGATGCTAGGAAAGCTTGATAGTCTTTTACTTGATAGTCTTTTTCTATACTCACTTCTTAGAAAAGGCCGGAGGTTTTTTGAAAACAACTTCTTTACCTTTGGATAAGGGTAAAGTTATCTTAGTTAGCATCAACAGTTATAAGCACACGATAAAGTCGATCTTAATATGATTTTATTACAACAATTGGTAGATTATTACACCATCAAAAACACAATAATTTAAGATGTTGATTTTGCCTAGGGCATAAGTGATCGTGGATCCTATAAAGTTTTCTTTGGGTTTTAAAAGTGATCAGATAAATCATGAAAGATGTCTCCATAAAAGAGCTTTGGCTAACTTATATAAAAAGGGATTGTCTAACAGCAGGTCTTGCCGAGGCCTTTGGTAAGGTTAAAAGGACTACAAAACTGAAAAAATATTTTTTTATTGAAAAAGTGTGGGTCCTTGGATTTTTAAATTATTTTTTCGGTATTTTTTTGTGGGTCCTCAGCCTTCTTAACCAGGTCTTGCAAGGCCTAGTTAAACAATCCCATATAAAAATAGAAAAAAAAAGGCAATGATGGAGGTGTGTTGGGGAATTTCTTTATTGCACAAAATTTGAACTTGATTGGACAGAAAAGAAAAAGGATTTGTTTTGTATGTCTCCAACACGGCTACGTTTCTTTTTATTTTTGAATTAAGTCACTTATAAGATGTAGTGGGTCCCTTCTCTTGTTTCCATTGGTTGGGGAGGCCACTCCTTTTAATTCTTTGGTGATACAGATGTGCTAAGAGAAATTAAGCGGACCAATGATAAAAGAAAGACAATTAAATATTTTTGGCCCACCCATATGGGCATTGAGACATACTAAAAAGAAAAAGAAACGGCTTCAAAAAATGCCTAGATTTCTGCGTTTTATAATTCCACTTTGATGTGTCTGATCGAAAAGAAAATACGTGACTCTTATGTAATTTTATATATTCAATGTTTTTTAGTTACAAACTAAAAATCATCTTGTGATGAATAATATCAGTAACTTTTTTTGTACGTATTTTTAATTAATACAGTAGTTAAATAAGTTGGAGCTTTTCTATATATAAAAAATAAAAGTTTAAACAAACTAGATTTCGAGGAATGGTCAATGAAGACAATCTTGCATCTGGGATATGGGAGTAAGTTTTATTTATATTAGTCGAGTTGCGAATATGATTTTTAGTCGGGTTACTTTAACTGAGTTGCGGGTGGGGCGGAGTCAAAAAGTTTTACTTGAAAGAGCACGCTTTGATAAAATTTTAGAAATACACTACAAATTGATTTTTAAGGGGCAAATTACAAAAAAGCTAATTATTTTAGAAAATTTACATCACAATTTTTTCCGCTATTAGAGCACCCCCCCCCCCGGTCCCTCATGTCTCCGCCCATGGTTGCAGGGTTCAATAGGCGAGTGATGGGGTTGTTTCAGCATTATCAGGATGTAGCCATGTCGCACGTCTCGGGTTGATAAATAAACTAACAATATGTAAGTTGATATTTTAAGTATCTTTTAAAGCTCTATCATACTATCTTATAAAACACAAAGACATTTTTGGACATTAAATGTCTTAAAATTCAGCATTACAAATTTTATTATCTAAAGTACAAGTAATCTAAACACCAATGTTTTAAAAACCGTTTTTTTTATTGACCCGGTTTAGTCACCGGTTCAACCGGTTGAACCACCGGGTTGAACCGGTTCTATACATATATATACTCTTTCTTATATTTAATAATTAGTATTGCATGATCTAATAATTTATCCGTTTTTATTCATACATTCGATTAAACCGATGAAGAAGATTGAGACTATACCAACAAGTTTTGCTTTTTAAGTCTACATCCATAAAAATATAGCCAAAATTTTCAAGATGATTCTAAATTATAAAATGATTTATAGTAAAACTATATTAATTGATGATTTTAAGATCATATATAACTATAATTTACTATTTTAATTTTTTTTAACAAACATTAGTTATCATCATTTTAACTTTTCAATTAAACTTAGAAAAGTTAATGGAACAAAAATCATTTTGTTAAATTTTTTGATAAAAAGTCATGACCCGGCCGGGTTTATCAAACCGGGTCAACTCGGGTCAACGAAAAACCGGCGGTTCAATCCGGTTTTCAACCATGCAAAAACCCTGTCCTATCCGGCCCGGTCTCCGAACCGGTTCTTGGTTCAACCGGTTGAACCGGCCGGGTCAAACCGGGTTTTAAAACATTGCTAAACACAATTAAACATTTAATGGCTTAAAATTCAGCATTACAACTAACAAACCAGAATGTAAAAGTAAATTAAACACAATTTTAAAATATTAATTATCTCTAAAACATTAAATTAATACATAATTAATCCTATTATTAAAACACCACATTAAATGAAAATACAATAATATATTCATATTGTACAACCAATTAAAAGCATATCTATCTTATTAAATACACCCAGTTAAAACACCCTCTAACTAAAAATTGCAATAATATTTTCACAATGTACAATTTAAACGAACTATAACATAATCCAAAGTATAAACTAATTAAACACACTACTTAATATTGTTTTTAAAACGCCCCTAAAATGAAAAGTACATGTTATTATACATTTTGTACAAACTTAAGAACACAAAAACCTTCGTACAAGCTAACAAGTTGACGGTATATATAGTTTTGAAAACCGGACCGGAGTGACGGGTTTCATCAGTTCGGCTAGCCAATAAAAGACATCTGAAAACGAACCGGA
This sequence comes from Chrysanthemum makinoi, assembly GCA_910596185.1. Lineage (NCBI taxonomy): Eukaryota > Viridiplantae > Streptophyta > Magnoliopsida > Asterales > Asteraceae > Chrysanthemum > Chrysanthemum makinoi. The sequence goes on from OU343218.1 coordinate 218,259,100, forward strand.
GAGGACCCGTTGAAATCAATACAAACGGGTGAACCCGCTGCCGCATCGCGCGATTACTCTGCTAGTATCTAATTAATCCAAATTTTATGTTTAACTTATTTTGTTTGCCTTCACATAATTACTGGGTACATGAATAAATGTTGTGCTGTATTAATCAAGGATACATAAGTCAATGTTGTATTTAACACAAATGAAATTCAATAATACTAATAAAACAAAAAGGGGATCTTAAATACTTCTGAATAGATGTCAATAAAATTTAGTTATAGATTTCTGTGTAGAGATGTGAGCAGCATATAAATGTCACACAGCACTCAGCTGTGTGCTTTATATCTTCATGTTCACTTTCACTTCACTTCTACTCATGGGACTTCCATAACAGGTTAGAAAAAAAGCTTCCCTTTCTACTCTCACACCACTTAAGTCTCAACAACTAGAAATAAAAGGTCAAAACTTTTGATCTTCACAAAATTTAAATAAAACCTTTTCTACTTCAGGATTCTAAATTTTTTGAGGTTCAACATCATCCATCTTTCAGATTTGCATGCCTAATGTTTTATATAACGTGTGCAGGGAACTATCTATCAAAGTGCATGTTTTGAGACATTTAATTTTTCGCGAGTACGTTCAAGTTGAATAACAAGATTGAAAACATCAATGGATAAGTTGGTTCTACCGTATGATATGGAATGCATGAAGATGGCCATGTTAAAGCATGAAGAAACATTTAAACAACAGGTTAAATTTCAACTCATCAAACTTATTGCAATAATGCGTTTTGTAACATCTGATTATCTGATTCTCATTATTAAAAAAAGGCATAATCTATGTTTAACAATTACTCCGTGTTTTTTACTTATCGGATTAGCTTTATTTATCTTTCATTTTACTTTTTAAGGTACACGAACTTCATAGGCTATATCAAATCCAGAGAATGCTGATGAAAAACATGCAAAATCAAGAAACTTGGAATTTGAGAAATGACACCATACGTTTTGAGTATCATAACGACTACACTTTTAGTAAGCCTCAAAAACAAGATCCGATCGAAGAAAGCGGAAGGTTAGAGATAGAAGATGAGAGTGAAATCGAGCTAACATTAGCCCCGACAAGTTATACCCGAAGGAAGAACAACTCCACCTTGACTTCACAGTTAAATTTAGATTCTATGGCAAGTTTTTCATCTTCATCAACGGGTTCAAGAGTTTCTTGGGTAGAAGAGCAAATGAGACAAGTCGATAGATCACTAAGCACGCCTCCATGGCTTCGTCAAGTTCTAATTTGATCATCAAGAGATGAAATATTGTCATTATGAGTCTTAATTGTTTACTTAATGTAAGAAAAAAAGAATGGTAATAAGACTCATAGAATATTATCTCCAAGAATAGAAATTAGTGTAAACGGATTGAAACTTAGTTAATTCTAGTGTTTGTATTGAATGTTAACTTGTTTTAATTTGTGTGTGTGTGTGTGTGTGATCATCTCCTAACTATTATTGTTTTATTATCTCATAATTGCTAGCTAGGTTTGTGCAATATAAAATTTTATCCTATGAGCATATCTGATCTAGAAGTGAAAGATTTTCTTAAGTTTATAAGTCTGCTATAGTGCTATGAGATAATATATATAAAATCCAAATTTATAAGAATGAAATAATAATTGAGTTTGAAAATGTCCATATGTCCAAACTTTTCATTATCTAACAAATTTCCTCACATTTAAAAGTGTTAACTTTGGACAACTCGTCAAGCTTTTCAATTTTGAACTTTTTGACACAGTTATTTGTCATGACAAATTTCCTAGCACACTTTTAAATGTGTGAATTTGACCAAAAAATATGTAAAACTGTATAATTTGTTGCAGCAAGTTCAGCCAAACCTCCATGTAGTTTTACATTAGTTACACATCAAAAACAAATGGTCAAAGAAAATTAAGTTTGTCACATGGAACCTTAAATAATGCTTATGCTTGTGGACTATTTGTTATTGGTTTGCCTAAACTAGACTTTGAAAAGCAAGAAATGGGAGAAAAATGTCATCCACTGTATAATAAATCCTATCTACAAAGCCTAACTATTTGTAAAATTTTTCAAATTTTCACCAAACGCTCATAAATGGTTATAATGCATCAATTATTCAAATTTTATACCGTTACTGTGCTTTAAATGAAAGCCAGAATAGTCGACTATCTTCATTGGTATTCATCAATACGCCTCAGTTATCAATAAATATTGGGTATGTTTGACAGATTACGAGTATCTTTGGCAATAATAGCGGTAACAAAAGTAGCGTTAAGTAGTTGCAATAAGCAATGGTGTAGAACATGATCCGATCGAAGAAATGTAAACTTAGAGATAGAAGATGAGAGTGAAATCAAGCTAACATCAGCCCCGACAAGTTATACCGAAAGGAAAAACAACTCCACTTTGTCTACACAGTTAAATTTAGATTCTATGGCAAGTTTTTCATCTTCATCAACAGGTTCATGATATGTGAAATCTAGTACAATAATTTGTATACCGAATCTAATAGACTTCATCAACACTCTCGGACAGTGTACCAATTCTTGTATAATATATAATTGGTAAGACTGGGTCGTTCGCTAGAGCGAAGGCATTCAAGTGTAATTCGGTAAATTAAGCTAAAACAACAACTTGTGCTTTAAATCAACACGATTATTTAATTGTTTAAACTATTAATAACGATAAATAAAATACAATAAACTAAAAATGACGAGAAACAATCAAGAAATAAAAGACGTGCTCGCCTTGCTAATCATCTATCGGCATGATGTGTGTGCAATGTTCATCTAGCAATATTGTAGTAAGTCTTAGGTAGTGTAGGTGTGATTCGGTCGGCACTCCCGACATTCAATCTTCTTATAACTGCATAAGCCAATGGTCAAGGTCGCATTCTAGGTATAGTACAAGCATTAAGCTTATCAACTAGTCTATATGACAATGTTTCTATGTGTTTGACAAGCACTTAATTACTAAGTATTTTGCCTAATTACCGTTCATAAAATTTTAAATCGTATTATCTACCACTTTTAACGTCGTTAGGCCAATAGTCATGTTCTTAACCACTAAGTGATACTTGCCAGGTATATTAATGAATCAAGTTTAACTTTCAGATGGTCAGCTCCTAATAATTACTATCAACACATAGCTATGGTAAATGCAATGACGTAAGTCTATACACGCATATAAATTAGGGATACACTATTGCTACGGGGGCTACCCATAGCCCTGCCACCTTTGTCCCAGGGAATATTCCTTTGTCCCCGCTTTTCAAGACAACACGCTTTTTGTCGGCCGTTCATTCGTATTTCGGCAGTTTTAAGCGTTTTGCTTATTAAACTTTATATTTACTGATTCAGCATTTTCGGTTTATAGCTTTTGATATAAACAAAATTATAAAAATACAAAAAAAAAAAAAAAAAAAAAAAAACATAGGGGGGGTATATATAAAAATATAGCCCCCGTATGAATAACTCATCCCATAAATTATCCACAACAAAGCTAGAATGAACATAACAAACATGCCATTAATTGAAGGGTAAAAGTCAAAAATGATAAACAAGCTTTCTCAAATGTTCCAATATGATAAACATAGTCATTTATGTATCAATATGCGAAACCAAAGATCGAATATGTGCAATAATGGGGTACTTCTTCACATCTTCATCTCTTATATTTGCATCGTTAGTCCTTTATACTAACGGCCGTTAGTAAATAACTTAAAACTTTGTTTTCTTACGTTTTAGTCCGATTTTTTATGTTTTCGTCCGACTTTTTACGTTTTCGTCCGATTTTTTACTTTTTCGTCAATTTTTTTACGTTTTCGTCTATTTTTTACGTTTTCGTCCGATTTTTTTACGTTTTCGTTTGATTTTTTACGTTTTCGTCCGTTTTTTTACGTTTTCGTCTGATTTTTAACGTTTTCGTTCGATTTTTTACGTTTTCGTCCATTTTTTTACGTTTTCGTCCGCTTTTTACGTTTTACGTTTTTTTCACGTTTTCTTAGATTTTTACGTTTTCGCCGCTTTTACGTTTTCGTCCAGATTTTTACGTTTTCATCCGATTTTTTACGTTTTCGTCCCTTTTTTTACGTTTTCGTTCGGTTTTTTACGTTTTCTTCCCTTTTTTCACATTTTCGTCCGATTTTTTACGTTTTCGTCTGATTTTTTACGTTTTCTTCTGATTTTTTACGTTTTCGTCCGTTTTTTAAGTTTTGGTCCGATTTTTTACGTTTTCTTCCCATTTTTTACGTTTATGTCCGATTTTTTACGTTTTCATCCGTTTTTTACGTTTTGGTCCGATTTTTTTATGTTTTGGACCGATTTTTTCCGTTTTTGTCTTTTTTTTACGTTTTCATCCGTTTTTTTACGCTTTCGTCTGTTTTTTTACGTTTTCGGCCGATTTTTTATCGGGTAAAAACGTAAAAAATTGGATGAAACCGTAAAAAATCAGACCAAAACGTAAAAAAACGGATGAAAACGTAAAAAAAGGACAAAAACGGAAAAACCGGTCGAAAACGTAAAAAATGGGCCAAAAGTTAAAAAAACAGACGAAAACGTAAAAATTCAGACAAAAACGTAAAAAATCGGACGAAAACGTAAAAAACGGCGGCGTAAAAATCAGACCAAAACGGAAAAAAAATGTAAAAAAACGGAGGAAACGTAAAAAATCGGATGAAAACGTAAAAAGCGAAAAATGTAAAAATCGAGCAACGTAAAAACGATCAAAGCATAAAAATAGGGCAAAACGTAAAGAATCAGATGAAAACGTAAAAAAAGCGGACAAAAACAGACCAAGTTTTAAGTTATTTAGTAACGGCCGTTAGTATAAAGGACTAACGATGCAAATATTAGAGATGAAGATGTTATGAAGTACCCCATTATTGCACATATTTGATCTTTGGTTTAGTATATTGATACATAAATGATTATATTTATCATATTGGAACATTTGAGAAAGCTTGTTTATCATTTTTGGCTTTTACCCTTAATTGAATAAAGTCATAATAAGGCATGCACTGAGAGGCTTAGCCTTCCATTGCAGAAAATAAGCAAGCATAAATCAGTTTTGATAAATAAAGCGAAGACATAATGATCTCTTGATGTTTTTAGCCTTAGAACTCGTGTTGCAGCCTCTGAAATCCGTCCTCTGAAAGTAGGGTATGAAAAGTGTGACCTAATGTATGATGGAATTCGCTATCTAAGCTGAAAAAGGCTCAAGCTTGTCTGTCTATACGTCGTATGCACCTGAGATGGCATACACCGTATAGGCCTTGAAAGGACTATCCACGTCGCCGATCTTCAGGTCCTTACGACGTATGCTTGGAATGAGGTATACGTTGTATGGTCTTTAAAAATTAGCACTTTTCTTCGAAGTAAACATGTATACACCGTATGCAAGAATAGGGGTATACGGCGTATGTCTTGACTGAAATTTATACTTCTTTTATGGCATTTTCGGTCTTTTCCGTGATAATTGCTCCATAGCTCGAGATTAACACTATAGCGAAATAGATAGCCATTAAGTACCAAATAACGTATAAGTGCTATAAAAGCGAGCAATAATCGTGGGATATCGATGGTAAAAAAATGTTTTAATTTGAGTCATCAGTTCACGTCATAGATACAAAGATAGTTCAAGAGTTTTGTGTGTAGAAGAGCAAATGAGACAAATTGATCGATCACTAAACACGCCTCAATGGCTTCGTCAAGTTCTGATGAGATGAAATTGTCATTATGAGTCTTAACTGTTTACTTAATGAAGAAAAAAAGAATGGTAAGACACATAAAATGAAATGCCCGATAAACCACAAGGACAAAAAATGTAGTTAACTCATTTTATAACTTAGCAAAGTGTACTCGAACGCATATCAACTTTGAAATGAACCATGAAGGCTAGAAGACTTGTTTACTTCTCACTAATGACTAAACACCCTTGATCACAAAAATTATTTGAATAAATATGTAAATGTTCGTGTTCGTGATAAATAACCAGACAAGATGTGTGATGTCTCAAGTTCAATTCCTGCTAGGTGCAAACAACTTTGAAGCAGCCAAAGAGAAGGCTTTACATGGTTTGAGTCTGTGTGGTGGTGGGTTCAAACCCTGTGGATTAGTCGGTCAAAATTTCAGAAACCATCGTTAACAAAAAAAAAAGAAAAAAGAAAAGAAAAAAGGGTTCTTTAACAAGAATCTTATCTTATTATACAAATGCGAATTACATCAAGCAGAGACACGTGAACTAGTAAGAAGTCATACATAGAGATTAGGTGTGGAGACGAGTTGTGAACGCGATTTGACCACTTTTCTGCAGATTAGCAAGTTCAAAAGCTTCCAATGAGCGAAATCGAAAATAAGAATATAGATTAAATTCTTACGCTAAGTTAAGTTTACCAGAAGAACATTTTTTGAGGGAAAAGTTAGATGCTTGATTATACTGATGATGTTGATGAAGTTGAGAAACATTGTTTATGAGAATCATCGTCAATATCAAGAATTGATGAAAAAGAAAGGGATAATGGTCCAAAAAATACATGAACTTTCCACATTTTACTATTGTGACAATAAACTTTTAATTTTCCTATTAAAACCAAAAACTTTCTTAATTACCCTTATTGTAACAAAATTTGCCACGTGACACCCTTAATCAATAGTAAAATGTGGAAAGATTAAGGGTGCCACGTGGCAAATTTTGTTACAATAGGGGTAATTAAGAAAGTTTTTGGTTTTAATAGGAAAATTAAAAGTTTATTGTCACAATAGTAAAATGTGGAAAGTTCATGTATTTTTTGGACCATTAACCCAAAAAGAAAATCTTGGAAATGTGTATGTACTGATTCTTGAAGGTTTGGAAATAGTTAGATTATGTACATGCAATAATCTCTTGTTGATTGCAGACACAATATAGACAAATAAAGCGCGCACATGCATATAATTGCCAAAGGCCATACACTTCCTTGACCAATTTTCGAAACCAAGATCTTCCACATCTTCACAACTTGATCAACATAATAAAACGGTTTAAACGTTAGGCTTATCAACCGTAGGCGCACCACTTCATAAATGACCACTAATATACCAGTTTATCAGCCAAGTTTATTGAAGTAGTTAGATGTACTCTACAATAATAAATCGGACTAGTTGTGTTTCTGGGTAGCTTAACCTGTTTCAACCCACGCTAGAAATTACCCTTTTTAACTACTCATTTAGACACTTCTATGATTCTAACATAATTATGTAGATCTTGCCACCACAATACTAATAAAAAGTCCTAGAAAAACAAATTGAGGGTTGCCCTTTGATGCATATACGTAATCTCCATACAAAATGAAATAAAAACATGATTGACGAAAACTTTATTGAGGTATAAGTGGAGTAAAGATGCAATTAGTCACCCATCATATACAACTCTGTCTTGACTACCTTATTCAACAAGTCTTACCATGTCAGCAAAAAAAAAAAAAGAATCAGTAGGCACAAAACACTTAGCATTATTCCAAATCAATTTCCATCTGTGTGTATAAATTTACCATCTCGACCCTCGCACCTGAGACACCATTTTGGGCACTTTTCGCAAACTGTGCACTAAGTTGTTCATTAACCCAAACAGCTAAAGAAACAGCATGGTCACGAATAGAAGAATTTGCAGGCGGGCATTTTAGCATATTAATCAAGCTTTGATTATACTGTAGAAGGCTGACAGATGGCAAGACGGAACCTTTTTCATGATGATACTGAATAACCTTGCAAACATGCTCACACAAGTTACCATTTTCTCCCCACTCGCAACTACAAATTGCATACTCAGAACCCGGGTTCCATATTTCATGATATAGATCTCGGTCTACCCGGTCAACAACTTTGACCCGTTCACCTTCTGTGATAACATCAGCGTTTGGGATTGTTCTTGACTTGCCCCATGAGGTAAAATCACTTACCCATTCGTCTTTCCAGTAACGGGAAAAGTAATCTTTGTCCTCGTACTCGTCAAACCAAAAGTAGGAATGTATTTTAGTACTAAGTTTATTGACTAACCAATCAGCACGTTTGTAGATGTTAGAGTCGGTCTCGTCGTTTAGGAACCTGATTTTTAACTGGTTGTGATAAGATTCAAGAGCTGCAGAACTCTCAAGGCTAGCAATTGGCATCGTTTTCAAGGCAGTGATCCAAGAACCTTAAAAAAACAACAATTAGAATTAATACAAGAAAGTTAAAATCAGAGTTTTTGGGATAGAAATACTCTTGTCAATTGTCATTAGACTATTTTTGGTATGTTTGACTAATTAAGTCATTTAAAGATTGACTTGTGGCCCATTTTGATAATTTTGTAACAGTAATCTTACCATTTTATGTAAATAGGATTAAGCAGTACTAACCCATTCTCGGATACCAAATTGCTTTGAAGTAATCCATGAAATTTTTACATTCTACAAAATCTTCCATTAAACTATCAAACGATTCAACAGTTCCACGCCCTTTGGAGATATCTTTGACTATTTGACCAAGCGCTTTTGATAAGTTTGCTCGTGTCTGCATATCCGAACATCTTTTCATTAAGTTTTTATGCCATGCATGACGTACCCGCCAAAAGCAAACCAATACAGAACACTGGAATACTTCCCTGATAACACAAGACGCCAATTCAATCGATATAAATGTTCAAAGCGAAAATTTACCTAAATGATTATTTGGTGTGGGACCCTATTAGCAGTGGCGGATCTAGAAAACGTTATCACGGGGGGCATCAAGCTATAAGATGGTTTTTATTGTAGCGTGAGACAAGTCGGGTCGGGTCGGGTACTCGGTTTTAAATAAAGGCAACAAAAGTGCCCTATTTGATGCATATTAGCACTTATTATTTGACTAAAAATAGAACCAAAAAAACTAATCATACCGAATAATTTACAAATTATACAAAAGTGCTTGCCATTTAATGTGACTATCTTATCAAAACCATAACATTTTGTAATACTGAATTAAGTACGATTGCTAACAAGTTACAATTAGAAAAACTATCATGTTAATAAAAATCATGTACATGAACTCATGAATTTGTCATAAAACTCAAAAGTGCTACTCTTTTCATCTCAAAATTATTGTCTCCGTTTGACTTTTTAAGTCTTTTTTTTCTTTCTAATTTTGCTTTTAAATACTTTTGTTTGTGTTATGTAATACTTGATAATATATATATGAATAGATTAGTTTTTAAATGTATTTTAATTGATATAACTTTCATCAATATTTAAAGTCTAACGTTAAAAAAAAAGACTCAAATATATCAAACGAAATTTTAAGACGAATGGTGTATCATGTTAACAAGAATTACACAACTCAAAGATGCTAAACTAGTAACTTTTAAAATAAACTATTATACATAAGTAGATACTTTGTAAATAATTGATAAAGCAAAAGAAATTCATTATACTATCACGTGATACCAGTGGCTCACAACCCATTCCCCATCCCTCTTCACCTTCTCTCTTCCCACCTCTTTATACTCCATTTTTTCCGACAGACCATGCAGTGAAAAACAGTTTTCACATTAGAAAGCTCCGGTTTTTTTTTATAACTTTGAGATTGTAGACGGCACTGTGAGAATTTGGATGAGGGTAATAGTCCTATTTTTTTACCAATATCAATTTTTTTCTTGTGTATTTTGTGTATCCCTAAGAGCTTGGTTGGGGGCAACGCCCCCCACTACCATACAAATGGCTCCGCCTATTAGAATCGTATATCTGTAAACGAACCTATAATTCAGAAAAGATTTAAAAAGTACATACTTTTATGCAAAACATTCCAAAAAAGTAAATGTTTCACAAAAAAGAAAAACTGAAAATTTGTTAACTTTCTATAAATTTCATAAACAAAAAACTTGGCATTATTTTAGAATCTGACAAATAAAGAAGTTTTTTTGAAAAGAAATCATCGAGTGATTTTTGAATTGTATGTGTTTCGCAAAATCTATTATGCGTACTATACTACTATAGTCATTTCCGGATATACAAGATAAGGTTGGTCGGCAAGGACTCATTTTGAGTCACCTTATGTAACACCCCCAAATTTGATTTAGCGGAAGCATACGTGTTATTTGGGAGCATTACGGGATCGGTGAATCATAACACAAGTAATAAAGAACGGAATACACACTCCGTTTAATTTCATAAAATATTTTAAAACGTTATCTTACAACATTGTTTAGATAAATGGGCACATCCCATTATTTTTATTGGTCCCAAAGTAAAAACATCATTTTTGTGTAAAAACACTTCTTTAATACTACTACGACCATTTGTCCGCTTCTTGCCTTGCCCTCATGATCATAACTTAAACACCTGAGAAAATATGCTAAAAAGGTCAGCTAAAAGCTGGTGAGTTCATAGGTTTAAATTAAAATAGTAAGTTTGGACCATAAGCAAAGTCATATAATCATTACAACGAATATAATGATATATGGATGAAAGTCTATTACGTTAGCTCTAAGTTCATGCAACCGATACTACGACAGTTCCTGTATGCTAAAAGATGTCATACAATATAGGGGCCCATAGCAAGTGTTTTGTCCCTCAACACTTGGTTCCGACATGGTATACGTTTCGCTTTGGCCTAAGCATGGCCAACCGAACGGAGGAGTCACCCTCAATAGATCTATTTATAACATTCGCGTTTCCCAATGGGGAATTGACGGTTCATGAAAAAGGGCATTCTCTAGGGACATAAGGGCTTAGGCTAAACCACGTAATAGTAATCATGTGATGGTTTAGGTCCATAAAATGTTTTGCATAATTCTCACCCCAAATGTATAAAACAGTTCATCAAGTAAAAGTGGGGCTATGAAACTCACCTTAGTAAAATGCAATCCAAAAGCGAGATTTAGTGTTTGTTGTGAAACGGCACCGACACGCGACCTAGATAAGGAGGGCAATATTTAGTTCATTGTTGTAAGTATTCCTTACTTAAAATAGTTCAATGGTTTTTATAATTGTGTTAATACTAAACGTAAGTTTGTAAAATTCGTTAAAATGGTTTTTACTAGTAAGTATACGAAGTATATATACTTTTCATATCGACATTAATATGGTTTTAAAATCCAAAGTTTGATTTAAAACAAATAATTAAAATGTTCCATTTGTAAGTATATAAACGTATATATACTTATTTAAGTTGACACAAAATGATATTGTCAAAATCATTTATATATAATTGATTTATTTTCTAATTGTATTTAGAAAATACTTGAGTTAAATTCGAAGACTTTCAAATTTAATATATGATCAAATGATATAGTGGTCTTTATTTGTTTAACGAGATTTGATATATATAGTTCTAATGGAAAGTTCACTCGACATACATATGTTGTCGTAAATTTTGACGTGCATTACTACTTGAACCATGTTTTTAGAATGCTTGTTGTTTATGCCAAGCTTTTGTATATTTTTCGTTAAGTTACAACTAGTGTACATATTTGACGTTAAGACGATACGTAACGAAGTGGAAAGAAATGATAGACAGTGAATGGTTTCCGTTATTGTCGTCCGATAAACTGTCCCGGGTATCACCTTATTTGACAAATTTAGACACACTAACAGGTATTACATAGTTACCCATGGGCTGTGGCCCAATCTAGATGTCAACATGGTACCAAACCTTGGGCCTGGCCCGGTGTGATGATCTCATCGAGTAAAAGAAAAACGAAATGGGTTGGCCCAGCAATAATACCACATCTTTGTTAACAGAGCTTTTTAGAAAATTTTTTTTTCATTTCCATGTTTATATTGTAGAGGTTCTTATCCTTGGCTTTCAACTGTGACGTGAGTATTATGGCTCTAGTCGCTTGTTTCGTTCACGCTCCAACCTACGAAGCCGAAACTCTCGACTAGTGATTATGACTATGTTACCATGGTACTACCAAGAATGGAGTTGTCGACTTATACATCTCCGAAACATTATTATTTTCGATGGCAAAATGTACTTATGAAAGAAAAGGGTTAACGAAAGGAAATCGACTATGATGGAGATGTGTCTCAAATGAGACTTGACTAAACCATCGACGGCTAGTAAAAGCAAGGTGTGACGAAACCACATGGTAGTCGAGTACTACTCAACTTGGTCTCATCACGTCTACTATTTTACTCTTACGGAATTTGACAAGTATAGACTACTAATATGCTTTGACAAAAGATCACATTTTTACTTGAGTTTCTCCCTAAACTTACATCACAATTAAACACCAAGCTCACAACTGAAATACGGGACGCAGGGCATTAAGATAACGCGCGTTAGTTTCTCGAATTAAGACAAGATTTTAACATGGTTTCGACACGTTTTTAAACGACACGGATGTCAACTGAAAAAGGTTACTAGCATCGAAAATATGTTTCGAGTCGAATCAGACAATATTCACATCTCATTACCAAGATTAACTTCATGTCCCTAATATGACATTTACTTCCTACAAGGTTTATAAAATTTTTCTCCTTTATCACTTTGATTCCTATCTCGACAGAAACTCAAACCCACATCTAATGACATTAATTTAAGTTTTCAAAGTGACAATCTTATTTATCATAACACGGGTTTATACACATTTACCACACCTAGCTTATACACTCGAATCACAACAAGATACCACCATTTAACATTTTATTATCAAAGTTTATGTTACAACAAATTTACAAGGAAAAGAATTAAAGGTGAACCTTATGAAAGTGAGGCGAAGATGACGAAGATGAAGGCTAACTCGAGAGCTCCATACAAACCGAATCTCTACCGAGACTGAATCAGAGTTTAACCCACTTTACAGTACCTTCGAAAATATTACTCTTTGGAGTGGATTTGAGATTTGATTTGTGTGCACCTCAGCCCTTTGAGTAGCTTAAGAAGGATTAAGAAATGAGTCTTTGACCAAGCCTTTTCATCTTGCAACTTTGTTTGAAGCCAAAAATAGTTTACTTCCAAAACCAAACGAATCTTGGATATAAGCTCAAGATAGATTGGTGGAAAGATTTGTTTCTCTCTTGTGGTTTATCTTGATCTTCCTTGGATTCGATCGATGGGTAGCGGCGCATCAAGAGGGATTTGGGAAGCAAAACTTACATGGATTTGGGTATGAGAGAGATGGATATGTTGGATGAATATGTTGGGTTAACTTCTTTTAGAGAGATTCGGCCTAGGAGAGGTGCAGGGCTAGGGGAGGAAGAAGAATATTTGGATATCTCTCACTTTTCCTTTTTCCTGGTTTGTGTGGTCTTTTTGTCGTGAGTAGAGGAGAAGACAAAGAGGGTTCACCTACTTTTTATTAAGTCTTCTTTGTAAATGTATTTTATGTATAAAAACAAAGTAATATAAGGTAATGTAAGTAACAAAGTGAGGGTAGGTGTAATGTATACCTATAATTTATTTTGTGTACATGCACTTGGGTTTCACTTGTATTTGAGTTTTATAAAAGTTCATGTTTAAAGGTAAGTGTGTTATATACTTTGTGTCTCGCGATGTTACATTGTGACCAAGGTATCGTTGTTTGATAACTTTTATTCGTAGTATTTTATTGTTACGTGTCTGAAAATTTTTTATCTTTGTAATATTCCATGTCACGGACATTTTTCGTATGTTTTAGCGAGTCCTTATCATAGTGTGCAGCGTGCGATTAATAGGTCGGTCAGGGGAAAACGAGATAATCTCTCGTCTTACAATTTAAATCATAAGACAAAATGAAATATTCATAAAATGATATGAATGCAAGAGTGGTGAAATTTTTATTGTATGCGAGTTATCTACTCAAATGATCAGGCAAAGCTTATGCATGCTTAATGACTCATGCTTAGTAATAATAAATTACTAATTATCAGTTAAATTTTTGTGAAAATTTACCATGTGTCACACCTTAATTGCTGATTCACGCGCGAGCCCATGCCCCATGCCCCTATTCACGCGCCACTCACACACCCCTATGCAACTTAAGGTGAGTTACTCACCTTCTTGAATGAAGAGATTTTTTTTACCGTTTGGTTTGTGTACGTTAGGATTAAAAAAAAATGGACCGCTTGGTTTGTAACGTTTGGTTGTAAAAATAATAAAAAATAAATAAATCTCCACTAGCTCATTTTTCCCTTATAAATACCCACTAATTCATTTTCTAAAACACACACTACACTTTATAACTACATCTTTCTTTTAAAAAACCATGTCTCAAGAAAAAACCCCACAAGATACCAAATTCCAATCCCTGATCCGTACCTTATTTCTAGGGTTAGGGTTTGAGCATCAATTTTGGAATTGAAACCTGTTTTCACCCGATTCTTTCCTTATTTCAATCCCTGGGTTAGGAGATGCCGGGGCAGGGTCGACCAAAACCTAATGTCTGGTACGATGTGCAACCGAGAAGGGGAAAAGGAGACAGAAAACAAGGATTTGACAAGAAGAAGGAGGGGCTAACGAAGTTTTTTGTGTCGAATCTTCCAACCAAGTGTTCTTCTAAGGATCTGGAGGAGGTATTCAAGGGGTACGGTAAGTTTGAAGGATCATACATTGCAAGGAAGCTAGATAGGCTAGGTAAACATTTTGGTTTTATCACGTTTCAGAATGTAAGAGATGTAAAGAGACTGGAGGGGGAGATGGCGGATGTATGGATTAGATCTTACAAACTGTTTGTGGTGATGGCCAGATTTGTGGATGGGGAGAGGGTGGAGGATGCTGTAAATGGTAATAAGGAGAAGGTGAGGGAGAAAGGAAATCAGGCGAAACCGAATACAGGGGGAGTAACCGGAAGGGGGGTAGTAGGCGGTAGATCGTTTCGCGATATGGTCGCTAACAAAAAACCGGAGATAACCAGTCAGGTTATTAAGATTGATGATAATGTGGAGGCATTTTCGGTTTGGAATGACGTAGCCTTGACTGGGAGGGTGGTCGATTTTACAACATTGACAACCCTTAAATCATTACTGAGGGATACGGAATGGAGTAGGGTGGGGATTAAGTATGTAGGTGGCTTTAATGTAATGTTGGTATTCGCTTCTTCTGTGGAATGTAGCAGGTTCCTTGAGGCTACGGACGTGTGGAGGGTGTGGTTCGAGAAGGTGGAGAGATGGAACGGTCAGATTGCGGCGGTCGAACGTATTGCATGGTTGAGAGTACACGGTGTCCCGGTTAGACTTGCTCTTGAATCTGTGTTTAGTGTCATTACTAGTCGTTATGGTAAGATAATTCAGCCGGCTCAAGTTTCGGACAAAGATAGGGATTTCTCCTTTGCTTTTGTTGGGATTCTGTATAATAAGTTAGCAAGGTTGGATGAGCATGTGACATTATCATGGAGAGGTAAGATGTTTAGTGTGTGGATTGAAGAAGATGCCAGTGAGTGGATTCCAGAATGCATTAAGGAGTTCGACGATGTCCTTGTTCATGAAGACGAGGCAGACGAAGGACCTCGGGATGACACTACGAACGGTGATAGGAATATTTATGACGATCAGTCAATTAACGGTGGGATAGGAGACATGGAAATGGGTGAGATTGGTAAGGAAGATCATATTTCCTTAAATGAAGTTGATATGCATGGCAAGATTTGTGAAAATACGGATGGGAATTCTAATTCCCTAAATGTCGATAAAGGTAGTGGTGGGACAACCTCTAGAAAGAAATACAAAAAAATGTCGCCTTTTAAAAATAGAGTTCATTCTCCAGTGGGACTTGAAAGACCGAAAAAGAGGCATAGAGAAGAATCCGACCCTTTTGGGCTGGATAGGTTAATTGGAATTTTCTCTAATAGCCCAGTTCATGAGAGGGGAGTTAGTGATGAGCCCACAAGTCCTTTTCCTTATCTAACTCCTGATCTTAACAAAAATTCTGGGGCTGAGAACAGAGCAGAGATGAACAAAGAGGTAGAGGGTGAAAGAACAACAATCAACTTGAATGGTAGAGAGCCGGTTACGGAGCAACAAAGGGTCGATGTCTTCAAGGAAGTTGACGCCACGGTTACTTTAGGTTCGGCTTTGGGAGCACAAAATCTGAACGCATTTATTCCGCAGGTACAAGATGAGATTAGGCAGGAAGGTTTTCAAGGAGGTCTCCAATGAATGTTTTGTCTCTCAACATTCGTGGGCTAGGGGTTCCCGGAAAAGATGCTTGGGTCAGGGAGATGAGATGTCAACAAGAGGTCAGTTTTGTGATGTTACAGGAAACTCAACATTCCAGCCTTGATTCTATAGATTTGGGTAATTTCTGGGGGAGAGGGGATTTTCTCTATGATTGGGTCGAGGCTAATGGCAGATCAGGTGGGGTGTTGTCGATGTGGGATCCTTCGGTGTTTTCAGTTTTAGATATAAAGAAATACAGATATTGTTTGTTGATCTCCGGTACGGTTAGAGGTAGCGGGGTAATCTCTAACTTGCTAAACGTGTATGCTCCACAAAATAATGTAGTCAAAAGACAGCTTTGGGATGAGATTAGCAATATAGTCGGTGCGGGTGAAGGTTTTTGGACGATAGCAGGCGATTTTAATTCTGTCAGGTCGCCTTTGGATAGAAGGAACTCTAAGTTTAATCACTCAGCTGCTGTGGATTTCAATAATTTCATTGATGTTGCTAACTTGCATGAGTATGCTCTCAAAGGTAGGCGGTTCACTTATGTAGTAGGTGATAAATTGAGCCGCATTGATAGAATTTTTGTTAACTGGGATTTCTTGAATGAGTGGCCTAACGCGGAATATAGGGCCCTTTATCGTGATAAATCGGATCATTGCCCGCTAGTCCTCAAGATTGTTTCTAGGAATTTTGGGGCTAAGCCTTTCCGCTTTTTCAATTATTGGCTTGAGAGAGAGGATTTTGCAGGTGTGGTTAAGAAGGCCTTAGAAAAAGGGGTGTTTACGGGTGATCCGGATACCCGTCTGATGAAAAAATTTAGATCTTTAAGGCAGACTATTGGGGAGTGGAAGGCGGCCACCACTGATAACGAGTTGAAGGAAGAAAGGGGTCTTAAGGAAGAATTGTCTCAGCTGGAATCTTATTTGGAAATTAGAGATCTAACAGAAGTTGAAAGGTGGGTTTTGGAAGAATCAAAAAGAAGACTAAGGGAGCTAGAATTCTTGAAATACAAGGACCTTAATCAAAAATCCCGCAGTAAGTGGGCGATGTACGGGGATGATAATACGAGGTATTTTCATGGGTTGATAAATAAGAGGAGGTCGAGTAATCATATCCCGGGTCTTTTGGTGGGTGGAGTTTGGGAAACAAAGCCGACGGTTATTAAAAGAGAGGTCCTTGGTTTTTATCGAAATAAATTCATGGAGAAATGGAGGTTAAGGCCGAAACTAGCTTGTTTTGATCTCCGGAGGTTGGACGAGTCAGATTCGGAAGGCCTGGTGAGTCGTTTTTCGGCTAAAGAAATTAAAGGTGCTGTGTTTGAATGTGGGGATGATAAAGCCCCGGGGCCTGACGGTTTCAACTTTCAGTTCATAGAGCGGTTCTGGGAGTATTTTGAGGCTGACTTTGTCGATATTTTCAAGAATTTTTATGAGGTTGGTACGTTTAGTAGAGGGGTTGGTTCGTCTTTTATAACTTTGGTTCCTAAACTGGGTGATCCAACTGAACCGGGGGACTACCGACCTATTAATCTGATTGGGGTTATAAGCAAAGTCGTTTCCAAAGTCTTGGCGAACAGGTTAAAGCTGGTTATTGGGAAGCTAGTGTCGGATTCTCAGACTGCTTTCTTAAATGGTAGATATATTTTGGATGGTCCTCTAATGATCAATGAAATTATGTCGTGGGCGAGAAAGGTTGGTAAGGAGATGTTTATGTTCAAGATCGACTTTGATAAGGCCTATGACAACGTGAATTGGGAGTTTCTGTTGTCCATTCTTGAGCAGATGGGTTTTCCGGTTCGTTGGTGTAAATGGATTCATGGTATTTTGTCCTCGGCGAGATCATCGATTTTAGTAAATGGGTCTCCCACGTTTGAGTTCAACTGTCAAAAAGGTATTCGGCAAGGCGATCCCATTTCTCCTTTTTTATTTATTCTTGTGATGGAAGCTTTCTCGGGTTTAATCAAGAAAGCTTGTTTCATTGGTGCATTCGCTGGTGTGCGATTGCCTAAAAATGGTCCTGTTATGTCGCATTTACTCTATGCGGATGACGCGATGTTAATGGGCGATTGGTCTAGCTTGAATTTTGCGAACATGAAAAGGATTCTCTGTGTTTTCTTTCTTTGTTCGGGTATGAAGATCAATATATATAAATCTGTTCTGTTTGGGGTTGGGGTGAGTAATGGCGAGGTGGAGTCTAAGGCGACGGATTTGGGTTGTAAATCGGGTGCGGTTCCGTTCCTTTATTTGGGCATAAAGGTAGGGGCAAACATGAATAGGACCACTAATTGGGATCCAGTGGTAGAGACTTTTCGGAAGAGGTTGTCTAAGTGGAAAGTAAATATTCTTTCTATAGGCGGTCGGGTCACTTTAATAAAATCGGTTCTAGATAGCTTGCCTACTTACTACTTTTCTTTGTTCAAAGCTCCGGGTAAAGTGGTTAATAATCTAGAAGCGTTAATGAGGAGGTTTCTATGGGGTGGTTCGGATGAAATAAAGAAGATGAGTTGGGTGGCTTGGGATAAGGTGACTCGCTCTAAGAAAGAAGGGGGTTTGGGTATTGCTAAGTTGGAGTCGAATAATAAAGCTTTACTCATGAAGTGGTTCTGGAGATATAACACTGAAAAGCATGCCTTATAGAGGAAGGTTCTAATCGTAGGTGGGGAGCGGTTCCGGTTAATGGGGGGGTCACGGGAGTGTGGAAAAATCTGGTTGTTTGCATTAACAAGCTGAAAATTAGTGGATTGGGCATCAATAATATGATAAGCGGTGTAGTGGGTAGTGGTACGGACATTCGTTTTTTGATCGATCCTTGGATTTGCAATGAGGCCTTGAAAGATAGATTTCCATGCTTGTTTCGGCTGGAAAAATATAAAGGTTGCAAGGTTGTAGAGCGCTGTATTCAGGTGGTTGATGGTAATGTTTTGGTTTGGTGCTGGACTAAAGCTCCAGAATCTAATGACGAGCTTACGGAGAGGGCTGCTTTGGAACTCCTCTTAAATGGCCTTGTTTATGGTAGAGGTGAAGACAAATGGCAATGGAATAATAAAAATAATAAGGTTTTCACAGTGGCAGCGGCTAAAGAGTGGTTAACTGGGTCCTCGCTGGTGTCGGATCACTTCGACTTTCAGTGGTGTAAGTGGATTCCGGGTAAGTGTAACATTTTTATGTGGCGGGCATTTCTAGAGCGTCTCCCGACTAAGATTGAGCTGGTTAAAAGAAACGTGTTTACCGAAGATTACTTGTGCGTTTTATGTGAAGAAGGGGAAGAAACGGTGGATCACATATTCACAGGATGCGGCTTTGCAGCGGGAGTCTGGAATGGTATTTCTGTATGGTGCTGTATCCCTAATATTTTTGCTTTTTCGACTAAAGATTTGGTCAATTTGCACAAGCATATTGGAGTTACAGGTGATAAGAAGCTGCTGGTCAAAGGTATCGTTTGTATAGTGTGTTGGAGGCTTTGGATGGCTAGGAACGACAAGGCGTTTTCAGGCAAGACGCCTACGGTGATGGATGTTGTTTCAGATGTTAAGTCGTTCGGTTTTTTATGGTTCAAAAATAGGTTCAAAAGGGGGGCGGTGGATTGGGATAAGTGGTGTAAATTTGACATAATGTAATTTTCTCTTGTTTCGGGCTTGCTTTCTCTGCCTTGAGGATAGCTTGTCTCATGGGTGTTTTTTTTAATGAAAGTAGCTTCTTCAAAAAAAAAGAAAATAAAAAAGAAAAAACCCCACAAAACACCAATCGATTCCGAGGAAGAAATCCCCGAAGCAATCCACCTACACCCGAAGGAACCTTCAATTTAGGAAATATTCCTCCGCCAAACCAACAAATCAACTTTAGTATGTTTGTGGTTTTAATAATTGTAGTTTATGTACTATTTTACTTTCAAAGTTTACGTAATGTTTTAATTTTGTACGTCCGCGTTTTTATTTTCGTTAGTTACGTTTATATATTTTGTAAAGGAATAAAAATAAATAAAAAATAAAAAAAATAAGGTGAGTAGAAATGAGTGTCTTGTCCACAAAAAAAGTGAGTGGAAGAAAGAGGAGAGAGAAAGCTGATGTGACGCTGAGGTGTAAGATGACTTTGTTGTTGACTTGCCTTCGAGCCTAAGATTTTATAATTAGTAATGGGCCCCACACCAAAGAGTCATTTAGGTGATTTTCCCATGTCCAAAACCAGCACAATAAACAAGAACCAAAACCATGAGCAAACCTGATATTCGAGACGTCGGTTAAAGGATCATCGACTATAAAGCCACCTAACTTCCATGTTGGATCTTTAATACAAACTTTATTAAAAAGATCCATCATCCATCTATGTGCATCCCCTTTAGAAAAACTTGGTGATATTATCCATGCTACAGGTATATAGCTTTGTTGTCGTAATTTAAAACAACAAGACTTTGGATTGGGTACTGCATAAAGTTTGTAATGGGACTCGTAAAACTACTGCATATAGTTTGTAAAGGGAAGTTGATCTAAACAGCCAAACACACATGGTCATGAAAAAAATGGACCAAAAATTTGAGTTTATACCAAAATATCCCTCAATTCCGCATAAGAAACGTGTTTAAAACATGAAGAAAAAATATAAATGCAATGCAAAGATCAGGTTTTCACACGTGGAATTGAGGATATATGAGTATTAACTCATTTGTTGATTCAGTATGTTATAAACCCATGTGTGTTATGGCTACAATAAATTTGAGTGTCAAGCATACCTTTAGTTTATTGGTGCCAAATCTTGAATCTAAAACAACAAGTCGCCCATTGCCAAACTGAATCATTTGCTGCAACTGCCATTCCGTTTGAATACCCAAAACAAACGGACCCGTATCAGAAAACTCTTCACGAAAAAACACAATATTCTTATTACTCTCAGCCCACAAATCAAGGCTGACATCATCATCATCATCAAGTTCATAACTTGACCGTCTAATATTCCTTTCTTTTGTCCTCATGTATCTTTTAGTTGTACCATCATCTATATTAGATGGACCACCTTGTATTTTTACCGATTCATTATGTCTTTGTATAATGGTTTCAACTGGAATCCCAACATGTAATAACGGTATGACACGTTGGCGAAATTCCTTGGAATGTTTGTCTTGTGGGTCATGACACGGTAACCCTTTTTTATCCACATGTTTATCTTGGTTGTATATTATAAGTGCTACGGATGGTTTGGCTATTAAACGTTTAACTATAAAGTGGCAGGCGCACCCTCTTTTTGTGCTCGGACGACCAACAGATTTTTTCTTTGGTATGTAAGAAGTTATGCTAGGTCTAACCACGTCTTCTTTTCTAAAGTCTTTTGGACCAAACGAACAATGATACCTATAAAATGATAATTGTGAAGATCATGAAGTTTCACTTTAAAAGTCAAAATATTTTACTTTGTAGAATGCAGCTAATGTGCAAGTTTTATTTATAGTTAAGGTAGTGCCATACTACCAGATGAATTATAGGGTATTTGGATGTTTGTCTGAAAAGTGATTATATGACATTCAATAATATGTTTTAAGATAAGCTGATTAATAAACCATTGTTGAAGTCTTGCAGATACTGTTTGATACTGTTTGAATGTGCTTTTTTTTGTTTGAAGTTGTAATAGTTGTATGCAAAGTGTTAGGCAAACATAGGTAGAAATGTAGACAAACTTTTAGATAAGAAGACTTAAAAGGTCATTGCTTTACAAAACTGAACTTTTGTTTAAGTGGGTGTAAGAATCACGCAAATGAGTTTACAAAAGGGGTAAGCAGGTATGAAACTGATTATTAAACCCTTACAGGAGGGTTTGGCATTGTGTTTGAAAGTGGTTTTCTGATTAGTAGATAGTCAATTTCTAGTGAGTTTAAAAGTAGGTTCAACAAAAAGTGAATGGGACTTTCTAATCATTTACAAGTCATTTTACATGTAAATTGTCAACAAATTGAATTTCCAAAAAAACTTAAAAGTTGATCGCGATTATCAGAAGCACATCCAAAACACAACGCCAAACACCCCATACATAACCAAATAATCAGAAGCAGAACATGTTTATCCAAACTAAAAGCTGGCTATTACTGTTTCAACTTCAAGCAGTGATTAAATTAGATAATCATGTACATAATGTTAAGTCCAAACATGAGGAAGATAAGAAACTTACATGATATAGTTCAGAGTACTATCAACTTTAGGCTTGTACGGCACTTTAGTGGAGCCTTTTCTCTTAGTTTGTACATGAAAACTCGTGGGGAAATCTTTGTCGTTAGATTCACCACGAACAAAGTCATTAACTCTAGGAAATGGGATCAAAGCAAGTCTGTCCAAATTGTCACGATGACCTTTTATTTTAGACCACACAAGATCACATGCCGCAAATTCCAAGGTTGAAGGGTTTTGTACAGGGAGGGACAGTATCTCATCCCATCTAGTCATCTACGTCATCAAGGAAAACAAAAATAATGAACAGTTAAAAAACTTCCATGGCTCTACTGTCGCTTAGCATTTTTAATTGTTTCTTCATGAATTATCTTTGATTCTTTAAGCATAACAAGTATTATCTTTCTAGTTAACCCTCACAAAAATGTATGCCGATTTATATAATCTTTATCAATATATCATATGCATCATTGTTGCAATAATACTTTCCTTTTGCTTAACTGAAGGAATCAAAGCTAAAAAGTTGTGCGAACGGATATTTTTTCGAAGCATGGTGATATATCACATTAATAAACTAATTTCAACTAGCATTATAATCGTTATGAACTTAAGATCTTTTGAAAAGTCGGAAAAACCTTAATTTGCACAAATATATAACTTTGATACTTCGAATTGAGATATAACAAAAAAATCGATAGAGATATAACAAAGAATAATTTGAAATGAAGGAATAAAATGAATTACCAAATACCAAATTCTTATAACAGTAGGAAACCAAAAATTATGTATCAAGAAATGGAAGAAAAATGGTTTTCAGTATGTGCATGTTAATAAAGAGTGTGTGTTTCTGACCTACACCACTTGGGCTATTTTCTGTTAGATGTGGGCTTTTTGTAGTTTATGGATTAGAAAGCCCACTTTAAAGTATTTGAATATCTAGTATATTGTATATACATACTAAAACACAAAAGATTCTAAGGAATATTCCTTTACCTTGGGTTCTAAGATGTTAGCCTACTTTTCGGTCCAGTAACGCGTTTTGTCTGGCCCATTTCCATTTGCACGAGACAAATACTCTCACACTCTCTCTCATTCTTATCGAAATTCAACATTTCATGTTAAGAACCAAATCCAATTCTTCAGCTCTTTGTCAAATATAAGGAACAATACTCAAAAGACGGATCGAAGAAGTGCAAAAATTAATTGTGCAAGTTTATCAACCCTAATTACATCTTTGAATTTGACTATGAGTTCGGATAGTTCGAAATACAAAGAACTGGATATATTATACCAAAACTACATGGATCAATCAAGGTTTGTCCATCATATTCAGATTCACTTAACTTCATTCTTGCCTATGTTGTCTCATATTTGTTAGTTTTAAGTTCGTTTTGCTTCTATTCTTGAATGTTTGTGAGTAAATATTGGAAAAAAAAATGAAAACAAAGAGCAAAGCCATGAAAAAAGTTGGTGCACATGATATGTTGAATGATCCTGTTGGTAGTGACGGTAAAAATGAACCTGTAACACGCAAAGGTATGCGGCAAATGGGTGGTGGGTCTTCTAGCCATCATTTTGATTTTGGGTTTATGAATGTTGCGTTGTATTAAGACCACGCACAAAGGCAAGTATCTTTTCATGTATATTTCTTTAGTAGTAAGTTTATGTGTGTATGGTGTCTTAAAATCTTATTTGTTGTTTTAGAGTTTGCTGTCAAGTTCATGCCGGCGAGTCGTCTTCATACAACGAACGAAAAATGCGTTAGTCAGGTAATCATTCTCAATCTTTTTATACAATTTATTTTTTCACATACTTATTGAATTGTAAGAGGTGGAACTGTGACTATTAAAAAATGAAGTTGAGTCATTGCCTTAACAGTTATGCATTTTAAAATTACAACTCTACTCATGTTATATACTGATCAGCTATGAAACTACTATTCTTCAAGAATATGCCCCATTCTGCGAATTGCTTACTGTAACCTGATAGAATTCCTACCGCAGTTCTGACTGTTGTTTTTAATTTGTAGGTCCTGTCGACCAAGCACTTATTTACTTTTGGGTATGCTAAAGTCACGCGTTCTTTAACTCCTGCTGCTGATAGGGCGCAAAAAAAACTGAAAAAAAGTGATGGTGAAATCAGACGCAAATCTTTGGGTAGGACACCCGAAGCTCTCAATGTTTCTTTACGTGCCTGTTGGCAATTATTACGCCACAGTTGGGAATCTTAACTAAATACATTTGATTTGCATTTTCGATTGTTACGATATATGAGTTTAAAATCCACCGTTACAGGTACATCGTCGTCTACGAGGGCATGCCTATGGATATTTATCTTTGCCTTCAATTTGATAGCAGCGTCCGGCATTACAGGTTTGTAATAATCATCATTAGCTTCTAATCTCACTTAAGCCTAGGGACTGCAAAATGGGCAGCTTATGTCGGTATGGTTTACTTTTATTTCATTTGTTTGAATGAGGGTTTTGAATTAGGATGTTTTGTCAGGGGGTGTTTGGATGAAGGCATTCTCAGTTGTGTTAGTTTATGCAGTTGATGCCTAATGTGGTATACTACGAAAATTGGACAGCGATCGACTATGATCATATTGAGCTTTCAGGTGAGTGAAAGAAGTTTATAAGACATGAAGTACACCTACTGAATTTCGAAATCAAGATACTTCACAACTTCAATAGCATATCCTTCATATATGTGTGATGCCAAGATTAATAGTTTCAAACTTTAGAGTCTTTAAAATTTGCATATATTTCGTGTTGATTTTGAATATAAACTATTAGTAGATTACTTATAATACTTTTATTAATTAGATTCCTAAACGAGGAGAGATTAAAAGATAACGACAATCAGTCCCTTTCATGCTTTTGAATCATATTAAGATCTTCCATAGTTGATGTATCAGGCGTTCGAAGCATGGCTACTGGGCGAATATGGGGTACTTTTTTCTTTTGAAAAAAGTGTATTCAGGTCTCAAATGGCGGAAACATGGACCGCAACATGTCCCACGTACTGTTACTCATACATTTCATTTCATCAGGTGATATTTCTATTTCTTTTTTAATACTCATTGAAAATTTACAATTTTTACGTGATGTTAGTATTTCATTCATATTTAGTTTTATGTAGCTGGATTTTGTTGACGTTAGATTATGTTGTGGCTATTTTATATTTTATTAAGTGAGTTTCAGTTACTTGACGTACTTAGGTCGAATAAATAAGATGTATGCAGGTACGTTATTCACCGGATTTGTTTAACGATATGGCGAGTGGTGTGTAACGTAGACGGGTTTCATGCAATTAAGGTTGTCACAAAAAATACAGGTGTTTCTCTTCATGGACCGTGCATCATGTTACAGGTCGTAACCTTGCAGATGCTTCAACTCACATTGACGGTGAATGCAGGCCAAACGTAAGGGTTTTCTTGATGATCTTATTAGTTCTTTCGGAATTTTTTTAATACAGCGCGATAAATTCTATTCA
The DNA here is from genome assembly GCA_910596185.1 of Chrysanthemum makinoi. Lineage (NCBI taxonomy): Eukaryota > Viridiplantae > Streptophyta > Magnoliopsida > Asterales > Asteraceae > Chrysanthemum > Chrysanthemum makinoi. Next base: position 218,284,833 of record OU343218.1, read on the forward strand.
CACATACAAATAGAAGTTCATTATATGTAGTAGATGTTTATAAAAGCTCAGTTATGTAAATGCAAGGAATTGGCGAATTATTTTGGTATTTCTGTCATTGCATCAAGACATGGGCCGAGTACGTTTTAAATTCACCTGCTGATTTTTTTATACTGTGCAGGCAAGAAGCTATTGGTCAACTTTGGATCAGAAACATGAAATGCTGATAGCTGTATTAGTCAATGCACATGCTGAGTTTCCCTATTTGTTAGTCTTTCGGCTTGATTTGCATCTTTGTTTTGTGACACCACATATGTTTAGACTTTTATCTAAGTGTTGTTTATGAAAATTGATCAGATAATTGTAGGATTAAATACCATTATTAATTTATTGGGTGGTAGAGAAACATGACCACATCTGGATATTTGACCCATTTTTTTTTTTTACAAAATGAATCTACTTTTGCTATGTATATTTAATAAATCAATGTTGATTTCTGATTGATAGTATAACATGGGAACAGAGATTCAAAGGTGAGCAATATAGAATGACACAGTTGAAAGAGTTGTATCTCCGTTAAAAATTACGTCCCGAATTTTAAATCCGAAAAAACAACCAAACACTTACCGATAGGAAAAAATACCCGCTGCAACGCAGCGGGCTCTAATCCTTGTTTTTTCCTAAACCCCATAATCAATTCTATAAAACCTACCACACCATTCTGAGTCTAGTTGGACTCCCATGTTCCTGAAAATTATATTTCATTCGAGCTCACCTTCAGGTAATTTAAATTATTTGATTTATAATAATAGATTGAATTCATCATGACAATATTTTGAATTTCGGTGTGAAATTTAGTCGTAAATGGTGAATATTGGTGATGATATCATGTTTATAAAAACATGAGTTGATGATATATATCTATACTCTTTTTTATACACCACCCTTAGTGTATTTGTATTTATGTTTATATTATCTTCCTATTGCTTTCGAGTTATCTGCTCATGCTTTGTCTGCGGCATCGTTATTGCGATAGAAACTATGGTAGCAGTTTATTACTCACTACAATATTGACTGCAATTGGAGGAGATATTTTTTCAATTTCGACAGGGACATGTCTTCTCCAATAATTTTTAGCGGGGACATATCCCCGCAGAAGCGTCCCCGCTAACACCTAGTGCTGATACTTTTGGCAGGGACAATGTTAGCCTTTTGGCAGGGACTCGTGGGACCCACGACATTTGTTCTGGTTAAAGATTGTCCAGCGTGGCATTTCTTTTGGCGGGGATATGTCCTCGCCAAAAGTGAACTAAATTAACTTGAAAAAACACTGAGGGCCCGTTTGGTTCGTTAAGGGTTTAAGATTTGGATTTGGATTTGGATTTGAATTTGGGTTTAGATTAGGATTTAGATTTGGATTTGATATATGAAAGAAAAAATATAATATAAAATAAATAAGTTATTAAAATAATAATATATAATTAAAAATTAAAAAGAATTTTTGAAATAATAATAAGAAATTAAATGAGTGGCACATGATACATGAGGACCCACTAAAAAATAAAATGTCAATGAATTTTTGTTAACCCCGGTGATGCAGGCTCCTTTTCTGCATGCCCCACTTTGTGGGTTTAGATGTCAATCTTAACAGTACACATATGCAACTAAACAATAAAATACTACTTTAAGTCCGATCCATGAACCTAACCCCTCATACCAAACGGTCCCTAAAATGGTGATTAAGTTAATGAATCTTACTTTTTGGCGGGGATTTGTCCCCGCTAAAAGTTTTATCCATTGTTGAGAACTGCTCTTTTGGTAGGGACACGGTTGATTCAGCTGCCCTATTTCATGACCTTTATAATGACATGGACAATCTTAGTTTGGAGTAATTCGTATGCTTTAATGTTTAAACTTTTATCGATCTGCAATGTAATTCATATGCTTTAATGTTTGAACTTTTATCGATATGTAATGTAATTTCGTATGCTTTAATTAATTTCTAAACTTTTATCGATTAACTTGTAACGACGTAATTCGTATGCTTTAATGTTTGAATGTTTATCGATTTGTAATGTAATTCGTATGTATTTTACATATCCAAACACCCCTTTAAATAGACTCAATCATCTGCTTGTAATGTATTTTGATTTGTAATGTAATCCGCTTTGTAATGTAATTCGTATGTATTTTACACTTGGTATTTGACATTAATCATCTGCTTGTAAAATCCATATCCAAACACCCCTTTAAACAATAGGGTATTTCAAATAGGCAATTTTCCAGCACTAAAATACATATACATAAAGACTGGAACTGAAGGAACAATATCACAATTAACAAACACGAAGGCAAACCTTTTATTTAAAACATGCAAGAGTTCTCAACCACATACATTTCATACAGACTCAAACGAAACTACTAGACAAGCAAACGAAACAACTCGATAAGCAAACGAAACAACTCAAATAAAACAACTCGACAAGCAAACGAAACACACGACATAGACCATAACAAACATCGTCCATTCATTTTTTTTTGCTGCTACTTCCCACTTTGCTAGAACCTGCACCACCTTTTTCCTCATTTGCATTCTTTTGCTTGATGAAATGTTCAAACAAAGCTTCAAAATGTGTTATCCTCTTCCCAGTTCATCGAATTTTGCCTCTATTCTTTCACTATCAGCTTCGGCCAACATCTGTCTGTAGTATGGCTTTTTCCTCAACCATTTCAGAATGACATCTCTCATCCACGGGATAATGTTCTTATGAGAACTATATTCCTCAATAATTTCATCGACATATGTATTAAGAACTTCATCAAAGAATGGTAGGTTTGATAAAACCTTTGACCACTCCTCTTTCGGCGTGTAACCAGCCATTGTTATGTGTGTTTTGTGAGAATTAACAATTGGGTTATTGGTGTTTTTCCGAATTGAGGATGATCGGTTAGGTTATATATAGGTAAAAATTTGGCGGGATAAAGTTGCAACTTGCGGGATAAATTGGCGCCAACACTTTTGGCGGGGACATGTCCACGCCAAAAGCTGTTATCATTAACAGAAAGTTTTGGCGGGATAAAGTAATCGCAAGGAGGGAAAACTGGATAACTCTTTTAGAGGGGACAAGTCCCTACCAAAAGGTCAGATACATAATACTAACCTTTTGGCGGGGACATGTCCCCTCTAAAAGTAGTGGTGGGAAAAAAAAATGGGAACAATTAATAATTACAACTTTGGTCAAATTTTGCCAAATATCAAATCTACTTTCGATGGGGACATGTCCCCGCCAAAAGTGTGCGTTGAAAATTCACTAAACATTCAGCGAGTTTGTGTGCCAGCTCAGCATGGTTTTGTCGTTTAGTGACTTTCAGCGGGGACATGGGCGTCCCCGCCAAAAGTCTCCTCGCCCCGTCCTCCTGATTGTTGTAGTGACTGTTACAAAAATACAAGGATCTCGATTTTCTTTTTGTGTCTGATGATTGGAATGTTTGTTTACAATATTCTTTAAATAATTATGATGCTATGTATGTCACAATTCTTATTATAAAACATTATATGATGCAGGCAAAGAAACCATGGCGGTTTCTCTTCCACAAGACGTGATATTGTTTCAGGTACTAACATGGGTTCCAGCAAAATCTGTAATCAATTTTAAATGTGTCTCCAAACAATGGAACTTGTTCCTAATGTCAGATAGGTTCAAAGAGATGCACAACCGCAACCTTAAAAAAGACCCCTATCTAGAAGAGCAAAACCTATTTTTTTGGTCATCTGAAACAGCAACAATGTCTTTACCCAAAAAAATAGCAGCAACGTTCTTCACCATCAACTGTGAATCACGGCCTGATAATGCTACCTGCCGACGCCCTTTACCACAATTCGGAGGCAGTATGTCTATGCCAACATCTTATCATGGGTTGGTATGTTTACGCGTAACAAAGAATGATCATCCTCGATACTCTGAGATTATTTTATGGAATCCTTTGACAACTGAGTATAAGATGTTTCCTAAACCACCCAATCCTGATCACCTGGAATGCTACATATAAATTGGAAGAGGATACGGATTGTATTACGGGTCTTGGGAAGATGACTACAAGCTTGTTGTTGTAGCAAAGTCTTGCAATGTTTACATATACTCTTTGAAATCTGACTCATGGAGAAAGTTTGACAAGAAGGGCCCCTCTCAAGAGGATACGAATTATTGAAGTATGACAGGTCTTTTCTGGAAAAAAAATCTCTTTTTTTGGGGTTCTCGAGACACCTCGAACTTCAATTAGGTTTGACACAAACGCTAAGAGGTTCTATAAGATAAAAAATGCCCATGTTTTTGATGATATTAATTATGATCCATTCCGAACCGCCATTACTGTTATCAAAGGGTCCATTCATTTATTATGTGTCATGTACGACATTATCGAGCTATGGAAGTTTATTGCAGATGGAGATATTTGGAGTAAGGTGGTAACCTATCAGCTCATTATACCGCACTTGATGAGCAACGGAAACTTGTTCATGATAGATTATAGAGATGGAGGTCGTATTTGTCAAGTAGATCTCAAAAAGAAAAAGTATATTGAAGACAAAGACGGCCACAAGAGCAAAGGAAAAAATAAAAGCAAAGGAAATTACCATGACGAACACAAATTGTATTATTCCGACGTAAGAGTGGTTCGTAGCCCTAAAAAATTCAGATACTATACACTGAGAAGTTTGTGTCACATAACCAGTATATATACATATATGAAGTAGCATCTATCACCATCATACTCTTTCATAATGATTATCCTTCTATTTGTTTGTTTCCATGTGGGAAAAACAACATGTCTTTCTACAAATCTAAACGAAAAAAAAAATCAAATACTTGTCTGTTTGATTAGCTCAAGTTCCGTTTGTAATCATATAATAAAGATTTAAAAATATACCTTTTTGAAAAATAATCATTTTGCAATTGCACATCTTCTATCGTGTAATCATATATATGTATTAAATGTATACCTCCTTTTAAAACAAGTGGATGAGTTTATATGTGAATCAGTGAGCAAACCAAATGGTTCATCAGAGATTTTAGCATAAAATAAGATATTTTTGGAGAAAACATATTAATCAATCTCTCCAAATTCATGCACATTGGAACTTGAGGTTTATGTACAAAAATGTTTCGCAGAGTTAAATTTGGTTTCAACCTTTGCATGATCATGATGATATAAAAAATGCGTGCAAAATATTGATGAAATGTCATTCTGTCAATCGCAAATATGCCAAATGCTTTCCTTTCTTTTTTATATGAAAACACAGTAGCATATCATCTACATGTACAATATATTATGACTAAAACCATGGAAGAATTAAACTTACTCGTAATAAGTCAGTTTAGTAACAAGAAAAAATAAAAATAGTGTTCCTCGTTGCCTCTTGAGAATATTCCTCGTTGCCTCTTGACTAATTTTTATCATAAGATGAACAAGAAATACCAAAAGCTTCGTTCTAGTATCGCACGCTGCAGAGGTTGTCATTCTACATTTGTTTATGCATCAGCATCCCAACTATATTAACCTCTAATTGAGCATATGCATTCACTCTTATATCAGGATTACAACCAATTTACATGTACTCAAACTTTGGTCTTATACTTGCGGGAAAAAAAGCAACATTTCAAACCCCGGTTCAACCGGTTGAGCTGGGAACCAGTGATGTTACCGGGTTGTTACTATCCAGTTTTATGAAGAATTGAAACACGGATTGAACCGCTGGGTTTCACTCAACCCGGGTCGAACAGGTTCACCAAAATCGACCAGTTTTCACTTTTGTTTGAAAAAAACAAAAATGAAACCATACCTGTTTTCAATCCTATAGCATATCCCTTCAAAGAATTATAAAGGAGATGTAGTCATAGTCCTAGTATATCCTTAGTTGCTTGGTGACAAAGGTGATCATATGATATGGTTTGTGTTTGTGTCTGTTTTGCTTAACAGTTTGTATAGCAGTTTGTATGCTCCTAGATATTTGTTGTTTGTAGGCCTTTAAGGGGTGTTTGGGAAATGTCCATCACCTCTTAAATGTATTTGCATTGTAAATATTGATTTTGGAGTAATATATATTCACCTTTTCACCCCAAAAAATTATAAAGACTCTTATTTCCATAAACATAAATGTATTTAATTATTGTGCTTTTTTGGAGTTTCAGATGAACTAAACCTGTAGTATTTTTTACATTCAAGATGATGTTAAAATGTACAAAAGGAGTCTAGAGTACACTTAAGAATTAATTAACAGTAAACTTATTCTACCATGTGTACGTGCTCAAAAGGTCTCTGACTTAAAGGAACATTTGGGTCTTTATGATGTTTCTTTTGATGAGCAATCATATGTTGATGGTGAAGGCTCGAAGCTAAATTATTTTAAAAGGCCAGGAAAATCGTTGGGCATTATGATCGTGGGAAACAACAATAACATTAGAAACTGCTTAACTTTTGAGGAGTTTATTCAAGAACTTTATTGACATTTCAATCTTCTAGGCTATATTCTCATGGGTAATTTTATTATGTTTTTCTGTCGTCCGCCATAGTCACTCATTTTGTTCCACATTGTTGCTTCAAGTCCATATCCTTCACATTTTCTCAAGAGGAAGTTTTTTGCAGTAAAGAGTATGTCTCAACTTTTTCATGTTTATTTGGCTCAAAAATTTCAACTCCCCGGCTCTCTTTAAGGATATCCAAGACATGCTGAATTGAAGCAACAAGTACATTGTGCCAGTTTTTAGTTTATAGCATCATAGATGTAAGCAATTGTTCGTGATTCTCTTCAAGTGCTGTAAGATATTGGATTTCATAAACACATAATACAATCAATATATGGATCGAATTATGTAAGAGAGTTTAGAGAGAGAAAGTAGAGTGGGAGCCTTTCTAGAGAGAGAAAGTAACAAAAGAAAGAAGGTTAGATTGAAAGGTCTAACCCTCTACCTTGGGAGGTAGTGGGAGGTAGAGGGTATTTATAGTTTTACAAAATACGCCCTCTGACGGGCTGTGGATCAGGCATAAAGTGGGTGAAGACCCGTCCGTCCTCCATGGTGTTGCACTAAACTAAATAACTAACTAAATAACTAGTAAATAACGTAATGTCTACAAGCTAACTTATGCTAGATTATATTTGGGGTGACCGATACTTCATTATGGAATTTTCTAATTCCTAACAATCTCCCCCTAAGGGAGGTCACCCCATGTTTTACATTTCGAATCCTAGCATTCTAATTAATCTTCAGTCTTGAGCTCGTAGACATTAATTCTTCAACATCTGCATCTTTGTGCTTTAGCAGTGATTCTTTAAAGTCCGATAAATTTGTACTTTAAGTGGAGGCCTTTATACTGATCCACATCTTTGATGATCTTCGAGCTTTAATTGAGATCATCGGCCACAGTAAATCTCTGGATCACCCTTTATTGTGTTGCCATCATGTGAAGTTGTGACTTTGGGACCGACATGCTCACACTTTTAGATCATGACATCTTTTCATCGAGTAGCGGAAGCTTTCTTGGTTCATGATATTTGCGGCCAGTAGCGAAGCATAGTATAAAAATATCGAGCGGGTTATGTAGATAAGTACTAGTCATGATTTCTTCAATTAAGTGTGGATGCTGTGAGCATGCGGCTTTGGATTGATCTCTCAATTCTGATCACCTGCAACCGCCCAAATGTACCGCACACAACAGTTAGCAATTAAAACACACGAAAGTGTCTTTGATCACTTTCGTTGAATTGAGGTACACGCCCACGGTTCCCCGTTGATCATACAAGTACTGTGATCGTAGAATTCAAGAATCTCCTTGACAAGGTTTCGCAGCTGTTCTAGCCATTCTCAAACCGGAATGTCTCAAAGAAGACAACACGGAATGAGTGAACCAGCGAATTGAGATTCACTGATTGATGAAAAATTATTTGAGAATAATCGCGTATTGCTTGAAGAAAGAGTTTTGCAATACGACGAAGGTTTTGTGAGAAAGATCAATTTTCAATCAAAAATACTTTTTGTATTTGAAAAGAGTACACATTCGATGTGCTAGTGAAAAGAAGAAATTTGCACATCGAACGGTTTTTCCAAAAGCATTTTTTCAATCAGAGATACTTTTTAAGTTTGAAATATGAATACACATTCGATGTGCTAAAGAAAAGAAGATTTGCACATTGAACGGTATTTCCAAAAGTATTCGTCAATTCATTTCCTGGACCAAGGTTGATTAAAAAATGAATCGCCCCATCGTTTCTACCCAGTTGTCACAAGCTTGATCTTATGAAAGATCTCACATGCCACCTACCAAGAGCTTGTTTGATGTTGGCTCTAGAAGGCTTTTCATCTTCATCGTGAATATTGTCACATATCACTCGGATGTTCTGGCAATTACCACAAGGATAATGCGTAGGACTCTTAATATATTCTTACTTTCCACATTGTGTGAAACAGCAAGTCTTCATTAATTTAGTGTCCTAATGAGATATTGTGGATGATCTCGTGGCTCTAGACTCAATCGTGCACATTTGGTTTCTATGCCGGAGACTAGGGAGAGGGTCTCCTTCTTCAATATCAACAATCTCTAAGAGAAAGTCGATAGATTATGTCGGTTCCCTTTTAAGAGGAACTTGAGTAGCTTTGGAAGTTAGGTGCAGTGCGTCACTGGGTCCATGACGTCTTGTCTTCAATACCAGTGTTACCTTAGTAAACACCAGTAGCATATGTATTGAACCCGGTTTCTGCCCTAAGGTTGAATTATTGGAGGGCTATTTCTTTTCACCCTTTTTACATTCAATTCTTTTTCATTCTTCAACCTCTTCAGTGCTTACCGAGACTTCATAACTAGAACCTTGTTGGGTTTATTCCAGTACTAGCTCTGTCTCAGTCCGCACTCTTCCCGTATCTCACTTTTCTCTTTTTTTTTTCAATATACCTAAGGACTCTACACTATCTAGTGGATTGTCCCTGGGTAGATCCATCCGGTTCTGGCGGATCGTGGGAACTAATACCTAACCGCACCATCCTTATAACTCCATGCATAAAGTAAAATGGTCGGTCTTTTGGTACAGTTCATTCCTTCTCAAAACCAATTGAAAAATCATTTGGAAAAACAATCAAGGTACTTGTGATACGAGATCAAAGCATTTTGTACCTTAATAGTTTTGATCATTTAGAAAACCTCCCCCTCAACATGTGCATATGATTTAGAAATTGTTTAGCACATGGAGGCAAGAGGGCTTTGAAATATTTTCTTTGATCACAATTTTCATAGAAAAAGCCATTTGATTTTCTTGGTAAATTCTCCCCCCTCAATATGTGCATAGGATATGTGAAATAATTTTATTACATAGAGGAAAGAGTTCCTTTTGAAGTACATTCACGATCACAAAAGCCATTAAGAAAAACATTTGAAAACTCAATCAAGGTACTTTATGTTAAAACATAAAAGCTTTTGTACCTCGATAGTTTATTTTCTTTTAAAATGCTCCCCCTCAATATGTGCTTCGTGATTCGAAATGGTTTAGCACATATGAGAGAGCAGCCTGCACAATTGAATCAAAGCAATCACCTTTTATCAAATTTCATTATTAAATCACAAATTCTCCCCCGATAAAAAATATCAAACCCTTTGAGATTTTGGATCCCAACTGATTTAATAAGGTTAAGAAAAACATAGGAGAAAATGTAGCCAGTTTTAAATACTCATCTTGTTTCTGGATAAATGCTCCCCCTCAACATGTGCATTATGTATTAGAAATAGTTTGGCACATGGAGGCAGGAGTGCCTTTAAAGGACTAAAACCAATTCCATTTAAACAAATTTGAGATTTAAATCACGATCTCTGCCCCGATCAAAAATTTCAAACCTTTTGAGATTTGTAATCCCAATTGATTTAAATCATTTAAAAGATTTTGGGGAAAGACGTGGCTTGATTTAATTTTGAAAAAATGATTGATACGGATCAATTTTAGACATTAAAGATTGTTAGTGTCAGGTATGATAGTTTTTAAGAGATCTTTGAGTAAAATAAAACAATTTCACAATCAAACAAGAACAGAAAAAATTTCATTTTGTAAGATCTTTGAGTTTTAAAGAAAATCATACCATGACATAACATTAAATCTTTAGATCACCACTTATTATTGTACAAACCGGACTTTTATGAAGAAATATCGTTTGAAATTATTTAATTTGAAATCACTTATGATTTGACAAAATAAAGTCTGGTTGATTTCAAAACTTTGAATCCGATTTATTTTCAAAACAATATTTTTCCATTTTCAAAACAATATTATTCAAATTTTTTTTAAAAGATGGCATTATGACTACTTGTCCTGCACAAAGATACGTTAGGTGGTTGAGAAGCTTTTGTTGTTGTTGCTGAGGGTTAGGAAGAAAACCATCTGCTGATGCAGTGCGACTTCTTTCGTTGCATTTTATTCATGCCAACTCTCCATAGAGGTCAAATTAAGCTCCGTTTCTTCATTTGACGATGAAGAAAACCATCTGCTGATGTAGTGAGACCTCTTACATTGCATTTTATCATGCCAACTCTCCATAGAAATCAAATTAAGCTTCGTTTCTCCATTTGTCAACCCAAGATATAGTTACCCTTCCCTTTCGGCATCCAATCATCTTCATATGTGGGATCCGGATCGGGAACATTCTTATATACCAATATACCTACATACGTTAGTGAACACACATAGAGATATATGGTGGTCGACCTCACCCAAACAACAATCGACTAATAAAAGTCAATCCAACATTACAATCAATCATATAAGGGATGGGAATAATGTGTTTCATCAAACTATAATCATCTGATCCTAACAATAATATCCTAAATTCATAGTCCTTCGACATAGGCAAATATCATTTTTAATTAAGCACGTAGGATAATTAAGAAAGCCCGTTAGATGATATAGATTTGAAAACATTATCCCCCTCAATCAATGACTCATTTTTTGAAAAGTTTAAAAGCGCTGAAGTCATTGATTGAGTTTTCAATTTATTTTGAAAACTCTGAATTAGATTGATTTTCAAGCAACTCATTTACCACCATTTTTGAAAAACAACAAATATTTTTCTGAAGAATTTTAGACGGAAAAACATTTGTGTAGAAACAGCAGTCTTTTTGAAGACATGCTTTCCTTGTTTTGTTTTAGGATAAGTGCACGAATTTTGAAAAATGGTTTAGCGTAGCACTTTCCTTTCTTGAAGAACGGGTTGCTATCTGAAATAATAGCAAGCCATGGTTTAAGCGCGGGTCACAGTCTGAAATAACTGTAAGCCATTTTTGAAGTGCGGGTTACAGTCTGAAATAACTGTAAGCCATATTTTGAGACATGTTTTGAAAAGAATATTTACACCTCCTGCTTGAACTTCATCTATGGTCCCGTGCCATTATTGAATGACATTTCCAAGATCGCAGATGTTATCGATACCAGAAGACATGTCTTGAGAAAACATATTTTTGGTATTTTTATATTTTCTGATTTTTATGGGTTTTTTGTTGATTTTATGATTTTCTATTTTGTTTTGCTGGTTTTATATTTTTGTATTTTGATTTTCTGATAAATATATACAAAGATAGAGTAGATTATATAGTTTAAGAAAGATGATGATACGAGTACCGAGATAAGGATATCGAGCAGCACGTAGTAGAAGATAGAATTCGTCATCTCTTAAACTTCCACCACCAAAGCTTCCGAGGCTCCAGAAAAGAAGATAGAACATGAGCCTTTGAGAAAAAGAGACTTTGGCAGCTTCCCCCCAAACTGAAAATCCTTTAGCTGAGCAGATTCAAAGCTTTCTTTCAAGCTTCCATTAGCCAGGTGCACAAAGAAGCACACCATTATCATCGATCCTGCTGCTCCTTTTAAGAATAATCACCGTGATTCTTCGTTGGAGGTTATATCATCCGACAGCAACGTATCATCCCACATTTAAATAATCTTCTCAAATTCCTTTTCCAATCAAGTCCGGCGATCCATTCCAAAAAGGTGTCAAGAGAACACTTCCCCCAAGTAGTTGAATTGATGTAGTCAACCTCTTTGTATAATGCTCAAGAACTCTCCCAAATACACATCATGAGGGGAATGAAAACACCTCCCCATGTTCACATTTTTCTTCCCTGATGATCGTGTATGAAGCTCAAGAACCCGAAGTACACACATTCCCAAAGAAAGAATAACCGATAACATTGAAGAAGCAGGCCGAATCACTGATTATCTCTGCGGATGACAATCTCGGCGGATGTCAACTCCGGAATAAGTGATTATATCTCTGAATCACTGATTAAGCACTAAAGTGAGACAACTGAGCATCCCCAATGTACACAATCTCTCTCTCGTTATACATTTATCTCCCCTGAATATGTCATACTTGTGTACCTCTTTTATCTTCAGAAACTTTCTCTTACATCTCTTCCCCCACGTAGTTGGAATAAGAGCACTAAACGCCATGAGTCAAACCTTGAGTTTCTCTGCGGTAATGACATTTGTCTTCCCGGGATATCTTCAATCACTTAGAAGTATGAAGTTCATCAAGTTTACTCGTCATGAGTCAAACCTTGAGTTTCTATGTGGTAATAACATTTGTCTTCCCGGGATATCTTCAATCACTTAGAAGTATTAAGTTCATCAAGTTTACTCGCGTTTAGATACGTGTCTCCTTCCCCCTTTCTGGTTTTGATACTTCAAAATCAACAACTCTTTGTAAGCCCGTAAACTTGAAATTTTTTGAGAAGAACACATGTAATCATGTGGGAATCAACTTGCTGAAGTAAAATGTGAGCAAGTCTAATTGGGGATTAACTTTGGCTTTACACTCTTCCCCAATTAGTGCTCTCCCCTAAACCGACAATCTTTATGATGAATGCTTGAATTGAGAAGAAGTCTTTAGATCGTTAAATGCAACTCGTCTTTAGTCTTCTAACATGTAGCAGAAAATGTAGAACCGACTGTAGACTCAACCTTCTTCAAGATTGTCCAGTTGGGGAATAAATAGTTAACATCTTCATCACACCAAAAGGCATCCCAATTAACTTACATCTTGCAAATCCCCTTAACAAAAATCCCTCCCAATCAAACAAGAACAAAAAGATGTTCATCAAAAAAATTAGAAATCAGCCCGCAATGAACACACGAAATGGTAACACCAAGCAAGCAATCACATCAAACAAGAACAGAAGGTCGTTCGGGATCATCATGTTGATGTGCACGTGAAGCATTAACCGGAAGCACTTTGTCGATAAACTCATCAGTTCATAAGAAGATGTCAACCAACGGCTCTTAGAAGAAACATCATGTGAAGATGACCCGATAATAAGAAGCTCGGTTCTTACATGAGTTTGGAGCCGTTTAACCATTTATTCTCAAATATCAATCAACCATGCAAAAAATTCACACTACTTCTCCCCCTCAAGAATTGCATACGGGGATGCCATTCTTGATTAAACAAGTGATTATCATCCAAATGTATTCTATTCACACTTCTCCCCCACGAAATTAGCACATGATGTCGCCATCTTCATTATATTGAGCAAGTGGAATAAGAGTAATTATCAATAGTCCGGTTCACTTGATGACTGAAGCGCATGGAAAAAGCATGAAGCATGTTGATGAGAATTGTCATAAATGAGAAGATTTCTCTTCTTCAAAAGATAAAGCGCACTGAAGCGTACACTTTTCTTTTCTTTGAGGTACGAGGCTTGAACTGTTGTGTTCAAACGTCATAGGAAGATTTCTCTTCTTCGGAAGATAAAGCGCACTGAAACGTACTCTTTTCTTTTCTTTAGAGTACGAGGCATGAACTGTTGTGTTCATACGTCATAGCCGAATGAATATCAAGATTGATTTACTTGAACCCGTGAGTTATGAGATATCAATCCATTTGTAATCCATACTTTTAGCCAGTCCATGTAGTGAAGGATCGAAGTATCTGCAACTGAGTAAGGACTACCTGCACTAATATTACAAACTTGGTTGCATGTATTTTGGTTAGTGACATTAGTATCCAAACCCTTTGGGGTTTCACAGTCAACCTTGATTTTGTCATCGGTAAACAGCTTTCCGGTAGGCATCCACCTAAGTCCAACATCCTTAAACATTTTACCAGACGGAATCCACTTATGGCAAGGTCTAGGATTGGTGACATTCTTATGCACAGTGGAAGACTTATCGTTATTCCTAGACTCCAAATATTTATCAGTTGGGATCCATCTAGGCGAAGTTTTGGACTTGTTTTGCTTCATGACATGTTGAACCTTAGCCATGAAGGTAGTCTTAGTGGATTGTACCTTAGCATGAGAATTAGGAAAATGTTTCTTATTCGGAAAAGACTCAAAATTTCTAGTTTCATTTTCTACATGCTTAGCATTCTTCTTCATATAACTACTCTTAGATGCAAGCCAATCCCTAGTCTTTTGAGTGTTCCTAGGTAGTGGTTTACAACTACTAGCAGTGCCATGAAATCTCGTAGAATTCCTCACCCTAGGTCTTGCACCTAAAATTCTGTCTTTTCGAATCTGTGCTTTTTTCCTAGCATCTTCTAGATAATAGTTCTTCCACAAGTCATTCATATCATATGAATTATGGGTTTTAATGCTTGGTTTTGACACTGTTTTCGAACTAATCCTAGAGGTGCTGGGAGTAGAAGTGGCTACTTGTTGATGGTTAACGGAGCTAGAAGACTTATTCTTAGGTAACTCAGGTGAAGTGACTGGTTTTGATAAAACTTGTTTCTCATCAACTTGGGAGGCAAACCGTGTTTTTGAAAATTTTGGTCTTTCGGATATAAACGCAGTAAGCTGCCTAACAACGGACCGGTTTCTAATGGAATGAGAAACTGGTTTCCCCAAGGTTGATGGTTTTATAAACTTAGTGTTCACACTTTTCCCTACTGTTTTCCTACGCTCATTTTTTAAGGCAACAATAGCGAAACTCTTTTCCTGAAGTTGAGCTTTGAGTTCATCAATTTTTGCTATCAAAGAGTTTGTTTGTTCCATTGACTTAGTTCTAGCTTCTTTGACATAGTCACTTAGTTCTATGTGATGCTTTCTCAAAGACTCATTTTCCTTTAGTAATTTGGCCACACAAACCGCTAATTCATCATTTCTCATTTGAATATCATCAATAGCATTAACATCAGAATTACTTGTAACCAAATTACTTTTCACATGCATATGAGAAATATGTTTCTTCAAATTGTTGATAGTCGAGTTTTTGGCTTGAAGCTGAGCTTTTAAATCGTTTATTTCAAAAAATTCACGAAATTCAGGAAATTCCGGATTTTCTAATGGTTTCTTAGTTTGAAAACTTTCCTCCTTTCTTTGTATTGCAATTTCAAGAGAAATGAAATGTTTTTCAAGTTTTGAGAATTTGTTTGAAAGTTCATCAAAAGCCTTTTTATCAACCATATCATTTGTTTTGAATTTATTAGTCTCAGCGTCAACCATATCATTAGCTTCCATCCCAGTGTGATTCTTAAAGCACATTTCAGTCATCAGATAATCATAATCTGAAGTGTATTCCC
The DNA here is from genome assembly GCA_910596185.1 of Chrysanthemum makinoi. Taxonomy (NCBI): domain Eukaryota; kingdom Viridiplantae; phylum Streptophyta; class Magnoliopsida; order Asterales; family Asteraceae; genus Chrysanthemum; species Chrysanthemum makinoi. The sequence goes on from OU343218.1 coordinate 218,300,360, forward strand.
TTTTGATGAATGACTGAAGTTGTTTGTTGATCACCTGAAGTGCAGCTTTAGAACTGGCTTCTTGAACCTTTTTCCTATTAAGTTGTTGTTCTAATTGTTCCAAGATCAAGAACAATGTGCCAGTAATCGATGATAATTCTTGACGAAAGAGTGTAATACACGATCGTTCAATTCCTATTGTGTATTTGTCATCAATTCTAAGTAACATGAGGTGTGAATGAAGTTGTCGATAAGGTTCAATGCAACTTTCCTTACCCTTTGCACGAGCATTCTGTAACCTTGACTGGTGCATTTCTATCTCTTTAGATTCTAAACACGGAGATCTCACATCCTCATTGATTGATTCCATCATCTTTAACCGTTCAGTATAACTAATATTCTCATGGCTGTCAACGGCATCATACAGTTTGAGTACTTCAAATTATGAATGGAGTGTAAGACATGATGTTGGTGTGTACACGGGATTTTACAAGTCTGTGATTTAAACCGTGAAATAGAATCTTTCGCGGGATTTTACTAAAATCAAGACCAAACCGTAAGAAGGTGAGAAGTAGAATGTAGTAAAGGAACTAGAAGATGATAAGGAAGTGAAGATCTGTTGGTGTTATGGTTGAGTTTGTGATATTTGGAAAGTTAGGGTTTGTAAACAAGGGTTTTGTATGTTAGGTTTAGAGACACATTGCAGGAGTTGACAAATCACAGTCCTTGACAAGTCGCTTAACAGATAACTCGCATAAGACAAATCGCTTCAATAAGCAAGCAGACAACTCGCTTATGTGGGCAACTCGCTTAGGACAACTCGCTTCAATAAGCAAGCAGACAACTCGCTTATGTAGGCAACTCGCATAAGACAACTCACTTTAATAAGCAAGCAAACAACTCGCTTATGTGGGCAACTCTCTTAGCAGGCAACTCGCATAGGCAACTCTCTTAGGCAAATCGCATAGGCAACTCTCTTAGGCAACTCTCTTTAGATACATTGAATCTGGACAAGTCGCATAGGCAACTCTCTTAGGCGACTCTCTTTAGATACGTTGAATCTGGACAAGTCGCATAGGCAACTCTCTTAGGCAACTCTCTTTAGATACGTTGAATCTGGACAAGTCGCATAGGCAACTCTATTTACAAAGTAACTCTCTTCCAAGAAATGTCAAAGCAACTCTCTTCAAATTTACAAAGCAACTCTCTTCCAAGAATGTCAAAGAAACTCTCTTCAAATTTACAAAGCAACTCTCTTCCAAGAAATGTCAATCCGTGACCCAACTCGCATAGTACAATATTAAAAAAACCACCACTTTTTAATCCAAAAAAAACCTAACCACGATGATTCAAGCCTTCCAAATCAAAACCTAAACACTTATGATAATTCTAAATTCAAAAGTACAATCAAAATCAAAACTTTAACACTAGAGATGATCCAAATGATGCAAAATACTCTAAACTCATTCAAACCCAAAAACCTTATGAAAACCACTAGAAATCCAAGAACATGAAAGATGAGTGATCAAACCATGGCTCTTGATACCAATTGTAAGATATTGGATTTCATAAACACATAATACAATAAATATATGGATCAAATTATGCAAGAGAGTTTAGAGAGAGAAAGTAGAGTGGGAGCCTTTCTAGAGAGAGAAAGTAACAAAAGAAAGAAGGTTAGATTGAAAGGTCCAACCCTCTACCTTGGGATGTAGAGGGTATTTATAGTTTTACAAAATACGCCCTCTGACGGGCTGTGGATCAGGCATACAGTGGGTGAAGACCCGTCCGTCCTCCACGGTGTTGCACTAAACTAAATAACTAACTAAATAACTAGTAAATAACGTAATGTCTACGAGCTAACTTATGCTAGATTATATTTGGGGTGACCGATACTTCATTATGGAATTTTCTAATTCCTAACAAGTGCAATCTTTCTTAGTCTTTAGTTTTGTTGAAGATGAAGTTCATTTATATATTTTTTATTTTTTCGCCAAAAAAAGGAAAAAGAAAAAATGTGTATATGCTCAAATGAGTAACCCTGAAGGTAAATTACAAAAGTTAAACAATTCAAAGAAAAAGAAACATTTGTATAACATGTTTAGACTTTGATCATCCGATTATTCATAGGATAACTAGAAATATTAAACTTTACTTTATGTTTTGGAAACTGGTTTGACCCGTTGAGCAGGTGACCCAAAGACTCAGTGTCTCGGTTGGATCGATAAGAAAACCGGTTTTTAAAACATTGGGTAAAAGAGCTATCTCGATTTTTTGAAGTGTTTTTCTTTACAAACGGCAGCTGATCAACCAAGCAAAATGTACCCAACATTGAGTACAAGAGCTTCATGTGGGCCCATAAGCTCGATCAAATGCAGGAATACTAATCCCACCATGATATTTGTTACACCCCTATCCCGAAATACCAAAAGGTCGCACCGTGGTTGAATATGGTCTAAGGACTTAACGGGATTGACTAGTCGACCCGATAGTCAAACTAATAATTAACAAATGTTATATTATAGTTATAGAAAGTGGAGGGACCTAAGTTTCCAAGTTATAAATCAGTTATAGAAGTATAGTAGGCCAAATTATAAGGAATGGGACTTGAGGGACCATTTGTGCCAAAGGGGCAAAGTTTCCCTCTACAAGAATCTGGATATTTCCATAATAGTCATTCTATTTCCAAAAAATATTGAGTGTATGTGTGTGTGTCGAGATAAAATAGAGGGAAAAATAATAATGAATTTGATGGTCACAATTGTGAAGGAATTTGTGTTCCTAATCATGATACAAGCTAGTATCTATGATCCTTATGCAAGTAAGTGTCACTAATTTTGTTTAATTGTGAATTGAAAAGTTAGGGTTCTTATACCCAAATTGGGGTTTTGAGTAATTGTGTTTTTAAACACTAATTGAGATGTTATAGAGTAATTGGGTGAAACACCTTTGATGGAATTGAAGTAAAATGGGTAATTTGGGATATGATCATGTTATGATCATCTCAATGATTTTAAAAAAGAGTTATAGAAACCTTGGGGTTATCTTATATTGGGTAGAGTTGAGAAATTTATCGATTGGATCATCACATAATCAATATATGATTATATGATGAATTAGAGGATGTTTATGTGAGCCAATTGGTTGTGTAAACCATGGCTATAGTTTATTGTTTATGTTTTAAATGCATTTTCATATTATGATTAAGGATGTTAACTTGGATGATGGTGATTGATTATGGCTAATGAAAGATATGAAAGATGATGGTAATTGTGTATGGCTTAGCATGGATTGCTAAGGTAAGTAATCCGGTTACTACATGCTTAATGTGGAAGTTATTATATGATGTGTTTATAATTGTTATAGTAAATATTGGTTATAGTTAAGTTAAGGAATTATTGGACCAATATGAGAATTGATGATGGTTATAGAGTTAATTTTCTAGTGAAGTATTAAGGTATGTGTTATTGCCTTATGTGCTAATTGTTCTATGGTTTGTGTGTTAGCAATGCTCATGTGAATTATATGATGATAGAATCATTACCATGTTTTAACCGATTACTTACTAAGTGTTTTTGCTTACGTTATAGTTGACTACAATTTTGCAGGTTCTTGCACATGAAAGTGTTATTGCTTGGATTAGAACCTTGATTTGTTCAATGGAAGAAGGACGGTTTAGTATGATAATAGGAGCTAGGTAGAATTACCGAGCTCAATGTCAAGTTTGTGCCCCGTTGATTTTTGAATATCTAAAAAGAGTTGTTGTATATCAAATGTGTTGATTTATTTGGTCATAGTTGTTATGTTATTGAATTAAGAAGTTTTATTATAGTTAGGTTCTAAAGATTCGATTTGTATGTTATACTTGGCTTTAAAAGAGGTGTTTGGTTTATAGTGAAATTCTACCCACTTTGGGTTAAAATGGGTCAAGAAATGGTAAAAGGTATAAAAGGTTGTTTTTTATAGTTTATATGAGGTGTTGTTAAAGTTATAAAAGTCTAAATGATCATTTGAGTTGAAATGGGTCAAAATGACTTTGTGCAGTTTTGCTGTCAAATGTGCAGGTCTAATAGCCGACGGCTTCACAGTTTTGTGGGCGACGGCGTCCGGCTCAGTTGCGACGACGTCGGGTCTAAATCCTCTGAACCGTCGCGTGTTAATTTTGTAAAGTGTTTTGGGTCACTGTTAAAGGGTGACGGCGTCGTAGCTTAATAGCCGACTACGTCTGTCCACCATACAGTTTTAGAATGATTGTTTTGTTATAGTCTTGTGCTATTTTTTTAAGAAGTTATCGAGTATATGTTATAATAAGAATTGTCAATGCTCAAATGTCATAGTTTTGTCGTATATTGAAGAGTTTAATGAGGATAAGTTATAGTCAAACGTTTCCGCGTCAAAGTTTTCAAAATCGAGTAATTTCCGGTCAAACCGGGAAACAGGGTGTAACAAATTGGTATTAGAGCCTCGGTTTAAGTGAATTAGGTTCCACTATAGGTTGCCTAGTCTTAAACCACTCTTAGTTGTGGAATTAAGTGAAGCGGAAATGTGTATGCTATATATAGAGTAGACTATGCCTTTGTGCTATGTGAAAACTATGTGATAATGTTTTATATGTTATAGTGCTATCGTGTAATTGGTGTGGGTCCATATCGGACTATATCATGTAGAAGTGGCTAGATCACCAATGAATGTTTTATCATTGTGTAGTTACGGGAATGGAATTGGTATTGTATATGTGACGAGAGTCCATAACGGACTAAATGTGTTAAGTTATAGAATACCACACACTTTGGTAGTGTCGGTGATTATATGTGATTTTATAAGTTGTGCGTTATAGTATTAATGCGATAGATAATTATAATCCGTACACCTTGGATGGTGGCGATGGGTGTGATATGTTTGTGTGCTTACTTTTTATAGAAGTTATAATGAGATTTGAATAGATGTGACAAAGGTGTGAATTCCCATAGAAGGCATGATTTGAAATTTATAATAATTGAAATTGTAATTAAGAATAAGATGAGGTATGATTTGTGTTGTGTTAATGACCAACTTATGGTCTTATTATGTGAATGGCTAATGGATAGCCAATATTGTGGTATTAGAGATGGGATAATTGTATGTTATAGAATGTAATAATTAAGCATGATGATGATTGATAATAAACGAGTTATAGTATTATATTAAGGTGTGTTGTAGCACACGAGTAAATGTGAAGTGGAAATTTGACACTTAATAATTAAGTGTCTAAGAATGTAAAAGTTATAGAATGATATTGAAAGAAGAGAATGAAATAGCTTACTTGCTAATAACTAAAATGAGACATGTGGAAAAAATGTGGAGAAGAATGCTTATAGTTGATGACCTATGTAGGGTCTAAATGCGGAATAAATTGGTAAAGCCAAGTGCTAATCAAATTAAAAAGCAATAAGCTAAAATATACAAAAGAGATTGTGGAGGTTAGTGATATAATAAAACACGACGAGGTCGTGATAATGTTATAGAATGTATATGAGGATATAATTGAAAGATAATGAGTGTAATTTGGAATAAACCTATAAAGGTTTACATGTGGATAAAGTCAAATAGACTAAAACTTGTAATAGTAAAATTGTGAAAATTGGTCAACAAGGGTTGACGAGTGAATGAGATGAGATAGTTAAACACATGATAGATGTGTAAATATGGAAAACGGGCTCATAAGCCCTATGAAATTGCATTGGTTAAATAAGAATGATGAAATTGTGTGTATGATTAAATAATAATAACTTGGATCCTATATGTTGTTATAGTGTGATGTTACAGGCCACTTGAGAAACGTTACAATAATTATTACAAAAATCTTACGGGATAAGTGAATGAAAATCCTACGGGATGTATGATAGTAATCCTTCGGGATATGTTATAGTGAATTCTACAGGATGTGTTATAGTACGAGTTGGAAAGAGAAAGTTATAGAAATCCTTCGGGATAAATTAAATTGCCTTCACCAACAAAGATTTGCCTATATCCTGAGCATGTGAAATGGCTCCTTCTGGAATGGTTATAGTAAAAAGTAGGGATGAGCATTTCGAACAGAATCCCGGAACCGAACCGGAACCGTACCGAAATGGTACCAATTCTTGAAATACGATACGGTACCGGGAGTACGAAATAAGGTGAAAAAAAAATCGGGACCACTAATTCGGTACGGGACCGGTACCAAATCGGGAAATTCCCGAAAAAAATCGGGGAAAACCCGATTCCCCGGTACCGATACCGGTACCGGTATCCGAATCCCGTTTGGTACGGTACCGGTACCACTAATTTATGCTCAGAAAAAAATCGGTACCACTAATTCGGTACGGGATCGGTACCGTGCTCATCCATAGTAAAAAGGATCCAATGCTAATAAATGAGAATTTTGATTGTTAAAGTGAGTTACAGATATGTACTAGTGTTATGTCAAAAGCGTGTAAGTATGATGGTTTATGATTTCTTTATTTAAGTGGATTGGGACGCCTTTTCATTTAAGTAAAGAAATTGTGAGTCAACGAACTACGAATTTATATTTCTTGATTTACATTGTTTGGGACGCCTTTCCATGTAAATGAGGAAGTATAAATGAGTAGGCTTATGTGTTTCCGACATGACATGAGTAGGGTAGTGGAGTAGAAAATAAAAGTCTAAAACTAACTAGACGTCTTAAGGAAATAAGATAAGGGGAATGGGAGTTTCGTGTCGGACCCTAAGTAAGGGTCGTTATGTAAAACTTAAGTTGTAGAAAATTGAAACCTAAGTAAAATAAATGAAATCGTTAATGATGATGTGATATGTTATGGAAATGATCATGGAGATCATAAATTGCATGAAATTAAAAAGCTTAAATGAGTTATAATATGCCTTGGGGGCATGTGGTAATTTGAATAAGACCATTGCGGTCATAAGAATTGTAAAAATTTATGAGAATGTTATAGCAATAACAATACGTTATAGTAATGAAATTAATAAATTATGGAATAATTATGGTGAAATGTGGTAAGAGTTGGATGAATTTGAATTGTGTAAAGTCAAAACAATATGATAATGATCATGTATGTGTTGTTGTGACAAGTAAATTGACTAATTGGAATATTTGATTTTTATAAATTATGTCTCGGATGACATACTGACGTGTTTGTTGTAGAAAATTAATGAAGAGTATAATGTGTTTGGAGATTTGTTATTGTTACAGTGGCCTTGAGTTGCAAAATTAAGAAAATCTTTGCAACAAATTGATTAAGTGATTGTTTACGTGACATGGTATAAGTTGGGATTAAGTGTTGTATGGCAATAGACGAGAGATTTCAGAGACGAAATCGAAATAAGGGGGTAGAATTGTTACACCCCTATCCCGAAATACCAAGAGGTCCCACCGTGGTTGAATATGGTCTAAGGACTTAACGAGATTGACTAGTCGACCCGATAGTCAAACTAATAATTAACAAATGTTATATTATAGTTATAGAAAGTGGAGGGACCTAAGTTGCCAAGTTATAATTCAGTTATAGAAGTATAGTATGGCCAAATTATAAGGAATGGGACTTGAGGGACCATTTGTGCCAAAGGGACAAATTTGCCCTCTACAAGAATCTCGATATTTCCATAATTTTCATTCTATTTACATAAAATATAGAGTGTATGTGTGTGTGTCGAGATAAAATATAGGGAAAAATAATAATGAAGTTGATGGTCACAATTGTGAAGGAATTTGTGTTCCTAATCATGATACAAGCGAGTATCTATGATCCTTATGCAAGTAAGTGTCACTAATTGTGTTTATTTGTGAATTGAAAAGTTAGGGTTCTTATACCCAAATTGGGATTTTGAGTAATTGTGTTTTTAAACACTAATTGAGATGTTATAGAATAATTGGGTGAAACCCCTTTGATGGAATTGAAGTAAAATGGGTAATTTGGGATATGATCTTATCATCAAAACCAGCAGCCTCATCCTTTTCCAGGCCTTCAGAACTGCTAATAGCAAATGCCTCAAACTGTTGCTTATAAACAGCTTTTTGCATTTTCTTGGAGTTGGCTTTTCCTCCAAATCTTGTCCCAATAGCCTCCCATATCTCCTTAGCATCATCTAAATTGTGGAACCTTCTGAGATGTTCCTTTGGTATATCCATCTTTAGGAGAGTTCTTTCATTTCTTTTTTTTCCTCAGCAAATATCTCTGCAGCCGTGACTGGTGGAAGGATCCTGACTATGCCATCTTTACCTTTGGAAATTCTCTTCTTTGAATTCCCATTCTGGATCACTTTCCAGACCTCATAATCTACATATTCTAGATACTGTTCCATCTCCATGGCCCAAATGTCGTACTCTTCGTTTTTCAGAATAGGAAGTTTGAAGTTGGAGATAGTTGTTGATTCTTGAGGAAGTTGTTGTTGTTTCTGTTTACATTTGTTGTTTCTTAGATCCTGCTTCTGATGCTTCAGTTTCCTGCTCAGAGGCCTCTTCATCACTATGATGATTTGAGAAGTTATCATGAAGAGACATTCTTAAGGGTTTTTAAATGAGATGAGATGAGTGTTCTTGGTGTGTTTTGTTTCTTCAATTCAGAGTCCTTCAACAAGCTCTGATACCACTTGTAGGTCTAAAAGTTTATGGATCCAAGTAGCCTTGAATGACTAATAGTAATCTTGAATAAATCCAAATTACTATATGAAGAACTCTTAGCAAAAGCTTGATGTGTTAATGCGGAATCTTAACACACAAAGTATGAAGAACACAAGAATTACTAACTTCGTATTTTCTATTAATTTTCTCAAAGGCTAATGCTTACAACCCGTACATTAACCTAACACCTTAGGAATCCTTTTATACACCAAGGAAACCCTAATTGACTAACAAACTTGTAGAAGGGTAAAGATATCTTCTCCTAAGATATCTCTACTCATACATATCTATTCCTAATATAACTCTAACAACCTATTCTGTTTTAGACATAAACAGACTTAACTCACGACTATTTGTTCTGCCAAACTTAACATCTTTAGTACTTGCAGACTTAACTACCAACAGACTTAAGTCTGGTCTACCAGACTTAACTACCAAAGCTACCAGAATTAACACAGAACAAAAATTAAACATTACAAAATATAATTCCCAACAATCCTCCCCTAATTTGATTGTGGAAAACTCAAAGGGTGGGTTGAATAGTTTTACCGATTAAAACTTTGTTTTAAAATATTTAGATTGACTTATGTCAATCTATTTAAATGTGTATGTTGGATGTTGATAGATAGGTATGTAAATATGTAATGCAAAGGTAAAGAGTGAAAAACACAAAACCACGACACGAGTGTTTATAGTGGTTCAGCTACAAGGACACCTTCCTTGCCGTACTCCACTTTCCGAGTCACCTACTCGAGAGTTCGTAATCACTACACGACACAAAACTCCTTATGGCGGAGAAGCCTTCACAATGTCGCCGACTCTTTTTCCGGTACAAGGCTAGACACCGGGTTCTTCCACGAGGTAGAACCAAACCTATCACAACGTCGCCTACACTTTATCCGGTACAAGGCTAGATACCGAGTTCCATTACAAAGGAGGAACTACTACCCAACACTACACACCACCTATCCCAAAGGAGACCCACTCCTTATTACAACATCATCGAGGATATTAATATCCTTGGACACAACCTATCTCTATTTGTACATCGATGCACCATACCGATTGTACACCATTGGCATCTTTCATTAATGCCTTTGACATGGTCTTTTGGCACCTTTCACTAATGCCTTTGACTTGACCCTTTTGGCATCCTTCACTAATGCCTTTGACACGGACGTTCGACACCTTTCACTAATGCCTTCATCTTGACCCTTTTGGCATCCTTCACTAATGCCTTAGACACAACACTTCTAACAAGGAAGAAAGAACTATCAACAAGAGAACTTCAGTAGTCTTGATGATGACGAAGCATGGCAACTCATGGACTTGGATGATGGTGATTGATTATGATTAAGGATGTTAACTTGGATGATGGTGATTGATTATGGCTAATGAAAGATATGAAAGATGATGGTAATTGTGTATGGCTTAGCATGGATTGCTAAGGTAAGTAATCCAGTTACTACATGCTTAATGTGGAAATTATTATATGATGTGTTTATAATTGTTATAGTAAAGATTGGTTATAGTTAAGTTAAGTAATTATTGGACCAATATGGGAATTGATGATGGTTATAGAGTTAATTGCCTAGTGAAGTATTAAGGTATGTGTTATTGCCTTATTTGCTAATTGTGTTATGGTTTATGTGTTAGCAATGATTATGTGAATTATATGATGATAGAAGCATTACCATGTTTTAGCCGATTACTTAGTAAGCGTTTTCGCTTACGTTATAGTTTACTACAATTTTGTAGGTTCTTGCACATGGAAGTGCTGTTGCTTGGATTGGAACCTTGATTTGTTCAATGGAAGATGGACGGTTTAATATGATAATAGGAGCTATGTAGAATTACCGAGCTCAATGTCAAGTTTGTGCCCCCGTTGATATGTGAATATCTAAAAAGAGTTGTTGTATATCAAATGTGTTGATTTATTTGGTCATAGTTGTTGTTATTGAATTAAGAAGTTTTGTTATAGTTAGGTTCTAAAGAGTCGATTTGTATGTTATAGTTGGCTTTAAAAGAGTTGTTTGGTTTATAGTGAAATTCTACCCACTTTGGGTTAATATGGGTCAAGAAATGGTAAAATGTGTAAAAGGTTGTTTGTTATAGTTTATATGAGGTGTTGTTAAAGTTATAAAGGTCTAAATGATCGTTTGAGTTGAAATGGGTCAAAAATGGCTTTGTGCAGTTTTGCTGTCAAATGTGCATGTCTAATAGCTAACGGTGTCACAATGTGGGCGACGGCGTTTGGCTCAGTTGCGACGGCGTCAGGTCTAAATCCTCTTAACCGTCGCGTGTTAATTTTGTAAAGTGTTTTGGGTCACTGTTAAAGGGTGACGGCGTCGCAGCTTAATAGCCAACGACGTCAGTCCGCCATACAGTTTTAAAATGATTGTTTTGTTATAGTCTTGTGCTATTGGTTTAAGAAGTTATCGAGAGTTATAGTCAAACATTTCCGCGTCAAAGTTTTCAAAATCAAGTAATTTCCGGTCAAACCGGGAAACGGGGCGTAACAATATTGAACACCAAGTTTCTTACAGGTGGCAACTGTAACACATGCATTAAATATATGAATGGATTGAATCTTGTATTTGTTAGTTTGTGAACATATTTAATAGTCGCATATCCGGATTTGAACTCAAGCTTATGGAATTGCACACGTTGAATATGAGATTCTATTATAATAATTATAAATATAGTTATGTTTTAGTTATTATTTCACAATAAATAGTTAACGGTCATTATAACTTAACGGTAATTAACTAACGGATCTTAAATATTAACTAGAAGGACTAGAAGAGAAAATAATCCAGAAGGTTCTAGAACCCTTCTTGGGCTTATGGCCGGTCGATCACAATGATTCCCAAGGGAATTCCTTGTCTAACTTGGACACTAAGCTATTACACTATATATACGACCTCTTTTATCATTAGTTGGTAATCCTTGGAAACCATATGTTAATACAAATATCGTCATTAAACGTTATTTATATTTTTGATCTTTACTTAAGTTTTGTTAACGACAAAAGTAAATTTAATTTTTATAAAGCTTAAAGCTTGTCAAGTCTAATAGATATTAAAATAAGCTTTTTCAAATAATATCTTCATCACTCAAGCATTTACATTGTGATTAACCATAATGTATGATAGGAGTTTTTAGAATGTTTTGGTTTCTTAAAAACTAAACATTACATATGTATTTACATATTTCTAAAAATAGAAAAACCCATGACATCATGTGATGCATCATTGAAATCATTAGAAGATTTCACAAGATTCTTTGTGTAGATTTAGGCTCTACATATCTTACACAATCTTGGATAGATATGGTTGACTTTGGAAAGATTTTGAGATCTTACAACAGTCATTGCCGACCTCGGCTGCGCACCAAATATTATAACGGGTGGAACCCTTTAAAGGGTTTCATGGTCCGTGGTGCCAGTGTTTTGGCTATAAATAACAAAGCCAAACCAAGTAGTTTTTCATCCCTTTCTATCATACTCTCATACATTTCTTCTCTCTAACCTTTCTAACTCAGTTTCATATCATATTAGTGATCTCTTTTGTAGCAAAGAAGATCAAGTCACATTCAAGCTTCAACGAGAAGTTGGAAGTCTTGTTTGTTTGGTGTTGTATGATCTTGTGTTGATTCATACTTCATTGTTGTACCAAACTATCATAATCTTGTGAGTGTGAGTGATTAGTATTTTAGTCTTTAAATACATTGTGTGTGGGAGTGGTTGTACCTTTGGAAAGAACTCGACATTTAGCTTAGTGTCGGAAATAGTGTGTAAGCGAAGTTTAAAGGTTTCTCAGCCGGTGAAAGGAGCTTGTTGACTAGTGAAGTTAAACTCTCGAGTGTGAGACTCGGGGAGTGGAGTAGGGCAAGGAAAAAGAGTCCTTGTAGACCGAACCACTATAAACAACTTGTTGTGGTTTGATTGTTTCTTTCCTTATTTACTCTTTACATATTGTTTACATATTTCACTAACATATCTAAGATCAACATCAATTGATCTTTCAATAAGTTTCAAAACAAAGTTTTTAATCGTTAAACTATTCAACCCCCCTTTTAGTTTTCTACAATTGGTACCAGAGCCTCGTTGCTCAAGAATTTCTAAAATATATTGTATTTTATAAACTTGAAACGATCCATGGATTCTGAAAACTTTAAAGAAGGGCAATCTATGCAAAGACCACCACTCTTTGAAACTAATGGATTTATCTATTGGAAAATTCGTTTTGAAACATATGTAAAATCAAAAGATATAGATCTTTGGTTTGTTATTGTTAAAGGGGATTTTAGTTCTACAACAAAAGATATTTCTGTTGATGAACAAAAGAAATTAATTGCAAAAAATAATGAAGCTAAAATGATGCTTTATAATTCTTTGCCTAGAAAAGAATATGAAAGAATTTTGAGAAAATGACACAAATAGACCGCGCGCCCTGATGCATATCACTTTATGGACCACTTTTATTTTAAATTTGAAACTAGACCGAGGGCAACCGCTGTTATTGGGCAACTCAACCACAGTGCGACAAGTGTCCCGTATGTGTAAGGTATTGTTTTTTGGGCAACCAAAAGTCGGTGGGCAACCGTATTTTTTAAAAAGGGTTTTTTGGTCATTTTACGTTGCATAAAATGTCACACCCCCAAATTACCTGTTTTGTAGCGGAATGGAATTCCTGGGGGTTGACTGTCATAGCATCACAATCACAGTTATATTGAACGACCTAAAGTGTCGTTTGGAAAATACACCGTTTGATTTAATAAAATAATCAGAGTTTACAAAGTATAGGTCCCAAATGAAAATCAACTTGTGCGGAAATAAGTTTGTACAAGTCAAACGATGTTTTTAAAGTTCATAAATCCCGTGTGAGACGCGTCATCACCGCGACTCTATGATATGTCCACATGCATGCCATGAAGTGAATGCCTTAGTTACCTGAAAATACATTGCTAAAAGTGTCAACACAAAGGTTGAGTGAGTTCATAGAGTTTATGTATATGTTTAATACGACTACCACAAGTATAAGTTATGTATGACAATGATGTCACAAAAATGATACAATTGCTTAAGCACATGACAATCGCGAAGCTTGATGATGTTCGCCCAACAGCAGTGTTTTGCCAAACAAATCAAATAATGATAATGAAATGAAATGCATCCGTCCGGTTGGAATCCACCAACCGGGATGGAGGTGTCACCCTCGATAGATCTATCCACTTTCGCCTAAACTTCTTCGAAATTAACGGTTCATGCTTATGAAATGGGGACATTTAACTCGCAATGAGGTAACTTAAGCAATGTAATGAATTTGATATACTTGGTATCGTAATAAAAAAATGATGTGCAATGTATTCTCCCCCGTAGGTTTGAAATAAAGTAAAAACTTGAATAAATCGGGGCTATGAAAACTCACATGTTGCAATGATAATGATGATATAATGGCAATACTGAAATGAGGCGCAACCTCTGACCATGACCTATTATGAATGATATGTTCTAATGTAAATCATGAAACAATTTCGTGCATGCAAATCCACATGTAATCTATACCACTTGTACTTTTTTGAAAATAGAATTTATCGTCGAAATATATGTTTATGACATCTCGTCATGTTATAAAATACTTTACAAGTATTTACGTTGAAATGATATCCTACGATAGTCATTTTGTGATTTAATATAAAATTATAACTTTTCGTCGTAAAATAATGTCATTTGACAATTTCATGAAAGTGACTAATCGGTCTCGAAAAGCTAGTCATAAAATGGTGCACGTCGAGTGTTAGGAAACAAACTCAACGGTTTTGGGAAGCTTGTATCATTATCTCAAAGTTTTAGCATTTAAGTTTTCATCCTAGAGGTCTCGATCATGGAGAAAAGTATAGGTGAAGTATGGTACTTGTATCCAAAATATTGTTTAAGGATGGTTTTCGGCAAAGTTTAAGTGACCGTATTTTATTCGTTACAACTCCGCTTGCCGACGAATGGTTGAACATTTTGGAAAATATGCTTGGCGAACTTACTTTTACTAGAAGACATCATGTTATAAAAAGTTCTACATCAATGTTAAAAACGACCTTCAACATGGTCTCTTGTTGCCGTAATACTTGTCTATTATAAATTTAATAGTTTTTCTTATATAATAAAGTTACGACAACTTTGTGTAAACGTGTATAATTTAATCGTTACAAGTCCGTTTCTACGTTTTATAAGTCCTTAGCTTTGTATCAAAGTATACTAATATATTTTTGATAAGTCGACACAATTTATAATGCCTAAGCCTCATTTTTGACTCGTACAAAGTTGAGAATACATGCTGAATTTTCTGAAACAATTAGTTTTCGTCGTCAATTTGAAAAATTCATAACTTCTTCGTTATAGCTCCGTTTTAATCCGTTCAAGCGGCCACGTTTTCGTTTTAAAGTTTATTTTCTAAATATCTAGGCCAAAAATTTTTATTTACTGTCGAGATTTCCAGATTTCAAAAATATGGACAGACCCTTTAGAAAACTTGTCGAAATGAGTTTTTCACGCGCCAAACCTATTCCAACCAATTCAAAACAACTCTGAAGCTATTCTAATCCTACCATACACCTTCTTAGGGTGTCATGGGTTCCTAGACATTACCAAAAGTGATATATTACAAGGAGTAATTATAGGATGACATATATATATAACTCTTACAAACAATGAAAAAGTGATATAAACATCATATGACCTGCATGTTTTCCTTAAATATGATGAAATGAATATAAAATAAATATGAAAGATGTAAATGAATATGAGATGCTTACTAGTTAACTTGATGAGGTTTATGAACAAATGATTAATCCTAAACACCCAAGGTTTTTATTTCACAACCTTAAACAAGAGTGTAACTAGAGTGTATAAAACTTGACTAGAAATTTTTTGATGAACTCCTCTTGATCCCTATGGTTGGCCGGTTCTTGGTGATGAAGAGAAGAGAGGAACTTTTGATTTTTCACCTTTGGATATTTAGTTTGTATGTGTTGATTTGCAAGTATAAAATAAATATAAGTATAGTGTTAGAAGATATTTATGTCCAATTGGTGTGACTCACTTATGTGTGTCGACAAACATGAAAGAAAGAAAAAATAAATAAAACACTTACTTGCATAATATATGTAAATATCTTAGTAATGTATAGTTATTTAAGGATAGATGGTAACTTGTGTACATATTTAAGCATTTAGGGTAGCGTTAGCTAAAAATAAATTTTAACGGGTCAAAATAAAATATATTGATGTCATAAAAATTATAAAAATACATTTCTTGCAAAAATTTGAGTGAAATAATAATTATCGTGTTGAATTTATTTAAAACCGTCAGAATTATATAAATATAACAATTTATGTACAAAATAAATTTAAAACACCGGGTAAACTAATAATATAATTTTTATAGTCTTAAAATGAGTATAAAAAATATATTAGGAATATTTTTGGAAGTGTCGGATCAAATGTTCAAAATAATGTTTACGCGATAGCGTTTATTTAATAGGAAAATAAACGTTTTATGAAAAACGCGAAACCATGCATGAATTAATATAATGATAATGATGCTAATGATATGTAGACTAAACCTAGTCTATATGAAGTGTCCTTGAATGATAGTTTATGAATTCGCAGCTAAACCATTAAGGTTACGCGAATTTGATACTCGTAAACCTAGTTTACGATAAATGATGAAATAGTGAAACTTAAATAGTGTTTTTCTCCAGGAATGAATAGTGTTTTGTGAATAGTAAATTTTGAAATACGCTCTCGAATATTACTCGACTTCAAAACGTGAATAGTAAAATTTTGAATAGTAACCGGTGAATAGTAAATTCCCGAGATGAATAGTAAATTTGAAAATAACCGAAGTGCGAAGGTTGTCACATAAAAGTACACATTTGAATAGTGAAAGTACAGTGAATTTAAATTCAAAATCCAATACTCACTCGTCTTCAGCATTCGTCTTCTTCACTCTCGATGTTTTTGCTTCTCGCATAAAGCATTCCTATTTAATCTTTTCACAAATGAAACGTCTGCTGCGTCGGCACTCTCTGCTCCTAACGCACAATGTTCATAGCAACCGATTATTTCCGTTAAGTTACATTTTTGTAAAACAAGAAAACCACCTTCAATTGCTCAATCTTTTTGTTCCAATAATGTGGCAAAGTATGGTAAGTTTTAATTCGATTATTGTTATTCGATCCATGTTATAATAAATCGTTGTTGTTATTCGATTAATGCCTATGTTACACACGTTTTAATTCCATTCTACAATCCATTGTTCTTTTTATGTCCATGATTCGTAATTATGTATTCTATAATACGTTGGTATAGATTCCTTCTATGGTCTCCTTAATTTTGTTTATTGTTATAAAAAAATGTCATGTTAAAAATGTCATGTTTGGTGGGTTAAACATCCAAACCTGAACCTTTTTCAAAGGTAATCCTGTTAAACTTTGTGGTTATTTATTACTTGTTTATAGGTAAAAAGTAAACATACACAGAAAAGTGAATTTTCCATTTCCACCTACTTAACTCAAGGCATATGCATAAATACTAAAAGATGCTGTACAAATAGTCACAACTTGATTTCAGGTGCACATATTATAGATTAAACGATAACAACATTCCGGTTGTTTTAGTACATCAACAAACCAAGAGATAAGGTAACCGGATGTTACTTGTAAGCCATTTTTCTTTCCCTTTGCCTTTGCCTTTGTCGGACTCGCCTCTGCGACTGTGGAGGGATTATTTATGCCAAGTTTCTTCTCTTTAATATCAGCCCATGTTTGTTTATTTGCAAGTCCTATTACCTGAATCCTTTTACCTCGGGAGGTTCCGACTTTCGGAATCACTAATCGAGGCCTTTTTTCCTCGAAACTCATAAACGTTGCCCTTTTCAACGGTATGCATCGCGTAAGCTACCACATCGGTCTGCGTAATAGTCACTTGAGCTGTAGGTAGACAAATAGCTGGATATAGAGCTTAAATCACTTTGAGAGGTTTAGGTGTTTGGGAAGTATGAAGCCCATGGATTACATGGTCGTGCGCATTGTATCTGGCTGCTTGAGGGCGGTGTTATGCTTGAATCATAAGAGATTGTTATGATATCTGCAAAATAAACAAAGTCTTTAAAGATGCGTGAAACCAAGCTTAGCATTAAAAAATAAGATTTACAGAAACCAAAAACCCACTACCATTTTTTTAGTCATTTTTTTAAGGGTTTTGCTGATATGTGTGTGTAAACCAATGTTAATAATGCGCTGCCTTTATGATTTTGTCACTATAAAAGAAAGTCTCTACCTAACCGCATTTAAAAGCATTAACTGCCTAATAAATGCTAGGTTATTGACCTTATCCCTTAACTTTGAACTTATAACTACAGATTATGCTAAAGCTTAGTTTTGCATCATCCTATACATTCTAACATATTTACAATAAAACTTTTGTGACCGTCATATAAGCATTTGTAACCAAGCATCCTTATCAAGCATTTACTTAAAATCAAAGATTGTACATGCATCTGAACCTTTTATTGCTTGGTCTTCATGATGGCAGTTATCAACTTCCACTTTCGTTTATCACTTTAATTACATATCCCATAAAAATGGTGTCTTATCTCACTATGTGTTGTTTTTATGATATGCAGATTTTAAATATTTCACGCATCGTATTTAAACTGTTTTTTTCAACACATTATCACCAATGTTGCATCCTTATATGTTTTCTGGTTGTTTTTTTTTTTTTTTTATTTTTTTTTCGATACAATCTACTAAAACATAAGCATCAGTTATCAATAACTCTAGTATTTGTCAAACTCGTGATATTCTAGATGATCCTAACAACCATCACCACTTCTAGAATATTACAACTTAACCCGACCTACTGAAATAGTACCAGGTTGTTCAAACAAACTAGCAAGATAGTTCCAATCTTATACTAGCAGTGGTATACCTTGAGCAATCACTCTATCCTCATAACCATAACCAAAAACCCAACAATCCTCCATAAAACTTGATATCTTCGTTCAAAAACATCCAGGTAACAATCTTCAATATTCATCTTCTGAAAGGATTTGGGGAATTCTTTCAAACACTTCATCTTCTTCTCAATGCTTGAATAGCTCTTGAACATTGATCTTGAAGTCCAGTAACAATGCTCGACTTTCTCACTATCTTCATGAACTCGATGCTTGTACATATCATCGCAGTTGAGTTCCATTTCACTGAGTGGATATTCTTTGACAGCAAGCATGAATGCATCTACTCCATTTGTTGTAGAAACATGATGAACTTCACATGAATCATAATAATACCATTTAGTAGGGACATGAACATGAGAATTTTTAGAAATCATCACTTGTATCATAGAGCCTTTTAAGATTAACCCACAAACATCTCTCCTTCATATCTTTGAGATCTTCAACATTAAACCTTTCTTGAACTAACCTCCATAGTGTGTCAAGATCATCTCTGTCAAAAGCTTTTATGAGATCTTCAAACTGAATGAATGATGAAGTTTCACCACCCAACCTTGTAATCTTCCATGTTGGAGCAAAATTGCTGGCAATAAATACTTCCTAATCAATGATAGGATGTCCGACTTGCGGTTTCGGGGTAGAAATCTTCTTCTTCTTCTATCACAATCATCTCGATCGGTTGTTCTTCGATGAACTTCTCGGTTGGAACTTGTTGTTCTTCAAAGAAAACTTTGTCTTCTTAGTTGTCTGAGATTCACTATCTTTGGCCTTTCTCTTCAAATTGGGATACCTTCTTGATTCTTCTTCAGAGTCCATTGGAATAAAACATTTATCTTGTCTTCGAACTCTGTAGTAGATACTTTCAACTTTAGCATCAGACATTCCTTTGAATTGATGTCTCTTCCAACCACCAACATTGCTTAACATGAAGTCTTCATGTATGCAATAACTTGTGCCTTAGTTGGTTGTCTTAGTTTCTTTTGATCCTTCTTGACTAAAACAATAGCCTCTTGAAGTGCTTGATTATTCTTCATCTGTATGAAATCTTTTAACTGGCGAGTTCTTTGTTCTTCGATTAAAGATGCATCAGATACAAGGTCAATTGCCTTCTTTTTGATCACTGGATATTTTGCAATCAAGAATTCAATTTCTTCTTCACTAGGTACATATTTGAACTCGAGTCTTTTCTTTAAGTCTCGTAGGTTGAACATTGGAAATTTGATCTCCCATCCTATCCCCTTTTACCCTCCATAAAGCTTACAATCTCAGTTCTTCTTGCTTTTTCCTTTTGCAAGTTCATCTTGAGTATCGACTCCTCGATCCTTGGAACACTTGTCCTTCATTTTTCAATCAGTTTCTGAGAAGCTTCCTCCTCTTCTTGCTTTTTCTTTTCCCTAATAATTACATCATCATTTAGTTCCAGATGTACTCTTTGAGCTTGTTGTCTATCATAAGCCTCTTGCTCATCTTTACTATTAAACGTCAAAACTGTTTCTGTAATTCCTTTACCCTTTCCAATATCTCGTTGACCAACAACGACTTCACAGCTCACCAATCTTCAAACATCCCAAGGGTTTAGGTGCATAAGGTTTAATTGTAGCAGGAATGGGTGCAACGATAGGTTAAGGGATTGGTAAAGATTGCTTTTGGTTTAGCAGTTGAATGGCAACCTCCTTTTGACTTCTTTTGACTTTGGTGGTGATGTAATAGTGGTTGTGATTGTATTAGCGATGGTTGTGATAGCAATGGGAATATCTGAAGTAAAAGTTGTTATAATTACCTTAGAGGTGGTTCCAAGATGGGCTTCTTTAGAAGCAGTGGATGCAAACAACATAGGCAGTGGTTGTCGCCGCATGCTTGCCTTCTCTTTTCTGCACAAGTAGCTTTGAAAGCATCATTTATCATTTGCAGCTTTTCCTTCCATGTGGTCACTGGAGATAACCTTCCGATTAGCACGACTATCCGAGTCCAAAATCACATCGAAATTCACATCCTCCCCTGAATCAATGCTTTTACTCCTCCCTATTTGGATTCATCTTCCAACCTCTGATCCTTTGAGGAGCTAGCCTTCTTTCCCATCCTTTTGACTCTTCTATATGCAAGGCAATCCACTGGTCTCGCATTCTCTCAAAACATTCACTGTGCTTCAACCTTTTAATAGTTCTAGCTAGAGAGGTTGTCAATTCATCAAGACCAGACATTTTAGACTCCATGTTGCTACATTTATCCGTCAATTCCTTTAAAAGTTCCATTTTATCCTCACAACTTTGACATGTGTTAATCTGGTCCTAGAAGGTGTACACCGGGGAATTGTGATTATGCACAAATGGAGTATCATTACCCGTCAATTCATATTCGGTTCCGTGTTTCCTCATCACTCGATCTGTGTGACTGCTCAGAGGTGAATCATAGGATGTGAGTACCATGGCATCCGGCCAGAGCCTCCGTATCCATGGACCCCAAGTTAGTAGTTGCGGGATTTCTCCACGTGTTGAGCTCGGCGAACTCTCCACATTAGGAGTTTCGATGGTTGGGTCTTACTTAGGTTTCCACTTACAGTGCGCCTCGCTGGCTTGATAGTTACACCCTCATGTCTTTCACCCCTTACACTCATGTCACCTACCACACCTGTTACACCCTCATGTCCTTCACCACTACAACCATTTTCGGCGTATGTTGAAGGTAAGGGTTTGGAATTGGTTTTGGAAGTGGTGGCAGGGGGTTCATCAGTAAATAGAATGGGTTGTGGATTTTCCTCCTCTATAAGTTGTGGCAGATTTAGCATGTGAGGAAACAAAGGTGTTATGGTTCTGTAAAATTTGACTCTTTTTCCTCATATGCAAACACCCTAGGAAGCATATGTAAAGCGTCATATTTTTCTTATGGGGAATGGGTTTGTTATTTGACTTTCTGCTATCAATTGAACAAACCTAGGATAGAGGTAGTATTTGTCCTGTTCTTTAATGTTCTTTTGAAAACCCTCAAAATCATTGAGAGAGATTAAAACCCTTTCTTGAGATAAGCAGATGTGGCAGTTGCAATCTTTGAGGAAACTCATCAAATCGATTGTTTTATTGCTTATACACTTGAGCAAGGTATGGATTAAAAACTTCCATTGCGGAGAAAACATACCTTTGTGAAACTTTATACGATCCTTTTTCTCATAACCCATTCTTTCTAAACCTTCAAATATTTCACATCGAGACGGATTAACAACTCCTTGACATCCTGAAGCTTCAAAACATCTCTAATCACCTCCTCTGTGATGAGAATCTCCGTTTCATCAACAACCGCCCTAATAACCTCTTTTCCACCTCTTTCTTGAATTTCAGCATTCTTCCAAAGCATGCGTATATAAGCTTTAACAATGGCGGTTCTCTGATTAATGCATAGTGTATGGGACTATGTTTGATGAAATCAATCATCTCATGAAAACCTTGAATGGTGGTTCTTGACTAGGTATGCGACTAAGTTGTGGGTTTTGGAATATTTAGTTGCCATTATACGTTGAAAGTGAATGTGATATGGGATTTGTGAAAATTATAGTTGGGGCGGTTAGGGTTTACGTTCGAATAATGGGAGTGTTTAAAAGATCAATTATTTGATGGCTGTGAATTGGGGAATAAGTGGTACAAGCAAAATGTTTCAAAAAGCTGTTGTTTCCATATTCACCACAACTTTAGCGGTGTATTTACCAATCTTGGCGGTGGATAGCGCAAACCGGTGGCAACATCACGACATTCCCATCCTTTGACCAGAATTTCGGTACAAAGTCATTGTTAAGCTGATGTGATGATGCATATATTTGAAGGATTTCTTTAATTCCACCTTTTATGGGAATACGTAAACTTTATAATTAATGGACATAAATAGTTCAAGTACATGACCTGGCAGCACCATCATTTCGATCGTCTTTTCCTCATTATTAAAGTTTATCCTACTTTTGTGCATCTGCGATTTGGGTTATTTCAAAATAACCATGCAATCTTGAAGAAACCACAAACATTTTATACTTGGAGTTCATGACATAAATTGTTAGTTATATTATAATTGTATATTCTGAGAAAAATATAAAGTAAATGTACACCTAATAATACCACTTGTATGTTAACAACAAGGGTAAATAATATTTTCCCTAAGGCATACACATCATAATGTTATGGACCACGTGGCATACCTTACTAAAACATTTGTTTGAATTGCAAGTAAACAACATGCTAACTAGTTTAGTTGCCCCAAAATGGTTTAGTTGCCCAAAATTGTTATCTTTGGGTTGGGGAAGCGTATAGTACTACGAAGCTTTATTAATTGCATTTGGCTTAATGTGCATTTCTAATTACTTGACAAGCGCAACTATTGACGGTTGACTATCCACATTTACTTATATTGACTTTAATTGAAAATAAAATCCATGTCACCCCCACACACCCATTTTGCTTATATAAGCGGACACCATCTAATATATTTTCAAACTACTTTTGTGAAGCACACTATACCGCGGCATTTACTACAATGAGAAATGGATAACTATATTTACGACATGGCTAACAACTGTCTTTGTGTGTGACAATGGGCGTGATCTAAAGTTCATTAGTGACATGCATGCAAGCGGTGATGGAGCTAACTTGATGCGATTAATGCGGGGTGAGCGAGATCAAGCGGTTGGAGTGTTTTGTTGGGTCCACTTGTTGCCGGTGCTTGTATGGAAATCTTGTGTGAAATCCGGGATGAGGAGCTAGAGAAAACATGGCCGATGAGGCTCATCTGAGGCAGCGGTTGCAAGTTCTCAAGAAAAGCTCCTTTTACGGCCATGATCTTAAAATATTAAACCTATACTCTTAGCTTGTTATGTGCTCTCTCTCAAGTTCTGTCATAATAATATTTTTTTTGTTTTGGACTCATCATCAATGTTGTTGCTTCGTTACTCTCTTTTTTATAAGCAATGTAATGAAATGAAATGTATTATAAAAATTAATTGAAGCAATTGTCAAATAATTAAATTTATCAGCATAACAAACTTATATTACTATTGGACAAATATTTAGTTAACAACACTATATATCTGACGTATTATTTTTAATCCTTCTTGAACAAACAAGCGTAGTTTATGTATAACTTACTTATTTGGTATACAATATTAACTTTTTGACAACCCTCCAACAAGATCAACCACTATGTATTTTAACAATCGGTTATTGAAAGGCCAAACTACAGTTCTTCTAGAGTAAGCAAATTTTTGATAAGGCGGAATACGTCAGAGCGACTATAAGATTACATGTGTGAAGGGTGTATTTTTGGTGATTGTGGTGTGTGGGTTTGTATATTTTTATCTCGATTGGCACATTGTCAATGGTTGCAAGTTGATGATCCTGGCGGCGTTAGCTAGCTTATCGAGAGCATGATTCGGTTTTTTTTATAGAGTTAGATTTTATCCTTTGTGTCAACAGTTTTTAACTTATCTCCAACAGACACTTCGTTGTTTTATCATGAACTATCGGTTTTCAATATACGATATTCTATCAAATACATTTTACAATCAAACATATATCATGCCTCATCCATTGGCATATTCATTCACATATTAACACCAACATTATTACACAAACACGCTAGACATAAAAGCGTTTAACAAAATAAAATAACATTTACCCCATTACTATTTCCGTATCAAAATCAATGGATCATAAGTCTCATATAATATATAAGTACATTGTTAATAGTAAAATAATACTACCTTTATATAAGTACATCATCAAGATCACATTTGTACACTAGTCATGATGCCTTTCTCAAAACAATCTCTTTCATCAAAAAATGCTTCTAAGCCTTCGGTCGCCTTATTTGATCTCAAACTAAGGTATGAATACCATCACCCTTCCTAAAAATGTTTATATGTTACCTCGTGGTTCCGACTTGCCTTGACTATATTTTTTACCATACTTGCTATTCTTTTTTATGTACATTCATGTACCTTTATTACAGAGACGCCGAGGTGCATAGTTGCGTATCTGTTTTGAGATTCACTACGATGGTACCTTCATTCGGTTGCCCAATTTAAGTTATGCGTTTGGCGAACCTTTTGCTAAGGTTTAGTAACTCCTCAAGGATGAACTTTAATCAAATGCTTGACTTGTTGGCCTACAAGCTTGGTGTGAGAATGGGCTTTATATTTTTGCACACCAAGATTTGTTCTTTCATTTTGGGTTTTGATAATTGTTGAATGTGATAATGATGTTAAGGATGTATGAACTTGTACATTTTGCCGATAAACTTGTGCAACTTGCTACATCTAAGTCTTACTGCGATATTCTTGCATGGGAGGAGGAAGAAGGCGTTCACCTCCCTAAGAACCCTCCTTCCCAACCTAGGCGTAAAGGAATGAATTCCAAGGAAAGAATCTTTTCATGGATTTTTGCATAGCGAAAGTGTTGATGGCGCCATTGAGTTGATGACGATGAATGGTACTATATGGGATTTGTGGGTTGTGTAGCAATGGATGTTGGGTGGTCTACTTCCCCACCATATAAGCGGGTGCAACGGGTTGCTCGAATCACGATGATGCCACTTTAAAGAATGTACCGACAAATTCTCTTCTAAATCGAGTTTTGTTGGATGCGGGATCTTCTTACGTTCCACGTCAAGTAGGGGCTGTCAAGCCCGGGTATGGACATAAGGTTTCGGGAAACCGTATGCAAGGAGGCTATGCTTTGAAACACCAAGAAGCGGGTTCGGAAGATCAAGATGTTGAGGCATTTGAAGGCTCTAACAAGAGATGCGGCGTCGAGGATGTTGATTAAAACCAACTTGGTATTTAAGGAGCGGAAGGTTGGAGTGTAGGTATTGTTATGCACATGCTAATTGTGTTGTTAACGATACTGAGCACTTGTGTTAACATTACTTTAAAGTCGAAAAGATAGTCTAGTCTAGGCATTTTGTAAGGCGCGTCTATGCATTGGCCACATGCATTGTAACTATCTCTTCTGGTATAGTGCTCTATCGGACTTGTTTGTGTTTACCCACTTTGACTTTAAAAAAGGCACCCAAAAATGTATTTGGCAGTTTCTGACTTGATTATACATTTTTTTATATTGTTTATCAAGCTGTGCATTTACCCTATTTACTAACAACATGTTTATGTTACTTGGTCTTGACACTAGCGGTACTAGCGTGCAATAGCGGTTTTAAGTATTCATTCTCCGCGCCTAATATCGTGTCATATGTTTTGCATTATATTGCATCACCATGACTACCTTTATAAGCAATGCTGACAACCAGCGAGGCGGCGGTTACAACATTATCATGAATTTGTGCTATTCGCAACACTCGTGATCATATTCAATTAAACCCTTTGTATACTTACGGAAACAACTATAACAAATCACAAAATTCAGGAAACTAGTTTAAGATTGTTTCTACTTTATGAAATGCAACAATGTATAGTCTTGATTATGTATTCAAAAGATCTACACATGAATCTGTTACTCTAGGGGTATCCATTTTATGTGATCTATGTTGTTGCTTACATTATGTAAAGGTAATTTGTACGTATATATATTTTCTTTGTTCGGTTGGCTTTACAATTTAACGAACATAAAACTTGCAACTTCACCAAAAGTAAATTACATATATAATTAAACGTTTATATCTATTCCATTACATTACTTGCCTATTAACATACCAAGTCCAACACAAGTAACCGACAAAGATCTTAACATAATGAAAAACAACCTATCATACAGCTTCAACTTTGACTTTGCATCAGTCAACTCTTTGTCCAAGATTGACTTGTCCAAAGCAAAAGTATCAACCAAGTGTTCAATATCCACCGACTTCTTCGATCTTTTCTCCTTTTCAAAGAACCCATACACGGATCTTTATAGTATTCACTAGGCGGATCATCATCCAAAAGCGATACACATCACAAATAGAGCATTTTACGGCGCTTCGGGGTTTGCCCTTGTTGTTGGCGTCTTGGTGGTAGGCGAAGGCGCATCTGCAAAAGTATTCAACTTTGCCACCAATTAGTCGTTGTAGAAGTTGGAACTCATGATAAGCAGTTTTAATTAACAAGTTTGTGGAAATGTAGGAAAATGTTGGTGACAAATTAGGTGGTGGGGAGTTTATAAAAGTTGCAAAAGTACCTTTTAGGCTTTTATAAGCTATCGTTTTTGCCAAACAAAACTTTATAAAGATATATTCAGCTTATATTTGTTGTAAAAGTAGAGGACCTACCATGACAAACACTTAAACTTTTTACCCATCACTTATCCTTATGGTCCGACCATCAACATCCCAACATTACTGCTTTATTATACCCTAGGTCACTTTCATTGAAAAATAATCGGTGTCCTTTTCATCTTATTTTAGGAAAAACTCGGGTTTGTTGTACTATTAGGTATGTACTTTGTTACCTTATTAGTTCATATTGGTTGATATATTTATATATTTGTTACCTATTAGTTCATATTGGTTGATATATTTATATATGAATATAAATAAGCTGTCAGACTTATATTTTATATTGTATTATTAAATTATTATTTAATTCAAAGTTATTGAATTTGTTATTAGGGTTTATGTTTTATAGGTATGGTGGTATACCTTTAAGTCTAGTAGTTACTTCTAATTTTTATTAGTATTTATGTTTTATAGGACATGGCGGAAACCAAAGAAGTCATATTTAAAGTTCACCACAGCGGGAAGTTTCAATTTCAGCCACTCCGCTATGTAGGTGGTCGCCTTGCGATGTCACGGTGTTTTAGCTCGGTGCATTTACAAGGGTGCTTGATCATGTTTTCGATGATATTAGGGGGGGAAATGGGCTTTATTTTATGTTGCACCAAACAAGTCACTCGAAGATGGTTTAACTTTGTTGCACCTGACAATGGCGTTCGGCGAATGTATGACATTGCGGAGGAGACTCGATCAATGGACCTCTATTACGCACAAGCAGCGACCTTTGTCACAATTTTATTTAAAAACATGGTTTGGCAAGAAGAGGGCGGCATGCGATGCGCTAGTACAACACCGTTCAAAAGAAGGAAGCTAACAACCCGTGTGTCTATAAGGAAAGCGTCTGAGGGTTGAGATCAGGAGAAAAAGGGGTAGTGCACAACAAACTGAAAAATGGTTGCAAGAGGAAGGTGTGGAACTCCGAGTGGAAATGCTTCCTGAAGGGAAAAGAGATACCCTTTATGAGGATGTACATGAAAGTAAGCCAGTCATG
Organism: Chrysanthemum makinoi; assembly: GCA_910596185.1. NCBI lineage: Eukaryota > Viridiplantae > Streptophyta > Magnoliopsida > Asterales > Asteraceae > Chrysanthemum > Chrysanthemum makinoi. Next base: position 218,328,221 of record OU343218.1, read on the forward strand.
GGACTGCCAGGGAAAAGAACCGATTGTTGATCAAGAGGTGTGTCAAGAAGTAGGAAAAGGGTTTCTATAACCACTTACGAGCGGGCCATACGAGAATGGAAGCGATTATGATGGAGGTCTGGATGCGTGAATGATGGTTTTGAATGCGTTTATAGGCGTGTTTTATATTCAATGAACATGTTCATACCACACGGATGCCGACCCTATTAGCTAGCAACCGCGCGACACAAATAAGTAACACTTTACAATCCATCCGTTATTACAAAGCCAAATACACACAAACGTTTACCTTACACAAAACACAATATAGTAGGACTTAGGCAGTGAATGCATTATTAAAAACCATGTTCCCGCTTACTTTAAAATTTGTTTGGGTAAATCGGATAGAAGGCGATGTGTGGAGCGGACGAGCTTGGTTGTTGATGGTTTGACTTGAGTTGATTTGATTCGCCGCATTAATCACCCAATGATTAGGGTCTCCGTTTGCCTCGCTTTGGTTGTGGTAGTTAAGCGAGATGATTCACCCATCTTACGAGCCTTTTTACTTTTGTTGTACTGGCTTAGCCTTTCGTTTGTAGCCAACCGGTCTGTACAAGTGTGCCAATACTGAGGTTAGTTGCCGTTAACAACATAACCTTAAAGTTTTTTGTAAAGTTGAACAAATACTTACTTTTCTTTTCACCAAAGGTACTCTACATGTTACTGTTTGTGGCCTTTTGTGCCACACCTTCCACAATAGTTGCTCTTAGGTGCCTCACCTTGAGATGGTATTCGGTCTTTATTTTTAGGCTGCACGAATTAGCTTACCGATATGAGGGGCAACACAACCTCTAAGTTCACTTGATGTCCCACGGCGTCATATCTTTTAATGGGTAGATGATGTCTTGATGCGTCGCTTTAATAGTTGTATTATAAAACCAAGCTTTTGCCAACTTCTTAACAGTGGGGCACAAATCTACCTACAACACAAACATGTCCTGCGGCAAGCAGAAATTTGCCATTTCGCGAAACTTCATTCACCGTTTACCAAATCAACAACATCTTTTTTTGTGGTGTACTTCATACACTTTGTCCTTTAGTATTCCCAAAACCTTCCGGTTTGCACTTTTTCCATTACGTCTTTCACTTTGGCGATTGCCCGGTCGTAAGTTAGATCATCGGTGCATCTAGCATTTACACATATTAACACATTCTTGAATAAGCGGCTTAATTATTGCTCAATAAACTATCTAATAATAACAAAATATGCTCTACACGCATGTTTTTCTGCCGTTCATAATACCATTTTTTAAGAAGACCTCTAAACCATTCCATCAACATCGTTATTGGGATCTTGCGCACATCCTTTGTTAAAGCATTGATCGATTCCACCTTTTTGAGGTCGGTGGTTGTACGTTTGCGGGGCAATGTGCCTGACCATTTTTTACTGTGCAACTAGTTTTACTGAGCTATGGTTACGTCTTGCAAGAATCTCACACATTAGGTGTGCAAATTCCTCCGTTGTGTAAGCTTTGCATCTTCCAATATAAACACTTTAGGCTATCGCTTTGCATACGCGTATTCAACATCAAATGGCGACAACAATACCCGTGAAAGGCATTTGGAAAAACATTTTAACATGCTAGGGCTATTGCATGATGTGCGTGAGATATAATTGCCAAATTAGCAACTTCCCTATGGATTCTTCGGGTTTGTCAAAACCATGTCCATGTTTCACCACTCTCACCTTGAGAAACACCGGTGGCAATCGGTATAATTTGATTGTTTCCGTCCATTCCCACGGCTACGGGTTTGTCCCTGAGGGCCCTTTAAGATGTGTCGTCGATTATGATCGGGGTGCATATAGCATAGGAAACTCTTAATCTGTAAAATATAAATGCGATTACATACTTGATAACAAACACATTGTATATCAAGGTAAAATCATCATAAACCATGTATTTAAGTGAACTTTGTATACTATTGTAATGCATTGGTAAGTAAATTAATGTCAAATAATTTGTTTTATGTTTCTCTTGACGGTGTCTTTGTGAAACAAACAATAGTATCGACATGAGTAGATCCAATTTTGAATGTTTTTGTGCTTATCTGACATAAATTGTTAGATACTTTGCTAGGATGCTCAACTTTTATAAGACAAGTAAAACTAGTTGTATGTAAATATTTTCTGGTTTTATGTATGTATAGTTTTTTATATTCCATTTTGTGTTCATGTTGCGGATATACTACTAACTGACCGCATGCTAAACTAAAAAAATGCCTATTCACCAACACACTTGTATGAAAACCATATCATATATTAGACAAGATTTATTTAAAACCATTCAAGGCAATTAGCACATGACACCGAAAGATATAAAAAGGTTCTTAAAGCGTCTTTGATCGTCTGTCTCAATGTGTTATACAGTCCCTCATTTCGAGCTTTAGGTTGTGACGATGTGTAGCTAGCATAGCGCGATGCCTTTGGACAGCCACAGGTTGATTCCACGCCAATTGTTTCCCCCCTTCAAGCTTTTGTGTATGAAACATCTATATTCAACTCCATATTCAGATCATGGATAATGTCCCTTGGCTTATAAACGCGTGTAACATCTGTGATTTTTGGACGTATTAATTTAGACATGGTTTTCTTTGTAGCATTTCGATGATTTGGATTGAACTGGATTTTGGAACATGCATGACGGTCATTAATTGCGATTGATTCTAAACTGGATCTGATTTGGAATCCTCTGACGATTTATGTGCCAATCACATTTTGGCTTCACGCATTTTCTTGCGTACCTAATAGTGCACAATTTATGAACATAAAATTCATACCCTTCTTTTAGGCACTTCAAAGATACCTCATATATGCACTCTGCCTTATCATCAAATCTATCATTCACTTTCATAACACCTCTATCTTTACTTTCAAGTTTGCTATCAATAGGTGGTGGTTGGGGTGTGGGCGGTATATGAGTTAACTTGTTTGTTGCCATGTATTAGCATCTTGCTCGAGGTAACAACGTATCATTAAGATCCACATGTAAGTGTGGGAACAAGATATTTGGGTTACCACAGCGGGTTCTTTAACTTGGTTGATGCATATGGTTTGCACCTCACATTGCGACCCATCAACCATACTTTTGAAAAAATCCAAGTCATGTGTCAAGTATGTTCGTTATGGTTGAGGCGATGTTGTATGTTAGAGTTATCCAGTTTACATCATTAACTTTGAACTTTTATTGATGTACCGCAGAACTCGAAAAATTAATGTCAAGCTGGGAGTAAAACACCACACACAAGATCTTCATACGCATAAACACCTTGCATTTATAGCGAGTTCATTTTTTATTTTTTTTTGTGATGTTATTTTGTTTTGATAAAACTTTTATGCTGTTATGTGTTGAGTCAAGTAAATAAGCACATGGAAACTAGGGTGTGGTTATATTTGGTGAAAAGCTATAAACACATAATAGTGTGTGCATAGGGTAGCCTTAGATCAGTTGTACCTCTACGTAACATTGTCAAAGAACTTTGGGAAGAGTTGAAGGAGCGTTATGGCATTGGAAATGCTCCTAAGATGATATGCATATCATTTAAGGTTGCCCAACATACAAGACATATTGACCAAGTATGTCCTATAGTTGCCCATATTAGCGTCTAGAAGGTTTGCACAGGGTACAAATTAAGTTCCCACATGACACTAAAAGTTGTTGCAGGTACATCTAAAGGTGTGGGCCAAAGTACAAAAAATGCTAAGGACCCATTGTACAATATATTCTTTAAATATGTAAAGGTTGCCTAAAGTACTAACTTGGTAGCCCAAATACAAATTTAGTTGCCAGATTACATCTAAAAGTGTTGGTGACGATATACCAAAATGAATTCATCGATTGCCATGTGTTGAATACTCCATTAGGCCTCGCTTGTTCCTTTTTGTATCCAAAATTGTGCACGAACACTTATAAACTACTTATTCCGTCATTAACAAAATATAACAATAATTGTTTTTAAAAGTAGTAATTCGACAATTGTTATACTTTTTTAAACTTTAAGTTGCTCCAACTCGAGTGAATATCTAGATGCAACAAAAGAGGTACTATTTATTATCGAACAGCGGGCAAAACAATTATTCCCTCGACTCAAAATTAATGAACCCTCGTGTTCAGTTTATTATCAATTCAAACCATAATCACCAATCCAATAATAATGTTTACTTTTTCAGTTTATTTTGTCACAAATCATGCGT
>OU343218.1:218332551-218377854 GCA_910596185.1 Chrysanthemum makinoi
CAATTTAATGCCAAATAACTTTTTAATTTAATTGAAATCATTCTCCCCTCAATCAATGACATAGGTTGTTGATTGAGAGATAGAGATTTTGACAGATAAGTCCTGATGATTATCAAAAATAGAGACCGAGTTATTTTTCAAAGTATTTAGTTTTCAGCAGATAAATGTTATAGAATCAGAGCATGGAATTTGAAAACATGGTAAAACATGGCTCTGTTCTTTCTTTTAAAACCGGGTTATTGCCTGAAAATGACAATAAACCATTGTTTCTCTTTCTCTCAAATAATTTTTTTTTTTTTTTTGTGTGTAAGAATTCGAACAACATCTAAAGTCCCGTGTCATTCTTTGAGTGACAGCACAAAGACCGTAGATATTTTCGAACCGAAAAAAAACATGACATAAAAGACAATATTTTTGAAGAATTTTTTTTTTTTTTTGAAAGTTTTATATTTTTCTATTTGGTTTTATAGGGTTTTATAATTTTGTATTTTGTTTTTCGAATAAGTATTTACAAGAGATAGATGAAGATAGACCTTTACTCCTCGTCTTCTTCCTGAAGACGTTTGAGTATCTCGGTTGAAGGCTTTTCAAGCCAAGACGTGGAAGAATAAACTCAAAACGTTCTCTTGGAAGAGCTTTGGTGAAGATGTCCGCTAACTGATATTCAGACCTCACAAAATATAGTTCCACCACACCTTTTTCCACTTGTTCCCTGATGAAATGATGTCGAATGTCGATATGCTTTGCTCTTGAGTGTTGAACGTTGTTGCATGAGAGAGCAATAGCACTTTTATTATCACAGTAATGAGGGATTTTGTTGAATTCAAAGCCGTAGTCAGATAATTGAGATCTCATCCATAAGATTTGAGCACAACAAGATGACATGGCTATGTATTCAGCCTCTGTAGAGGAAATAGAAGTACTCATTTGCTTCTTTGAAGACCAGCTCACAAGCTTATCACCCAAAAACTGAGCACCTCCAGATGTACTTCGACGTGTATCTTGACAACCTGCATGATCAGCATCTGCATAGGCCGTTAGTGACATACCGGTGTCCTTCGGGTACCATAGTCCCATATTGATGGTTCCTTGGAGATACCGAAAGACCCGTTTAACTGCTTCAAGGTGCTTTTAGTAGGCTTAGCCTGGTATCTAGCACACATGCAAACAGCGAACAAGATGTCCGGTCTACTAGCTGTGAGGTACATCAGGGATCCAATCATACTACGATATTTCGTTTGGTCAATCATGATCCCTGAGTGGTCCTCATCTAGTTTGGTTCGATCAATCATGGGGTGTCAACAGGGTCACTTGAATCAAATCCAAATTTCTTTAAAATCTCTTTGCATATTTAGATTGATTTATGAAAATGCCTCCGGGACTTTGTGAAATTTGTAATCCCAAGAAAAATGACATTTGTCCCATCATTGACATTTGAAACTTAGAACTCATTTCATTAGAAAATGATCACATTCCATTGGGTCAGTCGAGGCAAAAATAATATCATCAACATAAATTTGAACATGAGTTAAATGTTTGCCTGACTTCCGGTGAACAATGTAGGATCAACTGCTCCTTTCTGAATCCGGATGATAGAAGAAACTTTGACAGTGTATCATACCATGCCCTTGGAGCTTGCTTTAAACCGTAAAGAGCCTTCTTCAACGATAAACGTGAGTAGGATGCTCTTGATTCACAAATCCTTCAGGTTGGCCGACGTAGACGACTTCTTTAAGATCTCCGTTCAGAAATGCCGTCTTTACATCCATCTGATACACTACCATGTTCTTACTAGCGGCGTTAGCCAGAAAGATTCTGATTGCCTCGATTCGAGCAACAGGGGCAAAAGATTCTTCAAAGTCTATACCCTCCTCTTGACGATATCCTTTAGCAACTAAACGAGCCTTGTTTTTCAACACATCACCATGCTCATCAAGTTTTACTTTGAAGATCCATTTGAGAGCTATAATCATAGCACGATCTGGAGCAGGTACTAACTCCCATACATCAAGTCGATCAAACTCATGAATTTCATCTTGCATGGCATTGAACCAGCTGTCTTCATTCATGGCGGTTTTAACATCTTTTGGTTCGATCTTAGAAAGTACGGAGTTGAAGAAACACCATAAGGCATCGGTTGCAAGTTGTTTCCGGGTTGATACAGGACGAGAGGGATTTCCAATGATGTTGTCTAATGGATGATCGTGAGTCCATTTTCCAAGGTGTTCATGTGGCAGTTGTTGAGGAACTGAGGTAGCTGAGTCGATGTCTTCTGAAGAAGATGGTTCCGATGATGATTCAGGAGTAGCAAATATGTTTTCAAATGGAGCATCCTCAGGAGTAGCAAAGGGATTAACTTCATCATTGATGCCCGAAACATTTCCATGATGTACATTTGAAGAATGATGATTTGTTGATGAGACTGAAGGATCAGCAGCAGGTGCTTCTTGACTTAAAGATATTGAGCCTGAAGGATTGACTTCATTCACAGGAATATGAGCATCCTCTGTTGCAGGAATCATTACCTCATTAGTGTTTGAATCATACAGTTCATCAAACATAGGATCAAACAATTTCTTTACATCATCTTCAGATGGGGTACATATGGAGTTTCTTGAGTAGAGTTTGGAACAAGAGATGAACCAATGGGACTGTCTTGAAGTGCGGGTCCTGAGCTGGATTGTCTAGGAGCCATTTGACCGTCAGCTCATCAAACGTAACGTGAATGGTTTCCATGATATTTCGGGTTCTTTTGTTATAGATTCGGTATCCCTTTTTGTTTGGTGCATATCCTACAAATACTCCAATGTCAGCTTTAGCCCTTAGTTTTCCTAAGTCTTGACCCTCATTAGTTGGATAGCACAATGCACCAAACACACGAAGGAAAGAGAGATTAGGTTTTCTGTTGTGGACAAGTTCATATGGAGTTTTTCCATGTACGGTGTGGATTAAGGAACGATTTTGTGTATAGCATGCAGTGGCGATTGCCTCAGCCCAGAGAAACATTGGAACCTTTGAGTAAATCAACATTGTTCTAGCGGCTTCAACCAGAGTCCGATTTCGTCTTTCAACTACACCGCTCTGTTGAGGAGTTCGTGAAACACTTCTTTGATGACTGATTCCAACGCTTTCATAGAATTCATTAAGTTGTTTGTTGACAAACTCAATTCCATTGTCTGTTCGACAATTCACGGTTTTGTTAAGTCGAACCTGCAACTGTTTGATGAGTTTGATGATGATATCAGGAGTTTCATCCTTTGTCCTTATGAACTTGACCCAAGTGAATCTAGAGTAATCATCAACCACAACTAACACATATTTCTTCCCAAAGATATTTTGTACCCTCATTGGTCCACATAAATCCATATGAATCATATGAAGAACTTCGTGACATGAGTTAGTAGGTTTGGGTTTATGGGCATACTTCTTGCTTTTTCCCAATTGACATGCTGAACAAAGATGATCCTTTTCATACTTTAGTCTAGGTAAACCTACAACTAAGTCCTTTCTGGAAAGATCGTTGATGGTGCCGAAGTTCAAGTGATTGAGACGACGATGCCATAACCATGACTTTGTTTTTGAAGCCTTTGATAACAAGCAGATTGGAGAAGCCCTCATCATGTCATCGATAGAGATGGTGTAAAGATTTGACCCACGAGTTCCTTTTAACAGTTCCTTACCATTAAGATCTCTAACAAAGCTGTATGTTTTCAAGGCAACTTCTAGATCAGAGTCACAGAATTGACCAACAGAGAACAGATTATGACCCAACCTTCACATAGTAGACTCTCGAGATGACACTATCACCAACAACATAATCTCCATAACCCATAATAGCACCGAAATGATCATTACCAAATCTAACAGTCCCGATGAACTTGCTCACGAAGTTCATGAGTCGCGACCGGTCTCCAGTCATATGCTTGGAACAAGCCTGAGTCCAGGTACCACAGAACGATTTGAACGATCTGCAGTTGAACACAGACAAAAATGGATAACTCGATAATTGGGATCCCCATGCAAGAATGGGTTCCATTTGGTTAGTAACAGTATTTGGAACACCCACATCAGAATCAGAAACATCCATATCAGAAGTAGAAGCAATGGAATCATTGGGAATAGATGCAATGCTGGTGTCAGTATTTGCCCTATTCAAAGTATGTTTACTTCTTAAGGGAATAGTTCTACAAGTAGGCATCCATTTTCTAGTGGGCATAATCTTAGCAGTGTGAGAACAAAACCGATTATTCTTATGACCAAAAGGTATCCAATAATAACCTATCTTTATAAAAGTTCTTCCTGTGGGTTTCCACTGTTTTCTAACAATCTTTCGTTTTTGCCTTTTTGCCTTATTTGCACGATTATTAGCATTAGCAATTTTAACTGGGCATTTGAAAGCATTAGACAAAGCATTCACACCACATTCATGATTAGCAACAGAATTCAAGCATGCATCATTACAAGGTTTGCAGATAGTATCAGAATTCGAATTAATTACAGTACGCCTAAGGCTAATACTAGAATCAACATGATTCGTTTTATTCAACTCAAGCTTAAATTCCTAGATTGGTCTTCTACTCTCTTCCAATGCACATTCTTAGCTTGCAAGGTCCTATCATTCCTTGTATTGTCTTGAGACTTTGACCTGCTCGCTTTAAAGTCACCGATTACTCCTGTAGAGGGAATGGGAACATTAGTTGGTTGATCTAATTTTTGCATTCCCGAACTTGATGTGCAAGGATCTGAAGTACTAGAAGGCACATTAGTGTTTCCTTTTTTAAGACTGGGCATAGAACGGATTTCCTGCTTGGCACTAGGCATAGAACAAGGGCATCACGGCTTTGCCTTTTCACCTAAGGTTAAGGATTTTGGGCATGTGGCAATTACACATTCTAGCAACTCTTGAGATCGCTTGGCCTGGAGGCAAGCAAACCTAATTTCACTATCAAGAGGTTTATTAATGAAATCCTCTTCGACAATCTCACTGAGACATTCTAGACTATCCTTAAGGTGAGCACAAAGATTCATGAAAAGCATGTTCATTATTCCTAAGATGAGGAGGAATATATTTAACTGTCACAGTGTATTTGCAGTCTAAGGGTGACTTTGAGACAACATTCTTATTGAAAACAAGTGGCAGTTTCCCATTTTCCCGACTTCTTAGATTCTCAATTTCCTTTTGTAAAGACGTTATTTTTTCGTTGTTTTGGTCACGGGTGACTTTCATTGAATCATATAACTCTTTAAAATGTCGCTTAACTTTTTCATTTTCTTCTAGAAAACTCTCGTTTTCCTTTTGTAAGGCATCAACTAAGTTTTGAAGATGAAAAGTTTGAGAATTCTGAGAATCTAAAGAAGGAGGGATTTGGGAGCCTGTCTTATTGTTCGTTTGACCCTTTAATTGAGAGAGTTGGGCTTTCAACTTTTCTGATCGTGCAACTGAGCTTGAATCTGTTCATCACGTTTGTTAATTTGAAAAACTGCATCAAACTCTCGAGCATCTGACGATGTCTTGATATTTGAAGTTTTAACATTTTCTTTAAGATGTTGATATTTTAGTTGTAAATTAAAATGCTCAACTTCCAGTTTAGAAAAATGTTTAACCAAATTGTTGTGATCATCCAGTTCAATTTTCTCGTTTAGTTTTGAATTAGTTTTTTCAAGCTCAATGACACGATCATGGGAGACTTTCAGGGCCCCAGATAGTTCATGAAATTTGGAAGCATTAATAGAGCAATTTGAAGCAGTGAAAAGATATCTTGAGCAACACATTCAGTAATAAGAGTCTCATTTAAGGTATGCAAGTTCTTCCTCTCAATCTCATTATATTTTAGTGCACGCCCATAATCACTAACTTCAACTACCATTGCATCAAATTCCTTTTCCATTTCTTTAATATCTGATTTTATCCCCTTTTAAGACTCTCAAAATGATCTTTTAGTTGTTTAAAGAAAGGCATGACCTCAGTTAAATAACATTCTTTCATTTGCTCAAAACCCCTTTCCCCTTCAGCTATCCCAAAGGTGTGATCCTTTTCTTACAAGTTTTCTCAAAATCAACAAATAGTTGAAGAATAACATATTGACTGATTAAGGTCTTGCTTTTAGTGGCAATAGTTCTAGGAACTAAATGCATTGGTGTATTTGGAGGATACTCAGTCGCTTTAGGGAATTTCCTACAAGGGGAATTCTTTTCAACAAGATTTTCAGCTTTTGCAAGTCCATATCCTTTTCCGAACACTTGTTCGGGGTCAACAATGTTTGAGGCTTAAACATGTTCAAGGAAATCCAGTTTTCCTTCTTGTAGTCATGGGGAGTGATAATAATCTTTTGCTCTTTGCATTTCGGGTCATCTAGTTTTTGTTCATCCTTTCCCTAGTGACTTCATCGATTTCTTATCTTCCTCTGCACTCAACGCAACTAGGTTTCTGCCTAGGCTTAAGAATTTCATTACCATCATAAAGCACCTTATGAGCATTTCTAGCCTTTGTAATTACCTCTGGATTGGTTCCTCAACAAGGGGAATGCTATGCTTATCGCTTAAGACTCTATGTTTAGTGACCATGTGAGCCGTCTGAATGGTGTTTCCTTGTATGTACAACTTGTTCTCAAGTTTGTTTTTCAAAGTTTTCAGATTAGAAAAATCTCTCAAGAGTTTTGATTCCTTTGCATTAAATTCTTGCTTAAGCATTTTCACATTTTCTTGAAGTTCTTGTTTTTGTTTAGATGTTTTAGAGAGTTTTTCTTGCAAGGAATTTAATTCTTGTTTCAATATTTCTTCTCTAAACTTACTTTTTCTAATTATTGTACTTACTTGGTTATCCATTTCCTGCTCACGAGTGGTCAACTCAAACTTAGCACGTTGTTCATAAATAGCAACACGTTCTTTATAGGCATTTAGTTCAGAAATAATGGAATCATCAGGGGCACATGCGGTGTATTCATCAAAAACATAGTCATTGTTGATCAGGAAGATGCATCACTTGGTACAACTTCACTTTCACTTTGTTTCACATATTGATCATATGGGACAATATTGATATTACCCATATTTTCAATATTTGATTCAATAGTTTCAGTTGATTGTACTTTGTCATGCATCTGGTGCACATCAACATCATCGTATAGTTTTAATACCTCTGAGATGAGCTTGTCATGGGATGGCCCACTAGTGATGTAGAGAGACCTTGGGAGAAACCATTGGAGAAATGCTAGCCATAAAATTGTGTGTGCCGTAGGTCCATCATCCACATCCGAGTCGTATGCATCACAGTCAGCGACTTGAAAGGCATTCTGATGATTGTGACCTATCTCCTGAATAGGCCGCTCATCCACATCTGCATCATAGGTCTTGGCATTGCCCTCAAAGAAGAAATAGCAATTCCTCTTCATTCAGTAGCACCATTGTCCCGAGCTTGAGCCGCAGCATCTTATCTCTGAAGTAATCAGCATTCTGTGGCGCTTTGGAGATGTACAGTTCCTTGCAATGTGTCCCTCTCCACCACACTTATAACATTTGATGAGCTTAGTTTGACCTTGGTTACCATTCCTTCCTCGATTCTGGTTTCCAACATAACCTCACCCAGCTCCACCTCGCCCCTCGATCATCTGTCGCTTTCCTGACTGGTTGCACCACGATCCTTCCATCTTTAATAGTGGCTTGATTGTGTGGGTTAGATGCAGTTCTGAGGTTGTTGTTGGTTTGTGGGAGAGTATTCATGTTTTGACCGATGAGAAGAGCTAGTTGATTAATGAAGCTACCCACGTGAGTATCAGATCGCCTTGTTTGTACATAGGATCCGGAATGAGTTTGTGATTACCATTACCCAAGGGTATGACTTGTGATGCTTTGGTTGTGATTCCGATGTTTGAGTAGAAAGCTGTAGAGTCATTAGACGAGCTTGTCTCTCCCCGGTTGGTTTTGAACTGATTGAGAATTAATTTTTCAAACATAGCATGTCTCTCATTCTCAAGGAGGAAGGCATAGAGTTGCTCATAGTTTGTATTCTTCAATCCTTTAGTGAGCTTCACAGTGGTAACAAACTTGTGCCATTCGGGATTCATGTTGTTCACAAATTTTGAGTTCAACTGAATGTTAGGCATAGTCATTCCGATGTTCCTCATGTCATTAACTAACTTATGAAATCTCACATAGTACTCATAGACACTCTCATCTGGTTTCATCTTGAAATGCTCAAATTCGTCATAGAGTTGGGATTCTCTGTATTCCATAGTTAATTCGAACAGAGAGAAGCATCTTAACATTGTCCCAAACTGCCTTAGCATCTGTGTTATGATTGATCAGCTTGTAGATGTCTTTAGGAAGACCTTGAAGAACAATGTTTGAAGCCCCGATATCTGCATCAAATCTCTTTTTATCCTTATCATCAAGCTCATCATACATCTTAGGTCTGTCCATTCCGTAAACAGGAGTACCATCCGCATTAGTATCAAGTATGTCTCTAGTCGTCTCAACTCGATATGGTCCTTCATCAATGGATTTGAGAATGTTGACACCATTTTCCTTTCCAAGGCAATACAGCCTAATTCGTTGAGCCCAAGAGTCGTAGTCGATTCTGTCAAGCATGGGTGGACGAGTATCGAACCACCGCTTGAACATCTTCTACAACAAATGGAGATAACAAGTGGGAACGTTGGTAGACATGTTAACAGATTATACGGGATTTTATAACTCTATGATTAAACCGGGAAATGGATTCTTTCACTGGATTTTACTGAATCAAGAGAAAACCGTAAACAATCACTCAAGACTCTAGATGATAAAATACTAAATCGCTAGAAGATAATGCACTAAGTCGCTAGAAATTAGTGCACTAAGTCGCTAGAAATTAATGCACTAAGTCGCTAACCCTTAATTCGCTACACCCCTAAGTCGCTAGAGTCCCAAGTCGCTAACAAAAAACAAGTCGCTAAGTAGTAACTCGCTACGAACCAAGTCGCTAACCAAATTTTGGCAAAGAATTCGCTACACAAGTCGCTAGAGACACAAGTCGCTAAAGAGCAACTCGCTACTGACCAAGTCGCTACCACAAGTCGCTAACCGTAGTGGAGAATCCACTACTTGTACTTTAACTCGCTAGATCTAACTCGCTAGTTCCAACACTGTAAGTCGCTACAAAAATGTGAAGCAAGTCGCTACCAAGAAACTATTACGTGAGCTAAGTCGCTAGCTTGAAAAACCATATAAACCTCACTTTTCAATCCAAAAACAACCCAACCAAGATGATTCAAGCTTACCAAATGAAAACCTAAACACTTTTGATGATTCTAAACATAAAAGTACAACCAAAATCGAAACTTTAACACTAGAAATCAATCAAATGATGCAAAACCACTAAACTTTTTCAAACTTAAAAAACCACCTAAAAACCACTAGAAATCCAAAGATGTGTAAGATATGATCTAACCATGGCTCTTGATACCAATTGTAAGATATAACTTTTCACATACACATCATAACATTAACACAAGGTAGAATATAGATGGAATTCTAGAGAGAGAAAGTTAGAGGTTTAGGGAACTTAGTGAGAGAAAGTGAAAGATATTATTATGAGCTCCAACTCTCTACCTTGGGAGGTAGAGAGTATTTATAGTCTTACATAAAACGCCACACATCGGGCTGTGGATCGGGCATACAAGTGGGTAAAGACGTCCAGTCCTCCACGGTGTTACTTAACTAAATACTACTTAACTTAAAAATAACTACGACTACGAGCTTTCTAACGATTACATATACTTGAGGTGACCGACTCTTTAATACCTGGAATTTCTAATTCCTAACAGATGAGGAGGAATATATTTAACTGTCACAGTGTATTTGCAGTCTAAGGGTGACTTTGAGACAACATTCTTAATGAAAACAAGTGGCAGCATTTTCCCTTTCATTCTTAGACTCTTCAGATCTCAATTGTCCTTTTGACAAGACGTTATTTTTTCGTTTTTCTTGTCACGAGTGACTTTCATTGAATCATATAACTCTTTTAAAGTACGTTTAACTTTTCATTTTCTTTAGAAACCTCATTTTTCATTTGTAAACATTACCAGTTTTTGAAGATGAAATTTTGAGAGCACGAGAATCTAAAGGAGGAGGCATTTGGGAGCCAGTCACATTGTTCTTTTCACCCTTTAACTGTGAAATTTGGGCTTTCAACTTTCTGATCGGTTTACCATGAGCTTGAAATTAGTTTCGTCACGTTTGTTGTATTTCAAAAAGTGCATCAAACTCTGAACATGTTGAGGATGTCTCGATTTTGAGGTTTTGACATTTTCTTTGGAGTTGATATTTTAGTTTGCAAATCAAATGTGCAACTTCTAGCTTAGAAAAATGTTTTAAAAACCACATTACTCGTGATCGTCCTGATCAATTTTCTCATTTAGTTCTGAGTTTTTGTTTTCACTCATGACACGATCATGGGAAACTTCAAGGCAACAATTAATCATGGAATTGAGAACAGTAATAGAATGCCTTAGTAACATATAACATACTTGAGCCACACAACTAATACTAAGTTCTCATTAGAGATGCAGATTCTTCCTTTCAATTTCATTATATTTGAGTTCCCGTTCATATCATTTCCTCCACTATCATTGCATCAAATTCCTTTTCCATTTCTCTTGATATTGAGTATTCCCCCCCTTTACAAGACCTCAATTGACCTTTTATTGTTTAAAGAAGGCATGACCTCAGTTAATAACTTCTTTAGTTTGCTCAAAACCCCTTTCCCTTCCATTATCCCTAAGGTGTTATCTCTTCTTACATGTCTTCTCAAAATCAACGAATAGTTGATACACAACATACAGGCTGATTAAGGTCTTACTATTAGTGGAAATAGTCCTAGGAACTAAATGCATTGGTGTATTCGAGGATCACCAGTAGCTGGTAGGCACTTTCCTAGGGAGTATTTGTTTCAACAAGTCTTTAGCTTTTGTCTTATCCATATTCTTTCTTCAAAAAAGTTTTTCATGGGGTAATTGAGTTGAGGCTTAAACTGTTCAGGGAGATCAATTTTCCTTAGTGTACTCATGGGGTTTGAACGTTATTTTTTCTTTTACACCGGATCTTTTTAGCTTCCCATACCCCCTATCCATTTTCCTCCCCATTGTACTTCTTCTAATTGCAAATCTTACCTCAGCGCACTCAGCGCAACTAGGTTTTCTGCCTAGGTTAAGGAGTTCATGCCATCATAATTACCTTATGAGCCTCTCTAGCGGTATTTAACCATACTTAGGATGGTGTTTGTCTCAACAAGGGGAATACTATGCTTATCGCTAAAACTCTATGCTTAGTGATCCGTGAGTAGGTCTGAAGGGTATTCCTTGTCGTACAACTTGTTTTCAAGCTTGTTTTTTAAGTTGTTTTAGATTGGAAAATCATTCAAAAGGTTTGATTCCTTAGCATTAAATTCTTGTTTAAGCACTTTAACATTATCTTGAAGTTGTTGCTTTTGCTTAACAGTTTTAGAAAGCTTTTATGGTAGAGTTTAACTCTGTTTTAACACTTCTTCTCTAAAATTACTTTTTCTTATAATTGTACGCATTTTGTCATCCATTTCCTGATCTGGGTAGTTAACTCAAACTTAGCACGTTGTTCTTAAATGGCAACTTGTTCTTTATAGGCATTCATTTCAGAGATAACAGAATCATCAGGGGCACATGCGTATATTCATCAAAAACATAGTCTCATTGACTGCAGAAGATCATCACTTGGTACATCTCACTTTCACTTTGTGTCACATATTGATCATATGGGACAATTTTACTATTACCCTCATTATCATATCTGATTCATAATTTCAAGAGATTGTACTTCATTATGTATCTTTTGCTCATCCAACCTCATCGTATAGGTTTTAATACCTATGAATGATTGTTCTTTGGATGGAACAGCCTGTTATGGTGATGAGACCTTTGGAGAGACCTAGTGAGATTCTAGCCATGAAGATGTCTGGGGCAGTAGGTTCATCATCGACATCAGAGTCAAATGCATCATAGTCTGGCAATTGAAAAAAGGCATTTTGATGATTGTGACCTATTTCTGAATTGCATGCTGCATCCACATCAGCATCATATGTCTTAGCATTCCTTCTGCAAGAAACAACACATCCTCTTCATCCAAAGCTGCTCCATTATCCCTGAGCTTGCATAAGCAACCTCTGGTCTCGGAAGTATTCTGCATTCGTGGACTTTTGGAGATGTGCAGTTCCTCGCTATATTGGTCCCTCACCACACAGTTGTAGCATTTTATTGGCTTACTTGCCACCTGATTTGCATTTCTTCCCACGATTCTGATTAGCCACATACCCTCCACCAACTCCACCTCTTCCCTGTTCATACTGCCTTCTTTGAACTGTTTACATAACCTTTCCAACTCTGACAATAGCATGATTGTGTAGATTGGATGCAGTTTGATTTCATTGTTAGTGTGATACTGTTAGATATGGAGTAAGGGTGAAGTTTTGTGAGTTAACACCTGAGAGCTAGTTGATTGATGAAGTGTTCCATGACACGCATCAGCATCAGTTGCTTAACCTGGATCGGAATGAGTTTGTGATTACCTTTTCCAGTAGGTATGACTTGTGAAGCTTTGGTAGTAATCCCTACATTGGTGTAGAATGTTGTTGAATCATTTGACGAACTTGTTTCTCCCTGTTTAGATTTGAACTGTTCAAGAATCATTCGTTTAAACATAGCATGTCTCTTATTCTGAAGTAGGAAAGCATACAGTTGCTCATAGTTGGTGTTCTTTACTCCTTGGTTAGCTTCACAGAGGTGACATTTGTCCATTCAGGATTCATGTTGTTCCAAACTTTGAGTTCAGCTGAATATTTGGCATGGTCATTGGATATTCCTCATGTCATTCACAGCTTGTGGAATCTCACGTAAAATTCATAGACACTTTCTTCTGGTTTCATCTTAAAGTGCTCAAATTCATCATACAGTTCTGATTCTCAGTCTTCCTTAGTTACTTCAGACCCGAGAGAAGCATCTTGACATTATCCCATACAGCCTGTGCTTCAGTGTTGTGATTGATAAGCTTGTAGATGTCTTTTGGAAGACCCTGAAGTATATGTTTGAAGCCTTATATCACATCGTATCTCTTTCTCCTTATCAACTGAGCTCATCATACGTCTTTGGTCTGTCCAAACCCAAGGATCACTGTACCATCCGCATCAGTTTCAAGAACATCTCTGGTAGTCTCAATTTGATAAGGTCCTTCATCATTGACTTGATAATGTTACCCCCTTTTCCTTTCCCAGACATACAACCTAATTCCGTTGAGCCCATGAGTCATAGTCAGTCCTGTCAAGCATGGGTGGACGAGTATCTGATCCAGCTGCTTGAACGTCCTCAACTACAGAAGAGATGATTGTAGGCATGTTGGTAGACATGTTTACAGATATCACGGGATTTTATAACTCTATGATTAAACTTCACAGGATTTTACTAAATCAAGAGAAAACCGTATTAGAAACAATAAACCACCAAGTTGCTAAGTAACAACTCGCTAAGCTATGAACCAAGTCGCTAAACACAAGTCGCTATGAACCAAGTCGCTAAACACAAGTCGCTAAGCACACACAAATCGCTAAGCTGACAATTCGCATAAAGAGCAACTCCTAAGTGCTGCAAGTCGCTAAACAAACAACTCGCTAAAGTCCAAGTCGCTAAGACAACTCGCTAGTCACAAAAAATTCAAGTCCTGAATAATAAAGACAAGTCGCTACGTTGACAGTTCGCTAGCCTGAGTGTACCCCACTACTTTGTACTATTTTGTCTCCTTTTCTCAATAAACAAGTCGCTAGAGCTCAGTCGCTAACCACTTCAACTACAAGTTGCTACAACTACGAGCAAGTCGCTACAAGAAAACTTATCCTAGCGTCCAGTCGCTAGCAAGAAAATTAAACACAACCTTTTCAATCCCAAACAAGCCCAACCACAGTTATTCCAGCTTTCCAATCAAAACCCAAGCACTTACACTGATTCTAAACACAAAAGTACAATCAAAATTCAAACTTTAACACAAGAAATAATCCAAATGAAGCAAAACCACTAACTTTTTCAAACCCAAAACCATATAAACCCACTAGAAATCCAAGAACATGTAAGAGAGATGATCAAACCATGGCTCTTGATACCATTTTAACATATTGGATTTCACAAACACATCAAACCATGATCAACTATAGGCTTACAAGAGGTTTTAAAGAAGAAAGAGTTAGAGGTTTAGGATTATTAAGAGAAAATAAAAGTATTATTATGAGCTCCACCCTCTACCTTGGGAGGTAGAGATATTTATAGTATCTTACATACCGCCACCTACGGGCTGTGGATCAGGCATCAATGGGTAAAGACCCGTCCGTCCTACACGGTATTACTAAACTAATACTACTAACAATAACTATGACTACGAGCTTTCTAACGATTACATATACTTGAGGTATCCGACACTTTATAACTGATTTACTAAATCCTAAAATGATTAATTCCCTTATAAATCATTTAACTCTGTGACACCTAGACTTAGTAACTGTACTTGGATCATTTAGTTACTCATTCAATGCTCTTTGTCAAATGTCAGGGGCCCTGAATGAGTCTTACTCATTCACTGAGAGGTTTATTTTGGGTGTTTCAGGGAGGAGGACATTTCAGAGAACTTACTGAGATTGATTTTCAGATACTTGACTTTCAATGTCAAGCATTCCCAATTCAGCATTCATCTCCTGAAGTAGGTTCATCCAAGGGTTTGGTGAAGATATCAGCCAGTTGATATTCAGTGGGGATGAAATGAAGTTCTATGTCTCCTTTCATTATGTGATCCCTGATGAAGTGATATCTGATATCAATGTGTTTGGTTCTTTGGTGGAGGACAGGGTTGTTGGAGATTGCAATAGCACTGGTGTTATCACATAAGATGGGCACCATTTTGTAATGGATGTTATAGTCACTGAGTTGACTTTTCATCCATAATACATTGGCACAACATCCGGCTGCAGCCCATTCAGCTTCAGCTGAGGACATAGCCACTGATTGTTGCTTTTTAGCACTCCAACAAACCATTTTTCCTCCAAGAAATTGACAGGACCCTGAGGTACTTTTTATGTCCATGTTGTAGCCAGCGTAATCAGAATCAGAGTAACCCTTGAGATCAAACCCTGAGCATTTTGGATAATAGAGTCCAAGATTTGGGGTTCCCTTCAGGTACCTGAGTATTCTTTTGGCTGCAGTGAGATGGGATTCTTTAGGATTGGACTGATATCGTGCTATTAGACAGACTAAGAATTGGATGTCTGGTCTAGAAGCAGTTAGATACATCTGTGATCCAACAATCCCTCTGAAATGGGTTTGATTGACTGATTTGCCAGTGAGATCAGGTCCAAGGTTGTTAGGTGGGACCATTGGAGTCTTCACTGAGGCACAGTCAGATATCTCATATTTCTTCAAGAGATTTCTGGTGTATTTTCTTGACTGATGGATATTCCTTTATCAGTTTGCCTGATTTTTAGTCCAAGAAAGTATGTGAGTTCCCCCATCATGCTCATTTCAAACTTCTTTGTCATCATTTTTTCAAACTGTTTGCAAAGTTTGTAGTTTGTTGAGCCAAAAATGATGTCATCAACATACACTTGGACTAGTATCACATCCTGTTGTGTTCTATAGACAAACAATGTGTTGTCTATCTTTCCTCTGACAAACTTGTTTTTAATCAGGAAGGCTGAGAGAGTTTCATACCATGCCCTAGGAGCTTGTTTAAGTCCATAAAGGGCTTTGTCAAGCTTGCAGACATAGTCAGGGAATTCACTACTCTCAAAGCCTGGAGGTTGCTGAACATACACATCTTCCTTGAGATCACCATTTAAGAATGCACTTTTAACATCCATTTGGTAGACCCTGAAGTTCATGTATGTTGCATATGCAAGGAAGATCCTGATGGCTTCCATTCTTGCAACAGGAGCAAATGTCTCATCATAGTCAATGCCTTCTTGTTGACTATAACCTTTGGCTACAAGTCTGGCTTTGTTTTTAATGACAGTGCCGTTTTCATCAGTTTTGTTTCTGAAAACCCACTTCATTCCTATGACTACTACATCCTGAGGACATTTGATCAAGGTCATGACCTTGTTTTTGTCAAACTGTTGCAGTTCTTCTTGCATAGCCTGAACCCAGCTTGGGTGTTTTAGAGCCTCAGTGACGCTTTTGGGTTCTATATCTGATAGGTAATCAACATATAGACATTCATTGGCTGAAGGTGCAGTTAGATTAGCAGCCATGCATCTAGTGAGCATGCCCTCAGTGGGTTCACCCATGATGTTTACAAGCTCAATGTCCTGAGATCTTGTCCACTTACTTTGTGGTCTGGGATCTGAGCTTGAAGATGTCACTGGGAGTTCAGATGTGAGTTCAGGTGCAAGAGCCACAAAATCATTTAGAACATCTGTAGAGATGTCTTGTTCAGGGTGAGGTTCATGAGTTACAGGTTCCTGATCATTTAGATCAGTGTTTCCTATCCCAGCAGGGACTGACTGATTATCAATGAACTCACTGATAGTTGGTTGGGGAAGGTTGTGAGGTAAGACATAATATGAGATGTCAGCATCAGCTTGATATGAGGAATTGAATTCAGTGTTGTACTCATCAAGAGGATATCTTGATGAGTTATCAATTCCTATTTCCTCTACTGAGGTGTTGGTGAACCTGATGCTTTCAGCACTTTCATCAAAGGTGACATGTAAGGTTTCCTCAACTTGTTGTCTCCTTGTGTTAAAAACCCTGAAGGCTTTGGAGATCAGTGAGTAGCCTAAGAAGTATCCATCATCAGCTTTTGCATCAAACTTGCGTAGATGATCCATGTGGTTATGAATGAACACATGACATCCAAACACATGAAAATAGCTGATGTCAGGAAGTCTACCTTTGAAGATCTCATATGGGGTTTTATTATGTCTTTTGACAATGATTGACCTGTTTTGAGTGTAACAGGCAGTTTTGACTGCTTCAGCCCATAAATGCTTTGAGAGGGGAGCCATTTACATGGTTCTA
This sequence comes from Chrysanthemum makinoi, assembly GCA_910596185.1. Lineage (NCBI taxonomy): Eukaryota > Viridiplantae > Streptophyta > Magnoliopsida > Asterales > Asteraceae > Chrysanthemum > Chrysanthemum makinoi. The sequence goes on from OU343218.1 coordinate 218,349,609, forward strand.
GCAGCCTCAATGAGAGTTTTGTTCTTCATTTCAGCAACCCATTTTGTTCAGGGGTATATGGAGATGAGAAATTTTGAGAAATTCCTTTTTAATCACAGAAACTCTCAAGCTCTTGATTTCTAAACTCAGTACCATTGTCAGTTCTGATTTGTTTAACAGTAATGTCATTCTTGTTTTCAATCTTCCTGATGAATGACATTATTGTATCAGCTGCCTGACTCTTTTTGGAAAAAAAGTATACCCAAGCGTATCTTGAGAACTCATCAACAATGACAAGTGTATACTTCTCATGCTGGATTGATCTAGGACTGACAGGTCCAAAGAGATCCATGTGCAGGAGGTGAAGGCAGCTTTTGATGGAGAAATTTTGTTTGGTTTTGAATGATGCTCTGTGGTGTTTACCTTTTTCACAGGCAGAGCATGGGTTGTCTTTTGCAAAAACCAGTGATGGTAAGCCAAGGACCTTGTTTTGTTTAGCCAAGTTGTTGAGGTTTTTGAAGTTCAAGTGTAAGAGTCTCTTATGCCACAGCCAATTGATAGTTTCAGTGGCTTTAACAAAGAGACAAGTTCCATCTTGGAAGTGTTTTGACATGTCTAATACATAAACATCATCTCTCCTAGGAGCTATCAACCCAACTTCCTTGTTGGCATTGAAAATGGTACCTTGTTTATCATTGAATTGTACAATGTATTTAGCATCACATAGTTGACTGACACTGATGAGATTGTATTTGAGACCATTGACATAGGCTATTCTAGAGAAAACTATTCCATTGCAGTTTACTGAACCATAACCTTCAGTTGGACATGATGAGTTATCACCAAATACTACCTTGGGCCCTGGTTCCTTTATATACTTGTTCAGATATTCCTTCACACCAGTCATGCTTCTTGAGCATCCACTGTCTAGATGCCAAATAGGCTCCCTAGCATGTCTCTGCACAAGCAGTAAACTGAATTAGTTTCTCTTAGTGACCCACTTACTAGTGGGCTTGGGTCTCGAGGTCTCTTTGAAATTTGCAATCGACTCATGGTCAGTGGTTGTGTGCATGGTGCTACCACAGGTTTTGCATTTAGAGGCTGAGGATGACTCAGTGACTCTGGTTGTTTTGGATTTCTCCTTGCATGAATGACACTGTCATGTTGGGATGTCTCATGAGCTAGATTACCGCATATATCACAACATGTGTTCATGAGACAATCATCCTGATGATGATCGTTAAACCCACAGTGAGGGCACATAGGAAAAGGTTTTGCTCTATTCTTGGGAGCAGCTTTGGAGGATGAAGCATACTGATGACCAACTTTGGTATAGTTTGCTTGGCTGACATATTTTAGATGGTCCTGCAGTCCTGTGATCATCCTTTTTGCAGATCATGCAAAAAAGGATTCTATAGCATTGTCAGTGGTAGGCTGGTGTAATGACACAGCTCACACTTTTGTTTGGTTTTGGAGTTGACTTAGACTTTGAGGAACTGGAGGAAACTGACTTTGTCTCCTTGATTGGTTCAGGGACCTTTTCAATGGATTCCATTTTTTCAGTAAGCTTCCTCACAAGTTCAGTCAGTTGCTGCATTTGGTCATCCTTCATGGGGACAGAGGATGTTGAAGTCTCAGTAGGAGTAGACTCTGTTGAGTTAGTTTTGTTGGTTTTTCAGATGGTTCTACCAAGTCCAGACCTTTCTTTGGTGAATGAGGATTGAATTGTAGTGGAGTAAGCTCAGAGCTTGGAGCAGCACCCAGAAGAGGTTTCAGTGGTGGAAGCGGTGCTTGAGATTCTGCTTCAGACTCAGAGATGTGTTCAGTACTACTGGGCACATCAGGGAGTCCAAGCATGCTCTTTAGATCTTGACTTTCAGGCACTAGAATCCTTCCAGAATCAAAATTTGGAAGCTTACTCTCAGGATTAACCCGTTCAATCCAATCACTGGAATTTGGAGTAGTCAGCATATTGGTAATCATACCACCAGACACAAATGGTTTTGAACTTTGGTCTTTATTGCGAGAGTCAGGGAGATGATCTTCACCTATGACTCTCTTTTTGCTACTGGGGCACCCACAGCATCAAAGACCCCGGGATTCTTAGCATTCCAACTATCAAGAATATCTTGTTCCTTTTTAAGTTCATCTTGAAGAGCCTGATTTCTCTTAACTAGTTCAGTGTTTTGAATTTGCAACGTGATAGCCTCAAGCTTGGCTTGTTTTAAAATAAGCAGTTCATCTTTACACTTGTTTAATTCAAAACTTAGCTTGTTGTATTTTGAAAAAAATTTAATCTTTGCTCTTCTACGAACTTAAGGTCACTTAAGATATTCATATAAGACTGCCAATCAGAGTCATCATCCATAGAAAGTAAGATGTTTGCCTTCTTCATAGTGATTGTGACCCATTCCCCGTTTTCTGGCATGATTCTTTCCAACAGCTAGCTTGTCCTCTTCTGAGAGGGCCATCAGTGCACTGACATGCACCATTTCATCGTTTGATGACACTGGCTCTCATCCCCAGTCGAAGGTCTCGCAACAAGCCTTTGTTTTTACCCTGCACAGATTGAACACTTTTGTTGTTTCTGAGGGACTGGCCTCGAGCAATGCAAGCTTAGCTTTGACTTTCTTATATTTTGCTCCAAAATCAACAGTTTTGTTTTGATCAGATTTGTTTTGAGGTTTTGATGAACCGATAGATTTTTGGTTGAAATTTGCTAAAGCCTGAGGACTGATTTGACCCTGATGGTTTATAAGAGAGTTCATAAATTGTTTTGTGAAAACGTCTTTTGCAAAATGACCTCTTTTGTGACACTTAAAGCATTCAGTGTCCTCATTTGCTTTAGCATTTGAAAAACCATTGTTTCTTTTTATAAACCTTCGAGAGTTAGCAAGGAGTGCCCTTTCCTGGAATTCATTGTTCAGGTCATTTAGGTACTCCTCACTTGATCTCTCATCAGGCTCATCATCATAATTTTCCTGAAAATCTTGAACAACATTGTTAGAGTAGAAAGCAGTTGATATGTGTGATGAGGTGTGGTGGTCAGGGACTTCTTGACTTCCTGAGACTTCTTTAAGTCAGGGTATCGTCTGTTGATGAGGTTTTCCTCATAGACAAATTTCCCATAAATTTCAGGAAGCTCAAGATTTGGGATATGATTAGCATTCCTAAGTCCCTGAGAGAAATTCAACCACTTCTCAGGGAGACTGTTGACAAAACCAACATTGATTTCATGTTTTGACAACTTAACACCATCATTTGACAATTCATATAAAAAGATTTTTGTACCTGGTGTAAGTTTGAGAGAGAGTTTCTGAGTCCTTAGCCCTGAAGGTGTTATACTCAAGTTTCAGGTCCATTATCCTGTTTTCCTTGGTATCAGATGGTCCTTCCTGACTATGAACTAGGTCATCCCAGTTTTGCTTAGCTGTACTACACTTATACAGACTCCTAATATCGTCAGGACTCAAGATATTATGATACTTTTGAGTCTTTGGTCCTGGTTGACCACTCTCCTTTCATCTTGAGTCCACTGAGCTTCAGGTTTGGGCAACCCTTTGCAGGTTTTGGGACAAATGGACCTTCATTTATACACTTGATATAATAAGGTTCCATCCCAATCAAATAGCAAAGCATTCGCTTTTTCCATTTGTTGAATTTGCCAACTTCAAGTCTAGGGGCAACAGCTGAATAACTCCACCCTTTTTATCGACTAGTTGGGTACATCAATTTCAGCCATTTAGGATCCTAATTTAAAAACTTTTAGAGCGGCCTAAAAACGAGTTTTATATTTAGCCTTGCTCTGATACCACTTGTTGTTCCCCCTTTCACTATGGTTTAAACAGTTTAAGATCTAAAAAGTTAATAGTGAACTATGACTGAAATTAACATAAGTAAAACACAAAATAATTTTCACATCATATTCTTATTAGAAATAAATCAACAAAGAATACGTTCACAAGTACTGCGGAATAGTACTTGGGATTGAAATGACAAAGTTGGGTGACTCCTCCCTAAGCTCAGGCTAAGTCTGAGCACAACTCTTAGAGCTCACTGAGCTATCTCAGAAACTAAGTCGTATTTGGGAGTGAAAAAGATGGCTTGCGTGTATGTGTGTTTTACAATTCACAAGCTTAATCTTTTCACTCCATCTCTTATGCTATTTATACATGTATGAGTTTTAACTCTTTCCTAAGTGACAAATCTGACATCATACAGAAGACAAAATACTGATGTATTTTGTCTCTGTTTACAAAGACTATTCTAAGTAAAAGACAAGGCTGCTTTCCATAACTCAGTGATGACACTGAGCTTGTAAGTTAGCCATTCAGGGAAAGTTGACTTATGTTGATAAGGACTTCTTTTTATATGATTCAAACTTATCCTGCCTTGTCCCGCTCTTTCTTCAGTCTATTTATCCTTCAGTCTTCTACTTCAGTTTGTCTTCAGTGTAAGCAGTTGGAGAGGAGTCTTGGGGATTCATTGAGTTATTGTCATCACTCACTGAATCCATCATCTTCTTCTTGACTCAGTCTTCACCCTTTAAGTACCCCCTATCTGAGTAGAGAGACTTCTTCTACGCCTCGTACTGAGTATCCCGAAGATGACTCACTGAGAGGCTATGCACTCAGTGACATGATTAGTGTTTAACGGACTAAACACTTGGGCTATTTTCTATTCAAATTCTAGATTAAGGGGTTTGGGTATTTACTGAACCCAACAGTATCATATTTGGCCACATTTTTTAAACAAACTTGATCAATCCAATGTGGGTTGCACTCAACAGTGCCTTATAGCTGGTGACATAACTTAACGATACAAGAACAGAGGGACTGCACAAGAAGACGTTCCTCATTTGTGAAAACAACTTAGTTACAATGTTTTTATGCGAGAGCAAAACAGAGAAAAACGGTAACTATTAATGTTTTTGTGCGAGTGGGAAATTGATTTTGAATACATATGTAATGTACTTTCACTATTCAATTGTGTTACGTTCTATGTATGTAAAATGACCAAAAAACATTTTTTTAAAATACGGTTGCCCAGCGCTTTTTTGTTTGCCAAAAACCAATACCTACCATACGAGACCTTGTCACATTTCGATGATTGCCCAATGACATCGGTTTGCCCTCGGTCTATTTTCAATTAAATAAAAGTGGTTCCATAAAGTGATAAGCCTCGGGGCGCGCGTTCTATTTGCGTCATTTTCCCTTTTTTTTTTAGTTTTTGTGGGGTATGTTTTTGGTTGTGGTCGCGGTCGCTTTATTAGCAAATTGTGGTTGAGTGTAGTCTTTGAGAGAGAAAGCTGATGCGATAGTGGGTGACCATAATATTTATGATTGCCATTAGCATTGGCCTTATGCCAATGCTAATGACAACTATAAATATTGTAATATTGTGATCACTCACTGCCACATCAACGTCACATCGGGTTTCTCTCTCTAAAACTACACACAACCATAATTTGTTAAGGCCAATGCTAAGACTAAAAGTAATAAGACACAAAAAAAACCCACCTCCACAACGTCACATCAGCGTCACATCATCTTTCTCTCTTCCCTGACACCACCCAGACTAAACCTAGACCAAATACTCGTAGTAAGGGGAACACACTTGTCACAATTCTCAATTTCTGGTCATTTCTCAAATTTACTATTCATCTCGGGAATTTACTATTCATCAGTTACTATTCATCATTTTTACTATTCATCGTTTTCGAAGTCGATTTGATATTCAGAGAACATATTTCAAAAATTTACTATTCACGAAACCCTATTTATTCTCGGAGAAAATCACTATTCATGATTCACTATTTATCATTTATCGTAAACTAGGTTTACGAGTATCAAATTCGCGTAACCGTAAGGGTTTAGCTGCGAATTCATGAACATATCATTGAGGACACTTCATATAGACTAGGATTAGTCTACATATCATTAGTAACATCATCATCATATTAGTTCATGCATGGATTTGCATTTTACATTAAACGTATAATTTCCTATTAAATAAACGATATCATGTAATCATTTATTTTGAACATTTGATCCGACACTTCCAAAAATTATCCTAATATATTTTTATACTCATATTAAGATTATAAAAATAATATTAATAGTTTACCCGGTGTTTTAAATTTATTTTGTATATAAATTGTTATATATATATATATATATATATATATATTTACGACGGTTTTCGTAAATACTACTCGACAATTATTATTTCACTAAATTTTTGTAAGAAATGTATTTTTATAATTTTTATGACATCGTTATATTTTATTTTGTTCCGTTAAAATTTATTTATAGCTAACGCTACCCTAAATACTTAATTATATACAAAATTACCAACTATACATATACATTATTACATGTACTTATACAAAATACACCAACCTTGTTTCTTGTCCTACCTTTGTCGACCAAAAAATGTGACCCAACACCCATTTTACACAAAATATCTTAACTAGAGCTACACATGTATTTTTTATTAATTATAAACAAGTATTAACACATACATACAAGCATAACTTAGGTGAAATAAAAAATATCCTCTCTCATTTCCATCACATGAACCGGCCATAGTGAAGACCAAGGAGAAAACCAAATTTTTTGCAAGATCAAGCTAAAATATTAACCCTAGTATACTCTTAATCAAGGTTTTGAAATGAAAACCTAGGGTAATTAGGAAAAACCTTATTCATTAAACCTCATCACTACACTAGTAAGCATTTCATAATCATTATCAATCTTTCATATTCATACTTTGGTCATTTTATCATGCTTGAGGAAAACATGCAAGTTATATGATTATCTATACCACTTTATTTGTTTTTAAGTACTTATAATGAATATAAATCATCCTATAATTATCCCTTGAAACATATCATTTTTTATGATGTCTAGGAACCCATGACACCCTAAGAAGGTGTATGGTAGGTTTAGAATAGCTTTGGTGTTGATTTGAAGTGGTTGGAATAAGTATTACGAGAGAAAAATCAATTTCGACAACTATAAATAAGGGTCTGATCAATTTTGCTAAGTCTGGAAATTTCGACAGTTTGTAAAATATTTTGGGCTAGATATTCAGAAAATATACTTTAAAACGAAAACTTGGTCGCTTGAACGGGTTAAAACGGAGTTATAACGAAGAAGTTATGCTATTTTCAAGTTTAACGACGAAAATTATATTTCCGGAAAATTCAGCATGTTGTCCAGATTTTTAAGGTTTAAAAATGAGTCTTAAGAGTTATTTAAATGAGTCGATTTATCAAAAATATATTAGTATACTTTAACACGAAGCTAAGTGTTGATCCCAGTTGAGCAAACGATCTAATATAGAAACTGACTTAAAATAAAAGCTTATTAAGTATTATGCGGAATTTAACACTTAATCTTAAGAAGAAGAACAGTTAACATTCAACACCTCAATATTATTTATTAATACGAATACTCTTACAGTATTAGGGTTTTGCAACCTTGAAATGTATCGACCTTAGATATAAAACTTACGTATATCTAATCTAACCTAGAACCTCCTTTTATAGACTAAGGAGTCCTTTACATAATACAATACGTAACCTACAAGATAAATATCTTAACCATATTTATCTAATACAATAAACTAAACCGGCTATACAAAACACTAGCAGTGGTTACAATATATCATCCGTGGTTACACACTACTACTAGCCGTGGTTGTCTTTATCAGCGGTTACATTCTTCTGTCCGTGGTTATATCAAACCTGTCCGTGGTTCCAGTACTTAAAGTAATTCATGATTCAAGGAACCAAAACCCAACAATCCTCCCCTAAATTTGATACATTCCAACAGAATTCTCAAGTTTCCTTTAAGCTCAAAACATCTGAAATGGGGGATGTAGCCAAACACTTATGAGATTTAAGAATTGTCTCATATTTCTTTAACAAATCATAAGCTTGACCATCATAGGGTAACAACATCTTGATAACCTAGGTGTTCAACATCTGAGCAATAATTCCTGGATACTTATTCAACTGAGGATAATCACCTTCTACAAGCATGTGAATAACTTTTCCAGAAACAGTTAAAACATGAACTCCACAAGTTTGATATACAAACCATCTTGTTACAGTACCATTGTAGAGTCCTTTTCCACTCAGTTCATCATGAGTTGGTTCAAATAAAATCTTCAAATTATAATAGACCAATCTCTCATTAATCATTTGGATGTACTTCACCAAACTTATTCTTGTAAAGTATCCAAAGATTCATCAAATCATCTCTTTCAAAATACTGAAGCATTTGTGAAAATTATTATACTCATAAACTTCATTGTTGAGTCTTTGAATTTTCCAAACTCCTTCACTTCCATCATTAAGCTTAAACTCATAAGAAACAATTTGATTAACATCTGCAACTTCTTTCAATCTTTTAGAATCAGATGTCTCTTGAATCTCAGATTTTCTCTTTCTTTTACTTTGCATCCACTCATCATGCTTCTTAATCCACTCTTCATCCTTCTCAGAATTCATTGGACAGGAATCATCATGATTAATCTTCATACATCTTTCATAAATCTCAAGAATTCTTTCAAATGAACATTTACTAAGATTTTCAGAAATGTGAATGCCTGAATTCTTAATAATTTTCATTAGTACATTCCTCATCTGTGCCATTGAAAGAGGTTTCTTTCTTATAACTTGCTTCCTTTCTTTACCAACCTTCCTTGCCCATTCACCCAAAAGCCTAGTTTTTTCCTTATCATCCAACAAATTCCATTCTTGTGCAGTATATTCATCATGTATTTGTTGAGAAGCTTCAAGAAAGTTTTGTGATTCATACCATATAGCTAACATTCTCTGACTAGCTTCCTCTTCTTTCTGCTTTCTTTTCTCTAAAGCTTCTTGTTCTTTAGCAACCATATTCTTTACATACTCTGCATCATAAGCTTCTTGTTCTGCTTTAGATTTAAACTTCAACTCTGGTACTGCAACCCCTTTACCTTTTCCAACATCAGATTGAACCACTTTCTTCTTCAGAGGTTCACCAATAACTAAACTTTTTCCTTTGGATTTGAATTTAGTTGCAGTAGATTTAACAGATAAAACAGGTGCAATAATAGGTGTAGAAATAGATGAAGTTTGGCTTAGATTTATCAATGTACTAGAAGCTTCTTTCTTAACTTCTTTAGACTTAGGTGGTGATACAGAGAGAGTTGTGACAACAGTGGAAGTGGTTATGATAGCAGTGGGTATGATAGTAGTGGGTATAGTTGTAGTGGTTATATTTGCCATGTCTGATACTGCAGCAGTGGTGAGAAGAGTACTACTAACGTGGTTTCAGACATCATCAGTGTTTGTGTTCTGTACTACATCTTCTACAACTTTCTTCACATTTTCAAGAACTGCCTCATTCCCATCTTTATCAGATACCAAAAATGTTTGATCTCCACTATCAACATCTTCTTCCATAGATACATTAACAGCCTCCCCTGAATTCTTGCCTTCACTCCTCCCCTGTTTGGATACATCCTCCATATTCAGAGCTGGAGAGGAGTCCTCCTTCTTTTTCTGTCTCCGTAGCTTCCTTAAAGCAGCAATCCCAGGCCTTTTCATCTTCTCCAAAACCAAAACCCTGTGCTTCAATCTCCTAATATCCTTACCTTGAAACACAACCAACTCCTGTAGACCCAAAATTGTAGCCTCCATTGTAGCACATTTTGCCGTCAATTCATTAAAACGTTCAAGAATATCCTCCCCACTTCGACCTGTGTGAACTGGTCCGAGAGGTGGTTCATTGGAAAAGTCATCATGTACAAACTCAGAATCCGTCAATTCATGTTCAGGTTCCAACCTATCCTCATCACTTCGAGCTGTGTTAACTGCTCTGAGAGGTGAATCCTTGGATATAGAAAACATAGCATCAGACCGAGCCTGAACATCTATGCACCCTGTATTAGCCAAGTGGCTAGGGATTCCTCCACTTGTTTTAAGTTCCAAGGAACTTTCCACATTAGGAGTTGCCAAAGGTTGGGTCTTATTTATGTTTCCACTATCCTGACCAGCATCTAAGCATGTATCAGTAGTGAAAGCCCTTCCAATCATGTCACCTTCACCACCTGTGACAGCCTCATGAGCAACACCACTAGTACTAGCCTGAGGTAGCTCAGTGCCCTTCAATCTCCTAGTGAAAACAATGGTTGTATCAGTGGTTTGAGGTTGACTGGAAATGGGTTGAGATACACTATCAGCGTTTACAGATATTCTATCAGGGATGAGAGTTACATCAGCAGTGGTTTCAATTGGTGCAGAATCCTCATCAAACTCATGATCAGTGAGCAAAGTAATCATATGAGGAAATAAAGGAACATCTATAATATTGACATTTTGTGGCTGATTCCTCATATGTGCAAAAACCTTAGAAAGCATATAATTTACGTCATACTCCTGAGTATGCTCAACAGGCTACTCTATTTGACTTTCTACAATCAACTGAACAAACCTAGGATACAAATAGTATTTACCCTTTTTCCTAATGTTTTGAACTAGCCCCTCATAGATCATCTTAGACCAATTGAACTTTCTTCCATCAGACAAACAAATAATAGCAGTAGCAATTTTGGAAGGAAAGTCATTAAATCCTGTGGGCTTATTACTCATACACATCAATAAGGTGTGAATAAGAAACTTCCATTGTTTTGAAAACAAACTCTTAAAATACTGTACCTTATCACCTCGTTGGTATAACCTAATCTTTCCAAACCAGCCACAATCTCAACATCTGAAAGATTATCAATACCATCAGCATCATCAAACTTTAAAACATCCCTAATGATCTCCTCAGAAACAGAAATAGCATTCTCATCCACAACAGTGCGAAACACGTCTACTCCATCAACCTTTTCAAGCGTAGCATTCCTCCAGAACTGATGTATGTAGGCTTTAAAAATGGTTGGTGTAACAGTTAAGGCATAGTGAATAGGACTGTGAACAAGGAAATCAATCATTTGATGAAACCCTTCAGATCGATCATTCTTTGTCAGAATAGCAACAAGGTTATGTGAAGTGGAATACTTTTCAGCCATTGTGATGAATGATGGTGATGATGTGGGTTTTGTGAATTATACAAAGATAAGTGATTAGGGTTAGTGAGAGCGCCAATAGAAGTGATTTGAAGATCAAATAAATGATCCATCCGTGATTTGGGGGAAATAATATACTTTTGCAAAAGTTACCAAGCAGCCCCTGTAGTATCCAACTCTAAGGAAATGCTATCCGCGGTTGCAGAACAGCTATCCACGTTTAGACACAAACCATCCATGGAAATAGTAACACTTCAACCAAACTACCGAAGCAAGCAAATCTGTGTTATGATGAAAGAGATCTTACAAAAATATGAAGGATTACACAATTTTTTTAAACAAACACAAGCAGCTAACACACCAGCTCCTATGTACACAAATCCTTCATTCCTGCAAGACAAAAACACAAAACAAACACAGAGAAGAAGGTTATGGTTATCAATGGTTAGAAAAAGCCATCAGGGGATCCAAATAACCTATCCGCAGTTAGAACAGGTAAGTCAATATGGTCAACTTTTTGGATTAATATCAGTCCAATACCCAAGAATCTCATTAACTCCTCAACCACATTTAACCTGCCCCTTATTTACTTCCAAAGTCCATTACTCTGCTTATATAAAGAACCCAAAACTCATATAACGCACACACCAATTAACATCAAAACCCTAATTACTCCAAAATCCACAATCAACTCCAATCACCATGTGGAACCCTAGTTGGAATAAACCAGAAGTTGTTGATCTAACAACCTCCTCATCCTCATCATCATCAAATGAAGACACTAACCCATGGCAGTTTTACCTCCCTCCACAAGAAACAAGACCAAGAAAATCCCCATTTCTTCCATCATCAGAAGATGATAGTGTGGTGAATCCAAGTGATGCATCTGAGGACTCTGATGACTCCTCAAAGAAGAGAACTTCAAACCCCCAACCTTCATCATCCCAACCCCAAACAAGACCACGAGCAAGAAACCCACCACTCCCAAACAACAGAGAGGTGGTTCTTGGTCTACCAGCACCAGGTTGTGGTGCTTCTTCACATATCGTAAGGGGGAAGGGAAAAAGGAAAATGGAATGATGCTTTTTGGTGAAACCAGCAGATGCAAGTATGATATGACTATGTCCTTTGTGCTTCATCTACTGTGGTCATCGTCATCATCTTCGTTTTCATCAATCCATCCTTCCTATTTTGATCCTTATCTTCTTCTTCGTACTGGTCATGCATATCACGAATGCATATCCAGCAACTGGAAGGAACTATGTAAGCAAGGATAGTAGTAGGATCAGAAATATGTATAGAAGTAGTCTTTTAATTTGCACTTGAAGTTTCATTGTAAGCTGTAAGCTGTAAACTGTTTTGTTGAATGAATGAACAATTTACTTCAGTACTTCTTTAGCTTCTATAATGATCTTTCTTGTATCTGCAAAAGTGTTAGTGAAAAAACACAAGACAATAGCATGGTTTGAACCAAACTATCAGTGGTTAGAAACAAACTATCAGTGGTTAGAAACAAACTATCAGTGGTTAGAAACAAGAATAGCAAAACTAAGATTACATAATAACAGTTCAATACTTATACAAACTGGTACAAAACAAGTTGAGAATTTAGAGATTTATCATTCCAATGCTAACAACAAGGTACTGAAACCTTCCCACATCAAAAGCTTTGGTGAGAAGATCAGCAACATTGAAATCAGTATGGATTTTACCATTTGAATCAACCTTTTCTCATTACAATCTCTAATAAAATGATGTCTTATCTCAATATGTTAAGTTCTAGAGTGTAAACAGGATTTTTAATGATGCATATTGTACTGTTATTATCAATGTAAATCTTAGTATGCATAAAATTGTACCCAAAAATCCAGCAATTGATTCTGAATCCATAGAACTTGACCACAGCAACTAGCAGCACCACATATTCAGCTTCAGTTGTAGAATTTGCCACAATAGTTTGCTTTTTACACTGCCATGAAATAAGTCTGCTTCCCCAAAACTGACATCCTCCAGTTGTAGACTTCCTATCCAAACTAGCACCAGCATAGTCACTATCTATGTAGGCCACCAAATCAAAAGGAGAATCCTTTGAGTACCAAAGGCCCAATTTAGGATGACCCTTAAGATACCTAAAGATTCTCTTAACAGCATTCATGTGTGATGAATTAGGTGTAACTTGAAATCTTGCACACACACATACTGAGAACATAATATTTGGCCTAGATGCAGTGAGATACATCAAAGATCCAATCATGGACCTGTAAAACTTCTGATCAACTCTGGTACTTCCATCATCAGGTAGCAATGGTTTCTGAGTCTCCATTGGTGTACTAGCACTCTTCACATCTTGAAACCCAAACTTCTTCAAAACATCTGCTACATACTTATCTTGACTAATGAAGATACCATCAGTCCTTTGTTGAACCTGTAGCCCCAAAAAGAAAGTGAGTTCTCCCATAGAACTCATCTGAAACTTATCATGCATAAGCTTCTCAAAATCTTTGCATAGCTCTTTATTGGTTGAGCCAAAGATGCTGTCATCTACATAAACAACCTGATAAAAATATCATCTTTGTGCTTCCTTATGAACAAAGTTTTATCAATCAGTCCTCTTTTAAACCCATTGTCCATCAAATAAGTGGACAGGCACTCATACCATGCCCTAGGAGCTTGATGCAAACCATACATAGCCTTCCTCACCCCGTAGACCTTGTCAGGATGATCAGGATCTTCAAAACCCAGAGGTTGACAAACATAAACCTCCTCATCAATTGTGCCATACAAAAATGCACTTTTAACATCCATTTGATACACAACAAATTTTTGAATGAAGCATAAGCTAAAAACAATCTAATAGCCTCAATTCTTGCAACTGGAGCAAACACTTCATCATAATCCAAGCCTTCAGTTTGTGTGTATCCTTGAGCAACCAACCTTGACTTGTTCCTCACAACAATACCTCTTTCATCCCTTTTGTTTCTGAACACCCATTTTGTCCCTATTGCCCTCTTACCATTTGGAAGTTCTACCAATGTCCAAACCTCTTGAAGTTTGAACTGAAGAAGCTCCTCTTGCATTGATTCTACCCATCCTTCTTCAGATAATGCTTCTTCAACTCTCTTGGGCTCCTTTTGAGACAGAAAACAAGCAAACAGGCAATTTTGCAGATCTTTATGACTGTTTCATTTGTGAAGAGATCTTGCAAAGAACCCATATTCAGAAAGGGTCAGTGTTCTTAACCTTGCTTCTTGTTTGAACTGGTGTATTCAAGTTTCCAAGTATTTGTTCCTTGGGATGAATCTTGTGAATCCTTGTTGAGGTAACAGGACTTTCATGAATGACATGTTCCAAGTTAGTTAAATCAGCATTGAAGAAATCATCCATGTCTTCATCATCAGTAGGAGTATCAATTTCAATCAAAGCAGGCATATCAGGATCATGTGGATACTCCTCTTCACCATGTAATGACTTTGCATGTGGTCCAAAGAATGTACTACTATCAGTACTTACATCCGGGATTTCACTTGTAATGACAGTGGTAGAAGTTGTTGGCTTAGCAGTGGTTGTATTAACTCTATCCTTGCTTATTTTTGGCTTATCCGTGCTTGCAGACTGCTTTTTCTTCTTTTCAATTTCTTCTACCAACACTGAATTATCTGGCAATAACTTATCCTTATCTTGATGATGATCACCATTGCCTCCAGTATTCAAGACATCATCATCAGTGGGACCTTGATTATCAATGATGGATGAAACTGAACTAGCTTTCCACTTTTCAAACAGATAGAACTCTTGAGGAGAATCAGCTTCCTTAGAAATTGCTTCTGCACCAGAATTACTTTGAGTACCTGCATCAACATTAGTGGAAGTTCCTGCAATGATAGGCTCATAATTCATAGATTTGGTTAGCATATCAATGTTAAACAGCCAGTCTGGTCCTTTGGTCTCAACACAAGGAGTCTTTTCACTAAATTGAACATGTAAGTTCTCTTCAAAAATTTTAGTTCTCCTATTGTATACTCTAAAGGCTTTACTATTTGAAGAGTAGCCTAAAAAGTATCCATCATCTGCTTTTTCTTGAAACTTGCCTAGGTAGTCGATGGTATTTAAGATAGTAACAGGACACCCAAAAGGTTTTAGGAATGCAATCATTGGCTTCCTATCATGTAACAGCTCATAGGGGGTCTTGTTATGAGGCTTCACTACCTTACTTCTATTCTGCACATAACATGCAGTGCCTACAGCTTCAGCCCAAAAGGTAGTTGGTAACTTAGACTCTGACAACATAGTCCTAGCAGCCTCAATTAGTGTTCTATTTTTCCTTTCAGCTACACCATTTTGTTGTGGTGTTCTAGCAACACTAAACTGTCTTTCTATACCTTTATCTACACAAAACTGATTCATCACAGCATTCTTAAACTCAGTTCCATTATCACATCTGATTATCTTTACTTTATGATTTACTAGATTTTCTATCTTAGTAATGAAACTCTTGAGAACTTCACTAGTTTCACTCTTAGCATCCAAAAAGTAAACCCAAGAAAATCTACTATAATCATCAGTGATAACTAGGCAATACTGCTTATGGTTCAAACTCTTGACAAAAGTAGGTCCAAATAAGTCCATATGAAGCATAAACAGTGGTTGTGTTATGGTGTTAACAGTTTTGGACTTACAAGAAGCTCTATGTTGTTTTTTCCTTTTTGACAGGCCACACCCAGTTCCTTACACTCAAAAACCTTAGAAGGTAACCCTCTCACTAAGTTCCCTTTAACCAATTTATTGATTGTTTTGTAATTGAGGTGACCTAATCTTCTATGCCATAACTTAGACTCATCCACAGATGCTTTAGCAAATAAACAAGTTAAGGACCTATTAGGAATTACATCTTTAAGATCAAACCAATATATATTTTCCTTCCTAGGTACCCTAAGTTGTATAAACTTCTCTTCAGGCATCTTAAACTCAGGAGACAACACCACACACTCATTTTCACCAAAAAGTACCCAGTTTTTCTTATCACACATTTGAGAAACACTGAATAAATTGTACTTAAGTCCCTGTACCAAGTAGACTTTGTCAAAGTCCAAATTCCCTGTTCTGATTGTGCCTCTTCCAAGTATCTTTCCTCCCTTTGGATCATTGCCAAATGCCACATATCCTCCATCAAAAGCTTCAAAATCTTCCAGGTTGCTCCCATCCCAAGTCATGTGCCCAGAGCAACCACTATCAAAAACTCCTTTGTCTTTTAATTCATCTTGTAGATTGCCCTGCACATGAAATTAAACAAATTAGTTCTTTTTGTGGACCCAAGCCAATACTGACTTGGGTCTGCCCTGTGCATCAATATAATCAAATTTGTTTAGGTCCATTGATGCACAGTTGACATGATGTAAAACCTTGGTCTTAGGTTTCCATTGCCAACTAGCTGAGGCCTTAACAGCATAAAAATGATTTCCAACCACTGTATCAGTTATCACCTTTGGAATTTTTAAAACTTCTTTGTTATCTGTGGTGATTTTTGGCTTATCAGTGGTTTGATTTTGCTTAGCCGTGTTTACACTTTGCTTAGCAGTGGTTGGAACCCATTTGGGAGAAGCAGTGACAATTGATTTTGTATTCACATTCCTCATTAACACTGCTCTAGGAATCATGTTTTTGTTAGGATGAGGGTTTGTTTTCTTTGAAAAGTTTTGGTGATTTACCCTCCTCCAATGATTCCACACTTGTGGTATGTTTTTATAACAATTTCTTTGTAAGTGCTCAAAACTACCACAATTATAACAAGCTTTCTTGACACATTGAAACTCATTACCTAACCTATTAGATATTAGGCCATTAAAGTTTCTCTGATTGCCCCTAGGTATATATCTTTTCATTTGTTCCCTAGGCACTTCCTTGTATTCTACCACTTTCTTAGTAATTTGAGCTCCAAATCTAGGTACAAGGTTAGCTTGTCTAGTATCAACTTTCTTAAGAGGTTCTAACTTTTCAGGCTGTGTTGATATTTTAATATTTTCCTCAGAACCTGATTCCCAATCTTCAATGATGGGAGCATCAGATGACGTATCAGAACTTATCTTAGGTGTTTCAGTCTTACTTATTCCTTCAACAGGTTTGTTAAAACTGAATTCACTACTAAATGACAGTTCTTTAGCAGGTGGTGCATGTTGCATAAGAGTGGGTGGTGGCATATTGTTGTATCCTATCCCTGAACCCTTTTTCATTAGATGACTCTCTATAGATTTATGAACCATATTAGAAGCAAATTGTGTTTTAGCTACCCTAACAACATGTTTTTCTTTTTCATCTAGGGCCTTTTGTTTTGCACTCTCTGCCAGTTCAAGTTTCTCTTTAAGCATTTTAATCTCTCTATTCTTAAGATCAATTTCACCACCTAATATATTGATCTTATCTACATACTCAAACTCACATTTAATACAGTATTTAAGCTTCTCTTCCACACTCTCTAGACCACCTCTATAACCTAAGTTATCCATAGTTAGTCTTTCTACTTCTTTCTCATATACTCTCAGTGATAGCTTTTTGAGATTCTAAGTTATCATAACATGATTTAAAAGAACAGATAGAATCATTAGATACCTCAGAATCTGAACCAGAAGATGAAGCATAAGCCATAAGAGCAAAGTTATGCTCTTTTGAAGCTTCACTAGCAAGAAAAGCTGCATTGGGTTCTTCTTCAATTTCATCACTCCAGTCATAATCACCAAGACCATCTTGAGCCACTAATGCTGAAGAAGGAGCAGACTCTTCAGTGATCTTCTTAACACCTTCAAGCCTCTAGAGCTCGACATTCCCTTGCAAAGTGACCCTTCTTCTTGCAGTTAAAGCACTCCATCTTGCTTTGTCGAACCCTGCTCTCCTTTGACCATCATACTTAACTTGTCTTCCCGTCCTCCTCAGAAACTTCCTTGCTTGGAGAGTCAACATTGCCATTTGCCATTGAAGATTAATCTCTTCGAGATCATCAGGATCAATTTGATCCAGATCTTGATTCAACACAGTAATACTAGTAGTTAAATCAGCCGGAAAAGCACAAATTGCACCATCACTGACATTATCACTAACAGTGGTATTGTTTGCAATAGCCGTGGTTATACCATAGGCAGCAGTGGATACATCTTGTGGGCTCTTGTGATTAGTGGATACAAAAGCAATGTTCTGATTAGCAGAGGATGCACCAGCAATGTTATTCTCAGACTCATAGACTTTCAAGTTGTTATAGAGATTGTCCAGAGACATCTTATCAAAGTCCACCTTATTTCTCCACACAATCGTATGAACAGCCCATTCTGGAGATAAACTTCTAATGAACTTCAAATTTATATCTTCTTGAATAACATAATAGTCTACTGACTTCAATTGGCTTATCAGTTTTTGAAGCCTGTTGTAAGTGCCATCAAGTTTTTCTCCACTAAGAGCAGTGAAGTTTTCTAGTTGATGCTTAAGCATATTCTTCCTTGACTTCTTTGTGGCTTCATTACCAGCAAACCTTGTCTCAAGAGCATCCAGTAACTCTTTAGCGGACTCATATTGTTCAATCCAAGCATATTCATTAGGTATTCCCATAGAGAGAATACTATGAGCTTTAATCTCCATCTTTCTCTTAGCCTTGTCAATTTCACTAACAATAGTAATTTCTTTGCCATCATCACCCTTCCTAGGAAGAGTATCACCTTTTTCCACAACATCCCAGAGAGCATAATCAATCATGCGAATATATTGCCTTATTCGCATCCTCCAGATTTGGTACTCACCATGCTTGAGCATGGGTACCTTTGAAGCAGTCACCATGTGAGTTTCGTCAGATATCTTATCTTCCTTGAACAAAACTTAACTTGACCTCTTCTTGATTACAGTTTCTAGATCACAGGCTCTGATACCACTTGTTGATCCCAGTTGAGCAAACGATCTAATATAGAAACTGACTTAAAATAAAAGCTTATTAAGTATTATGCGGAATTTAACACTTAATCTTAAGAAGAAGAACAGTTAACATTCAACACCTCAATATTATTTATTAATACGGATACTCTTACAGTATTAGGGTTTTGCAACCTTGAAGTGTATCGACCTTAGATATAAAACTTACGTATATCTTATCTAACCTAGAACCTCCCTTTATAGACTAAGAGTCCTTTACATAATACATACGTAACCTACAAGATAAATATCTTAACCATTTTATCTAATACAATAATAACCGACTATACAAAACACTATAAACCGTCAAACACTTGAAAAACAAACACATCGCACCTGTATGACTAAGACCCACTACAACTGACATAGGTTATCAAACACCGTAGGTTAAAAAATCATCCGTGGTTAACACACTACTACTATCGTGGTTGTCTTATCAGCCGTTACTTCTCTGTCCGTGGTTTTTGGTTTTTGTAAAATAACAAAAAACCGTTGTTCCGTGGTTCCAGTACTTAAGTAATTCATGATTCAAGGACAAAAAACCCAACACTAAGACATATAAAACGTAGAAAACGGACTTATAACGACAAAGTTATTCACATTTTAAACAAGGTTATCGTAACTTTTATTACAAGTAAAAAACACTAATATATTTTCTAATAGCCAAAAACTAGTTACCGCTAAGGACCATGTTGGGAGTCATTTTTAACATCGATGAGTACTTTTTATAAAACCATGTCTTCTAGTAAAAGCAAGTTCACCTAGCCTATTTTCCAATGTTCAAAAACCTTTTGTCAAACGAGTTGTATAACGAATAAATACTGTCCATCAAACTTTGCCGAAAACTACCCTTAAACAATATTTTTGGTACAAGTATCCTACTTTACCTATGTTTTTCTTCATGATCGAGACCTCTATGATGAAAATTTAAAAGCTAAGACTTTGAGCTAATGCTACAAGCTTTCCAAAACCGTTGAGTTTGTTTTCTAACACTCGATATTCACTATTTTACAACTAGCTTTTCGAGGCCATTTAGTCATTTTCATGAATTGTCAAATTATATTGTTTTGCGAGAAAAACTATAATTTCATAATAAATCACTAAATGATTATCGTAGGATATCATTTCAACGTAAATACATTTAAAGTAATTTATAATTGTCAAGAACGTTATAAGATTATTTTTCGCGATAAACTTTATTTTCAAAAATTTCACAATGGGTATAGATATCATACGATTACACCAACATTACATCATAGCTTATAGAACTATCATTCATAATAGGTTCTCAGTTAAGGTTGCGCCTCATTTCAGTGTATCCACTTTTGCCATTGCATCAGGTGAGTTCGTAGCCCACTTTTACTCGTTTAATTGTTTTATAAACTCTTTGGGGGAGATACATGCTCAAATACTTACTTTTACTTTACACTTATATGAACTTGAATCTTTGTTTCACTACTTATGCTAGTAAGTAGATTGTACCCGAACTAAATTGATCACTATGTAGACACTATTATTTGAACCACTTTCCTTGATTTTGAGCCCTTCGACATATATATATTGGAACTCTTTTAACTTGATAGGAACCTTTTGGCGTAGATTTGAACACTTTAACTTGGTTTAATTCTTTTGACATATAATTAATCTCTTTTAACTTGATTTGAACATTTTGACATATAATTAATTTCTTTTAACTTAATGTTGAACCTTTGACTATTTTGAACGGTTGACTTTACATTGACCTTTGACTATTTTGAACTTGTTTGACATAACATTGAACCCTTTGACTATTTTGAACCTTTTGATATGTTTCGAGCTCTATAATTGTTTTGAACTTTTTGAACTGACTTAAACTCTTGAACTTAATTATGAACTTTGATGGAACACTTGAACTTAATTACGAACTTTGATGGAACCCTTGAACTTAAATAAATACAACTTATGACTTGTTTGAACTTATTGACTGTACGTGCTATGACCTTGACCTAAAATCTACATTTTCGGAGCATCACTATAAAGTCTCCCTTGTTCGGAGCAACCAAAGCCTCCCCGGTCGGAGCGAATGTCTCCCTATGGAACGAGCTTTCAATCTAAATTCCTCCCATGTTCGGAGTGTTCTTAATTGTATATAATAGTTGTATGATGTACTGTTCGTACATTCGCAACGTTAGTCTCCTATTATAGGTAGTAATGGATAGCGCTATTAGAGGTCGGCCAACCTCTCATTCACTATGTTACGTGACGCATATTATTTATTCCTAGGGCTTTGCCTGGCATACATATTATATACGTGGGCTATATTGTGAACTATTATACATCGTACCTTGACTATTCGACATACTACTTTGGTTGGCAGTGCTTGTGAACTACCCGGTTGCAAGTTTTGTATGGCGGAACTTGGAACTGAGTGGATTTACAATGCCTTTTGCTTGTGAACTCATTTGACAACGTGTGCTTAAACATAAACCTAGACATATTTTGGCGAGTGGGTTGTGAACACAGGTTGCAAGTTTTGTATGGGCGGACCTTAGAACTGAGTGATTCACAATGCCTTTGCTTTGTGGACTATTCTAAATGACCAAAAAAAAAACTTAGTCTTTGCTGCATGAACGTTCTTTAAAGGTTTTACAATTCAACCAACTCTATGAACTCACTCAACCTTTGTGTTGACACTTTTAGCATGTTTTATCTCAGGTATCTAGGCATTCACTTCATGCATGCATGTGGACTTATCATAGAGTCCGCGGTGTCGACGCGCTCACCTATATTTTATTGCACTTAACTATCGTTTAATTGTAACAAACTCGTTTTGATATATTGGAAATCTTTTGGGACCTATGTTTTGTAAACTCGTATTATTTACTTAATCAAACGATATTTTCAACGCACTTTAGGTCGTGATATAACTGTACTTTGATGCTATGAAAGTCATCCCCCGGTATTCCATCGCTGCAAACAGTAATTTGAGGGTGTGACAACACTTAACAAAAAACAACCCCACAAACTTAAATAAAATAAAAACTACCACAAACTCTTCATTTCATTTGGTTCACTGACGGACCAAACGAATTGGGTGTCTGAGGGGTGGACTCGTCTGTTGGTGGTCTAAGTAGCAAGGGAACGCGTTTGGTTGGGGATGGACAACAAAGTTGTCTGGGGGTGGACACTCTATTACTATCAGTCTAATAGCAACCGCAAATATTGCGGTCACCCCATGTCACATCAGCGTCACGTCAGCTTTCTCTCTCCAAGACTACACCTAACCACAATTTGCTAATAACGCGACCACAACTACAACAAAAAATATACCTTACAAAAACTAATTAAAAAAATACACAGACAAAACATCTGAATGTTTCGGTTGGCTGACAAACCGATTAAATGAAATGGTTAGGAGGTCAACCGGTTGCCTATGGTTGAGCTATTGGGTATAATGCGGTCATGAACTCGGTTGAGGGGGCAACCAACCGAGAAACCAACCTCCATTAGCATTAGTCTAATAAGGCGACCACAATCACAACCAAAAACATAACCCACAAAAATAAAACTACACACACAAAACAATTTAAACTTATGGTTGGCTGACAAACCATAACTTTGAAAAATTTAGGGGTGATCGGTCACCAATTCAGTTGAGCTAGTGGTAAGAACGCGCTCACCAATTCGGTTGGAGGAGGAGTGACCGATCCATTAGCATTGGCCTTAGAGTGTGTCAATAAATTTAAGGAGTGTGCAAAGCACCTCCCATTTATAATTCACGTATAAAACTTACCCCAAATTCTCAATCGGTCTTTGGCGGAGGCTACTAAAGACATTATTTTTCCGAGCTTAATTTGTTGAGTATATTTGGGTGCTATGATCATCAAACCCACCAACTATACGTCATAGTCACATCACAGTTCAACACACTACCAAACCTATCATCAAACAGGTGCTATGGTCACTACCAAACCAAAAATATTAAAAACACTCCACGTTATACAAAAATACCTCACACAATAACAAACAAAAAGAAAATAATGTTATAAACACCCCATCTTCTTTGTTATTCGTTAGGTGGTGCAGGCCACCAAAAGAGTGCAAAAAGGGGCGCGGTTGGAAGCAGTGGTAGAGCTAGAAAGTTTTCGTGGGGCCGAAACAAATTTTTTTCTAAAAAAACATTTTTTTCGTGGGAGGGAGCCGACTTTTGTTAGTATTTATTAAATATTGGATTTGAGTAAGTTAGGCTTTAAGTTGTGAGAGGGCCAAAGTAATTTTGTTTAACACATGAAATCCAAAGTATATTACACTAATGAGCTTAGACCTAGAGGGGCCAACACCCTTCCTAATCCATGTGTGGCTCCGCCTTTGGTTGGAAGGCACCGCTACGATGTTGGCACGTGAAGGTTAAAGGTAAAGGTAGTCTTTGACTCACGATAGTGATCAACCTAAGTATCTTTATGTTCGTCCATTTTATATATATCCATAAACAATAGCAACTCGGGATCTTTAAAATATCGATACATGGGTTTGAATTTTAGGGAGAAAATTAATCCTCCATTGACAAAGGAAGTTCACTTGCGCCGACTCTGGACTATCCAAAAGAGTAGTCGCTTTGGGATTAGTCGGCTCGCAATGTCGAGTCGGAACCCAGGTAAAAAAAATAATAAAAAAAGTACTAGTAAAACGCAAAATTGTTAAGGAAAAGGATTTACCATTTACCTAATCTCTTTTACCTTTTTACCACTAGCATAATAAGGGGTGTTTGGGATTGCTTATTGAAAATAGATTATGCGTTTTGAAAACTGATAATCAGATAATCAGTTGTTGCAAAACGTGGTTTTGAAATATATTGTTTGGATTTACCTATGCCGTTTTATATCAATAATCAAATAATAAGTTTTTTTTTACTGTTTGTCAAATGAGATTATTTAATAATTATCTATAAAAATTACCAAAAAGGACAATTTTTTAATTGGTAAAATAGCAAGTGTATTGATATATATGTGGGTTAATTTGTAAATATTGTAATATGAAAAAAAGTGGTGGTAGGTGGGGTCATCTAATTGTGAAAGAGAAAGAAATCACGTTTTGTGGCAGTAACTCACTTGTTGCTTTTGGAAAACGACGTTTTGACCTTTTCGTACCGCAAATAATCACGTTTCACATTTTGTTTGCCAAACACAAAAAATAGATTATTCACGTTACCAAATCGTGATAATCTAATAATTGGCTTCATAACGCAATGCCAAACACCCTCTAAGTATCTTTGCTTTGAAGGCAGGATAGCATCCATCCATCCAATCCAATTGAAAGCAAAGTACTCCAGTAACAGTAAGTACATTAACAACATCACGTGCCACGCACATGCCCACTTAACGGAACCCCCAAAACGGCGTTACCAACAAACACCACATACACTTCACCCACTAACACTTTCACCCTAACTCGTTCTCCTTCCGCCACGTGTCCCTCTTTCTCACTTTACCGTCCGATCCCCTCTCCCCCCCTTTTTTCATTTTTTCAACTCTATCCTGTCACACACACCAAAACACACACTAAAAACACACACTAAAAAAACACACACACACAAAAACATAACAAACTGCCGTCAAAAACCGATCTGTAACCGTCAGCGATGACGTCACAACGAGCTGAGCTGGCAAAGTTTTGCAGCTCACGTGACTGGTCTAAAGCTATACGTGTACTCGATTCGTTATTATCTCAATCATGTGTTATACAGGATATCTGGTTAGTTAGTTAGTTTAGTTAGTTAATTCGGTTTTTAATATATTTAATTGATTAATTGATTGATTGATTGAATTTGTTTTGTATCAGTAATCGTGCGTATTGTTATAGTCAATTGGAGCTTCATAAGCATGTGATTAAGGACTGCGATAAGGCTATTCAGCTTGATCCTACTCTTCTTCAAGCTTATATCCTCAAAGGTTATTTAATTGATTGAGTTGATTGCTCGTTTTGACCTAGTTTCGTTAAATGTGATATTTAGCGTGTTGTGATATGTTGTTATAAAAGTTTAATTGTATTACTACTGTGTTTTTTAGTTAGAAATTGATAACTTAAATTGCGAGAATTAGGACGAGTTAACATTTCGGCGATGTGTCATTGTGTTGATAGAGTTTAAGTTTAATTAATTCGATAAATTTGGTATATAGAATACAACAACAACAACAACAAACCCAAATCCCGCCGGGGCGGGGTATGGGGGAGGTAATATGTAGACAGATCCTACCCTGCCCCAGGATAAATCCCACCAGGGCGGGGTATGTGGTATATAGAATGTTGTATTTAATTTATCACTATATTGTTTAGTATATGATTTTGGGACAATTTATAACGCTACTCGGGAACTGTGATATATAGCATTTTGTTAGAAATTTATTGCTGTATTGTTTAGTTAGAAATTGATCTAATTAACTTAAATTGCGAGAATTAGCAGACTGTTGCTTACGAGTGTTTTGATCGCTAGTTAACATTCTGTAATACGGCTGTGTCACTCTGTCCTGTGTCGATAGACTTTAAGTTTAATTAATTTGGTAAATGTGATGTATAGCATGTTGTAAATTAATTTAATTAATTACTGTACTGTTTAGTTAGAAATTTGTCTGATTGTCACTTTAGATAGGTGATGAACTTAAGCTGTTAAACTTAGCTGACTGTTGCTGGCTAGTGTTTCGCTCATCCTCGTGAGTTGGTGAAGTATATCAGATGTGTTGTAATGGTGCTACATCAGTATTGACATTTTGTATTGTTGCTTGTATTCATTCCTTTAACATCCTGGTAGCCTTAGTTTGTTATGGCACAAGTTGTTTTAAGGTGTGTTGTACTTTGTTTGGAATTTAATATATACTTCACCTTTCACCAAAAGAAAAAAAACATTTCATCATACCTACATAAGTCATGGCACTTTTTTTTTTGTGTGGATGGATGCTATTTGTGATTTTGACACTACTGTTTGCTTTGTTACAAAGTTGTGTTAAGTTGGAAAATATGGGAGCTGCTGTTGGTGTGATGTAAGGTATGTGTGAAACTTTATATCGTGGATCAGTGCGAGTTGGTTTAAACATGTGTTTCGTTGTAGGAAATGGGTGGTTACATGACATATGTGCATGTTTTTATGTTGTGTATTTGGTGAGGTGTTAGGTTCTTCCAATTTTGAGAGAATATTCTACCCGATGCCACTCAGAACCATTGTTTGTGTGCCACTAGTTTCTGTTGAGTGTCCAGGATGTTGTGGATATAGGCATTGCATCAGCCATTTTGTTATTCGACAATGCATGATGTACGTAAACTTTCATTGGATTGGTTGTACGTGTTTCGTGGTTAGCTTTCAAGTAGTTCCTGATACAGGCACGTGACAGATAAATACAATATGTAAATGACACTATTGGAATTTAAGATCTATATTGATGTCTTATATTTCCCCTTATTAAACTTAACTTTATGATTTTAACATTGTCTATGTTTCATCACTTTAGTGTTTTGGTTTTATCTGCAATTTCCATTTGAAGTCATCATCAAGTTCAGGCATCTTTGTATTAAAAGTTGTTCTGGTTATTACTATTTAGGCCGTGCATATTCTGCTTTGGGAAGGAAGATGATGATGCTGTAATGGTTTGGGAACAAGGTCATGAATATGCTGTTCGTGAGTCTGCCGATTTGAAGCAGCTGCTTGAGCTGGAAGAGCTTTTGACAGCTGCAAAAAAGAGCATGGCTGCTTCCCTTGATAAAGAGGCTAAGCAATTATCTGAATGGTCCATAACCAAACCTGAACCCTCTAATTCTGGTAATTCAAGGAAACCCCCAATAATCACCATGTCAAGTGTTAGCTCTGAACCTTGTGGCGATTCAAGGGAGGTGTTGGAGATAGAAAGCAAGTCAAATGAGATACCTTACGTATCCAATGGGTCTAGTAAGAAAGTTGAGGGTTCTAAAAGTTTTCACATGACAAATGGAAATCATGAAAAACAACAAAATGGAACCTACAACATATCTGTTAACTTTGGTGCTAGATCAGAAGCACACAGTAGTACAAGTGACAGCCGCAACAAATCTGATCTAAGCACCAGAATTTCATTAATTCCTTCTAAATCAAGTGATATACATGATACACGCAGTGAATCAAGTAATGATCCGAAGGGGAAAAAGAAGTTCTCTGTTACTAGGATCTCAAAGGCCAAGTCAATAAATGTTGATTTCCTCATCCTCGAGGAATTGCACAGGTTTGTCGAATCAGTCTTTCCATATCTATATATCTTTATTTTATTTATTAATTCTTACGAAGGTCAACAAGATGGAAGGTTTTCCGACATTTTACTGCACCTCTTCCTTTAAGTTTATGACAATCTTTGGCAGGAGATATATTTAGTTGGTACATGGGCTGTATTATAGGAAGTACTCTATTTTTTCCGTGGTTAGAGTGTGCCCTTGACACTTGTAAAGTTGTAAAATATCACCATAATTGCTCTCTAATTGAATTATTAATTTTGCATGAACTTGACCTTAAAGTATAATGGCCGAAATTGTTTAATAGAAGTGAAACCACAGCCAAGGGGGTTAACTTATGGCCACTTCCTGTTCATATAAGAATGGTAATACAGTGGGTTTACCAATGGAGAAATTTTCATATCATGACCTCTAGAGTATCATGAAAAGGACAAACCACTTGGACAACTCTTGCTCTTTATCGGAATAAGAACTTGCATATATCATTGCTCTGTGCAGCGACTTGCATCCTCACATTCGTTATAATTCACTAAGGTGAAATGTTAGTACGTTATTTGTTGTATAACCTTTAGTTTTTATTTATTTATTTATTTATTTTTTGGAAATGCAAGTATGCAACTATATTAAAACGCCCCTACCCAAATTTGGGAAGAGGAAAAAAACACCCAAATTACAGCTCTCCAAGATAGAGAATTAGCTCTACAACCATAAGTGAACTCGTGTTCAAATTTTTTCAATGTGGCCATCTGGGAATGAGAAACCTAGTACACTACTGAGTCTGAGTTCTAGAAGAGCATTACTTATGTTCATGTACTCTTTGCATGGGAATATGTTACAATGTATCATCTTGCACCACCGTTTTTGTTTTCTTTAGTTTTTACCCTTCCTTGTTTATTACCATAACTTCTGTTTTAGGGTATCTTTTGAAAGGAACATTTTATTGCTGTAGGTGAATGAAGGACAGTATGCTCGTGCCATATCCATTTTTGATCAGGTTAAGCTTCCTTTGAACTTGATTTTATGTTATTTA
>OU343218.1:218377954-218446379 GCA_910596185.1 Chrysanthemum makinoi
GACATAAAGGCATACAATGCATAGCAACATAAAAACAAATAAGCAGAAGACCAAGAGTTCAAGAAGCAAGAGTTCTGAGCATGAGAGAACACCAAGATATATTTGATAATGTTTGAACAGAAAAGCTAACCTCCTCCAATTTTCCATCTTTTGTTAAATCAATAGCACAGTCAGCCTTACTATACACACAACCATTTTCCTTCATGAGAGTCTTTGCAACGTCTAGCGTTCTGCGGCATTGCCAAATTATTAGCATGCTATAAAGTAAAGCCATAGGTTAAAACCGAAGATTGCTGATTATACCTTTGAAAATGTGGATAGTAACGAGTGATTCGCGCTTGTCCAAGAATAAGAGGTGTATTAGATCCAAATCCAGAATTGAACTCCTCACTAGGTTTTCGGAGGAAAAAAGCAAACAGTGTAAGTACTAAACTAAAAGACCATGAAAAAGTTACAAAAATAACAGATAAGATCTTATTATACCTTAATTTGTTGACCCACACAATAGGGTCACATGGTTCAGATATTTGTCTCCATTTAACGGCTACTGAGTAAAGATGAAGCCACGAGAAAACAGACTGTCCTGGTGACTTCTCTTCCAAGGCACTAGAAGTTGATGCTTCTGAGCTACACCCAGTTCTGTCTCTATCAATTCTCGGAATTATGATCTTCTCTTTTCTGCGAGGCCGTTTCCCATTTTTTGATGCAACTTTAGTAGAAAACCTCCATTCTGATTGCAGCGAACGCCAAACCTTAGACACCCTTTGTGCAATCTCGATGGCAGCTAAGCCAGCCATGCGATGCTGGTATATATGTCATATAGACTTAAAATCAGAATGCGTAAAAAGACAGCTTAAAGTAAGAAAAAGTTGAAAAGTCAACACCATACTGAGACTCATATTATCAAATAAATCACCTGACGCTTATTAGGCAAGAAGCCTGGGCAATGATACTGGATTGTTTTGCCAACGCGATCAGCAGCAGACAGAAGTGTGCTCTTTGGTTTAGTCATAGTAAAATCCTGTTTCTTCACCTTCGCTTTTCTTAAAGGAGGCTGTCTGTAAACCTTTTCACATACATTTTTGGGATGCAATCGTTTGCACCAGTATTCCTGTAAAGAATAAATATTAAGCACACCTCTTCAGCTATATTGTAATACATCAAAGAGAAAGAAGTATTCAAAAACAGGGTAACTGATTACTGAAGTGAAAAACTTATCAATGGGCCATTAAAACATTGAGATCATAGGCAAGGAAGTGGTAAAAGGAAACAAAGATGGTACACGTTACATACAAAGATATTTAAATATACCTTGAACATGGGGTCGACATCCCTATCTATGTCAAACCAGCTAAACTCGCTATTGATCTTGGCGGAGGTATATAAGGCAATCTCTTTCTGCATCAAATTTTACGAACTTAGTAATAACTTTGGTCATGATAATCTTTGCCCAAACAGCAGAACCTTACTACGATAACTTTTTTGTTCCGTTAGAAATGAAAAAGGAACCTGATAGAAAGCCAGACATTGAAGAACAAATTTGTCCATGGAGTCCAGCTCCAAATCCAAAGCAGCATCATAATCCTTCACCTGTTACATAAACCAAAGATCATCATACATTAGCTATGCTAAAAGTACAATGCCAACACAGAGCACGTACAACAAGATTCCAGTGTAAGAAGTGAACAGTGTATCATACAGCTTCTTTATATTCTCCAACAGCATGATGGCAAGATGCCCGTAGATAAAGACACTCTATGTTTGAACTCTCAATGCTAAGCCCAACTGATAAATCTTTAATCGCCTTCCTGCAACATCAAGTTAACAAATATTAACTAGGACACTTGGAGTTATGTCCTATTTTGGGGAAAGGGACCCAGTGAACACACCTATGATCTCCCATAGCATGGAGTAGCAGCCCACGCAAGTGATATCCTTTAGCAAACCTATTAAAAGAACTCCAATATTTAGTATCATTAGATGAGAGTTAGATGTCGCTACCTATTACCAATCATCTCAACAGCTTTTAGACTTTAAAAAATATGTCTTCAGATAAGTAGACATCAAAGTTCTAGTTTATCTTAATAATTCTACGGTGCAGATAATCTTTACCTGGCATCAATTTTCAAAGCCTTTTCAAGGCAATCCAAAGCCTTTTCTGAGCTTGCCAGGTCTTGATAAAACTATATTATAGAAAATCAAACATTCACACTTCAGCACATTTTTTGGGGTACTTATAAAGGATAAATGGAAACAAGCGAGAACGAAACAGCACATAATCTGTTGTTGTTATAAACCATATGTGGATAAAGTGATTCCGCATCTTATAAATACCTGAGCTAAATGACCCCATGCATCAAGAAAATTTTGATCAATTTGAATAGCTTTCAGATGTGCTTCCTCAGCTTTTTTGTATTCACCAAGTGATGACAGTGCCAGACCCTTTATAAGAATGTCTTATCGGTAAGCATACTTGTAGGTACAGAAAACAAAATATACAAAAATTGATGATTCACTGAATGTGATTGTCTGATGCAATGCACTAACCAAGTATGTGTAAGCTGATTTGTTATCCTTATCGAGCTTTACACATTCAGATAGGTCTTCAGTGGCAGCCTTAAAATCCTTAATCTTAAAATTCACAATTCCTGCATCAATTTCAATGTATTTACAATATGATATATTATCAAAAACTAACAATAGACTAAACTAGAATACATATGATATGTAAGTACAGCAAATAATGAAGTCAAATTAAAGTCAATCAAGACACATACCCCTTTCATGCAATATATCTGCTGAGTCAGGCTCAAACTCTAAGGACTTGGTCAAATCTGCGATCGCCTGTTCAACAACTATATTAGACACAGAGGCGTGCATGAGACAAAAATAATTTGATAGAGCATTATTATAAGTTTATAACAATGCATGGAAACATTGGTTTACAAAAGAAGCTTACTCACTTAGCTGTCAGAAACACTAATAGTTCTTATACAACAGTTACCATCTCATATTACGAAATTCCTCGGATAATGAATGAGGCAAGATGCAATGTCAACTAACTTACAGTCCACATGGTCCTTGGTTTAGTTATACTTGGTACAAAATGATACACTCACAACTTCACCCAGTTTACGATTCACAGTTCCATGATATGTATAGTTGGTGGACAGTAACTCATCTGATGTAATCCCACTGAGTACAGTATCAAGATACATATGAAATACAATAATGCCCAACACCCTTCCGTTTATCGTGTATGTGTGTTTTTGTGTATGTATTCAAAATTTAGTATCTGAATTTAATATGTCGTCCTCAATATCTACTTTCCATATCTTCCTAAACAATAGTAAGAACCTTGTAGATTAATTGTGTTACACAAAAAATAGATATACTCTCAAAAGCTCTCTTTTTTTCCTTTTTTCTTTGTTCCTCCTAGGCTGAAAGAACAAGCCTGCCTGCTTGCAGATATGCTTATATAATACCATGCTGCAATTAAACCCATATACCTAAAGTTGCTATCAAAGCTTAGAGCATCTCATAATGGCAGAATGATTCCGATATTAGACAACCAGAATCAGAAGGGAGACCAAACATATGAAATTGCTGACAAGCAAAGCCAAAGGATTCAAATATTCAGAATGTCGAAAGCTTTCTTTTAGGTTACATTCCTAGCAACGTAAAATTAAAGCCTCAATACAGACCCCAAAACTGCGTTGGGTTATAGTCAGACAAGATAGATATTGGACGTGATACATGCATACCAGCTACAGCAGTTTTAGAAGTATACAGCAACTTAGATACACATACAGATGAGCATTGCTATGCTACTTGCAAAGCGATAAAATCAGGCTTGACCCCTAACAATGATAATGATTACTAGCCAACAAACTGAATGAAGAAGAAAAAAAAAGCCCTGACCTCAACAGATTCTCCTAAAGCAGCCCGAGCTTGCCCTCTTCGTTTCCACGCCTCACCAGCTGATGGATTTGATTGTAGTGCCTAAAAGTATAATGTAAGGGAAGGTATTTATACATCACATGATATGCATCTCAAAGCTTTGGTTACCTTTGTAAAATCAGCAATGGCTGAATCAAGTTCTCTTTTAAATGCATAGGCTGTTCCTCTTCCTATTAGTGCTTCAGGGTAAGTAGGATCTTCTCTCAAAACCTGTAATCATAACACAGACAAGGAATAAATGGAGAGATAAGAGATAAAACATATTATATAAATGAGAAGAAATCATCAATGCACATGTTATAACATCAATGCTGCTGCCAAGACAACCTTTAGATAGAGAAAATCTTAACAAGAGAAGCATGAAGCATATTCTATATTTGAATAGATATGAAAAAAAATAAAATAAAAAATAACATATAAATCAAGTTCAAAGGAAGCTTAACCTGATCAAAAATGGATATGGCACGAGCATATTGTCCTTCATTCACCTACAGCAATAAAATGTTCATTTCAAAAGATACCCTAAAACAGAACTTATGGTAATAAACAAGGAAGGGTAAAAACTAAAGAAAACAAAAACGGTGGTGCAAGATGATACATTGTAACATATTCCCATGCAAAGAGTACATGAACATAAGTAATGCTCTTCTAGAACTCAGACTCAGTAGTGTACTAGGTTTCTCATTCCCAGATGGCCACATTGAAAAAATTTGAACACGAGTTCACTTATGGTTGTAGAGCTAATTCTCTATCTTGGAGAGCTGTAATTTTGGGTTGTTTTTTTTCCTCTTCCCAAATTTGGGTAGGGGCGTTTTAATATAGTTGCATACTTGCATTTCCAAAAAATAAATAAATAAATAAATAAAAACTAAAGGTTGTACAACAAATAACGTACTAACATTTCACCTTAGTGAATTATAACGAATGTGAGGATGCAAGTCGCTGCACAGAGCAATGATATATTCAAGTTCTTATTCCGATAAAGAGCAAGAGTTGTCCAAGTGGTTTGTCCTTTTCATGATACTCTAGAGGTCATGATATGAAAATTTCTCCATTGGTAAACCCACTGTATTACCATTCTTATATGAACAGGAAGTGGCCATAAGTTAACCCCCTTGGCTGTGGTTTCACTTCTATTAAACAATTTCGGCCATTATACTTTAAGGTCAAGTTCATGCAAAATTAATAATTCAATTAGAGAGCAATTATGGTGATATTTTACAACTTTACAAGTGTCAAGGGCACACTCTAACCACGGAAAAAATAGAGTACTTCCTATAATACAGCCCATGTACCAACTAAATATATCTCCTGCCAAAGATTGTCATAAACTTAAAGGAAGAGGTGCAGTAAAATGTCGGAAAACCTTCCATCTTGTTGACCTTCGTAAGAATTAATAAATAAAATAAAGATATATAGATATGGAAAGACTGATTCGACAAACCTGTGCAATTCCTCGAGATAGTCGGAAATCAACATTTATTGACTTGGCCTTTGAGATCCTAGTAACAGAGAACTTCTTTTTCCCCTTCGGATCATTACTTGATTCACTGCGTGTATCATGTTTATCACTTGATTTAGAAGGAATTAATGAAATTCTGGTGCTTAGATCAGATTTGTTACGGCTGTCACTTGTACTACTGTGTGCTTCTGATCTAGCACCAAAGTTAACAGATATGTTGTAGGTTCCATTTTGTTGTTTTTCATGATTTCCATTTGTCATGTGAAAACTTTTAGAACCCTCAACTTTCTTACTAGACCCATTGGATACGTAAGGTATCTCATTTGACTTGCTTTCTATCTCCAACACCTCCCTTGAATCGCCACAAGGTTCAGAGCTAACACTTGACATGGTATGATTATTGGGGATTTCACTTGAATTACCAGAATTAGAGGGTTCAGGTTTGGTTATGGACCATTCAGATAATTGCTTAGCCTCTTTATCAAGGGAAGCAGCCATGCTCTTTTTTGCAGCTGTCAAAAGCTCTTCCAGCTCAAGCAGCTGCTTCAAATCGGCAGACT
The DNA here is from genome assembly GCA_910596185.1 of Chrysanthemum makinoi. Taxonomy (NCBI): domain Eukaryota; kingdom Viridiplantae; phylum Streptophyta; class Magnoliopsida; order Asterales; family Asteraceae; genus Chrysanthemum; species Chrysanthemum makinoi. The sequence continues at coordinate 218,383,937 of OU343218.1, forward strand.
CACGAACAGCATATTCATGACCTTGTTCCCAAACCATTACAGCATCATCTTTCCTTCCCAAAGCAGAATATGCACGGCCTAAATAGTAATAACCAGAACAACTTTTAATACAAAGATGCCTGAACTTGATGATGACTTCAAATGGAAATTGCAGATAAAACCAAAACACTAAAGTGATGAAACATAGACAATGTTAAAATCATAAAGTTAAGTTTAATAAGGGGAAATATAAGACATCAATATAGATCTTAAATTCCAATAGTGTCATTTACATATTGTATTTATCTGTCACGTGCCTGTATCAGGAACTACTTGAAAGCTAACCAAGAGAACACGTACAACCAATCCAATGAAAGTTTACACGTACATCCATGCATTGTCGAATAACAAAATGGCTGATGCAATGCCTATATCCACAACATCCTGGACACTCAACAGAAACCTTAAGTGGCACACAAACAATGGTCTGAGTGGCATCGGTAGAATATTCTCTCAAAAATTGGATAGAACCCTAACACCTCACCAAATACACAACATAAAAACATGCACATATGTCATGTAACCACCCATTTCCTACAACGAAACACATGTTTAAACCAACTCGCACTGATCCACGATATAAAGTTTCACACATACCTTACATCACACCAACAGCAGCTCCCATATTTTCCAACTTAACACAACTTTGTAACAATAGGCAAACAGTAGTGTCCAAAATCACAAATAGCATCCATCCACACAAGAAAAAAGTGCCATGACTTATGTCGTATGATGAAATGTTTTTTTTCTTTTGGTGAAAGGTGAAGTATATATTAAATTCCAAACAAAGTACAACACACCTTAAAACAACTTGTGCCATAACAAACTAAGGCTACCAGGATGTTAAAGGAATGAATACAAGCAACAATACAAAATGTCAATACTGATGTAGCACCATTACAACACATCTGATATACTTCACCAACTCACGAGGATGAGCGAAACACTAGCCAGCAACAGTCAGCTAAGTTTAACAGCTTAAGTTCATCACCTATCTAAAGTGACAATCAGACAAATTTCTAACTAAACAGTACAGTAATTAATTAAATTAATTTACAACATGCTATACATCACATTTACCAAATTAATTAAACTTAAAGTCTATCGACACAGGACAGAGTGACACAGCCGTATTACAGAATGTTAACTAGCGATCAAAACACTCGTAAGCAACAGTCTGCTAATTCTCGCAATTTAAGTTAATTAGATCAATTTCTAACTAAACAATACAGCAATAAATTTCTAACAAAATGCTATATATCACAGTTACCGAGTAACGTTATAACTTTGTATCCAAAATCATATACTAAACAATATAGTGATAAATTAAATACAACATTCTATATACCACATACCCCGCCCTGGTGGGATTTATCCTGGGGCAGGGTAGGATCTGTCTACATATTACCTCCCCCATACATTTGGGTTGTTGTTGTTGTTGTTGTTGTTGTTGTTGTTGTTGTTGTATTCTATATACCAAATTTATCGAATTAATTAAACTTAAACTCTATCAACACAATGACACATCGCCGAAATGTTAACTCTTCCTAATTCTCGCAATTTAAGTTATCAATTTCTAACTAAAAAACACAGTAGTAATACAATTAAACTTTTATAACAACATATCACAACACGCTAAATATCACATTTAACGAAACTAGGTCAAAACGAGCAATCAACTCAATCAATTAAATAACCTTTGAGGATATAAGCTTGAAGAAGAGTAGGATCAAGCTGAATAGCCTTATCGCAGTCCTTAATCACATGCTTATGAAGCTCCAATTGACTATAACAATACGCACGATTACTGATACAAAACAAATTCAATCAATCAATCAATTAATCAATTAAATATATTAAAAACCGAATTAACTAACTAAACTAGCTAACTAACCAGATATCCTGTATAACACATGATTGAGATAATAACGAATCGAGTACACGTATAGCTTTAGACCAGTCACGTGAGCTGCAAAACTTTGCCAGCTCAGCTCGTTGTGACGTCATCGCTGACGGTTACAGATCGGTTTTTGACGGCAGTTTGTTATGTTTTTGTGTGTGTGTGTTTTTTTAGTGTGTGTTTTTAGTGTGTGTTTTGGTGTGTGTGACAGGATAGAGTTGAAAAAATGAAAAAAGAGGGGGGAGAGGGGATCGGACGGTAAAGTGAGAAAGAGGGACACGTGGCGGAAGGAGAACGAGTTAGGGTGAAAGTGTTAGTGGGTGAAGTGTATGTGGTGTTTGTTGGTAACGCCGTTTTGGGGGTTCCGTTAAGTGGGCATGTGCGTGGCACGTGATGTTGTTAATGTACTTACTGTTACTGGAGTACTTTGCTTTCAATTGGATTGGATGGATGGATGCTATCCTGCCTTCAAAGCAAAGATAGTTATTATGCTAGTGGTAAAAAGGTAAAAGAGATTAGGTAAATGGTAAATCCTTTTCCTTAACAATTTTGCGTTTTACTAGTACTTTTTTTTTTTTTTTTGCACGGGTTCCGACTTGACATTCTTGGTATTGTCCCAAAACGACTACTGGGATAGCCAGTGCGCCGATGGAACTTCCTTTGTCAATGGAGGATTAATTTTCTCCCTAAAATTCAAACCCATGTATCGATATTTTAAAGATCCCGAGTTGCTATTGTTTATGGATATATATAAAATGGACGAACATAAAGATACTTAGGTTGATCACTATCGTGAGTCAAAGACTACCTTTACCTTTAACCTTCACGTGCCAACATCGTAGCGGTGCCTTCCAACCAAAGGCGGAGCCACACATGGATTAGGAAGGGTGTTGGCCCTCTGGGTCAAGCTCATTAGTGTATTATACTTTGGATTTCATGTGTTAAACAAAATTACTTTGGCCTCTCCAACTTAAAGCCTAACTTACTCAAATCCAATATTTAATAAATACTAACAAAAGTCGGCTCCCTCCCACGAAAAAAATGTTTTTTCAGAAAAAAATTTGTTTCGGCCCCACGAAAACTTTCTAGCTCTACCACTGCTTCCAACCGCGCCCCTTTTTGCACTCTTTTGGTGGCCTGCACCACCTAACGAATAACAAAGAAGATGGGGTGTTTATAACATTATTTTCTTTTTGTTTGTTATTGTGTGAGGTATTTTTGTATAACGTGGAGTGTTTTTAATATTTTTGGTTTGGTAGTGACCATAGCACCTGTTTGATGATAGGTTTGGTAGTGTGTTGAACTGTGATGTGACTATGACGTATAGTTGGTGGGTTTGATGACCATAGCACCCAAAATATACTCAACAAATTAAGCTCGGAAAAATAATGTCTTTAGTAGCCTCCGCCAAAGACCGATTGAGAATTTGGGGTAAGTTTTATACGTGAATTATAAATGGGAGGTGCTTTGCACACTCCTTAAATTTATTGACACACTCTAAGGCCAATGCTAATGGATCGGTCACCCCTCCTCCAACCGAATTGGTGAGCGCGTTCTTACCACTAGCTCAACTGAATTGGTGACCGATCACCCCTAAATTTTTCAAAGTTATGGTTTGTCAGCCAACCATAAGTTTAAATTGTTTTGTGTGTGTAGTTTTATTTTTGTGGGTTATGTTTTTGGTTGTGATTGTGGTCGCCTTATTAGACTAATGCTAATGGAGGTTGGTTTCTCGGTTGGTTGCCCCCTCAACCGAGTTCATGACCGCATTATACCCAATAGCTCAACCATAGGCAACCGGTTGACCTCCTAACCATTTCATTTAATCGGTTTGTCAGCCAACCGAAACATTCAGATGTTTTGTCTGTGTATTTTTTTAATTAGTTTTTGTAAGGTATATTTTTTGTTGTAGTTGTGGTCGCGTTTGTGGTTAGGTGTAGTCTTGGAGAATCGGCGTGGCAATGTGACATGGGGTGTACAATATTTGCGGTTGCTATTAGACTGATAGTAATAGAGTGTCCACCCCCAGACAACTTTGTTGTCCATCCCCAACCAAACGCGTTCCCTTGCTACTTAGACCACCAACGGACGAGTCCACCCCTCAGACACCCAATTCGTTTGGTCCGTCAGTGAACCAAATGAAATGGAAGAGTTTTGTGTGTATTTTTTTATTTTATTTAAGTTTGTGGGGTATGTTTTTCGTTGTTAAGTGTTGTCACACCCCCAAATTACCTGTTTTGCAGCGGAATGGAATACCTGGGGGATGACTTTCATAGCATCAAAGTTACAGTTATATCAAACGACCTAAAGTGTCGTTTTGAAAATATCGTTTGATTAAGTAAATAATACGAGTTTACAAAACATAGGTCCCAAAAGATTTCCAATATATCAAAACGAGTTTGTTACAATTAAACGATAGTTAAGTGCATAAAATATAGGTGAGACGCGTCAAAACACGCGACTCTATGATAAGTCCACATGCATGCCATGAAGTGAATGCCGTAGATACCTGAGATAAAACATGCTAAAAGTGTCAACACAATGGTTGAGTGAGTTCATAGAGTTTGGTTGAATTGTAAAACCTTTAAAGAACGTTCATGCAGCAAAGACTAAGTTTTTTTTTTGGTCATTTAGAATAGTCCACAAAGCAAAGGCATTGTGAATCCACTCGATTCTAAGTTCGCCCATACAAACTTGCACCTTTGTGTGTTCACAACCCACTGCCAAAATATGTCTAGTTTATGTTTAAGCACACGTTGTCAAATGAGTTCACAAAGCAAAGGCATTGTAAATCCACTCAGTTCCAAGTTCCGCCCATACAAAACTTGCAACATATGTGTTCACAAGACTGCCAAAAGTAGTATGTCGAATAGTCAAGTGTACGATGTCATAATAGTTCACAATATAGCACCACGTATATAATAATGTATGCCAGGCAAAGCCCCTAGAATAAATAATCGCTTCGTAACATAGTGGACGAGAGGTTGGCCGACCTAAATAGCGTATCCATACTACCTACTGGTAGGAGACTAACAATGCGAATGTACAAACAGTACATCATACAACTATTATATACAATTAAGAACACTCCAAACATGGGAGAATTTAGATTGAAAATGCTCGTTCCATAGGGAGACATTCACTCCGGACCGGGAGGCTTTGGGTTCTCAGAACAAGGGGAGACTTTATAGTGATGCTTCAGAACATGGTAGACTTTAGGTCAAGGTCATAGCGTCTGTTCAATAAGTTCAAAAAATTCATAAGTTCGTATTTAAGTTCAAGGGTTCCATTCAAAAGTTCGTAATTAAGTTCAAGTGTTCCATTCAAAAGTTCATAATTAAGTTCAAGAGTTTAAGTCGAGTTCAAAAGTTCAAAACAATTATAGAGCTCGAAACATATCAAAAGGTTCAAAATAGTCAAAGGGTTCAATGTTATGTCAAACAAGTTCAAAATACTCAAAGGTTCAATGTAAAGTCAAACCAGTTCAAAATAGTCAAAGGTTCAACATTAAGTTAAAAGAAATTAATTATATGTCAAAATGTTCAAATCAAGTTAAAAGAGATTAATTATATATCAAAAGAATTAAACCAAGTTAAAGTGTTCAAATCTACGCAAAGGTTCATCAAGTTAAAAAGTTCCAATATATATATGTCGAAGGGCTCAAAATCAAAGAAAGTGGTTCAAATAATAGTGTTCATAACATAGTGATCAATTTAGTTCGGGCACAATCTACTTACTAGCATAAGTAGTGAAACAACAGTTATTCAAGTTCATATAAGTGTAAAGTAAAAGTAAGTATTTGAGCATGTATCTCCCCCAAAGAATTTATAAAACAATTAAACGAGTAAAAGTGGGGCTACGAACTCACCTGATGCAATGGCAAAAGTGGATACACTGAAATGAGGCGCAACCTCTAACTGCGACCTATTATGAATGATATGTTCTATAATAAGCTATGATGTAATGTTATGCATGTAACTCGTATGATATCTATACCACTTGTGAATTTTTGAAAATAAAGTTTATCGCCGAAAAATAATCTTATAACGTCTTGACAAATTATAAATTACTTTACAAGTATTTTCGTTGAAATGATATCCTACGATAATCATTTAGTGATTTATTATGAAATTATAGTTTTAGTGCAAAAACAATATAATTTGACAATTCATGAAAATGACTAAATGGCCTCGAAAAGCTAGTTGTAAAATAGTGAATATCGAGTGTTAGAAAACAAACTCAACGGTTTTGGAAAGCTTGTAGCATTAGCTCAAAGTCTTAGCTTTTAAATTTTCATCATAGAGGTCTCGATCATGAAGAAAAACATATGTAAAGTAGGGTACTTGTACCAAAAATATTGTTTAAGGGTAGTTTTCGGCAAAGTTTGAGTGACCGTATTTTATTCGTTACAACTCTGTTTGACGAACGGTTGAACATTTTGGAAAATAGGCTAGGTGAACTTGCTTTTACTAGAAGACATCGTTTTATAAAAAGTACTCCATCGATGTTAAAAACGACTCCCAACATGGTCCTTAGCGGCAACTAGTTTTTGGCTATTAGAAAATATATTAGTGTTTTTTACTTGTAATAAAAGTTACGATAACCTTGTTTAAAATGTGAATAACTTTGTCGTTATAAGTCCGTTTTCTACGTTTTATATGTCCTTAGTGTTGGGTTTTTGGTTCCTTGAATCATGAATTACTTTAAGTACTGGAACCACGGACAGGTTTGATATAACCACGGACAGAAGAATGTAACCGCTGATAAAGACAACCACGGCTAGTAGTGTGTAACCACGGATGATATATTGTAACCACTGCTAGTGTTTTGTATAGTCGGTTTAGTTTATTGTATTAGATAAATATGGTTAAGATATTTATCTTGTAGGTTACGTATTGTATTATGTAAAGGACTCCTTAGTCTATAAAAGAAGGTTCTAGGTTAGATTAGATATACGTAAGTTTTATATCTAAGGTCGATACACTTCAAGGTTGCAAAACTTTGTAGAGTATTCGTATTAATTAATAATATTGAGGTGTTGAATGTTAACTGTTCTTCTTCTTAAGATTAAGTGTTAAATTCAGCGTAATACTTAATAAGCTTTTATTTTAAGTCAGTTTCTATATTAGATCGTTTGCTCAACTGGGATCAACAAGTGGTATCAAAGCCATGATCTAGAAACGTAATCAAGAAGAGGTCAAGTTAAGTTTTGTTCAAGGAGATAAGATGTCAACGAAACTCACATGGTAACTGCTTCAAAGGTACCCATGCTCAAGCATGGTGAGTACCAATCACGGAGGATGCGAATAATGCAATATATTCGCATGATTGATTATGCTCTCTGGGATGTTGTGGAAAAAGGTGATACTCTTCCTAGGAAGGGTGATGATGGCAAAGAAATTACTATTATTAGTGAAATTGACAAGGCTAAGAGAAAGATGGAGATTAAAGCTCATAGTATTCTCTCTATGGGAATACCTAATGAATATGCTTTGGATTTTGAACAATATGAGTCTGCTTAAGGATTCTGGATGCTCTTGAGACAAGGTTCTTTGGTAATGAAGCCCAAAGAAGTCAAGGAAGAATATGCTTAAGCATCAACTAGAAAACTTCACTGCGCTTAGTGGAGAAAAACTTGATGGCACTTACAACAGGGCTTCAAAACTAATAAGCCAATTGAAGTCATGAAGACTATTATGTTATTCAAAAAGATATAAATTTGAAGTTCATTAGAAGTTTATCTCCAGAATGGGCTATTCATACGATTGTGTGGAGAAATAAGGTGGACTTTGATAAGATGACTCGGGACAATCTCTATAACAACTTGAAAGTCTATGAGTGCGAGAATAACATTGCTAGTGCATCCTCTGCTAATCAGAACATTGCTTTTGTACCCACTAATCACAAGAGCCCACAAGATGTATCCACTGTTGCCTATGGTATAACCACGGCTATTGCAAACAATACCACATTAGTGATAATGTCGATGGTGCAATTTGTGCTTTTCGTGATTTAACTACTAGTGTTACTGTGTTGAATCAAGATCTGGATCAAATTGATCCTGATGATCTCGAAGAGATTAATCTTCAATGGCAAATGGCAATGTTGACTCTCCAAGCAAGGAAGTTTCGGAGGAGGACTGGAAGACAAGTTAAGTATGATGGTCAAAGGAGAGCTGGGTTCGACAAAAGCAAGATTGAGTGCTTTAACGCATAAGAAGGGTCACTTTGCAAGGGATGTGAGCTCCTAAGAGGCTTGAAGGTGTTAAGAAGATCACTGAAGAGTGCGCTTGCTTCGGCATTAGTGGCTCAAGATGGTCTTGGTGATTATGACTGGAGTGATGAAATTGAAGAAGGACCCAATGCACCTTTTCTTGCTAGTGAAGCTTCAAAAGAGCAAAATGGCTTATGCTTCATCTTCTGTTAGATTCGAGGTATCTAATGATTCTATCTGTTCTTTTAAATCATGTTATGATAACTTAGAATCTCAAAAAGCTATCACTGAGAGTATGAGGAAAGAAGTAGAAAGGCTGACTATGGATAACTTAGGTTATAGAGTTGGTCTAGAGAGTGTGGAAGAGAAGCTTAAATATTGTATTAAATGTGAGTTTGAGTATGTAGATGAGATCAATATATTAGGTGGTGAAATTGATCTTAAGAATAGAGAGATTAAAATGCTTAAAGAGAAACTTGAACTGGCAGAGAGTGCAAAACAAAAGGCCCTAGATGAAAAAGAAAAACATGTTGTTAGGGTAGCTAAAAAACAATTTGCTTCTAATATGGTTCATGTAAAACCCTAAAAATCGTGAACGCGTTAAATGACCATAATACCCCTCAATCAAAAATCCGTAAAATAAAACGAGCTCGTTAATTTCGTTGGGGTATTTAATTTAAAATGTTTACACAAGACATTGAAAATTAAAGTTACATTTATATCACAAAATGTATATGACACATAAAAGGGTTAATTAGACATTTAAAAATAAATGATACAAGTATAAATGGAAATTTTGTAAATGGTGATTTGGTCTCTCCCCTATTTTTCGTCCAAATAAACGACCACCTCCTCACAAATCTCGCCCATTTACTCTCCTCATAACTCTCCCATTAACTCCCAATCATTTCCTTTTATTCTCACTTAAACTCCTCATTTAGTAACCTACAATCAATTCAAAATACACATACCAAACCCTAGCCAAAAGTGTGACTCATCAATATTTTTACCATTTTCATTCGGCATCAAAATTGGTCGGGGGGCCGTGATAAGGTGTTCTTGATCGTGAGTTGGGTGGTCATGGTCTGGTGCGTGGGTGTTGTCATTTGCTTGTCCACGGTCCTCAAGGTGCGATGGGTGGTTGTTGGTATTGGTTGTAATGAGTGGTGATGGTTCCTTTGATCCTTGTTGTCTTCATTTGCCGCGCTACAAAATGGTATTGCATCACTCTCATTATCATTGCCCTTCTCTTTGTTTCGTCGATATGATCCATTGAATCTTGCGTGATAACACGTTAAAACATCACATAAAATGATAAGAATAGTTACATAAGCATATGAAATATCAATGGAATGCATATTAATTCGAACCATATATATATTTTTCCTGTTTTGAATTTATTCGACACCCCCATGTAATCGACCCATAGGAATCTGTTTTGGAACTTCTTCGACTTGCCTTCGCATCGAATTATATTCATGTGCATCTAAATGAAATCGATGCGAAAATAAAATAAATGTAGATCGATGTATCGTTGGATATGTCATTTGTTAAAAGGATTATATGAATGAAATCATGATGTACGAAGCACTTAGAACCTCCTTGGCTTGCCTTGTTAAAAGGATCCGCATGAGAGTAGCGGGTCACGACTAGGAATCAGTAGCATGTGTGATTTGGGTGAATGCATGAATTAATATTGTGTTTGCATGATACTGTATTATTCCACATATAAAAGCCACTTAAAAACAAACATATCTTAAAAGATACTTTAGGACTTTATTAAACAAGTTTTTGTATGCTAAATGAAAAGATACTTTATAGCAACATTTATGCTATCATATTCTACTAATTATATATATTTTTAAATTACATGACAGTGTAATGGCATTATAGAATGGGTGTAAATGCATCATAAATGGATAAACCTACTAATTATAGAAACCTGCTAATTATGGAAACCTGCCAAAAATAGAAAGTTACTTAAAATAGAAAGTTACTTAAAATGGAAAGTTACTAAATATGGAAAGTTGCTAAAAGTGGAAACCTGCTAAAAATGGAAAGCCGTCTAAAATGAGTAATCTGACTTTAATAAGCGTTATCCAACTTCATATAGGTTCCGGACGGCGGGATTGATTCATCATGTAACATTACTTTCTATTTTGCTTGCCCGAATAAGCGAGATATTACGACCTTATCTCTTAAGTTTCTCATGATTCGTTTACATCCTTCGATGTAGCTTTGAACCTATATACTTTGCTCTGAGCCTTCTTATTAGGGCTTCCCATGACTTTGCTATGCTCCCTTTGATTGGATCTCCTGTGTGAGCTACTTTTGATTTTGAACTTTCTTATGATATTTCATTGCTATGTTTTCCTTTGCTATTGACCCTCTGATATTGAACCATTGCTATTGACCCCTCTGTTACTGAACCCTTGATATTGGACTATTGTGTGAACCTCTGAATTGCGATCTACTGATATTATGATGACTGATATATATTGCTACACTGTGGACCTTTGTTTGACCCTTCAGATTTATACCCGGAGCCAATCTGTTAACTAGTCATGGGGGTTCCATGACCGTGTCATTGATGCACCAATGGCATGACTCCGGTGTAATGCGGTGATGTTACACACCGAATCCACTATCTTGCTTGATTATGCTTGGCGCTTCAGCATTATTGTTATGGCTCTACGTTTTACCGCGAGGCGTATGGATGCATCCTAGATCATAGTATGTATTTATCGATATATATCTTGTTACGATGTAGTGGTGTTAATGCGTACACCTACACTTTGATCACAGGAGCTAGCTACTCCTTGATTCTTGAGGTCTCCCCTCACTATTAATAAGTTATGCAGTATTCGAGGGTCACCTCAGAATCTGATGGTTACTATTGATTCTTGGTTTGCGCTATTGCCTTACCCTCTTTGATATTCTTTATGTCTTTATCTTGTTGGCTGGGATGGATTTCGACAACCCTTATCTTTGTTGACATACCTATATTGTACCAGTCTGTTTACCCCATGTACCATATTATGTATTTGGTATTTGCCCATTTAGCCTTTACCCTTATGTGCCTTATTCTTCTACCATTCCATTCCGCTCACAGGGTTATTATTATTATGGTTATTGAATTGATTATGCTTTTACATGTTTTAGGTGACAATCGTTTGCCCTGCTACTATATGATTAATATGTGATTATGCGGTTCATCCATTGACATGCTAATAAGCCCGACAAGCGGTTTACCATCTTGTTATGTGACTCTTTGATTAAATGCGGTCTATGTTAGTGTATAAATGATTGTTTTGACGGCTTATCATGTAAACTTTGTTTTGTTAACCTCGTGGTCTATGAATATCTGTTAGTATCTTTTTCAAGCCGCATTGTTGATGCGCCATGTGTCCATTCTTTGTTTATGTTCTTGTATGATTGGATAAATGGTTCGACTTATGTGGTGCAGCTTGTTAACTTGTCAATTTTCTCTGCTAAGTCCTTAAGTCATTAAATTATAGTGTTCTTGCTGAGTTCATGTTTGATCGTGTGAGTTTACCATGTCTGGCTCTTGATAGTATTTCGTGGTAGTGATACTTGTGATGTTATGCTTGTAGTTACTTGACTTGTATGATTGCCATGCTCACTTTCTAATTTAATTGCTTAAAATTTCATGTTAGTTTTCCATTTCGCAATATATTCGACTTCTGAATTGATTGTATGCTATTCTCGTTGAGTGAATCGGCGTTTGCTATGTTTGATTTTGTTTTGGTACGTATGTGATTGCCTTATATGTGATTATGTATATGTGCGTGGATGCCTTACCACAGCCGTTCTCCTTGTTATCTGCATTTCACGGATATCGGTATAAGCGTGTTACAGGATCCTCATTGACTCATTGTTCTCATTTCGCTGCGACCTTGTTATCGATTCCTTATTTCATTTTGTATTTCGATTTTATGTAGCTTTCGTTTTGTTATATCGTTCCTTTGGGCTTTTTAAGCTCGGCCGCATTTCTTTTCCTTGCGGCGAGGTTTTAGGTTTGAAGATGGGCTTGTTGGGGCGGCAGGTTGGATTAGTCGAGTAGACCGACCTTAGCTACTTTATCATTTTGGATCTAATTTGAAGAGTTATTGTTTTCAGATTTTATTTCCGTTTTGGACATATTCGATTTTGTATTTTCTTTGTAAGTCATCCGTTATATGACTTGGTAATTTATTTTATAATGCTTTCGCTTGTAAAATTTTATTTGTATGTTCTGATATGACACCAGAATGTGACACTTCTACCCTTGTCGGGTTGGGGTGTTACAGTTCATAAATCTATAGAGAGTCATCTAATGAAAAAGGGTTCACGGATAGGATACAACAATATGCCACCACCCACTCTTATGCAACATGCACCACACCTAAAGAAGCTGTCATTTAGTAGTGAATTCAGTTTAACAAACACTGTTGAAGGAATAAGTAAACTGAAACACCTAAGATAAGTTACGATCGTCATCGATGCTCCCATCATTGAAGATTGGGAATCAGGTTAGGAAAATATTAAAATATCAACACGACACTGAAAAGTTAGAACCTAGTAAGAAAGTTGATACTAGACAAGCTAACCTTGTACCTAGATTTGGAGCTCAAATTACTAAGAAAGTGGTAGAATACAAGGAAGTGCCTAGGGAACAAATGAAAAGATATATACCTAGGGGCAATCAGAGAAACTTTAATGGCCTAATATCTAATAGGTTAGGTAATGAGTTTCAATGTGTCAAGAAAGCTTGTTATAATTGTGGTAGTTTTGAGCACTTACAAAGAAATTGTTATAAAAACAGACCACAAGTGTGGAATCATTGGAGGAGGGTAAATCACCAAAACTTTTCAAAGAAAACAAACCCTCATCCTAACAAAAACATGATTCCTAGAGCAGTGTTAATGAGGAATGGGAATACAAAATCAATTGTCACTGCTTTTCCCAAATGGGTTCCAACCACTGCTAAGCAAAGTGTAAACACGGCTAAGCAAAATCAAACCCCTGATAAGCCAAAAATCACCACAGATAACAAAGAAGTTTTAAAAATTCCAAAGGTGATAAGCGTACGGTGGTTGGAAATCATTTTATCTTTGTTAAGGCCTCAGCTTGTTGGCAATGGAAACCTAAGACCAAGGTTTTACATCATGTCAACTGTGCATCAATGGACCTAAACAAATTTGATTATATTGATGCCGAGGCGGACCCAAGTCGATATTGGCTTGGGTCACAAAAGAACTAATTTGTTTAATTTCATGTGCAGGGCAATCTACAAGATGAATTAAAAGACAAAGGAGTTTTTGATAGTGGTTGCTCACGGCACATGACTTGGGATGGGAGCAACATGGAAGATTTTGAAGCTTTTGATGGAGGATATGTGGCATTTGGCAATGATCCAAAGGGAGGAAAGATACTTGGAAGAGGCACAATCGAGACAGGGAATTTGGACTTTGAAAAATCTACTTGGTACAGGGACTTAAGTACAATTTATTCAGTGTTTCTCAAATGTGTGATAAGAAAAAGTGGGTACTTTTTGGTGAAAATGAGTGTGTGGTGTTGTCTCCGAGTTTAAGATGCACGAAGAGAAGTTTATACAGCTAAGGGTACCTAGGAAGGAAAATATATATTGTTTTGATCTTAAAGATGTAATTCCTAATAGGTCCTTAACTTGTTTGTTTGCTAAAGCATCTGTGGATGAGTCTAAGTTATGGCATAGAAGATTAGGTCACCTCAATTACAAAACAATCAATAAACTGGTTAAAGGGAACTTAGTGAGAGGGTTACCTTCTAAGGTTTTTGAGTGTAAGTAACTGTGTGTGGCCTGTCAAAAAGGAAAACAACATAGAGCTTCTTGTAAGTCCAAAACTGTCAACACCATTACACAACCACTGTTTATGCTTCATATGGACTTATTTGGACCTACTTTTGTCAAGAGTTTGAACCATAAGCAGTATTGCCTAGTTATCACTGATGATTATAGTGGATTTTCTTGGGTTTACTTTTTGGATGCTAAGAGTGAAACTAGTGAAGTTCTCAAGAGTTTCATTACTAAGATAGAAAATCTAGTAAATCATAAAGTAAAATAGTAATGATAGATGTGAAAGTAAAGAGATGAATGGCTGAGAGATTTAAGAATCTGTGATGAATCAGAGCTTTTGTGTAGATAAAGGTATAGCAAAGAGAGCTTTAGTGTTGCTAGAAAACCACAACAAAATGGTGTGGCTGAAAGGAAAAATAGAACACTAATTGAGGTTGCTAGGACTATGTTGTCAGAGTCTAAGTTACCAACTACCTTTTGGGCTAAAGTATGGAAGCCTTTGCATGTTATGTCTTGAGAATAGAAGTAAGGTAGTGAAGCCTCATAACAAGACCCCCTATGACATTTTGTTACATGATAGGAAGGCAATGATTGCATTCCTAAAACCTTTTGGGTGTCTTGTTACTATCTTAAATACCATAGACTACCTAGGCAAGTTTCAAGAAAAAGAAGATGATGGATACTTTTTAGGCTACTCTTCAAATAGTAAAGCCTTTAGAGTATACAATAGGAGGACTAAAATTGTTGAAGAGAACTTACATGTTCAATTTAGTGAAAAGACTCCTTGTGTTGAGACCAAAGGACCGGTGGCTGGTCATTAACATTGATATGCTAACCAAATCTATGAATTATGAGACTATCATTGCAGGAACTTCCACTAATGTTGATACAGGTACTCAAAAGAATTATGGTGCGAAGCAATTTCTAAGGAAGTTGATTCTCCTCAAGAGTTCTATCTGTTTGAAAAGTGGAAAGCTAGTTCAGTTTCATCCATCATTGATAAGCAAGGTCCCGCGATGATGATGTCTTGAATCTTGGAGGCAATGGTGATCATCATCAAGATAAGGATAAGTTATTGCGGATAATTCAGTGTTGATAGAGGAAATTGAAAAGAAGAAAAAGCAGTCTGCAAGCACGGATAAGCCAAAAATAAGCACGGATAGAATTAATACAACCCTTGCTAAGCCAACAACTTCTACCCTTGTCATTACAAGTGAAATCCGGTACTGTAAGTATTGATAGTAGTACTTTCTTTGGACCACATGCAAAGTCATTACATGGTGAAGAGGAGTATCCACATGATCTGATATGCACTGCTTTGATTGAAATTGATACTCCTACTGATGATGAAGACATGGATGATTTCTTCAATGTTGATTTAACTAATTTGGAACATGTCATTCATGAAAGTCCTATTACCTCAACAAGGATTCACAAGATTCATCCCAAGGAACAAATACTTGGAAACTTGAATACACAGTTCAAACAAGAAGCAAGGTTAAGAACACTGAACCCTTTCCTGAACATGGGTTCTTTGCAAGATCACTTCACAAAAGAAACGATCATAAAGATCGCAAAATTGCACATTTGCTTGTTTTCTGTCTCAAAAGGAGCCCAAGAGAGTTGAAGAAGCATTATCAGAAGAAGGATGGGTAGAATCAATGCAAGAGGAGCTTCTTCAGTTCAAACTTCAAGAGGTTTGGACATTGGTAGAACTTCCAAATGGTAAGAGGGCAATAGGGACAAAATGGGTGTTTAGAAACAAAAGGGATGAAAGAGGTATTGTTGTGAGGAACAAGTCAAGGTTGGTTGCTCAAGGATACACACAAACTGAAGGCTTGGATTATGATGAAGTGTTTTCTCCAGTTGCAAGAATTGAGGCTATTAGATTGTTTTTAGCTTATGCTTCATTCAAAATTTTGTTGTGTATCAAATGGATGTTAAAAGTGCATTTTTGTATGGCACAATTGATGAGGAGGTTTATGTTTGTCAACCTCCGGTTTTGAAGATCTGATCATCGACAAGGTCTACGAGGGTGAGGAAGGCTATGTATGGTTTGCATCAAGCTCCTAGGGCATGGTATGAGTGCTTGTCCACTTATTTGATGGACAATGGGTTTAAAGAGGGTGATTGATAAAACTTTGTTCATAAGGAAGCACAAAGATGATATTTTACTTGGTTCGAGGTTTATGTAGATGAAATCATCTTTGGCTCAACCAATAAAGAGCTATGCAAAGATTTTGAGAAGCTTATGCATGATAAGTTTCGGATGAGTTCTATGGGAGAACTCACTTTCTTTTTGGGGCTACAGGTTCAACAAAGGGCTGATGGTATCTTCATTAGTCAAGATAAGTATGTAGCAGATGTTTTGAAGAAGTTTGGGTTTCAGGATGTGAAGAGTGCTAGTACACCAATGGAGACTTCGAAACCATTGCTACACGATGATGGAAGTACGAGTTGATCGAAGTTATGCAGGTCCATGATTGGATCTTTGATGTATCTCACTGCATCTAGGCGGATATTATGTTCTCGGTATGTGTGTGTGCAAGATTTCAAGTTACACCTAATTCATCACATATGAATCTTTGTTAAGAGAATCTTTCGGTATCTTAAGGGTCATCCTAAATTGGGCCTTTGGTACTCAAAGGATTCTCCTTTTGATTTGGTGGCCTACACAAATAGTGACTATCTTTGGTGCTAGTTTGGAAAGGAAGTCTACAACTGGAGGATGTCAGTTTTTGGGAAGCAGACTTATTTCATGGCGGTGTAAAAAGCAAACTATTTTGGCAAATTCTACAAGCTGAAGCTTTGAATATGTGGGCTGCTGCTAGTTCTTGTGGTCAAGTTCTATGGATTGAGAATCAATTCTTTGGATTTTGGGTGCAATTTTATGCATACTAAGATTTACATTGATAATAACAGTACAATATGCATCATTAAAAATCTTGTTTTACACTCTAGAACTAAACATATTGAGATAAGACATCATTTTATTAGAGATTGTAATGAGAAAAGGTTGATTCAAATGGTAAAAATCCAACTGATTTCAATGTTGCTGATCTTCTCACCAAAGCTTTTGATGTGGGAAGGTTTAGATACCTTGTTGTTAGCATTGGAATGATAAATCTCTAAATTCTCAACTTGTTTTGTACGGTTTGTATAAGTATTGAACTGTTATTATGTAATCTTAGTTTTGCTATTCTTGTTTCTAACAACTGATAGTTTGTTTCTAACCACTGATAGTTTGGTTCAAACCTTGCTAGTTGTCTTGTTTTTCCACTAACACTTTTGCAGATACAAGAAAGATCATTATAGAAGCTAAAGAAATCTGAAGTAAATTGTTCATTCATTCAACAAAGCAGTTTACGACTTACGACACAATGAAACTTCAAGTGCAAATTAACAGACTACTTCTATACATGATTTCCTACTACTATCCTTGCTCACATAGTTCCTTCCAGTTCTTTGGATATGCATTCGTGATATGCATGACCATGCGACGAAAAACTAAGGATCAAAATGGGGAGGATGGATTGATGAAAACGAAGATGATGACGATGACCACGGTAGATGAAGCACAAAGGACATAGTCATATCATACTTGCATCTGCTGGTTTCACCAAAAGCATCATTCCATTTTCCTTTTCCCTTCCCCTACGATATGTGAAGAAGCACCACAACACAGTGCTGGTAGACCAAGAACCACCTCTCAGTTGTTTGGGAGTGGTGGGTTTCTTGCTCGTGGTCTTGTTTGGGGTTGGGATGATGAAGGTTGGGGTTTGAAGTTCTCTTCTTTGAGGAGTCATCGAGTCCTCGGATGCATCACTTGGATCCACCACACTATCATCTTCAGATGATGGAAGAAATGGGGATTTTCTTGGTCTTGTTTCTTGTGGAGGGAGGTAAAACCGCCATGGGTTAGTGTCTTCATTTGATGATGATGAGGATGAGGAGGTTGTTAGATCAACAACTTCTGGTTTATTCCAACTAGGGTTCCACATGGTGATTGGAGTTGATTGTGGATTTTGGAGTAATTAGGGTTTTGATGTTAATTGGTGTGTGCGTTATATGAGTTTTGGGTTCTTTATATAAGCAGAGTAATGGACTTTGGAAGTAAATAAGGGGCATGTTAAATGTGGTTGAGGAGTTAATGAGATTCTTGGGTATTGGACTGATATTAATCCAAAAAGTTGACCATATTGACTTACTTGTTCTAACTGCGGATAGGTCATTTGGATCCCCTGATGGCTTTTTCTAACCATTGATAACCATAACCTTCTTCTCTGTGTTTGTTTTGTGTTTTGTCTTGCGGGAATGAAGGATTTGTGTACATAGGAGTGATGTGTTAGGCTGCTTGTGTTTGTTTTAAAAAATGTGTAATCCTTCATATATTTGTAAGATCTCTTTCATCATAACACAGATTTGCTTGCTATACTTCTTGGTAGTTTGGTTGAAGTGTTACTATGTATCCATGGATGGTTTGTGTCTAAGCGTGGATAGTTTGTTGCAACTTGCGGATAGCATTTCCTTAGAGTTGGATACTCAGGTACGCTTGGTAACTTTTGCGAAAGTATATTATTTCCCCCAAATCACGGATGGATCATTTATTTGATCTTCAAATCACTTCTATTGGCACTCTCACTAACCCTAATCACTTATCTTTGTATAATTCACAAAACCCACATCATCACCATCATTCATCACAATGGTTGAAAAGTATTCCACTTCACATAACCTTGTTGCTATTCTGACAAAGAATGATCGATCTGAAGGGTTTCATCAAATGATTGATTTCCTTGTTCACATCCTATTCACTATGCCTTAAGCTGTTACACCAACCATTTTTAAAGCCTACATACATCAGTTAGGAGGAATGCTACACTTGAAAAGGTTGATGGAGTAGACGTGTTTAACGCTTGTTGTGGATGAGAATGCTATTTCGTTTCGAGGAGATCATTAGGGATGTTTTAAAGTTTGATGATCTTGATGGTATTGATAATCTTTGAGATGTTGAGATTGTGGTGGTTTGGAAAGATTAGGTTATACCCACAGAGGTGATAAGGTACAATATTTTAAGAGTTTGTTTTCAAAACAATGGAAGTTTCTTATTCACACCTTATTGATGTGTATGAGTAATAAGCCCACAGGATTTAATGACTTTCCTTCCAAAATTGCTCGCTATTATTTGTTTGTCTGTGGAAGAAAGTTCAATTGGTCTAAGATGATCTATGAGGGGCTAGTTCAAAACATTAGGAAAAAGGGTAAATACTATTTGTATCCTAGGTTTGTTCAGTTGATTGTGGAAAGTCAAATAGAGGAGCACATTGAGCATACTCGAGTATGACGTAAATTATATGATTTCTAAGGTTTTTGCACATATGAGGAATCAGCCACAAAATGTCAACATTATAGATGTTCCTTTATTTCCTCATATGATTACTTTGCCCACTGATCATGAGTTTGATGAGGATTCGCACCAAGCTGAAACCACTCTGATGTAACTCTAATCCACGATAGAATATCGTAAATCTTGATAGTGTATCTCAAACCATTTCTAGTCAACCTCAAACCACTGATACAACCATTGTTTTCACTAGGAGATTGAAGGGCAGAGCTACCTCGGTCTAGTGCTAGTGGTGTTGCTCATGAGGCATCACGGGTGGTGAAGGTGACATGATTGGAAGGTCTTTCACTCACGATACATGCTTAGATCTTTGGTGGGGATAGTGGAAACATAAATAAGACCCAACCTTTGGCAACTTCTAATGTGGAAAGTTCCTTGGAACTTAACACAGTGGAGAATCCCTAGCCACTTGGCTTATCCGAGGTGCATAGATGTTCAGGCTCGATGCGATGCTATGTTCTCTATATCCAAGGATTCACCTCTCGGAGCGATTAACACGGCTCGAAGTGATGAGGATAGGTTGGAACCCGAACATGAATTGACGGATTCTGAGTTTGTACATGATGACTTTTCCAATGAACCACCTCTCGGACCAGTTCACACAGGTCGAAGTGGGAGGATATTCTTGAACGTTTTAATGAATTGTGAAAATGTGCTACAATGGAGGCTACAATTTTGGGTCTCAGGGGAGTTGGTTGTGTTCCAAGGTAAGGATATTAGGAGATTGAAGCACAGGGTTTTGGTTTTGGAGAAGATGAAAAGGCACAGGATTCTTTGCTTTAAGGAAGCTAGACAGAAAAGAAGGAGGACTCCTCTTCACTCTGAATATGGAGGATGTATCCAAGCAGGGGGAGGAGTGAAGGCAAGAATTGAGGGAGGTTGTTAATGTATCTATGGAAGAAGATGTTGATAGTGGAGATCAAACATTTTTGGTATCGATAAAGATGGAATGAGGCAGTTCTTGAAAATGTGAAGAAAGTTGTAGAAGATGTAGTCGAGAACACAAACACGATGATATGTTGCGAAACCACGGTTAGTACTCTTCTCACCACTGCTGCATATCGGACATGGCAAATATAACCACTACAACTATACCTACTACTATCATACCTACTGCTATCATAACCACTTTCCTTTGTTGTCACAACTCTCTCTCTGTATCACCACCTAAGTCTAAAGAAGTTGAGAAAGAAGCTTCTAGTACATTGATAAATCTAAGCCAAACTTCATCTATTTCTACACCTATTATTGCACATGTTTTATCTGTTAAATCTACTGCAACTAAATTCAAATCCAAAGGAAAAAGTTTAGTTATTGGTGAACCTCTGAAGAAGAAAGTGGTTCAATCTGATGTTGGAAAAGGTAAAGGGGTTGCAATACCAGAGTTGAAGTTTAAATCTAAAAGCGAGAACAAGAAGCTTATGATGCAGTATGTAAAGAATATGGTTCTTTGAAGAACAAGAAGCTTTAGAGAAAGCGAGAAAGAGAGAGAGAAGCTAGTCAGAGAATGTTAGCTATATGGTATGAATCACAAAACTTTCTTGAAGCTTCTCAACAAATACATGATGAATATATTGCACAAGAATGGAATTTGTTGGATGATAAGGAAAAAGCTAGTCTTTTGGGTGAATGGGCAAGGAAGGTTGGTAAAGAAAGGAAGCAAGTTATAAGAAAGAAACCTCTTTCAATGGCACAGATGAGGAATGTACTAATGAAAATTATTAAGAATTAAGGCATTCACATTTCTAAAAATCTTAGTAAATGTTCATTTGAAAGAATTCTTGAGATTTATGAAAGATGTATGAAGATTAATCATGATGATTTCGTCCAATGAATTCGAGAATGATGAAGAGTGGATTAAGAAGCATGATGAGTGGATGCAAAGTAAAAGAAAGAGAAAATCGGAGATTCAAGAGACATCTGATTCTAAAAGATTGAAAGAAGTTGCAGATGTTAATCAAATTGTTTCTTATAAGTTTTACCTTAATGATGGAAGTGAAGGAGTTTGGAAAATTCAAAGACTCAACATTGAAGTTTATGAGTATAATAAATTTTCACAAATGCTTTAGTATTTTGAAAGAGATGATTTGATGAATCTTTGGATACTTTACAAGAATAAGTTTGGTGAAGTACATCCAAATGATTATCATGAGAGATTGGTCTATTATAATTTGAAGATTTTATTTGAACCAAATCATGATGAACCTGAGTGGAAAGGACTCTACAATGGTACTGTAACAAGATGGTTTTTATATCAAACTTGTGGAGTTCATGTTTTAACTGTTTATGGAAAAGTTATTCACATGCTTGTAGAAGGTGATTATCCTCAGTTGAATAAGTATCCGGGAATTATTGCTCGGATGTTTGAAACACGGTATTATCAAGATGTTGTTACCCTATGATGGTCAAGCTTATGATTTGTTGAAGAAATATGAGACAATTCTTAAATCTCATAAGTGTTTGGCTACATCCTCCATTTCAGATGTTTTGAGCTTAAAGGAAACTTGAGAATTCTGTTGGAATGTATCAAATTTAGGGGAGGATTGTTGGGTTTTTGGTTCCTTGAATCATGAATTACTTTAAGTCTTTGGAACCACGGACATGTTTGATATAACCACGGACAGAAGAATGTAACCGCTGATAAAGACAACCACGTCTAGTAGTAGTGTGTAACCACGGATGATATATTGTAACCATTGCTAGTGTTTTGTATAGTCGGTTTAGTTTATTGTATTAGATAAATATGGTTAAGATATTTATCTTGTAGGTTACGTATTGTATTATGTAAAGGACTCCTTAGTCTATAAAAGGAGGTTCTAGGTTAGATTAGATATACGTAAGTTTTATATCTAAGGTCGATACATTTCAAGGTTGCAAAACCCTAATCTTAAGAGTATTAGTATTAATAAATAATATTGAGGTGTTGAATGTTAACTGTTCTTCTTCTTAAGATTAAGTGTTAAATTCCGCATAATACTTAATAAGCTTTTATTTTAAGTCAGTTTCTATATTAGATCGTTTG
Source organism: Chrysanthemum makinoi (assembly GCA_910596185.1). NCBI lineage: Eukaryota > Viridiplantae > Streptophyta > Magnoliopsida > Asterales > Asteraceae > Chrysanthemum > Chrysanthemum makinoi. The sequence continues at coordinate 218,406,354 of OU343218.1, forward strand.
CTCAACTGGGATCAACACTTAGCTTCGTGTTAAAGTATACTAATATATTTTTGATAAATCGACTCATTTAAATAACTCTTAAGACTCATTTTTAAACCTTAAAAATCTGGACAACATGCTGAATTTTCCGGAAATATAATTTTCGTCGTTAAACTTGAAAATAGCATAACTTCTTCGTTATAACTCCGTTTTAACCCGTTCAAGCGACCAAGTTTTCGTTTTAAAGTATATTTTATGAATATCTAGCCCAAAATATTTTACAAACTGTCGAAATTTCCAGACTTAGCAAAATTGATCAAACCCTTATTTATAGTTGTCGAAATTGATTTTTCTCTCGTAATACTTATTCCAACCACTTCAAATCAACACCAAAGCTATTCTAAACCTACCATACACCTTCTTAGGGTGTCATGGGTTCCTAGACATCATAAAAAATGATATGTTTCAAGGGATAATTATAGGATGATTTATATTCATTATAAGTACTTAAAAACAAATAAAGTGGTATAGATAATCATATAACTTGCATGTTTTCCTCAAGCATGATAAAATGACCAAAGTATTAATATGAAAGATTGATAATGATTATGAAATGCTTACTAGTGTAGTGATGAGGTTTAATGAATTAGGTTTTTCCTAATTACCCTAGGTTTTCATTTCAAAACCTTGATTAAGAGTATACTAGGGTTAATATTTTAGCTTGATCTTGCAAAAAATTTGGTTTTCTCCTTGGTCTTCACTATGGCCGGTTCATGTGATGGAAATGAGAGAGGATATTTTTTATTTCACCTAAGTTATGCTTGTATGTATGTGTTAATACTTGTTTATAATTAATAAAAAATACATGTGTAGCTCTAGTTAAGATATTTTGTGTAAAATGGGTGTTGGGTCACATTTTTTGGTCGACAAAGGTAGGACAAGAAACAAGGTTGGTGTATTTTGTATAAGTACATGTAATAATGTATATGTATAGTTGGTAATTTTGTATATAATTAAGTATTTAGGGTAGCGTTAGCTATAAATAAATTTTAATGGAACAAAATAAAATATAACGATGTCATAAAAATTATAAAAATACATTTCTTACAAAAATTTGGTGAAATAATAATTGTCGAGTAGTATTTACGAAAACCGTCGTAAATATATATATATATATAACAATTTATATACAAAATAAATTTAAAACACCGGGTAAACTATTAATATTATTTTTATAATCTTAATATGAGTATAAAAATATATTAGGATAATTTTTGGAAGTGTCGGATCAAATGTTCAAAATAAATGATTACATGATATCGTTTATTTAATAGGAAATTATACGTTTAATGTAAAATGCAAATCCATGCATGAACTAATATGATGATGATGTTACTAATGATATGTAGACTAATCCTAGTCTATATGAAGTGTCCTCAATGATATGTTCATGAATTCGCAGCTAAACCCTTACGGTTACGTGAATTTGATACTCGTAAACCTAGTTCGATAAATGATAAATAGTGAATCATGAATAGTGATTTTCTCCGAGAATAAATAGGGTTTCGTGAATAGTAAATTTTTGAAATATGTTCTCTGAATATCAAATCGACTTCGAAAACGATGAATAGTAAAATGATGAATAGTAACTGATGAATAGTAAATTCCCGAGATGAATAGTAAATTTGAGAAATGACCAGAAATTGAGAATTGTGACAAGTGTGTTCCCCTTACTACGAGTATTTGGTCTAGGTTTAGTCGGGTGGTGTGCGGGAAGAGAAAGATGATGTGTGTGATGTGAAGTTGTGGAGGTGGGTTTTTTTGTGTCTTATTACTTTTAGTCTTAGCATTGGCCTTAACAAATTATGGTTGTGTGTAGTTTTAGAGAGAAACCGATGTGGCGTGATGTGGCGGTGAGTGATCACAATATTACAATATTTATAGTTGTCATTAGCATTGGCATAAGGCCAATGCTAATGGCAATCATAAATATTATGGTCACCCTATAGCGCTCGACTTTCTCTCAAAGACTACACTCAACCACAATTTGCTAATAAAGCGACCGCGACCACAACCAAAAACATACCCCACCAAACCTGAAGGTCCATTTGTCCCAAAAACTGCTGAAGGGTTGCCCAAATCTGAAGCTCAGTGGACCCAAGATGAAAGGAGAGTGGTTAACCAGGACCAAAGACTCAAAAGTATCATAATATCTTGTCTTCTGGCGATATTATGGAGTTTTTATAAGCTATAGTACTGCACTAAGCAAACAGGATGACCTAGTTCATAGTCATGAAGGACCATCGATACCAAGGAAAAGCGAGGATAATGGACTGAAACTTGAGTATAACACCTTCGGGGCTAAGGACTCGAAACTCTCTCTCAAACTTACACCAGGTACAAAACTCTTTTAAAAGAATTGTCAAATGATGGTGTTAAGTTGTCCAAACATGAAATCAACGTTGGTTTTGTCAACAGTCTCCACTGAGTGGTTGAATTTCTCTCAGGGACTTAGGAATGCTAATCATATCCAAAATCTTGGGCTTCTTGAAATTTATGGGAAATTTGTCTATGAGGAAAACCTCATCAACGCAGACGATACCACGACTTAAAGAAGTCTCAGGGAAGTCAAGAAGTCCACGACCACCACCTCATCACCAATATCAAGCTGCTTTCTACTCTAACAATGTTGTTCAAGATTTTGGGAAAATTATGATGATGAGCTTTGATGAGAGATCAAGTGAGGAGTACCTAAATGACTGAACAGAATTCGAGGAAAAGGCACTCCTTGCTAACTCTCGAAGGTTTATAAAAAGAAACAAATGTTTTTCAAATGCCAAAGCAAATGAGGACACTGAATGCTTTAAGTGTCACAAAAGAGGTCATTTTGCAAAAGGCATTTTTTCAAAAACAATTTGAACCCTCTTATAAACCATCGAGTCAAATCAGTCCACGAGGCTTTAGCAAATTTCAACCAAAAATCTATCGGTCTCATCAAAACCTTCAAAACAAATCGATCAAAAATAAAACTGTTGATTTTGAAGCAAAATATAAGAAAGTCAAAGCTAAGCTTGCATTGGTGAGGCGATCCCTCGAAACAACAAAAAGTGTTCAATCTATGCGGGGTAAAACAAAGGCCTTGTTCTTTGAGACCTTGGGATGAAGAGCGGTGTCATCGGATGATGAAATGGTGCATGTCGGTGCACTAATGGCCCTCCGAGAAGAGGACAAGCTAGGCATTGTTGGAAAGAATCATGCCAGAAGCGGGGAATGGGTCAACATCACTATGAAGAAGGTAAACATCTTACTTTCTATGGATGATGACTCGATTGGCGATCTTATATGAATTATCTTAATGTTGACCTTAAGTTTGTAGAAGAGCAAAGATTAAATCTTTTTCAAAATACAACAAGCTAAGTTTTGAATTAAACAAGTGTAGAGATGAACTGCTTATTTTAAAACAAGCCAAGCTTGAAATTGTCACTTTGCAAATTCAAAACACTGAACTAGTTAAGAGAAATCAGGCTCTTCAAGATGAACTTAGAAAGGAACAAGATATTCTTGATAGTTGGAATGCTAAGAATCCGGGGTCTTTGATCTTTGTGGGTGCCCCATAGCAAAAAGAGAGTCATAGGTGAAGATCATCTCCACGAATCTCGCAACAAAGACCAAAGTTCAAAACCATTTGTGTCTGGTGGTATGATTACCAATATGTTGACTACTCCAAATTCGGTGATTGGATTGAGCGGGTTAATCACGAGTAAGCTTCCAAATTTCGATTCGGAAGGATTCTAGTGCACGAAAGTCAAGCTCTAAAGAGCATGCTTGGACTCCCGATGTGCCCGGTGTCTTGAACACATCTCTCGAGAGCGAGAATCTCAAGCACCGCTTCCACCTGAAACCTCTTGAGTCTTTGCTCCAAGCTCGAGCTTACTCCACTACAATTCAATCCTCACTCACCAATAGAAAGGTTTGGACTTGGTAGAACCATCACGAAAAGACCAACAAAACAAACTCAACAAGAGTCTACTCCTATTGAGACTTCAACATCCTCTGTCCCCACTGAAGCTGACCAAATTCAGCAAGTGACTGAACTTGTGAGGAAGCTTCTTGAAAAAATGGAATCCATTGAAAAGGTCACTGAACCAATCAAGGAGACAAAGTCAGCTTCCTCCAGTTCCTCAAAGTCTAAGTCAACCTCCAAAACAAACAAAAGTGTGAGCTGTGTCATTACACCAGCCATACCACTGACAAGCTGCTATAGAATCCTTTTTGCATGATCGCAAAAGGATGATCACAGGAGCTACGAGACCATCTACAATATGTCAGCCAAGCAAACTATACCAAAGTTGGTCATCAGTATGCTTCATCCTCCAAAATTGCTCCCAAGAATAGAGCAAAACCTTTTCCTATGTGCCTCACTTTGTGGGTTTAACGATCATCATCAGGATGATTGTCTCATGAACACATGCTGTGATATATGCGGTAATCCGACTCATGAGACATCCCAACATGACAGTGTCATTCATGCAAGGAGAAATTCCAAACAACCCAGAGTCACTGAGTCATCCTCAGCCTCTAAATGCAAAACACTGTGGTAGCACTATACACACAACCACACGACCATGAGTCGATTGCAAATTTCAAAGAGACCTTGAGACCCAAGACCACTAGTAAGTGGGTCACTAAGAGAAACTAATTCAGTTCTTTGCTTGTGCAGAGACATGTTAGGGAGCCTATTTGGCATCTAGACAGTGGATGCTCAAGAAGCATGGCCAGGTGTGAAGGAATATCTGCACAAGTATGTAAAGGAACCGGGGCCCAAGGTAGTATTTGGTGATAACTCATCATGTCCCACTGAAGGTTATGGTTGATGGCTACAATGGAATAGTTTTCTCTAGAATAGCCTATGTCAATGGTCTCAAATACAATCTCATCGGTGTCAGTCAACTATGTGATGCTAAATACATTGTACAATTCAATGATAAACAAGGTACCATTTTCAATACCAACAAGGAAGTTGTGTTGATAGCTCCTAGGAGAGATGATGTTTATGTATTAGACATGTCAACACTCTCCCAAGATGGAACTTGTCTCTTTGCTAAAGCCACTGAAACTATCAATTGGCGGTGGCATAAGAGACTCTCACACTTGAACTTCAAAAACCTCAACAACTTGGCTAAACAAAACAAGGTCCTTGGCTTACCATCACTGGTTTTTGCAAAAGACAAACCATGCTCGCTTTGTGAAAAAGGTAAACATCAGCGAGCATCATTCAAAACCAAACAAAATTTCTCCATCAAAAGCGCCTTCACCTCCTGGCACATGGATCTCTTTGGACACCGTCAGGTCCTAGATCAATCGGCATGAGAAGTATACAATTGTCATTGTTGATGAGTTCTCAAGATACACTTGGGTATACTTTCTTTCCAAAAGAGTCGAGGCAGTGATACAATAATGTCATTCATCGGGAAGATTGAAAACCAGAATGACATTACTATTAAACAAATCGAAGGCGACAATGATCTTGAGTTGATCAAGAGCTTGAGAGTTTACGTGATTAAAAGGAATTTCTCAAAATTTCTCATCTCCATATACCCACGAACAAAATGGGGTTCTTTGAAAGGAAGAACAAAACTCTCGATAAAGATTTTGCTAGAACCATGTTAAATGGCTCGGCCCTCTCAAAGCATTTACGAATGAAGCGATCAAAGCGCACTGTTACACTCAAAACAGACCAATCATTGTCAAAAGACATAATAAAACCCCATATGAGATCTTCAAGGTAGACTTCACGACATCGGCTATTTTCATGTGTTTGGATGTCATGTGTTCATTCATAACCACAAGGATCATCTACGCAAGTTTGATGCAAAAGGCGATGATGGATACTTCTTAGGCTACTCACGATCTCCAAAGCCTTGAGGGGTTTTAACACAAGGAGACAACAAGTTGAGGAAACCTTACATGTCACCTTTGATGAAAGTCTTTGAAAGCATCAGGTTCACCAACACCTCGATGAGGAAATAGGAATTGATAACTCATCAAGATATCCTCCGGTGAGTACAACACGAATTCAATTCCTCATATCAAGCGATCTTGACATCTCATATTATGTCGTACCTCACAACCTTCCCCAACCAACTATCAGTGAGTTCATTGATAATCGGTCGGTCCCTGGGGATAGGAAACGATCCAAATGATCGAGGAACACGTAACTCATGAACCTCACCCTGAACAAGACATCTCTACAAATGTTCTAAATGATTCTGTGGCTCTTGCACCTGAACTCACATCTGAACTCCCAGTGACATCTTCAAGCTCGGATCATGAGACCACAAAGTAAGTGGACAAGATCTCGGGACATTGAGCTTGTAAACATCATTGGTGAACCCGAGGCATGCTCACTAGATGCATGGCGCTAATCTAACTGCACCTTCACCAATGAATGTCTATATGTTGATTACCGTCGGATATAGAACCCAAAAGTGTCATTGAGGCTCTTAAACACCCAAGCTGGGTTGGGCTATGCAAGAAGCTGCAACAGTTTGACAAAAACAAGGTCATGACATTGATCAAATGTCCTCAGGACGTAGTAGTCATAGGAATGAAGTGGGTTTTCAGAAACAAAGCTGATGAAGCGGCCTTTGTCATTAAAAACAAAGCAGGACTTGTAGCCAAAGGTTATGAGTCAACAAGAAGGCATTGACTATGATGAGACATTTGCTCTGTTGCAAGAATGGAAGCCATCGGGATCTTCCTTGCATATGCAACATACATGAACTTCAAGGTCTACCAAATGGATGTTAAAAGTGCATTCTTAAATGGTGATCTCAAGGAAGATGTGTATGTTCAGGCAACCCACAGGGCTTTGAGAGTAGTGAATTCACGACTATGTCGCAAGCTTGACAAAGCCCTTTATGGACTTAAACAAGCTCCAAGGGCATGGTATGAAACTCTCTCGGCCTTCACGATACAAAACAAGTTTGTTAGAGGAAAGATAGACAACACCTTTGTTTGTCTATAGAACACAACAGGATGTGATACTAGTCCAAGTGTATGTTGATGACATCATTTTTGGCTCAACAAACTACAAACTTTGCAAACAGTTTGAAAAGCTGATGACAAAGAAGTTTGAAATGAGCATGATGGGTGAACTCACATACTTTCTTGGACTACAAATCAGGCAAGCGATAAAGGAATATCCATCGGTCGAAAATACACGAAATCTCTTGAAGAAATATGAGATATCATTGTGCCTCGGTGAAGACTCTAATGGTCCCACCTAACAACCTTGGACTGATCTCCTTTGGAAAATTAGTCAATCAAACCCATTTCAGAGGGATTGTTGGATCACGAGATGTATCTAGCTGCTTCTAGACCGGACATCTAATTCTTAGTGCTGTCTAATAGAGCGATATCAGTCCAATCCTAAAGAATCCCATCTCCTGCTGCCAAAAGAATACTCAGTACACGAAGGGAACCCCAAACCTTGGACTCTATTATCCAAAGTGCTCAGGATTTGATCTCAAGGGTTACTCGATTCGATTCTGTTGGCGCAACATGGACGAGAAAAAGTACCTCGGGGTCTGTCAATTTCTTGGAGGAAAAATGCTTTGTTGGAGTGCTAAAAGCAACAATCGTGGCTATGTCCTCGGTGAAGGCTGAATATGTGGTACTGCGGCGGGATATTGTGCCAATGTATTATGGATGAAAAGTCAACTCGGTGACTATAACATCCATTACAAAATGGTGCCCATCTTACGTGATAACACGGTGCTATTGGAATCTCCAACAACCCTGTCCTCCACCAAAGAACCAAACACATTGATATCGGATATCACTTCATCAGGGATCACATAATGAAAGGAGACATAGAACTTCATTTCATCCCAACTGAATATCAACTGGTTGATATCTTCACCAAACCCTTGGATGAACCTACCTTGAGGCGGCTGAAAGCTGAATTGGGAATGCTTGACATTGAAAGTCAAGTATCGAAAATCAATCTCGAGTAAGTTCTCTGAAATGGTCCATCCTCCTGAACACCAAAATAAACCTCTCCTGAATGAGTAAGACTCATTCGGGGTCCTGACATTTGACAAAGAGCATTGAATGAGTAACTAAATGATCCAAGTATCGGTTACTTAAATGTCCTAGGTTGGTAACTATGCCAATTTAATATAGGAATATATGTCTCTTTGTCTTACTATCATCCCACTTGGCATTTAATGCCTCTTCTCACAAGAATATCAAATTGATATTTTCTCTCAGCAAAAGTGCACTTTTCTTGCCTTTAATTGTTTCCTTGAAAAGCGGGATTTCTTTGCGGGTAATGGGTGGTAGCATTAAATGTGGAAATTCAAACATTTTTCAAAAACCGACTCTTAATATTCCCATTTGTGCACAAATCACCCTCTTCTGCTCTATAAATACCCTTTTCCAACACAAACAAACACACACAAATTATTTTCTGCAACAAAACTCTGTCAAAATAATTTCTAAAACTCAAAAACATTTGTGTGTGTTCAAAAACTTTTAAAACCTCTTTTGGAAAACCCTTCTTGTAAACATTTACAAAAGTTTTTCATCACAAACTTGAGAGATCAAAAAAACTTTGATTATTCTAGTCAAAATATTTTTCAAAACCCTAAAATCTTTTAAATGGAAATGGCTAGAACTCTCCGTTTGCTTCTCGATTGGGTAAGCGATCTTACAAATGTTGAATTTAAAACAAATAATGTCATAGGAAATTTTGAATATCCTCAAAATGTCCTAGCCTATAAAGACATTATGAAATTTTTATATAGCCTTACTTGCGGCCTTTGTTGTGTCCCTCCATTGTTTACCAAAATCTCCTCGGGGAGTTTTGGGCAACAAGAGCCTTTGACCCGACACCTCTCGTGAGAACAACCTCAGGCCCTCAAGGAATATCTCATCAGTTCGGTCTTCACGGGGGGAACAACAATTCACCACTGGATTACAAAGCGTTTTGCACTTCAACAGGGTTGGATTATAACAAAGGAGTTTATGTCGCCCATCACGAACCCTCCACGTGAAGGGCGGGTTAAAACAAATCGTTTTAGATCAAACTTTTTTGGACAAGACCCCGATCACTAAAACCTCATTTCCGTGGCTTGGAGGATCCTATTCACTTTTGTGATTGGGGTCCTCGGCGGGAACCACTCATCATGAACAAGTTAACTCTATTCGGTTGATGATGGCATACTTGCTTGATGAATGGGGTCCTTTATCGACATAGGGGAGATCATTTACGGTGATCTCGTAACCAAGCTGAGAGCAAAACTAGGGCGAAATCGTTTCGTATCCTAGGTTTGTCTCTTGTGCTTCAGAAGTGTTCTTGGGTTCGAATTATCCTCGGGGAAGAAAATTTTGGTGCTCTGCACGGCATCTGAGCCAATCAAATTTTCAAAAGACCCATCCCTTGTCACTCTATTGAATTGGCGGCCCATATGGTTCTTTGTAAACAACCCGGGCGGGATCGATGTCTCTAACCTGCTCCTACAAAGAGAAAGTCTCGAGGCTGGGACTAAGACCAAACCCAAGTCTCGGGGCCACAGGCTTCGGGAACACTGCCAAAAGGCAAAGCCCAAAGGCGTCGCCACAGTGGAGCCCAAGCAACATCCACCTGTGACAACGAAGACAGCGATACATCACGGTCGGTGCCCTTGGTCACAACTACTACTCCCCAAGATCGAGAGGAAACATACAACCCGGTAGGGAACGCCTTCCACAACGCCCGGTGATGACATTAGCAAATCCAAGCCTTTGTGCGAGGGCACAGCGATCGATCCCAAAGACTCGAGAGGGAATCAAACAACCTGGCGATAGGGATACAACTATCACGACTACTGCTAAGCGCCTGGGAAGCGCCCCGGTGTCTCGAGGTCAGCTTGAGGACAAAGACTTCGGAGGAAAGGAATAACCGCCCGTCTGAGAACCCACAACCAATCCTAAATCCAGCGAAGGCGGGAAAGCGCCCACTAGTGTCAGAGGGGTCAACGAGGACAAAGACTTCGTGGGAAACATACCACCCGATATGGAACCCATCACCAACCCACTGTTACTTGATTCTTTGATATTCTTGGCATACTCTTTTTAGAAGATGAGCTTGAGGCCGATGATGAAATTTTATCAGCTGGCGAAGAAATGGACGCTGAGGTTCAAGCCGAACAAGAGCCTTAGCCTGATCCAAAAAAGCATACTGAATCACCATTCCAGCATGAAAATGACTCCTCCTCCTCCTCAGCGATGAATTTGAAAGATTTGATAATGTTCTCCCACTTCTTGAAAAGGCGACTTGTTAGGTGGATCACCAAAGCATCTCGAAGGTTATACTCAGGGTCCTTTGAAACTCTGTGGGATCAACACTGCGAGGCTGCTGCAAGTTATCTTGATCTAAAGGCTGAGGTACATGGCTTTGATGAAAATGTTCACGACACGCGAGGATGCGATGTATGACAACCTTCACAGGCGGATGACAACATGGCTAAATTCCTCAGGCATCTTCAAGGTGTAGGTACAAAGATTGATGAAATCAAGGAATTTGTCAAAGAAGACCCGACACTAAACTCTAAAGTGCTTGAGGCAACTAGGCGTACTTGAAACAATCCTCAAGCCTCAATGAGCTTTCGATATGCTAAATTCTGCCAATGTTGAGGGTCTTCCATCCTCGGTCCAGTCACTTCAAGCTACATTGGACTATTTGAATCGCAGTGGTGGCTACTTTGACTCGAGGCATCCTCATCTACGGCTGGAATCTTGGGCCCGAGAATGGCTGCTCTGGAAGGTTCTCGGGCTAATTTGGAAGCTAAAGTCACTGGTATTCAATCGTACCGGACATCAAGGCTATGATCTCGAGAATTTATCAGGCCTTCAAGGGTCAAGTTGCTCAGTCCCCCTCAGCACCAACTCCAACTCTTGCCCTCACTGAAGCTCCGTTAGCAGGTTGAGGGAGAATATTTGAAGATCCTCCTTCTCACGAGGGGAGCCAACACCATCAACATCGATGGCTCAAATCTCATCACCACCACCGGTCACCAACACCTATCTCATCAATCCACCAACAACATCAACAACAACAACAATGACGGTAATCACACCAATAACAACAACACCACCACCTGGTAGCAACTTCATCTTCCTCGGGCGGGACAAAGGAAAAGGCAAAATGACAACTCCGAGGCACGAGAAGATTCCCTACAAATTGGCGACACTGAATACCTTCTCACACCTCAGCGGCTTAGTAAATATCTTGCTAAAGAAGAACAGAGATGAAACAAGAAGAAGATAAGAAGAATGGAGAAGCAGCGGCAAAGGTTGTGTTGAAGAAGAGAACATGGGAATTGATCCTAAGAAACTCCAAAAGGTCGAGCAGGACAAAAGTTCAAGGAAGCTCAAACATCGGATGGTGAAATGAGAAAAGCAGTTGGAAGAAAAGAAGAAGAAAAGCTGAAGCCATCGTGGCAAAGCGAATTGAGCATTACAAGCTGGACAATGATAAGCGAAGGAAACTCTGAAAGGATCACGGATGTCGAGAATCATCCCCAATACCAAACCAATGGCCATGAGCGTTTCTGAGAGGGATGATAAAAAGACACTTTGAGGTTCATGATCCCTCAAATTCACGACTTTGGGATCAGAACTTCGATGAGCTTGGTCCAATTATTGAAAAGAAGAAGAATCGCGGTGGTTAAGGACACGATGAAAATGCTGTAAAAGATATGAAAGGCGAAGGATTGTCCATTGGCCCAGAATTGACCCACCTTAATTGCGCACCTCAAGGATCTCAACCACAATCATCCAGCGGCAAAAAGGAGAGTTGAGTTCAAACATGAGATTAAAGTGCACGAATTTGGAGTGTAATAGGGAGCACTTTGAAGGAGTGAAATTTGTGAAGCTGTCTAGTGATTGAGAAGCCTGAAAGAGGGCTATTCCACATTGATGTCTATGGAAACCCGGATTTTCAAAGATGGAGTGATATTGATCATTTGGTGTAGGCTGCAATCTTGAGCTACATACCGTGGCCTCTCAGATCAAACCCGAGCAAACATCGAGGGTTCTATCAAGACACGAATGCCAAGATAAGAGACCCTCTGACCAGGGAAACACTCATCACTAAGAAAGTCAAGCTTGAAGCACTTGGGAATCCATCGGGTGACATCATTTTGTTTTAACTTTTGTACTAGTGATAGGAACTATGTAATCTGATCAATAAAAGATGTATGTTTTGTTAATTTACTCGGTGTTCCTTATTGTATTCATTAGTACATTAGAGTGTAAGAAGAAGCCATTTGCTCACTTACAGCGATCAACCACTTAGGCTATTTGTATATCCAACGAGGGAGATTGTTGGGTTCATAAATACCTAAACCCTTAATCTAGAATTTGAATAGAAAATAGCCCAAGTGTTTTAGTCAGTTAAACACTAATCGGTCACTAAGTGCATAGCCTCTCGGTGAGTCATCTTCGGGATACTCGATGCAGTAGAAGAAGTCTCTCACTCGGTAAAGCGGTGCCAAAGGGTGAAGAAGCTGAGTCAAGAAGAAGATGATGGATTCGTGAGTGATGACAATAACTCCTGAATCCTAAGACTCCTCTCCAATGCTTTACGAAGACAAACTCAAGTAGAAGGCCCGAAGGATAAATAGATTGAAGAAAAGTAGGGACAAGGCGGGATAAGTTTGAATCAGATAAGAAGAAGTCTTTATCAACATAAGTCAACTTTACCTGAATGGCTAACTTACAAGCTCAGTGTCATCAGAGTTATGGAAACGACCTTGTCTTTTACTTAGAATAGTCTTTGTAAAGCAGAGACAAAATACATGATATTTTGTCTAATACGTATGATGTCGATTTGTCACTTAGGAAAGAGTTAAAACTCATACACGTATAAATAGCATAAGAGATGGAGTGAAAAGATTAAGCTTGTGAATTGTAAAACACACACCGCAAGCCATCTTTTCACTCCTCCAAATCGACTTAGTTCACGAGATAGCTCGGTGAGCTCTAAGAGTTGTGCTTTCAGACTTAGCTTTGAGCTTAGAGAGGAGTCGACCAACTTTGTCATTTCAATCCCAAGTACTATTCAGCGAGTACTTGGGTAGCATCTTTGTTGATTTATTTCTAATAAGAATATGATGTTGAATATTATTTTGTGTGTTTTACTTATGTTAATTTCAGTCATAGTTCCTTTATTAACTTGTTTTAGATTCTTAAACTGTTTTAAACCATAGTGAACGGGGAACAACAGGTACGTAAATATTTTCCTTGTTGTTTATTGTACATTATATATTTCCAATTGGTTATATGCTTCAACAAATCGTTGTTGTTATTCGATTAATACCTTTGATTTCTCCTCTTTTATGTCTGTCTGATTCGCAATTATGTAGGGTATAATACAGTAGATGTCGTCATTAGGTATGTAACATAACTTGGTTCATTAAAAAATTTAGTGGCACTCTCTAGACTAATAAGGAGTGGTTTATATGCATCGTATACACAATTGTTTACGACGTTGGTATAGATTCCATCCATGGTCTGATTTAATTTTTTTTGTTGACCTTTTTTAGGACTATGAAGCTAAGCTAATCATTACCGATGCTGAACTACTTTTGGTTGATAAAGCAAAAGTTAGACGCAAGATGCCGCATCTTGTTTAGGAATACCTGCTTTGGAAGATGGATTGATCTCTTGTTTTTGAACATGAAGCGCACATCATAGATTATATGCTAAGGAAACAGCATAAAGTCGACGTTCTCACTATGATATGCCCTTCATTTTTTACATTGAAGGGCATGCTTTACATTTTGGTCGTCGTGAGTTTTGTCTAATGACCGGTCTGCGGTTTGGATCATAAGCTTTGGGTTGTATACATCGGTTCTCTAAATTTTCGTAACGAGGTATTTCTGACAAGCAAGGGTATATTCTAACCAACTTAGATGTTATTGGTGTTATCGAGGATGAAGGCGGTTTCGAGATATTTAATGAAGATGATGTACGTCTTTGTCTTTTGTTAGCCTTAGAGGTTATCTTTATGGGTCATTTGTTGACATGCGAGGTGGATGATACACCGATGAGGTTAGTTGATAATCTAGATGATTGGAATGCTTTTCCATGGGGTGAGCATATTTGGACTCATTTATACGACCAACTTCATAATGTATTTGATAAGCACCCGGATGACCACCTTTTAAGATTGAAGAAAGATCCAAAGCATTGTCCAACATACACACTATGCGGATTTGTGTTTGGGTTTCAAGTATCCATTTTCCAACTTAACATTTTTACTGATTTGTATATAAGTTTATGTTTTATTTTCATTTTTATTTTTTTATTCTCATTGGTGTGGATCCTTGAGTCGTTTGAAAAATCTCATGCTTGGTGGATTAAACATCCAAATGTGATACCAAGAGCACTTGCCGGTCTAGAAGTCCATCTTTAAAAGAACGTCGTTCGAACCTTTTCTCAAACGTAAGCCAGTTAAACTTTGTTGTTATTTATTTATTGTTTATAGGTAAAAAAAAGTAAACATACACACAAAATTAGATGTTCCATTTCCATCTATCTAAGCACACAATATCTTATCAGACTCAGATTCTTCATCAAATGCTTTTTATCTGCGCCTTTCTTTTCATTCTACCTTGAGGCTTGCCTTCGATGGCCAAATGAATTTCATAATCAGCAATATTCTCAATCTTTCTCAGCAATGGATGAACAATTGGATTAGTTGATTTTGTACATTGCAAATTAAGGCTATATGCTCCTCTCTACTTTTAAACTTCAATGTTGGCTCTGCAATCCCTTTACCCTTTCGAATATCAGGTTCATTAACTACACCTTTCTACAGTTTCACCAATGGCTAGACTCTTAGCAATAGGTTTGGGTGCAGGGATAGGGCGGTTGCTTTATGTTGAGCAATTGTATGGCAACCTCATTCTTAGGCTTATTTTTGTTTTGGTGCTGGTGTTATTGTGGTGCTTATAATTGTAGCGGATGTCTCGGGCTTGAAGCGTCTGAATGGCGGTGGCTATAATAATACCGCAGTTGTTCACGGCGATGGTTACTTCAATACTATCGTGGATCGGTAACAGCGGCTTTGATTACTGCACCACTTCCTTGTCCTTTTCTTCAAGCTGACCTTTAAAGAATCATCGATCGCTTGCTTTTTACCTTCCATGCGTCGCCTGAATTTGTACTCTCACTCCTCCCCTGTTTGGATGCATCATCCAAACTACCCTCATCTATTCGAGATATGTCTAACATTGCATCAGACCTAGCCTGAACATCCATGTCCCCCAATTAGCCCGATTGTCTAGGGATTCCTACACCTGTGTTGAATTGCAAAGAACTATTCACATTAGGAGTTGCCATTGGTTTGGTCGTTCTTAGGTTTCCCCGCTTACCTCAGCAGTGATTTGGGGAATAAATATGTTATCACCAAAAGTTACAAAGCAGCTCTTATAGTTTCCACAATCATCGAAACTAACTAGCGGTGATTGCCCAGAACTAGCAGTGTTTTCAAGCTAGCTAGCGATTGGAAATATTATTTCAGTGATTTCCAGAACTAGCAGTTTATGACTTTAATTACGAATCCCTTATAAAATGGTGTCGTATGTATCTCAAAGTAATTAACTAAACCATATATTTTTTTGAACCATTACTGAACTTTAGGATTCAACTACAATTCGATCCGAGACCTACTATACAGGAGTTCCAATGTGCATGGTGGATAGATAGCCAAGATTTTTTCAATGACTACGTTCCCGGACCGCGGTCGGGTTCCAAAGACCTTGTTGATACCTACTTTTCGAGGAAAAGTCACGCGACAGCGTCTTGGCAGGTTTGAAAGTAAATTAAAAACAATGCAAGAGTGGAAGTAGTTCCAGAACAAAAAGCCTTAAGGATCATGTAATTTCGGTCGAATCGCCAAGTTTTTTTAACTTGAGTGTATTATTCAGGTTCTCTTTATATTCATTATAATATAAGAATAGTAGATTCACTTTTTTTAACATCACTGCCGAATTTCCTAACACTTTCGACCTTCACAGGTTCTTGCCCATGACAATTGGTGGTCTTGGGTATTCCTTTCAACTAATCTATAGTTATTTCTTGCTGCCATTGTTTATTTTTAGAAATTTCATGCATATTTTTTTACAAGACAAACTTGATTTTGAGTCACATTTTCCAAACACAAGGATCGCCTTTTCGATTCACTTAGCATTTATCTCAAACTGATCGACTTAGGAATCACGTGGACGTTGCTTTCAGGTTAATATTTCTTCTTTGCATTTAGTTGTATGGCCGTTATATACAAATGTCATCAGCTAGTCTGTTTCGAGTATCTCCTTTTAGAAGAATTGAGATTCGCGTTGGCAGAGGAAGAAAGGTTACAGTTGGAAGAAGAGAAGCTGAATGATGAGGCCAACATCTTAAGGCTGGAAGAGGCTAATAGGTTGTGGTTGGAAGAAGCTGACATGTTGAAGTTGGAGGAGGAGAAGAAAAAAAATGACACGCGTTTATGAATTCGTCACATTTTCAAAAGGCTTTAAGTCGGTTACCACCCGACAAGAGGATTCTCATGGAACTTGTTTCGCCACAAAACAATCTGCAAGTTAAACGGAGTAAAATAAAAAAAAAACGGTCCTAACATGAATGACCCAACTATTGCTGATGAGCTTAACAGAGTGAAACCTTGGGTAGAGGTATTGTGATACTTTTACTGAACTTGTCAATATACTTGCCAATCAATAATGCTCTGTCAAACTAATACATTGAACCTGTTTTCTAGGATCTAAGTAGATGGTTTCATTCTGTCGAAACTCTTTGGCTGTGTGATGAGATTGAAGAATTCCTCTGTGATCCTGATAGACACCGGTGTAAATTTCCATGGTCAGATGATTATACTATAGACCGTAATTTCGGCTGGCTTAGTTTGCTTAGACCACTGCTAGAAAAGGTTGGCTAACTGAGGAGGTTAGTTTATATCGCATTCTTATTGATTTTCTTTTTTCCGTGTTGTTGATTTTCACCATTTCTTAAATTGGCATTTTATTTGCGGCAAATCGCGACATATAGACCTATGGGTTGACTACATGTGGCACGTACGACCTCAGAATGCTAAGCTGGCGATGGTTAGTAGTTACTTTGTACAGATTCTTCTTCAAAATGGCATGCCCGTGTTTTATGCAGACGGGACGAGGTATCTCATGCCCTGGAATGATGTTGAACATGTAATACATTTACTTTTCATTTCCTCCTATTTTTACCATTTACGGTCACTCAATAATCAGGTGGTTCATGATAGCAACTTTAAAAACAACATCTTTTAAAGTATGAACAAACTTGATATTTGTCCCTCAAATCATAAACTTTCTTTTACGTATTAACAAACTTGATACTCACAAACTTTATCCACAGCTTTTGATCTATCGGCCAGTTCTTCCATTGCTACTAGCCGTGGTTTCTGTTAAAAGATGCTATTTGATGCATACTTTGAATAATTCGTCCAACAGAACAAAAAAACCAAACAATCCTCCCCTAAATTTGATATTTACAATCCAAATCATCAAGTTTCTTCTTAGGCACAAAAAAATCCTAGTGCTCATAAACATAGTAGTTATAACTTATAAGTGTAACCCAACCACAAAAACATGATATCCACTAGCAGGACTTAACAAAAAGAACAAGCAGTTGAATCATACACACTAGCCGTACTAAGATTTCCAATAGCAGTACTACCTTTGTTACAAAGTTTTGAAAAAACATCTTGAGACTTGAGACCAAGTATGCATGAAATTTACAATCCAAAACTAGTTGATTTAAAGCCTTGAATGACTAGTCGAGCCTTCAACGTAGTTCTAGAACGTGCAGCAGCTTCATACTCACCTCCGGTGGTGGAATTTGCCATAATTTTTGCGTCTTACACTGCCATGAGATAAGTCGCTTTCCAAAAGCTGAGCCCCTCCATTTGCAATCGTTCGATCAGCCAGTATATTGATTACCCTAGCGGCGAGTTATGGTAACACAAGCGTAGTTAACAGGTTGGAGCAACATAGCAGGAACTACATAAGCAGATGAGTTTCCCAAAAGCAGTAGTTTCTATACAACCGAGACCGTGCATGGCGTTCTCCATTATCTAAAAAGTCCATTAGTAAGTAACATATTGCTTACCAGCCGTAAGCCATGTCAACAACACATACAAACACGACAATTATATTCTTGTATTTACCTTTGACCAGATAAATAAAAAGTCACTTTTATTAATTTCAAACGTTGACTAACTATATCCTAATACACAGCCAACTTTCTTTTAGGTTTTTATTCCTCTCAACGAGACTATTAAACACTAGTGTCTTGCCCAATTTAACATACCTACAGGAGTGGTAACATTCTATGATAGCGGCGACACGCGTGACTATGAGTCACGTGTATGGTATGTCCGTGTTAGGGAGTGCTTACATGTATCTTCTTATTATAACCCACTCATATTATTACTTGTTTGTTATACTTTGTGACTAGACACAATGCTTCTTATAACCAACATATATAATACAATTACGGACAACACATACATAAATAAACTTTTACAGTAATTTGTTATACTTTGTGACCAGACACGAATACACCATGCTTGTGAGTAGTTGCCCATTATTTGTGTCTAGTTTCCCAAGAACAAATTTATTGTTGGCCAAAGTTTCTTGGGTGTTGTTTTGTAGCAGTTTGACTTTGAGTTTTGTGCACACTAGTTCCCTTCAAGTACATGCAACTATGTACCACCATCATTTCCTTACATCTATTCACCATTAATAAACCGTCCTTCTTATTTGAAATCCCAAATTTTATTTACCACAACCAACAACATAGTTTCTCATAAACATTTGTTATACTTACTTGTCTATACTCTATAGTAGTAACATCAAACGAATACCACAACCAACAACAGATTATCTAAAATATGTGTACATTAACTAGAACCAACCAAAAATAAAGTACATAAATCGCTTGCCGTTTGATTTTAACAATTTATTTTTCTGATTTTAATTTACATTGTGTCCCGCACATATAATACGATATAGGAAATATATACTTAGCTAGCAAGCTTGATTACTTTTAATTTACAACTGCACATAAGGTTCATGATTTAATAGGGCCACATATGATTTAGTTGCCCATCGTATGTATGTGCTTGCCCAAAAACAACTAACTTGTTGGACACAAGTTTCTTTGTGTCTTTTTTGTGCAATAGTTAAAGTTGAAAAATTAATGGACTAGTTCCCTTCAAGTACATGCCAGTAGCTACCACCATCATTTCATTACGTTCTTTCCTCATTAATAAAGTTTGTCCTACTTATGTGCATCCCCGATTTGGGTTTTTTACAAAATATCCATTCAATATTGAAATAGCACAGCCAAGTGCACACTTAGTCAGACTTTATGATATAAAAGTCTGAGTTATATTATGGTAGTGTATTATTACATAAAATATAAACGATGTGTAGATCTAATAATAGCATATGTGTGTTAGTTGATGTAACCAAAAAGTAATCAATATAAACATGTTTAATGGCGTCTATTTACAAAACATACTCAATTAATAATTTTTCTAACCCAAGGGACGTAAAATTTTGTTGCATTTGGAACTAAACAAAATTCAAACTGGTTTAGTTGCCCCCAAACTGAAACTAGTTGCCCAAAATGGTTATCTTGTGGCCAGGAATCGGTTGAGTACAAGAGAAGCTTCATTAATTAAACTTGGCCTAATGTGCAACAGTAATTACTTGACATGACTCAACTATTCACCACTTGACTATCCACATTAATTCAGATAGACTTCAATTCAAAATAAACTCCATGTCACCCCACCCCCGCTCTTTCCCCCCACCCCTTTTGGGTTATATAAACGGACAACATATATCCCAATATCTTACAACTTTTTTCAGGGGACACACACTAGCCACAACACAATTTACTACAAAAGAAATGGATAACTTACTTAAAGACATGGTTAACAACGTGTTTGTGCGTGACAATGAACGTGACTTCAATTTCTTAAGTGACATGCATGCAAAGGTGATCGACCTAACTCGTCATTGCACTTGTGAGGGCGAGCAAATCAAGCAGTTGGGTGCGTGGTTGGGTCAGGCTTGCCAGTGCTTTGTTTTGGAAATCCTGCGTGCAATTCAGGGCGAGGAGCTTGAGAAAAACAGACGGCTGATGAGGCTAATGATTGAGACTCAGCTCCAAGTTCTCAAAAAAATCTCCTTTCTGGCAAAGCTGCGCAAAAATTATTAATCCTCTACTCCTACCTTGTTATATGGTCTCTCTCACGTTCTGTGATTGTCATATTTGGGTTTTGGTATCTTCATGAATGTCGTTGCTACGTTGATGTATTTTGTTATCCTTTAATGTATTGAAATGAAATATATTATGAATAAAAATATTTCGAAGCACATGTCAAATATTTGAACGTTGTTTATGAATCACGAATAAAAAACATATAATACTTTTGAACACATATATAATTTACAACATGAAACTAGATATCATATTTAATCCGGCTTGAACAAACACCTATATTTCATCAATAATTTGGTGACAAACGTGGTTATTTCGATTATATAATACTAACATTTTTCTGACAAGCCTCTAACAAGATCACCCGTCTATTTATTTTAACAGTTTCTATTATTCTACGGTCAAACTACCGTTGTTCTAGAGCAAGCAAACGTTTTTGATAAGACTGGAATACATCCGAATGACTATAAGATTTCATTTAGGTTAGCCAAAAACGTTCCTAAGCAAGGTGGGATTTTTGGTGATTGTGGTGTGTGGGTTTGTATATTTTTATATCGATTGGCACATGGTCTATCGTTGCACGTTGATGATCCCGACGTCGCTAGCATATCGCGATAAGATGATTCAGTTTTTTTATAAACATAGATTTTATCGTTTGTACTAACAGTTTTAAACTTATCTCCAACATCACTTTCATTGTTTTATCATGCACCATCTATTGATATATTCATTCACACATAAGCCATTAATGACTAGACAATGGATTCATAACAACTATTTACTACACTAAACACACTTATAACATGCGAACATAAATCAATAATCATACAATACCTTGCATGCAGCAACCTTGGGTACGTGTAACATTCATTCAAAAAACAATGGGAGACACGACGTAAAAGTATGTACACATTTTACATCTAAATTTTTTGTACAGTCTGAGATAATCTTTCTTTTTGAAACTCCACAACTCCAGTTCATTTATTCTTCATTTGGACGTCCATTTAATCATGACATTTGGCCGTCCATTCAAAGAAAAATTAAAAAAGGGCCACACATAGGTTTGTCAATTAATTTATTCCCATATCATTACATAAACACACTACACATAAAAACTTCTAACAAATTAACCAAAAATTTCCCTATTACTATTTCCATATTAAAATAAACGGATGATAGTTTTCATACTATTAATAAGTACATTATTAATAGTAAAATAATAATACAACCTTTCCAAATATATATCAAATATTCATATAGATCACATTTGTACACAAGTGATAATGCCAATCTCCCAACCCTCTATTTCATCAAAAAATGCTACTAAGCCTCCAGTTGCCTTATTTGATTTCAAGCCAAGGTATGCCAGCCATTACCTTTCGTGATTGTCACTTGCCCTTACTAGGTTTTTGTCCATACTTGCTAATCTCATTTGTATACATTTATTTACCTTTATTACAGGAGTACTACACGTTATGTATCTTAGAATCTTGTAGTTGAGATTCACTACAATGGTGAGTTCATTCGGTTACCCAAATTAACTTACGCGTATGGGCGCACCCTTGTGCAAACGTTCAGTAAGTCCATAAGGATGAACTTTAATCAAATGCTTGACTTTTTGGCCAACAAGTTAGAGTGTGAGATACGGGCTTTGTATTTATGTAGGCCATTATTTGCTCTTTCAACTGGTTTGACAGTTGTTGAATGCGATAATGACATTAAAAGGATGTTTGAACTTGCCGAGGAATGTGGGTTGATCGGCTTGTACATTGCACATGCACCTGATAACTTAGCATGTTTCTATTATGATAACCTGATTGTGGATCTTCTTGATGAGCCAACGCATGCCAGGATAGCAATACATGATAAACTTGTGGAGCTTGCTACTTCTAATTCGACTCGATATTCTTTGCATGGGAGGAGGAAGAAAGGCGGTCACCTCCCTAAGAAGCCCTCCGTTCCAAACTAGAAGTCAAGGAATTTAATGTCAAGGAAAGAATCTATTCATGGATTTTTTGGCTAGCGAAATTATTAACACATTGGGTTCAGTGACGATGAATGGTACTATGGGGTATTTCTTGGGTTTGTATCTGTGGATGTTGGGGCTTCTTCTTCTTCTTCCGTTAAGGACAGTTCTGGTCATAAGGTCTCTAGAAAACCTTATGCAAGGAGGCACTGCTTTCAAACACCAAGATCGGGCTTACGGAAGTTCAAGATGTCGAGGCTTTTAAAGGCTCTAAATAGAGACCGCCGTCGAGGAGGTGCGGGATTAAAAGCAACTTGGTTTTTAAGGAACGGAAGGTTGAAGTGTAGGTATTTTTATGCAACATGCTCATGCTGCCGATAACGTTTAGAAACTGGGGTGTTAACATAACTTAAAACTCAAAATAGTTTGTCTAGTTTAGCCTTTTTTGTAAGGCGACGTTATGTAATTGTTAAACATTTTTTTGTTGGTGCTTCTTATGATTACCAAAAAAAAATGTTCAACAATTACATAAAATTAACATGCGATGTTTTTGTGTAACCATCTGCTTTGGGGTTATCGTAGTATGCACCTGTTTTTTGATCTACGTTCGGTGTCCGTTTACATAATACTGTGTATGAATGCTTTATAGTATGATGTATATCCTGGCAACCTTGATGGGGCATCTCTGTTTTAGGATAGCAACCCTATAAGGCAACTTAATTTTTTTTTAGATAACTAAACAAAGTAGAAACTTATCATATAGGGCAAATTCATTTTATTGGGGGACTGTATATAATTTTTTTTTTTGCCTTTCAATAGTCAACATTTTTTGGTGGGTGCACACGTGTTCAACTATGTTTTGGGCACGTGCATGGTAACTATCTCTTCCTGCTTTAGTGCTTTATCCAGCCTTGTTAGTATTTACCCACTTTCACCTAAATAAATAAATAAATAAATAAAAAACACTAAAAAAATTGTATTTGACAGTTTTGCAGCTTGATTATACAGTTTGCATCTTGTCTATCTAGTGTTTGGATTTACCCATTTTTTGCTAACTAAATACGTGCTTGCATTCGCATAACATAAGTACATAATACAATTTAGTCTACATATATTATGAAATACAACATATAACGAGAATAGGTGGTGGCTCACTTGTTCAATGACGAGCATGTCATTACCTAGGTGTATCAATTGCAGCTTGTTCAATTGCTCGGTCATTTTTAGGTGGTTCACTTGTTATTCGACTTGCAAGTGGTTGGGTTTCTTCATCACTAAGGTCACTGGGTTCTGTACACATAGAATCATGAATTTCATCAGCTGTTGATGTAGTCTCACTTCTACCTCTGATACTCACTGAACCACCGCCTATACAAGATGCTGGAACATGTAGCCCCATCACTCCATCACACATTCACCTCTACGAATTGCAGTTGTTTTTTCCTGCTAACATGTACACCACCAAGTCTACATGCATCAACCCCACAAAGAGTATTGTTGTCGCTTGTGTAAAAATTCATTGGACAACAGTACCACATGATTTCTCTATTGGTGCACAACTTGCATCTAAGGTCAATCATACTTGTTTTCTCTTTCCATACTGCACCCAATGCATACCATTTTCTCAACCGGTTTCGATGTTATAACGAAAAGAATAGCATTCACGGTTTATATAAGAACGTCTACTAGCATAACCATCTGTATTTTTCCTCTTCATTTATTACACTTGAATGGTGTGCCATACTAGTTGGTTGGAGAATTTAATTGAAGAGTAACACACCTTTTTAAAATATTCAATTATCTTGTGACTAGTCAAATTAAAGGTCAGCCAACATTGTTATAGCAGGAGTAACCTTAGAAAACATGTAGTAACATGTTTATATTATTTGGTCTTCAGCACTAGCAGTACTAACATGTAATAACATTTTTAAGTCTTAATTCCGAAACCTTAGACAACATGTAGTGACAACACGTTTATATGATAAATTGTCTTTAGCACTAGCAGTTCTAACTTTAACTAGCAGTTTTTAGTCGTTAGTGTGACAGCCGTAAGATACATGAGGGACCTAGAATGATAAACACTTAAACCTTTTATACACACATCGGTTTATGGTCCCAAGTTCCAACAATCAACATCCCCACATTCCTTGTTATACACTAGGTCACTTTCAGCGAAGAATCCAAATAAAAATATATCGTTGTCCTTTTAGTCTATTTTTAGAAACAAATCCAGGTTTGTTGTACTCTCCCGTATGTACTTTGTTACCGTATTCGTTCATATATTTATACATAAATATAAATAACTGTGCACTTTTATATTTTATATTCTATTAGTAAATTTTTTATTTAATTCAAAGTTATTTAAATTGTTATTAGGGTTTATGTTTTATAGGTATGCTCATTATACCCCTTTAACTCTAGTGGTTCATTCTAATTGTTAGGGTTTATGTTTTATATGACATGTCGGAAACCAACAACATGATGTTTTTTTGTGTCGTTTACTTGATACACTTTGTTTGTTTGAAACGTTACAGCCGCTCAAACAGATTTATTCTTGAAACAATGGAGGCGGTATTCTTTCAGAATAGATCATGAGATGCAGGCACAATTAAAAGTGACCATAATATAATTATTTAACATAAACCATGGCTTTTATTTATTCAAATATTTTACATCCATTTGCCAAAGCCTAGACCCACATTTCACAACAACAGTCAAACTAAAATTCAACACAAGATACATGACTAGAAATAGAAATACCAACATAAACAAGACATCGTCACCGCCAAGACAACAATTAACCGAATCAGTACACCATGCCTTTCAGCTTCTCTATGAATGACGAAGCTCCGGGCTCGCTTCGCTTCTTCATTACATTGACCAATATCGCTGCGGCTTCGTAGGATCTTCGGTTTGCGGCTTGGTTAATTCGAAATACTTTCCACACATGAATCAAATGGGTATAAAAGCTCCAACTCTCCAATAACATAATCCCTTTCAGCCACACGTGCCTACGATTTCTTGAGCCTTCTTCATCAACTCTGCTTCATCCACCATGACAACACTCACATCCCTTCAAAAACGAACAATCATCATATCTCTAACAAAACTAGATCCTGCAACACCAGCAAGTTCTTCACAGAATGGCATAGGTGTAGTCATCCTTTTTCAGTTTTGTTTTGTATGTTTTATTTTTTCCCCCTTTGATTGCTAAGTGTGTGTTTTAAATAGAAGGTTTAGTTTAAGTTATAATATAATTAGTGTTGTGTCGAGTGTACAAAAGCGATCGTCCGTTGAGTTGACAACCACCCTAGCATTTTGTCTACCACAAGAAGTAGCATTAAATGACCAACCTTTCACATACACGCCTTTTCATTTTCCCTTTTTTTTATTATTACATATACTGCAGTTTACTACTATTAAGATTAAAAGCAAAACCACGTCAAACAAATTACGTGTATATATATATGAAACCAGGAGGACAAAAAAAATATAATAAATTACAAATAATAATAAAATAAAATAAGATAAAACTGGAAACGTAAGAATTGCCGGATTTACCTTCATTTTTTTATGGACACTTATTCATATTCTATGCTTACTTACTTGCAATCTGTAACTTTTTATAGTTTTATTTTATTTTATTTTTTTATTTCTTTTCTTTTTTCTTGCACTTTGCAGGTTTGATTTTTTTGGGCATAACAATACAAGAAGAGGGAACTTGGCATAAATTTATTCCAAACGTTCACACATTAAAAAATAATTCGCTAGGTATATTGTATGTTTGATTTACCCAAATGTGTATTGTATTTTTTTTACCCAAATAAATTTGTCAAGTTTTGTAACTAGTTGGCGGTTTACATGAATACCGTTATGACTAATAAAATATGATGAATGCAAATTATATCCACTCAATCCCCACCCCTTTTGCATACATCACAACTGGACTAAAAGTACTATTGTACTTGGCATGAGTACACTATTTAGTTGCCCAAAGTACCATTTGCGAGCTATGCACTAGCAAAGTCGTCATAAAAATAGTTTAAAAAAATAGAAAGATGTAAATTAAATCCGTGAAACCCCAGCCCCTTGTTGCATACATCACCACTTGACTAAAAGTACTACTACGTAAACTAGTTGCAATGAGTACACTATTTAGTTGCCCAAAGTACCATTTGCTAGGTATGCACTAGCAAACTAGTCATAAAAAAGTTTAAAAAAATAGAAAGATGTAAATTAAATCCAGTCAAACCCCAGCCCCTTGTTGCATACATCACCACTTGACTAAAAGTACTACTATTTAAACTAGTTGCCATGAGTACACAATTTAGTTGCCCAAAGTATAGTTGCCATGAGTACACAATATAGGTGCCAAAAGTACCATTTGCTAGCTATGCACTAGCAAACTCGTCATAAAAAATATTTGAAAAAAATAGGAAGATACTATAAAAAAAAACAAATTGTTGGTGGGTACTTATTTGGTGTGATCCACTTGTCCATTGGAAACAGACAATTTTCATAACTAGTTTGTCAGAAATTTCGTGTCTATATATGACGCTATGTAACAAAAACAGTTTTTGGTATCTCTATTAGTGATAGTATTAGAAAAGCAAACATAACGATGTCTGCTGGCATGGTTTTATGTGATGAATTACCAATGTTTGGTGGCTCAAAGTTGTTAAAAGATATTACGATCGCTACTATAGAGGTGAATTGGAAGTTGCTTTACGTGATGAAGCGGATCATAGGAGGAATGCTTGTTGAAATTAGGGTCGTGTCAACCGTAGACAACAAATGATAGCGAAGTGGAGCTTTTATGCGGTCGGATTGTTGGTTGCCAACTATTAATCACCATTAGGATGCAAAATGAGGATCCTTTTGGGAGAGTTCCAAACTTTTGTTTTCTTGGTTTAGAAAACATGACCGTGTTAAAGAGCTGAATGGTTTAATTGAAAAGTTGGAGTCAATGGAGATTTGATGTGCTTTGTATTAATTACATGGAAGCTGCTGCCTTTTGTTTATTAGGGGATCGTTGTTACATTTTGGAGTCACTTATCTCATCTTTGTATAGTCTGTGTATGTCATGTTAACCTATGGATGTGATCCCTTTTATGTTACTAGTATATATTTGTTTGCGTAGTTATTCAAACTGTGTGCGAGATAGTAAGTCACTTTACAAAAATTAAATTTTACTAATAAAGTAGTAATATGAAGATGAAATTTTATTTAATTAACAAAGTCATAGTGTGGGTGGGTAACTTGTTTGGGGAATGCAAGCCAATGAGACGATTAATAATGGTAGTAAGAATTTTTGTGTCTCGATAATAGAATATGATGACGTGTTGAGTTACATAATTATTTATGTGTTAGAATAATAACCCTTATTATATCATTAAAAAAAATTAAATAAATACAAAAATTAAAAAAAAGACATAATTTTAACAGCACAGTTGGGGATATATGCGCCAAAAAATTAGTAACAACTGCTACAAGTGTTAAAAAAGTAAGTTTTTAGTACAAATTAATTTTGATTGAATTGGGGATACAAACTCGATTAAGAGTTACAAGCTGCACTTCTACGAAAGGCTAAAGGTTTTGAACAAATTCTTAAGTCTGTTCATCGTAAATCCCCAACCACCGCTAACGTCGATCTAACCATTGCTAACGTCGTTGTACCCACTCCTAGTGTCGCAAAAACCACCGCTAGTTTCCTCGCAAAAAGAAAATTTGTTTGTGTTTACGTAATCATTTATATTCAAATACCAAAAAGGGGAGAAAATCTGCATGTAAAGATTCACGTTCCTTCCCAAGTAATTTTATGTCAAATATAGCAAGCAACAAGTGTAGGAGCCTAGGCACGTGCCTACCCACAAAACAGTTAATGAAAATTAATGATAATGCGTGCACGAACAGTAAAATCCTCGCTATAAATACGCGAGGTAAATCAAGGAAAGTCCGAGAAAAGCAAAAAGGAACCATTCCTTCACCTACAAAAGATATTTCCACCGCAAATCAGGGCAACCGAATATTTTAAAAAACAAAAGAGAAGTTGAAGATGTTATTCAGAAAAAGATACCGATGGTACACAGTACAAAAAGAATACATACGGACGTCAACAACAACTCGTTGCCCACGCACGGTCGTTTCCAAAAAGCTCATACATAGCCTAAACCTTTACCCCAAAAAAAGTAGATGCTTTCACGACAACTGAAACATGTTCTAAAATGACTACTAATAACAGTTAGTTGTTCTAAAATGACGACTAATAACCCATCTCCGCGAACATCCACAACACACCTTCACCCAAAACCCATGTCCATTCAAGTTGTGGTAGTCTGCCAGGACCATATGCATACCAAAGGTGGGAGTTTAAACCTAGCAGACTCTCATTAGCAATATGGGATCTTGAAAGTAGGCATTTCCTTAAGTAACCTCGGCGTTAGAGGCGGAAGAAATAAATAAACATGGGAATTGGGTCATGGGAGTGGACAAAATATGTTTGGAAATGGGTCCCGTAGGAAAAGGCGACAAAAGGAAGTTAGGGACAACGAAATCGTAAACCGCCTAACTAACAAGAAACTTCCCTAAGAAAGTCAAACAACTAAGGATGAAAGCTATGCCTTCTTCCTCTGTTGGTGCAGCCCGACCCCATTCAAGTGTCGTCTACTAATTAGGGATATCGGTTGGATAGGCGGGTCTAAGGAAAAAATGACCAGCTTGCGGGGCGGGATAAAATAAAACCCGCGGGTTGGAAGCTACATTACCAAAAGCCCTTTACAGTAATGCGCGGTATTTAGACGGGAATCCCCCTGAAAGGCCCATTGAAGTTGAAAGGCCTATCTAATTCCTCGGGGAATCCCATGGGTTGAATCGCCGGGCCACGAGGAAGCAAGCCACGGAACTCCTTGAAAAGGATAAAGGCAAAAGACCCGCCTGGAAAAGCCATCGGGGAAGCCAGCGGAAAGAAGAGTGTCAGCAATACAAAAACCAATGGCATAAAAGTGTACCACTTTGCTAATGTACTTGTCGCTGCTAGTATGATTGTGTGGGATGAATATGTAATATTCTAGAATGTCTTCGGTAGGATGTTTTGTATTAGATAAGTATTGTAAGTATATTTATCTTGTACAGTACTTAGTGTATTTTGTAAAGGACTCCTTATCCTATTAAAGGAGGTCCTATGTTTTAGTTATATATAAGTTTTGGTGATATCTAGAGTCGATACACTTCAAGGTTGTAAACGCCAATACTATTCAGAGTATTCGTGTATTAACAACATATCGAGGTGTTTAGTGAGAATAACTGTTCATTAATTATTATTCTTCTTAAGGAGTACTAGGTTGTGTTCATTTAGTCACCTTCTATAGTAGATCCTTCGCTAAACTGGGATTTAAAACAGATTTTTATGTTAATGGACGAAACAATTTTAAAGACCATCACTCATTCTAAAAACATCAACATCTTCACTTGGATTATTTTTTAAAGAACATATTCACAACGGCATCAGGTTATCAGATGTGTAGAGTGACATTCGTTTGAGTGGATTATTTTGAGCTTTGTAAACATAAAAAAATGCTACACTGCTTTTATGCTCGATTACTTAAATTAAGTTACAACG
The DNA here is from genome assembly GCA_910596185.1 of Chrysanthemum makinoi. Taxonomy (NCBI): domain Eukaryota; kingdom Viridiplantae; phylum Streptophyta; class Magnoliopsida; order Asterales; family Asteraceae; genus Chrysanthemum; species Chrysanthemum makinoi. The sequence continues at coordinate 218,436,233 of OU343218.1, forward strand.
CTAGTTGTTTTTACTCTGCTTTTGTGGGGCTGACAGGGACAGTCGTTTACCACGCTTGTAGTAAACTTACAACTGCTAGTTAATTTGTACTAGTGTTGAATGTTAAACCTCTACTTTTGGAAGTGTGCATTGTCTCAAGTTGGTAGTTATTAGTAGGTTGTAGAATACGAAATGTACGTCTAGAAGGAGTCGTGAGTTTATAAAAGTAGTCCGTATGGAAAACAAGTTGCCCTAAGAACAAAATTAGGTTGCCAAAATTATTTTGGGTAACAAGCCTTGTTGCCAGTTAAAAATGGATAATGGGATATGAGAAGAGATGAAATAGTAAATACGTTGACATACACGTTTGATACAACCAACTACATATTACGATTACTACATGGTTATAACTTTAAATGTTACATATTATATAACCACTTGATTGATAACATTCATCGACTACGAAAAATCTAAACGTCAATGTTTCCTTCCCACACGAGCCGTATAAAACCATAAACCTTCATTCCCATTTAGCGATCCGTAACCAGCCGAACAAACACTTGAAAATGGCATTGTTATATCATTAACCAAATCAAGTGATAATGTTTAAAAGGAACATGAATAGAATGGTAAGTTATAAATAAAACATATTATAGACAACAGTCGTATGATTTAACAAAGAAGAGATTCTTTGTATGGGGCAATGTAGAAAGATCCGGTATCTCCTAAAATTCCCATCTGACAAATAATTCAATTTATTTGTTGTACAGGAATGTAGTGACCCAAATGGTTGCGATTATGCGCTTCCACTATTGGGCGATCCTTTGTAAACCCAAGCAAGCGAGCGGATAATAGGGTGGGGATGGCAAAGAGGCTTCTAAATGATCTTATGGCAAAACTATTCATGTCCAACACCCATCCACAAAACAATGGCATATCTTCATCAATGATCATACCATAAATCACTAGAGAAGTTCCAAGATCGAAAATATAGAATGGAACTGGGAGTTCATTTTTTTAAATATGTGGAAGGTCTATAACTTTAAATTGGTTGGTTACCAAATCAAACGAAATCAACATATAAATCTTGTATGTAACACCGTCCTCATTAGTTAACTTTTTGTAAAAAACTAGAAGGGGGGTTGAATAGTTTTCCAATTAAAAACTTTGTTTTGAAACTTATTAAAAGATCAATTGATATTGATCTATAGATATGTTAATGAAATATGCAAGCAATATGTAAAGAGTAAATAAGGAAAGAAATGATCAAACCACAACAAGTTATTTATAGTGGTTCGGTCTACAAGGACTCTTTTTCCTTGCCCTACTCCACTCCCCGAGTCTCACACTTGAGAGTTTAACTTCACTAGTCAACAAGCTCCTTTCACTGGCGGAGAAACCTTTACACTTCACACACTATTTCGACACTAAGCTAAATATCGAGTTCTTTCCAAGGGTACAACCACTCCCACACACAATGTATTTTGAGGACTAAAATACTAACCACTCACACTCACAAGATTATGATGGTTTAATACAACAATGAAGTATGAATCAACACAAGATCATACAACACTAAACAAACAAGACTTCCAACTTCGCGTTTGAAGCTTGAATGTGACTTGATCTTCTTTGCTACAAAAGAGATCACTAATATGATATGAAACCGAGTTAGAAAGGTTAGAGATGTAAGAGAGTATGATAGAAAGGGATGAAAAACTACTTGGTTTGGCTTTGCTATTTGCCAAAACCAATAGGCGACACCACGGATGGCGGACCCCTTGAAAGGGTTCCGTCCGTTATATATTTTGGTGTAGCGGTCGGCACGACAAGATATCAAGATCTTGCAAAAGTCAACCATATCTATGTAAGATTGTGTAAGATATGAAGAGTACAAATCCACACAAAATATCTAATGAAATCTTCTAATGATTTCCATGATGTATCACATGATGTCATGTGTTGTTTTTCTATTTTAGAAATATGCAAATACATAAGTAATGTTTAGTTTTTAAGAAACTAAAACATTCTAAAACTACTATCATACATTATGCTTAGACTCATATTAAGATATGATTAGTCACAATGTAAATGCTTTAAATGATGAGGATATTGTTTGAAAAAGCTTGTTTTAATATCTATTAAACTTGACAAGCTTTAAGCTTTATATAAATTAAATTTACTTTTGTCGTTAACAAAACTTAGGTAAAGATAAAAAATATAGGGTCATTTGCATATATATCCCTCCAAAGATGCAAAATTGAATATATATCCTTTAGATGCATAAAAATCATTGTACTATATATCAAAAACTGAAGTTATATGGAATTATTCACCTTTGAGGATATATCAAAAAAATATAAATATTTAATGACGATATTTGTATTAATCTCCCCTTTTGTTGACAAAATATAAATTTTATTTAAAAGTAAAGTTTGTGCAAGATTTATAAAAATATTAGTTTTAGAACTTGAAAAGGAAATGATAATGCAAGTGTATGATGTTTGACTTTTGAGAATTCAAAGTGTTTTTAGTTGATGCATGATGTTGACTTTTAGAAAGTCAAAGTATCAGATTGACTTTTTCGAAAAGTCAAGTATTTCAATGAAGTATCATGTTTGACTTTTGAGAAAGTCAATGTATGCAATTTGACTTTTTCAGAAAAGTCAAATATAAACAAGTTCTATATTTTCTCCCCTTTTTGTCTCAACAAAAAGAAGGCGTGTGGAATGTAATGAGCCGAGCCATTATCTCCCCCTTGATCAAAGCTCCCCCTAAATTGGGTTCTTAATGGGAAGATACATGGATTGTGAAAATAAAGCTACAAAAAAATAGTAATAATGATCATTCACAAGCATTTCCAAACACTATGTAAAGGCACCAACAATATAGAAAACACCATTCATTAGTTAAAATTTTTCATGAATAAGAATCATGAAGAGAGAACACAATGATGTGTTTTAGTACAAGAAGAAAAAAAAATAATCCTAAGAAAAGAAAAAACTTAGAAATGCTAAGCTATGACCATCCTAATGAGATGGTGGATGAGAAAAGCGTTGAGGCTCAAAGATGTGATTGAGGATGAACCTCATTTCCTCTTGGAAGTCATGGACCATAACGGGTCCTTATCAACGGTTTGGGCTGTTTGCTCACAAGTTGAGCAACCATGCCTAGGGGTAGTATGTTTGGTGAGGTTGTGGTGGTGGAATGGTAGATGTGTTGGTGTTGGTGGTGATGTTTGGGGTGGTCATGATGGAGGCTAGCAAAGCATTTTGCATTTGCATAGTCTCACTTATGAAATCCACCATGCCTTTGAATTGGTGGGGTGTTGGAGTTTTGCTTGAATCTCCTCTCGTGTGGATTAGCATCCCACATGGACTCCTCAATGTCCTCTAAGTGAGGGGACATTGATGTAGGGAGTGGTTGGTCCCCATACAAAGGACCATGAATGTCTTTGTAAATGGGGTGAAAGAGAAGAGGTTTTGGCCCCAATGGCGTTTGGATCAAAGATGGCCTCAGGTGACTCATGAGCAATCCGCTCAATTGTGCCGAAGGATGGCAATGGTGGTGGATGATTTGGCCTAGGAGGCAAGTCATCCAAGTCCTCAAGAAAGGATTTGGAAAAGTTGGTGGTGTGGAAAATAATTCCAAAGGAATGAGAGTTGGAGACTTTGGTGGTGAGGTGTTTGGATGTTTGGATGGGTCTTAGATGGAGGTGAAGTTGGTGTTTTAGTAGATGGTGGAGTGGTGATCACAATTGGTGATTGAGTAGGTGTAGCCAAGGTAAGGCTTGTATCATCTCGGATGGGAGATGAGATTGTGAGTGGAGAAGACTCGGATGAGGAGCTCAAGTTCTGAAGCAACAAGGCCTCGCGCTAATTCTAGCGGTTTTCTTGCAAGGTTTAGGAGAGGATTTTGTCATTTTGACTTGTGTTTTCTTTGCTAGATGATGGTAAGAATGAAGAAGGTGTGAGGATGATCATGGTAAAACCTCTCAATTTATAGAGTGAAAAATTATGGAGAATCGTGTTTGATTTGATGTTAAACCATAGAAGAGATGAGGTTCCTAATGATTTGGAAGTGGGTTAAATGCTAGTCATATCACCCAAGTCAACCATGAGAGATGGAGTGAAGAAACAAAAGATTTGCAATAAATGTGTTCTAATGAGTGGAATCCTAACAATCAGTTACCCGGATTTCAAGGTACCAAATTTGGTTCCTTCCTTTATGCAAAAGGGCTCCTTGGGTGAATTTTTCAAAATTTTGAATTTTGGTGGGAAATGGATTTCTTATATGCCTAAGTGAATGATACTAGTTCTAATAAGGGTATAAACTAGTTAAGATTGACTTACAAGCAATGGATGGTAATTTGGAATGACGAAAGAATCGAAATTCAGAAAGTTACCTGGAGGATCCACGGCACCAAAAGTTTACACGGACGAACCCCTAAAAAGGGTCTTGGTATGGTCGCTATGCAGTGCGGTACCATTTCCTATAATAGACGGAACCAAAACGTTGGTGCCGTCGATCCGTGGTGCATAAAACTTCACAGTACATTTTAAGTCGGGGACATTTCGAAACACGAAATTTTTCTCAAAACATGTGATACTAAACATTTCTAGTTAGAAAAAGTAAATAACACAAGTACAAACATATGGAGCATATATTTTGAGCAAGGCTAAGTGATTTTCACATAAAAGTAAAAATGGGTAAAATTTGATAATACACTTGTGCTATCCCCCTGCATTAGATTGTTAGCATACATCATTGTTTTAAGTTATATAATCATACAAGATAAAAACAACCAAATTGTATCAAACATTAGAGATAATGTATTGTTCCAAAAGCTCTTTAAAACCATTCTCACTGTCCAACTTCTTGTAGATCTTGTTCATCATCCTACCAAGGCACTTGAACATCCCTTGGTTTGCTTGAACTCCTCTGATTCATTCTCAATCTCGGGAAGAGATGCATAATACTCATGAGGTGGAAGAGAGAGAGTTTGGAAGACCATCCTCAGAGCTATTTGATGATGATGATGATGGAGTTGGAGGTTTTGCTCTTTTGCCTTTGGTCTTAGCAACTCGTGCATCACTCAAAGGTACAAAGATGTGAGGAATGAGCTCATAGTGAAGGTGCATCCCTTTTGGGCTTGGTGGAATTGGTGCAAAGGATCTATAGAGACGGGTGAGAAGCATCCCGTATGGGAGAGCAACGGATCCTTGAGTTGGAATATCAATCATTCTCCTAGCAATGTAGTAGGCTAAATTGAATGGTTGACGGGTGGACAAGTTGTAGAGCATATGACAAAGACAAGCATTGATGTGATCCCTATTTCCTATGGTGCTAATGACGTTGGCTCTAAGTAGTTCTTCCCATTTCTTAAATTCGGGCTTAAGTTCATTTAGCTCCATTCCATATGGATCTCGGTTCCTTCTTTTCCTTTTCAGGTGACTCGGGTTGTATCTCCCCTTGGGATAAATAGGTGTTCACGGATGACATCCTTATTTGCTAAAGGGTTTGGTAGGGAGAAGCGGTCATTGATTGCATCAAGAGTGGTGAGTGACCACTTATCTGAGTAGACACATGTCCCTCGGTTGGGAATTCCTAGCACTTGAGCAAAGTTGGTTAAGGTGATGGTGTAGTCGTTTTGATTGATTCTAAACCTAAGACAAAATCATCATCATCTTCATCACTAAAACCGGTCACACTAGCATAGAATTCTAACACAAACCTAGGACAAATTGGTTCATCGATGTCAAGAAGACAATCGAATTGAATGGCGGCTAGTTCTTCACGGAGATTGGTATTTTCAATGAAAGATGGGTGAATGGTTCTACCCTCATGGAAATACCTTGATTCTAGACTCTTAAATATTTCTACTTGTTCCTTGGAAAGTCCTTTGGTTTTGTGATGTTTGGGAATGTAGTTAAGGGTATCCTTGTGATCATAGAATCTTGCGGCTACCATGGTTATTCCTAGGAGCAAGAATTAATATGTTAAAATGAGAATAAACTTTTAGCGTTTTGGTTCTAGTATGTGCCTATATGAAAACAATTTGGAGTTGCGGTTATCTCGACTCATTTTATGCATAAAAATGGTTTTAGTGGGGTGTTTGGCAAATACCATGAGATAACCCAAATGCTCCTAATTCAATGTGGCTTCATTTGAATATACAGGGAATGCATATTAGTTTATGCAATACCTTTAGTATTCAAGAGCATGCAAGTGATGAAAGTCTAACGTTTCTATTTGTATTAACAATGAAAAAATTGTTTTCCTACAAGTGAGAAGCTTTTCAAAATTTTTGACATGGGGTGTTTGGTTATTTGAATAAGGCCTTATAGTCATTATCTATTGATTAGTGGGAAGCATGATTTGTTTATGCAATATGATAATGTAGTACCTAATTTCAATGACTAGTTATGCAATTTGCCAATTGAATTCATATTTAGTATAAAAGCATACATAAAACCCCATGTAATGATTTGTAATAGTTTTGTGCATAAATAAGAATCCTAGACTCAGAATTAAGAGATAAATGTAGTTAGGATACTTACAATGATGTTATCTTCAGTGATTAGTGAGTGGGAAGGTGTGAATATAATGAGCTTGGTTTAATGTTTACACGTTTTGGTAAAGTGGGTTTTGAGGAAGAAGATGTTTTGTAGGTAGCAATTTTATACGTAGACACCACGGACGAGACGGTACCAAATTTTTGGTTCGTCCGTGTTGTCGTTTGGTGCTTGGCTACTAGTGCGGTATAAAACAAAATTGTTTTGTTTTTACTATTCTAATGTTTTGGGCTATGTTTATCCTACATGTTTGGTTCCATTAACCTAAACCAAGTCTAAGAAGATTAAAAGGTTCTCGTTTAAGAGGCTTAGTTAAGATGTCGGCAATGTTGTCTTGGGAGGATACTTTCTCGATTGAAATGTTTCCTTTTTGAACATTGTCGCGAAGAAAGTGATGACGAATTTCAATATGCTTTGTTGAGCATGTTGAACGGGTGAGATCGATGGCTCCTTTGTTGTCGCAAAGTATCACAATGTCGTTGAGATGAATTCCGTAATCTACGAGCGCTTGCTTCATCCAAAGAGCTTGTTGACATGCTTTTCCTTTGAGACGTACTCGCCTTCAGTAGTTGAGATGGCTAAAGCCGTTTGCTTCTTTGCAAACCATGAGGTGAGACAATGTCAAACAAAAGTGCAAATACCATACTTTTCTATCTAACATAACACGGGCATGATCTAGTCGGCATACACTATGCGGTCTAACCCGTTCCTTTGGGATACCTTAATCCTAAACAAGTTGTTCCCTTAATGTATCTAAAAATCCTTTTTAAGGCTTCTAAGTGTGATGCCTTTGGGTTTTCCTGAAAGCGAGCACATAGACAAAAACTAAACATAATGTCGGGTCTACTAGCCGTAAGATAGAGTAGGCTACCAATCATTCCTCTATATTTATTGTTATCTACGGATTCACCTCTTCGTCCTGGTGGAGTTTAGTGTCAGAGACATAGGTGTTTTAGTTGGTTTGGAATCTTCAAGACCAAATTTCTTAAGCATGTCTTTTATATATTAGATTGGTTAAAAAATATGCCATCTTCTAGTTGTTTAATTTGAAGTCCTAGAAAGAAATTTAATTCACCCATCATACTCATTTCAAACTCGTCGTGCATGATTTTAGAGAAATCATCACATAGTTCCTGACAAGTTGATCTGAATATAATGTCATCAACGTATATTTGAACAATGATAATATGTGATTCCTTTTCTTGGTAAAAAGAGTATTATCTACTAATCCCATAGTTTATTTGTTATCAATAAGAAAAGTCTTAAGTCGGTCGTACCAAGCTTTTGGTGCTTGCTTAAGACCGTATAATGCTTTCTTGAGTTTGAAGACATGATGTGGTTTCTCAAAGTCGGTAAAACCGGGAGGTTGAGCAGCATACACTTCTTCGTTAATAAACCCATTAAGAAAAGCACTTTTAACATCCATTTGAAATAATTTAAAAGCATAGGCACATGCATAAGCAAGTATATTTCTAATAGATTCTAGTCTAGCTACCGGTGCATAAGTTCATCATAATCAATCCCTCTTGTTGATTATAACCTTGTGCAACAAGCCTAGCTTTGTTTCTAGATACTACACCATTTCATCCATTTTATTTCGAAAACCAGTCGTTCCAATTATAGTTTGATCTTTAGGTTTTGGAACTAATTTCCAAACATCATTCTAACGAATTGGTTTAACTCTTCTTGCATGGCAATTACCCATGATTCATCTTTTTTTGCTTCATTTATGGTTTTTGGTTCAATGGTGGATACAAAACAAAAACATTACTTGATTTTGGCTTGGACTTAGGTTCTTTGGTAAGTTTTCCTATGACCTTTTCTAAAGGATGACTTTTAGATTCTTTGATGTTTATAATTTCTTTATTTAATGGTTCATCTTCCTGTTGTATTAATTATTTCTTGACTTTCTATCATTTGACTTTCAACTAAGTCATCATCTACAAAGGGATGTCTTCGAGGGAGGTGGACTTTCGTCGAATGTTATGTTCAATGATTCCTCACTATCATTGGTTCTTTGTTAGGACCAATGTAAGCTTTACTTGTTTGAGAATAACCAAGAAATACACCTTCATAAGACTTTGGGTCAAACTTGGTGAGATAATCTTTAGTATTAAGAATAAAGCATTTACAACCAAAGACTCTAAAATATCCTAAAGTTGGCTTTTTACCTTTATAAAGCTCATATGTTGTTTGGTTTAGGAAAGGACGAATTAAGACTCTATTTAAAATATATGTAGAAGTGTCAACCGCGTTACACCAAAATTTTTGAGGAATGTTTTGTTCATTAAGCATTGTTCTACTCATTTCTTGAATTGTTCTATTTTACGTTCTACCACTCCATTTGATTGAGGTGTTCGTGGAGCCGAAAAATTATGTGTTATACCATTTGTATCACAAAAGTTTCCAAATTGAGTTTCGTTGTCAAATTCACGACCATGATCCGTTTGGATCGACACAATTTTAACACCTAGTTGATTTTGAATTTTCTTGCTAAGAATTTCAAATTTATCAAAAGCTTCATTTTTAGTTTTCAAGAAAAACGTCCAAGTAAATCTTGAGTAATCATCTACTATGACCAAAGTGTATAAGTTGCCTCCGTAGCTCCTTATAGCGGATGGACCAAACAAGTCCATATGCAATAATTCTAGACACTTAGATGTGGACACCAAATTTTTAGATTTATGACTACTATGGGTTTGTTTACCAATTTTGCAAGCGTCGCAAAAGTGTTGGTCATATTTTAGTTTTGGTAAATTCCTAACTAGCTCTTTCGAATATAGGCTTTGTGTAAGTCTCATATTAGCGTGACATAAGCGTCTATGCCAAAGAGATGAGCTATCATCTAACGTTGTTAGGCAAAGTTTGTCATTAGATGTTTTATCTATTTTCATGACGTATATGTTATTTTTCCTAACTCCTTTAGCTATGGTGATACCATCTTTTAGTATTTTACTACCATTTTCATCAAATAGTACTTTATACTTTTTATCACATAATTGGCTAATACTAAGTAGATTAAATCCTAACCTATCTACATGAGCAACATTTTCAATAGTTAAGGAGTTATGAGCGATAGTACCTTTGCCAATGATTTTGCTTTTGAGATTGCTACCAAAAGTGACATTACCTCCGTCATACTATTGGTATGATGAGAATAGACTTTTGTTGCCCGTCATGTGTCGTGAGCATCCACTATCTTTTATTCATTCATCAGGTTCCAATCCAACTTTCAAGCATACCTAAGAAGCAAATAACTCAAGCATTTGGTCCCCAATATCTCATGGGTCCGTTTGGGTTAAACATACCATTTATTTGATTCATGTATGGAAACGATGGGTAAGAGTTCCATGACATGTAATCTGGAGTTTGATATGGTCTAGGAAAGTTTTGATTCCAACCGTTGTGTTGGTTGTTGGGTTGTACGTTGTGGTTGCTCTTAGGAAAGGGGCATTTGGCAAAAGGTGTTTTATGTCGTTGTTGAGTAGTTTTTGATCTAAATTCATTTTTAGCAAGTTCTACTCCTGATGTAACAGCTGGTTTTAGTTTAACACTATCCTTGGTTTTCTTTGTTACTTTGACAAATTCATTAC
>OU343218.1:218446479-218471366 GCA_910596185.1 Chrysanthemum makinoi
TAAGCCTAATTCAGTGAAACTTGTTGATTTAAAATCTCCAACTGGTCTACTCTCTTATTAGCATTTTTATATATTTTTGTGGAATTTTTATAAGGTTCAAAAATGCTTGTCAAGAAGGTGTTAAGTGCCCTGTGCACAGGTGCTTGAACCGCAGGGACTTGTGTTAGCTCTGCAGACCTTGCACAGAGCTAATCTTAGCTCACCTTGGTCTGTATTTTGGTTTACAAGGTCTCACCTAGGTCTAGTGTAAGTTCTAAGTTTTGGTTTTTAGTTGCTAGCTTATTTGATTGCTTATTCTTGGGCTTAAAGTAGTACCCCAAAAACTGTTGTTAGCACTTGAATCAAAAACAACCAAATCATAGCAATTTGCAATTCTGTGGTTGAAAGCAGTTGAGAATTGTTGCATTTGGTAACTTTTAGCATATTTTAGCTTGTGTATCAGTTTGGTACCTTTTGGTGTGCTTTTGGCTTATCCAAGTGCTTATTTTCAAGCACATTCCACATCAGTTTCAAATTCCTCCACATAAGCTGTAAAACCCTAAAATTCGTAAACGTGTTAAAAGACCAATTACCCCTCAAGTTAAAAATTTTGAAATTCGTAACACTAGTCAAGCTCATTAACTACATTATAACCTAACTTATATATGTGTAATTACCAAATGATACAAGATAATAAAATTGATTTTTTTTTTTTTCGTTTATGTCTACCATATGAATTATATAACACATTATATAAGTTACATGGACTACACAAGTTGCAAAATAATTAAACTAAATTAGAGCTAATAAAATGGTAATTAAGGAAAGTGAATTAGTCTTTGATACCCTCCCCATTTTCATCCAAATCAACGCCTCCCAAAAAATCTCGTTCCAATTATTTTCCCCATGTCAATCTCATTATTACTACCATATTTACCATATCAAATAAAACCTACAAACCCTAGATCTAAAATGACGGCACAAGGGTATTTTTTCTGTGATCTCTACTGCGGGAAGCCAAGAAAATTTCCGATTCAATTTTGAAGGCCGATCTATTTGTTGTCGAATTTTGTTCATACGCAAGGTAAAATTCACAATAATTCATACGACCCTCCATAAATTCATTTTCCATTTTTCCTGAGTTCCTTACATCATGTGTGATCTGCGAAAATTGATTAAAAGGTTTTTGGAGTCGCGCTTTCTATTCTTTGGAATTTTGGAGTCGTTTTTATCCTAACCGAGAGGAATAATTTCATCCAGCGTGTTCTAAACGTTCTAAAATTTATATGGTATTTTTCTCATCTTATATTCATCCTATAAGTTCCAAATAAAATAATAAAAACGAACCATGCATGGTATACGAATTATTGGTAAAAACGTGTTAAAACCCTAAATAATTAGAAACGAATTTTCTGGGCATGAAGACTATTTTTCTTGGACTCTATATAATGTGTATTAACTGTGAAAAATGGTGCTTCGAATTTTGAAGCTTTGATCATGTTATATGAACTTATCCTAATCGCTATCTATGGAAAAGGGAAAATAAAATAAGGAAACCCTAAGGATCGACCTAGGGTTTATGTTATGGTCTAGATCTGACCTTAATGATGAAATAATGATGGAATAATGATTGGTTTTGATTTGGGGAATTAGGGTTAGGGTTTGAAGATTTATGGTATTACCGATTGAGCTTTCAAAATAAAAAGGGGTTATTTCAGAATTATAAAACTTGGGGACTATTTTTGTAATATACTTTGGACCGTGGGGTGTTAGTATAAAATGTAATATGAATACCTTTTCAGTAAAATATGTGACTTAGGGGTTTATTTTGTAAATCGGGTAAATTTGTAAACCGAAATGTAATTAGTAAAACTAGAGGGGCTTGTTTGTAAATTCTGGAAACTTGGGGTATTTCAGTATAAATAAGGATGATGAGGGTGTAATATGTAAAATTGGACACTTAAGGGCTTGTTGTGTAAATATGCTAAATAAGGAAACTTTCTAAAAAATGGAAACCTTCTATTTTTGGAAACCTGCTAAATATGGAAAGTTACTAAACCTGGAAAGCCGACTAAAATAAGTAATCTGAATTAAATAAGTTTTTAATAAAACCATCATGAATTGTAGATTCGCCGGAGATGGAGTTTGCTTAGACCTTGGTATTTCTTTGTGTTTCGTTTACGGATAAGGTACGATATTCGACCTTTCTCATAAGGTTTCTCATGATCTCTTTGCATCTTTGATCTCTTGCCAATTTGATATTGAACCTTTGCTCTGCTATTGAACTATTGATATTGAACCTTTGCTATTGACCCTTTGCTATTGAACCCTAATATTGATCCTTTGCTATTTGAACCTTTGATAATTGAACCATTGATATTAGACTATTGATTTGATTTGTGAACTGCTAATATTGGACTTTTGATATTGATTGAACTCTATATTGTACACTTTGACCTGTCAGTTGATACCCGAGCCATTAACTAGGCATGGGGGTTCCATGTCCGTGTCATTGATGCTCCAATGGCATGACTCCTTGTGTGCACGCAGTGATGTTGCACACCGTCCCCATATTTGTATTGATTATGCGCGCTTTGGATATATTGTATGGCCACTATTTGTTTTGCAGGGGGCGTATGGATGCATCCTAGATTTGTTTTGATTTGTATTTGATATGATTTGTTTTGGTGATGCGTGGTGTGTGCAATACACCCTCACATTTTGGGAGCTAGCTACTCCAATCGTTACTGAGGTCTCCTCAGATTGGTTTGGTATTCGAGGTCACCCTCGAATACAATAGTTACTATTGGATACTTGGTACGCTAATGCCACTATTGATATTGGTTTGTTTTGTTGGCTCGATAGATTCATTGCACCTTACACTATTGATATAACCATATTGTACCTTCAGTATTTCCCAACGATCATATTCTCGTATTGATTACCTTTATCCAGTACCCTTATATGACTCACTCTATTACCAAGATATATATTCCATTGCTTTGATCTATCACACTCTCATTCCGTTAGTTCCGATTATCATTCCATTCACGCATCGTTAGGTTATTATATGTTTATTGGATTTGGTTATGCTATTCATGTGTTATGTGACTACCGATTACCCTCGTTATGATATGATTAACATGCGATTATAAGATTTACCATTGTCATCTCGATGATATGCTATCTTACCGTTATGTGATCTTTTGATTTGTCCGGTAACCGCGGCTTGTGTGAAATCGATTGTTGATCTGTTTATCTTTGTACCTCGCTCGTTTGATCTCGTGGACTATGACTATCCGCGGGATCCTTATCCGCTTGTTTTTGACCCGTCATGTTGCATTTCGCTTTTTATGCTACGGTTTGATTGGATAAATGGTTCAATTTATGACGTCTAGCTTGTTAACTTGTTTAATTGCTCTGCTATGTTTTTAAATCATTTAATTATAGTGTTCATACTGTATTCCTACTTGCTACGATGATGACCATGTTTTGATCCTAGGATACTTGTTATGTTTTCAACTAAGGGTTTTGAACGTGTAAATTGCCATGCTCACTTGTTAATTAATTTTTCCGCCTCGACATCCGTTGGCTTGTATGTCTTTTGATTTCCTCAATTAATTGTATGACATATATGTTGTGGATGCTACGCCTACTATGTTTGCCTATGTTTCAGCTTCTGTATGTCCGGTTTGTATGTGTTTGCTTATATGTCATCGATGCTTTGCTTTGATTCGCTCTTCTTGTTTTCTCGCTCGCTTTGGATATCTCAGATATTTGTGTTCTCAGGATCCTCATTGACTCATTGTTCTCATTTTGTCGCATTTTGTTATCCGCTTCCTTTGTTTTTTCGCATTTCGTGATTTTATTTAGCTTTCGCTTTGTTATATCCGTTCACCGGCTTTTTAAGCTCACCGATTTCTTTTCCTCGCAAGTGTTAGGTTGAAGATGGGCTTTGATGGTGAGTTGGATTATTTGAGTGGACCAACCCTAGATACCTTATTATTTGGATTTATTTTGTTGCTATTGATTGAGATTTCCTTTTATTTTAGATATATTGGATTTTGTATTTTCCTTGTAAGTCATTCGTCTATATGACTTGGTACTTTATTCCTTAAGGCTTTCGCTTGTAAAATTTTATTTGTATGTTCTCGACATGACACGTGACACTTCTACCCTTTGTGGGTTACAATTATGGTATCGTGAGCGTTTCGTCTTGTTGACCTTAGGATTGACCTGTGAGGACTTGGGTATTACTAGGCTTCCGTCGCTGATTTTCTCCGATTCGCTTGATTGTCGCATGATTTGAAATTGATATTCGCTTGTCTTCACCGATTTGGCCTCCTCTTTCGCAGATCGAACTTTGTTATTTTTTTCTTTCCGCATCCGTTTGTCGATCGCTAGGGAGGAGACTTCCGTGGAGTCGAAGAGATGGTGTTGAACTCGCGTGCCGCAACAGCCTCTCGAGCTGGAGAGGTTCGTGAAGCGTAAGCCGCACTCCCATCGCCATGCCGAGGGAATCGAACGGATCAACCAAAGACGCAAAATACGGAGACAAGATTCAACCGGTGGCTGCGAAGGTTCATCTACTTCATATGATTTGGGTGCGACTTGTGTTACTTCGATTCGCTTGTCATGCGCTTTGAGGCGGTTTGATATTTTGTTAAGTGAATTTGATCGGATTACTTTTCTTTGATTCGCTCGTAATTTGGTTTGAATCGTGAAGTTTTATCATTTAGCATTCGGTATATCCAGCTTTTCTTTTGGACCGACGTAATGAGTCATGAGGAACCGCTTTTGCATTGGTGGCCTTCTTTTCTTTGTGGTATGGTAAGTTGTTTGATCTGCTATATGTTGCATGAATGTGTATCCGGTCTCCGCTTAGGTATGTTACTTGCTACCTGATGTTATCTCGCTTTTGTGTGCTATTGGCTATGTGGTTTGTCATGACCGTGACGTAATATGGACAATAAGGGCTTGTTATGTGATGCAAGTATTATGACACCTGATCAACGTGATAATACCGAGATCATATAATCTGAACTTATTGGAATCATAACGACGCTTTGGGAAATGCCGGGTTGGTATGCGGAATGGACTAAGACTTATAACCTTATCTCCACTCCTCATGTTCATTTGAAATTTCTGTTCCCTTTGTGAGATTCTCATCGACATATGTTACGTATAATTTTGGAAACCGAAATCGGATGATCTATGTGGGACTATCAATTACTACGCCCCTTAAACTCGTCTCCTCTGTACTTGCGATTTCATTTTCGAGGACGAAAATTTTCTTTTTAGGGAAGAGTTGTAAAACCCTAAAATTCGAACGGTTAAAAGACCAATTACCCTCAAGTTAAAAAATTTTGAAATTCGTAACACTAGTCAAGCTCATTAACTACATTATAACCTAACTTATATATGTGTAATTACCAAATGATACAAGATAATAAAATTGATTTTTTTTTTCGTTTATGTCTACCATATGAATTATATAACACATTATATAAGTTACATGGACTACACAAGTTGCAAAATAATTAAACTAAATTAGAGCTAATAAAATGGTAATTAAGGAAAGTGAATTAGTCTTTGATACCCTCCCCATTTTCATCCAAATCAACGCCTCCCAAAAAATCTCGCTCCAATTATTTTCCCCATGTCAATCTCATTATTACTACCATATTTACCATATCAAATAAAACCTACAAACCCTAGATCTAAAATGACGGCACCAGGGTATTTTTCCTGTGATTCTACTGCTGGGAAGCCAAGAAAATTTCCGATTCGAATTTTGAAGGCTCGATCTATTTGTTGTCGAATTTTGTTCATATGCTAGGTAAAATTCACAATAATTCATACGACCCTCCATAAATTCATTTTCCATTTTTCCTGAGTTCCTTACATCATGTGTGATCTGCGAAAATTGATTACAAGGTTTTTGAGTCGCTGTTTATTCTTTTGGAATTTTGGAGTCGTTTTTATCCTAACCGAGAGGAATAATTTCATCCAGCGTGTTCTAAACGTTCTAAAATTTATATGGTATTTTTCTCATCTTATATTCATCCTATAAGTTCCAAATAAAATAATATAAACGAACCATGCATGGTATACCTAATTATTGGAGAATTAAACCCTAAAAACGTGTTAAAACCCTAAATAATTAGAAACGAATTTTCTGGGCATGAAGACTATTTTTCTTGGACTCTATATAATGTGTATTAACTGTGAAAAATGGTGCTTCGAATTTTGAAGCTTTGATCATGTTATATGAACTTATCCTAATCGCTATCTACGAAAAGGGAAAATAAAATAAGGAAACCCTAAGGATCGACCTAGGGTTTATGTTATGGTCTAGATCTGACCTTAATGATGAAATAATGATGGAATAATGATTGGTTTTGATTTGGGGAATTAGGGTTAGGGTTTGAAGATTTATGGTATTACCGATTGAGCTTTCAAAATAAAAAGGGGTTATTTCAGAATTATAAAACTTGGGGACTATTTTTGTAATATACTTTGGACCAGGGGTGTTAGTATAAAATGTAATATGAATACCTTTTCGTAAAATATGTGACTTAGGGGTTTATTTTGTAAATCGGGTAAATTTGTAAACCAAAATGTAATTAGTAAAATGAGAGGGCTTGTTTGTAAATTCTGGAAACTTGGGGGTATTTCATATAAATAAGGATGATGAGGGTGTAATATGTAAAATTGGACACGGCTTGTTGTGTAAATATGCTAAATAAGGAAACTTTCTAAAAAAATGGAACCTTCTATTTTTGAAACCCGCTAAATATGGAAAGTTACTAAAACTGAAAGCCGAAAAATAAGTAATCAATTAAATAAGTTTTTAATAAAACCATGAATTGTAGATTCGCCGAGATGGAGTTTGCTTCCGACCTTGGTATTTCGTTGTGTTTCGTTTGCGGTATAAGTACAGATATTCTGACCTTCTCTAATAAGGTTTCATGATCTCTTTGCATCTTTGATCTCTTGCCAATTTGATATTGAACCTTTGCTCTGCTATTGAACTATTGATATTGAACCTTTGCTATTGACCCTTTGCTATTGAACCCTAATATTGATCCTTTGCTATTTGAACCTTTGATAATTGAACCATTGATATTAGACTATTGATTTGATTTGTGAATCGCTAATATTGGACTTTTGATATTGATTGAACTCTATATTGTACACTTTGACCGCCGCTGATACCGAGCCATTAACTAGGCATGGGGGTTCCATGTCGGTGTCATTGATGCACCAATGGCATGACTTCAAGGTGCAGTGATGTTGCACACCGTCCCCATATTTGTATTGATTATGCGCGCTTTGGATATATTGTATGGCCACTATTTGTTTTGCAGGGGGCATATGGATGCATCCTAGATTTGTTTTGATTTGTATTTGATATGATATGATTTGTTTTGATGCGTGCTGCAATACACCCCTCACATTTTGGGAGCTAGCTACTCCACTGGTTACCGAGGTCCCCTCGTATTGGTTTGGTATTCCGAGGTCACCCCTCCGGTCACAATAGTTACTATTGGATACTTGGTCGCTAATGCCACTATTGATATTGGTTTGTTTTGTTGGCTCGATAGATTCTCGACTGCATCTTACACTATTGATATAACCATATTGTACCTTCTATTTCCCAACGCATCATATTTCAGATTGATTACCTTTATCCAGACCTTTATATGACTCACTCTATTACCAAGATATATATTCCATTGCTTTGATCTATCACACTCTCATTCCGTTAGTTCCGATTATCATTCCATTCACGCATCGGGTTATTATATGTTTATTGGATTTGGTTATGCTATTCATGTGTTATGTGACTACGATTACCCCGTTATGATATGATTAACATGCGATTATAAGATTTACTGTTGTCATCCGATGATATGCTATCTTACCGTTATGTGATTTGATTTGTCCGTAACCGCGTGTTTGTGTGAAATCGATTGTTGATCTGCTTATCTTTTGTACCTCGCTCGCTTGATCTCGTGGACTATGACTATCCGGGATCCTTTCCGCTTGTTTTGACCCGTCATGTTGCATTGCTTATGCTACTGGTTTGATTGGATAAATGGTTCAATTTATGACGCCTAGCTTGTTAACTTGTTTAATTGCCTCGCTATGTTTTTAAATCATTTAATTATAGTGTTCATACTGTATTCTACTTACATGATGCCATGTTTTGAGATCCGCTAGGATACTTGTTATGTTTTCAACTAAGGGTTTTGACTCGTAAATTGCCATGCTCACTTGTTAATTAATTGCTTCCGCTTCTGTGGACATCCGTTTGGCTTGTATGTCTTTTGATTTCCTAAATTAATTGTATGACATATATGTTGTGTGGATGCTACGCCTACTATGTTTGCCTATGTTTCAGCTCTTGTATGTCCGGTTTGTATGTGTTTGCTTATATGTCATCGACATGCCTTTTGATTCGTTCTTCTTGTTTTCTCGCTTTCTTTGATATCTCAGATATTTGTGTTCTGCAGATCCTCATTGACTCATTGTTCTCATTTTGCTGCGATTTTGTTATCCGTTTCCTTTTTTTCTTTTCGCATTTCGCATTTTATTTCTTTCGCTTATATCTGCTTCACTGGCTTTTAAGCTCACCGATTTCTTTTCCCGCGGCAGTTAGGTTGAAGATGGGCTTTGATGGGCTGAGAGTTGGATTATTTGAGTGGACCAACCCTAGATACCTTATTATTTGGATTTATTTTGTTGGGCTATTGATTGGAGATTTCCTTTTATTTTAGATATATTGGATTTTGTATTTTTCCTTGTAAGTCATTCGTCTATATGACTTGGTACTTTATTCCTTAAGGCTTTCGCTTGTAAAATTTTATTTGTATGTTCGATATGACACCGAATGACACTTCTACCCTCGGTTGGGGTGTTACATAAGCTTTTTCCATTTTTCTTAGATTCCTTATAATATTTTAAGCTAATATTCATATTTTCCAAGTTGATTTGCTATTTTTCCTGCATTTAAATTGATTTTTTTAGCCTTTTAATTAGCATTTAATACAAAAAATTAAGAAAAGTTTCAAAAAAATAATTTATCATTTTTCTTAAGTTAAGATAAATATAAAAAGCCAAAAAAGTAATTTTCTAGATTTTTCTTGGTTAAATTTGTATTTTTAAGTAATTTAATTAGTTTTTAATAGTTTAAAATTCCTAGAAAATCCAAAAATAATCTAAAAATATAAAATAGTTTTGAAAATTTTATTTTGTTATTTTAGATTTTTCTAAGTCATAATTTTATTTTTCTAGCTTTGTTTCATAATTTCTTGTATTTTAGGCTATTATTAAATAGTTAAAAGTAGTTTTTAATTAATAATAATTAGATAAATAGTTATAAAATTAATTTTCTTTTTCTATAAATTTTCTTTTATCATTAGGTTTGTAAAATGTCATTTTCATATTTTTAGGACTTTTATTTCTTAGATTTCACTTTTTATTTTGTACGTTTACGTAATTTTATTTAAACGTAGTTTTAAGTTTTAAACGCTCATCATTTTTAATATAGTGATAGCTTATTTAATTTTTTTATCTTTTTAATCTCCTTTAATTTGCATTTAAGCCGCTGTAATATTATTTTTTCAGTTATAATCTTATCGATCCCTTTTTCGCTCAAATTTCTCGATCACTATACGTTTGATAATCCATTGCATAGCTCTCTGGGACATAACGACCCGGGGAAACACTATACTCCCCGATCTTCATTGAGTGCGCCTCGAGCCGTTTAAGTTTGTTACGGTCGCCATTCACAAGCAGACTTGAGTGATAAAACTTGACGGTTTTGCACGCATCAAATTTTGCGCGCCGGAGTCAGGTTGATTGTCTTACGCTTAGCAGATTAGTAATTTGGATATTCACTCTTTGTTCATACCATCCATCTACATATATTTATATTTTCTTACAAAAATACTCTTCTCATTCCTCTTATCCGTATGATTCTATTTCTCTTACCCCCTCGTACCGTTTGATTCTACTCTTCTTTAACCTCAAAACCGCTCAATTCTATTTCTTTAACCCTCTACATGTTTAATTCTCATGTATGACGCATCGACATTCCTGTTTCCACTCAAAAGCCGAATGGAAGAGGATCACCGCTGTCAATCCGGATTGTTTATGCAAGCAATGTGGAAGGACGTGCAAGCAAATATTGTTATTGGTAATTATCGATAACTCTCTCGATGATTCCCTTTTCGGACCATCCGCCACAACCGATGAACCCATTCAAGAACCGAGACCATAACGGAACTGGTGGAAATTGCTAGCTCTCGTGAGCACACCACTTGTCCCACTCTCCGATTTTTCAAAATGTTCTTCGAGACTTGATAGTCATCCGCATCACCATGTGGTTTTGTTGATTCTTTGAATGAACCGATTCTTTCTCATTACTCTCAAATGCAATCGTTTATTCCTTGTGTCGGATGTGGTGAGCCTCTTTGGTTCACACCTGCCGTTGGTATATGCGGTGTACAATGTGGTAATGATATTCATAACGGAGTTGTTTGTTTTGTGGTTCGAGGAATTCATTTGATTATGATCCTAATCCCAACTCATTTAACTAACCCTCAAACTTTTCCAATTACCCACCACAGCCCGACTTATCTTCATATAATCAACATACTTGCTGTGAATTTTGTGGAGGTCCTCACCTAGAATTTGATTGTCAATCGGGAAACGCGTTGTCTATGAACAGCCCGGTGATGCTCGAACTTTGGATATGACCAAAATCCATATGATTCACCGCCAGCACTCAACAGTTGTAGTATCGTGGAGGTCCCCATTTCAGCTCTGATTGTCAAATAGGGAACCCATTTCCTTGTAACAATCATGACTCTTACATGTTTGACAATTTTCCAACCTCCACAGACACCATGCTGCTCAAACTCCACCTGAGCCGCTGCTCAAAGAAACCTCCCAAGATTTTGAAACCGCAATGAAAAACTTGATGATATAATTCAAAACCTTAAGAATCAAGTGAGTGGTGAAAAGACCATGGGAGAATTGCAGTCAAGAACGGGAGGCTCGCAAATCTAGGGAAGAATTATTAGCCCTAGAGCATGCGCAAAAGGCTCCCAATTTCTTAAGGCAGCTCTATATGATGATGACGAGGAGAGTTTTTATCCTTTTAAGAATATTTCTCAACCCCCTCAGTGTTGATATCCTAGCAGTTGAGATTCCATCACAAACAATCTGCTATCACACCGATATTCCCACTCACTCTCCAAACATGGGGACGAGCATCTGACACTGTTCTCGAAAGGAATCAGACGACTTCATAAAGTCTAGTGTTGAGAACCTTGTCCCAATCCGAGAGTCAGGGAACTTCGATCATATGTGTGATTCTTCTTCTCCTCTTGAGTGTTCAAATGATCATTTGGAAACTTTCTCCGATTTTAGCGATGATTGTGCTTCCCATGGAAACATCGAGTATGTTGAGGCATCACTCCCACACCGATCCTCTTCTGAGGAGTTCACCGATGAACTCACTCACATCAATCCATTTTCATCAGAAAGTGATGATGATATCTTTGATTTAAGCCGATCTGAGAGACCGAAAGTCTCCTTGATAATGATCGCTCACTCACTTCTTATCCCAACAATCCAATAGAGAATGTTGATCACTTTGTTCCCAAAACATTCAAAGCTACTTTCACCAATCCTCTATTTGAATTCGAATTCAATTCACTTTAATTTCTGAGAATCCACTCTTTGATACTCAGATTGAGGATAGTGATGAGTCCACAATGGAACAAGAGTTCACAAATTCACATCATGTGAATGATTCTCTTCACGAGGAGTTCGCGGTGAACTCACTTCATATCATGACTACGAGTATGATTATTGGATGGCAAAAATCATGATCGGGGGAAAAGTTCTCAATCATGAGAGTTTGTATTTCTATGACAAATTTTCCAACCCTCCCTCTCGAGATGCTTTCCAAACCAAAGAGCTCAACCAACCAAACCAGTGCAACTGCAAGACTTGATCTTGAGGAAGAAGATCTTATCATGATCGTCATCATGATTTTCTTTCTTTTCTTCACCTACCCGTGACTCTCTCTTCTTCACTCGTTCGGGAGTGAGGACACTATCTTTGCATTTTCAGTTATCATTTGTGAGCCGGTCTTTCTCTCAGATATCTCGTCGGTGTGGAACTTTCGCGTGCTTCATATGTTTATTAACATTGTGAACGAAAGTCCGATCGAGATTGGTTTTCCACGTTACTTTCCCCATGAACAAATGAATACGGGGTCGAGTCAAGCTAGCGCCTCGGGAATCAAAAACAAGAGCATACCATATGGGTTTTCACCCATATTGTCTTCTTTCTATTTTCTACCACCCTAGGGGGGGGGTCATTCCACATGTCAAAAAAAAAAAAAAAAAATCCTTTCTAAATAATGGCCGTAGTTTCCTTTTAAGTTTCCCGCCGGCATAACCGCGGTACTTTGAATATTGAGGGAAATATTCATTTCTAAGTGTGGGGGGGAATTCTCACGAATTTTATCATATAATTATACTACCCACCCCCGCTTTTTGGCCAATTTTTTGGAGTAAGTGTTTTACACTTACTCATTTGGTTATCAGTCCGCCTTGTCTAATAAACAAAAGGATTGGCTAATCCAAGAGCAAACGGCTCTTGGTAAAGATATCTCAAATCCGTTGACGGCTTGCAATTTGCCCAAAATTGTATGGTATTCAGCTCACCATATCCTTAAAGTGAAGAGTTGGCTAGCCCGCAAGTTTATGGCTAAAGGAAGGGTGGAAAACCATAATTGGTAATCGGCTCACCAAAGATAATGTTGATAATTTATCTAAGAGTTGGCTAGTCCAGAGCAAACGGCTTCGTAAAGACAAATCAAATCATTTGGTCGGTGGTTTGCTCAAAATCACATGGTTATCGGTGTACCATGGTTCTTACTTGAACTGAAACATTTGGCTACTCCATAAGTAATGGCTTTTGGTAAAGAGTTTCAAATCCATTAAGTTTTTCTTAAAAGATTGCTAGGGACTAGCAATAGTTTAGTGTGGGGATTGATGAGTGTGTAAATACTCATCATTTTTAGTCAATCGAACGCAAAACGCTAAAAATGCTCGTAAATGCATCAAAATACCGAAAATATTCCAAAATTGCATTTTATATGTTTCAGATGCAAAATGTTCAAAATCAGATGAAAAATGAGCAAAGTGCATTGGCTAATTGGGCCACCCCCAAGTTTCTAAAATTGTCAAAAATAGTCCCCAGTCCTATTTCAAAAGAAAAAATCACCAAAGGTCCTTTTAAATCATAATTTGTCAAATTTAGTCCTTTGTGATAAATAAAAAGTTTGAGAAAATTACAAGTTTGGTCCTCTAAGTTTCAGAATTGGCAAAAATGGCCCCTGGAAAATTGGAAAATGGCAAGTTGGTCCTTGTACTTTTTGAGATTGTCACTTTTAGCCCTTGGAACAACTTTTCAGATTCTCTAGGTCCTTGAGTTTTCAGAAATTACAAAAAGAGTCCTTGTTGATTTAAACCCTTTTAAACCTTTGGACCCTATCACAAACCCAAGTGACCCCTGTCATTAACCACATTTGGACCCCCCCCCTTGATATTTAACACCAGTCAAAAGCCCTGGTCAAATCCCCTTGGCGCCAAACTTCTTCTCCCCAACTCCCCCACACCAGCTCCCATCCCCTCCTCCTCACCTTCCACTTTCCATGTTCCCCACCTCAACAAACTCCAAGAAATCATTTAATGCACCCCCGCCCTTTCACTCAACCCCAAATGGATAAAAAGAAAATTTACCAAAATCGTTTCAATAAGATGAATTTAAGCCATCCAATGGCTATATCAATCTGGGAAACAATCGTAATAGAGAGAGAAAGAGTTTGGGTATAAAAAGAAGAAAAGAGAAGCAAGACAGGTAGTAGATGTTTAGTTTTAAATTACTCTTATGTCGCTTTTTAGTAATGTCTTAGTTTAACTCAAAAGTTGTAATATATTGTTCCTAAGTATTAAACTCAAGTTACATTTTCAGTTTAATCAAGTCTTAATCGTTAGTTCCAAGTTTCATTCTCATATATGTGCTTACTGTTAAAAATTTAAATTTCCATTTCATAAACCCAAGCTTCATATAGCTTGTTTATCAGTTTTAACTAGCTTATACAAGCTTTTCATAACTTTTTGAAAGCTTGCATTTAAGTTTCTATCACTTTTGGATTTTGATCAACTAAAGTCAAACTGAGCTCAAATTGGTCATGGAAGTGGATTTGGGTTGATGAAGCATGGAAATGGGTTGATTTAGATTCATATGGGTTGATATTTAGGATAGTGGTTCTCTGTTTCACATGTTTCAAGCCATAGTGGCTAAGGACCTATTTGTAAGTGATTTTCTAAGTTTCATAGCTTAATCTGTTTTAGTGGTTTTAAGTAGTTAAAATCTGTTTGAATAGTTGTATTTAGAGTAATTAAACTCATTTGGATCAGTATCATGGGCTAGTTAAGTGTTTGGACTGGCTGAGTCTTAAACAGCAATTAAAGGTGGTTTGGAATTGTCGATATAGCAGTGGTGGTTCTTGTTCATGTATAACTCTTGTTGTTTTAAGGTTACTTAGCTCATATTAACTCATACTTGCCATAATCTTGAGCCAAGACACTCTCAAAAGTCAAATTACATCTCCACTGTCTTTGATGTTTATCCTGGAATTTTTGAAAGCCAAAAGATTATTTTGTGTTAAAAATTCATAAGTATAGCTTGCTTCAGTTTTATTTCATCATTATATATCATTCTCAGTTCACAAATCAAGATCAAAACTCAAAATAGTCAACTTTTCAGTTTTGTTAAAAAGTCAAAATGTTGAAATACCTGGCCAAACTAGAGGGATTTTTCTTAGATTCATTTCTAAGCCTAATTCAGTGAAACTTGTTGATTTAAAATCTCCAACTGGTCTACTCTCTTATTAGCATTTTATATAGAATTTTTATAAGGTCAAAAATGCTTGTCAAGAAGGTGTTAAGTGTTGCACAGCTTGAACCGCATTGTGACTTTGTAGCTTCTTGCAGCACTTGCACAGAGCTAATCTTAGCTCACCTTGGTCTGTATTTTGGTTTACAAGGTCTCACCTAGGTCTAGTGTAAGTTCTAAGTTTTGGTTTTTGTGACAACTCGTACTTTCAGGTCATTTCTCAAAACAATTCATGCTTCACAATTTCAACATTTATCGTAAACTAGGTTTACGTGTTCCAAATTCGCGTAACCTTAATGGTTTAGCGGCGAATTCATGATCATATCATCACGAACATTTCATATAGACTAAATTTAGTCTACATTTCATTAGCATCATTTTCATCATGATAGTTCATTCATGACTTTGCATTTCACATTAAACGCGTAAATTTTATATTAAATAAACGTTATCGCCAGAATTATTATTTTGAACATTTAATCCGATACTTCCAAAATGATCCCGACATATTTTTATACTTACATTTAGTTTATAAAAACTATATTTTGAGTTTACCTAGTGCTTTAAATTTTTTTTAGTATATAAATAGTTAAATTTTATTATTACGACAAGCTTTAAAACCTGACGATAATTATTATATCGCTTCATTTTACAAGGAATGTATTTTTACAATTTTTATGATCTCATTATACTCTACTTTGATCTATTAAAAATTTCTTTTATCAAAAATTTACCTTAAATACACTAACATTTTATATACAAGTTATTATTACACAAACTTATTACTTACACAATTTTATTACACATTATAAAAGAAAAAAAATATATATATATTGTGATTCCCCCATATCCGCCAGGGGAGTTAGTCAAAATGGATAGTTTTTTATTACATATACATATCCATACTCAATCTTATCTCATTCATTCATTTCACTCAATAATACAAGTAGCCAAGATATTTTTCTTTCTCTTGATTCTCCTTCCAAAACCGCCTAGCATAAAGATCAAGAAGAGATTCATAAGATTTTGCAAGCTCTCAATCTAGATTACACTCTTATTAAGGTTTTGAAATAAAAACCTAGGGTGTTTAGGTTAAACCTTTGTTCTTTGCACCTCATCATAGTCTACTTGTAAGCATATCATTTCATTTTACCTCTTTTACTTTCATTTCATATTTATCTCTTCATTTTTGGAGCAAACATGCAAGACTTGTGTTGTTTATACCATTTTTACATGATTTTTAGAGTTATATATATATAAAGTCATCCTATAATTATTCCCTTGTTATATATTGGTCTTTAGGAACCCATGACACCCTAAGAAGGTGTATGGTAGGATTAGAATAGCTTTGGAGTTGATTTGAAGGGATTGGAATAGGTTTAGTACGAGAAAAACTATTTTCGATAAGTATAAAAAGTGATCTGTCCTTATTTTGTTTTTCTGGAAAATCTGACAGTAGGCACGAAATTTTGGCCTTGATATTTAGAAAATATACTTTAAAACGAATCCGTGGTCGCTTGAACGGATTAAAACGGAGTTATAACTAAGAAGTTATGAATTTTCAAGTTGATTGACCTAAATATATTTTTCAGAAAATTTCAGCATACTATTTTACTTTATTCAGTCAAAAAACGAGCCTTAAGCTTCACAAATCATTTCGACTTGTCAAAAATATATTAGTATACTTTACAAGCTAAGGACGATAATAATGAGAAAACGGATTTGTAACGACTAAGATATACACGTCTTCATAAACTTGCCGTAACTATTATTTTTAGAAAAACTATATTATTTTTACGATAAGTGTTACGGTAACTAAAATCACCATATTTAACCCCTATTATCTTTATGTTCGAGACCTCTATGACGAAAACTCATGTACTAAAACTTCTAGATTTTGATACAAGCTTTTCAAAACCGTCGAGTTCGCTTCCTAACGCTCGACGCACACCATTTTACTTACTAGTTTTTCAAAGCCATTTTAGTAATTTCATGGAATTTCCAACGACATTATTTTATTGACTAAAAGTTATAATTTCGCAATAAATCATTAAGAAACTATTGTAGGATGACATTTGACGTAATACTTGCAAAGTAATTTAAGAATGGTCAAGACGCCAAAGAGTATTTTTTGACGATAAATATTATTTTCAAACTCACAAGTGGTATAAATAACATACTAAAATGCATGCATAACATTACATCATAACTCATTACACATCATATCATTCATAATAGGTCATTTTCAAGATTCACGCTACATTTCGGTGTACTCACTTTTGTCATCGTAATCACAATGCAAGTGAGTTTTCATAGCCCCATTTTCGATTGTTTTTATATTACTTTTGGGGGAGATACATGCTCAAACCTGCTTTCATTTACTTTCACAAGTACTTTAACTTTTATGGATTACCGTGAGTTCATAGCCCCATTTTTACTCTTTTAACTTTTTTACAAACTTTGGGGAGATACATGCTACATTTTTAATCAACACAATGCTTTGAACTGTATGCTATATCCTAATGTTTTATTGTCACTAAGTATTTGCCATGTTCGAAGTCCCTACATCATTAACCATTAGTCACTTCAAGAGTGAGCACGTAATATTGTGAATAGGCCTATTGAATTAACACTCATTTTATTGACCCAGCTAGGGAAATCGAAAGACTATATTTGAACCACAAGTAAGGTAATTTGGCAAGTTACCTATTAGGGCGGCGATGAAACGATGATTACCAATTTTTATTGGTGCGATGTTACGCTTTGGTGTCATGAACTTAGTGAAATAAATACGATTTTGTTTTCAACGATGAGTGTGAACCATTTAACTCACACTACGATTATTGTGTTCAAACGAATTAATTAAACCTATGGATTTCACTCAACCTTTGTGTTGACACTTTTTAGCATGTTTTATCTCGTGTATCTAAGGCATTCACTTCATGGCATGCATGTGGACTTATCATAGAGTCGTGACGACGCCGTCTCACATGGGCTTTATACACTTTAAAAACATCGTTTGACTTGTACTAAACTTACTTTCCGCACTTAGTAACTTTCATTTGGGACCTATACTTTGTAACTCTGATTATTTTATTAAATCAAACGATGTATTTTCCAAACCACAACTTTAGGTCGCTCAATATAACCGTGGATTGTATGCTATGACAAATCAATCCCCAGAATTCCATTCCGCAAAAAAAACGTAATTTGGGGTGTGACAGATTGGTATCGAGCCGTTATAGAGAACTAGGTTGCATCATCACCTGTGACTATAACTACATCATCATAGCATCTCATCATTTCATCATAAGTGCATACTCATTGTACATGCGAGTTTATGACTTAATACCAAACATCATATGAGTCGATTATTCCAAGCATTGCATAGTTACTTCTAAATTATACATAGCCTGATCACCTATGTCTAATTCGTAAAGAATCATGCAATGAAGGGAGTAGTAGGCTTATATGTGTAAGCAATTCTATGACCGAGCTAAATTTTCAAAAGACCAAGTACTAAACCGATTTAGCCTAATCTCATGACAGCTTGTTTGATGAGTTGTAGATTAAGAAAATCTACCTAAGAAGTCTTTGAGGGTTTTGCTCGAGAATGGGAAAGTTTACATCAAACCTAAACCGGAGAGCATCCAACAATGGAATTCAGTGGATCAATTCCTTTGATGGGCGAATGTGACAACTCGTACTTTCGTGTCATTTCTCAAAACAATTCATGCTTCACAATTTCAACATTTATCGTGAACTAGGTTTACTGTTCCAAATTGCCAACCTTAATGGTTTAGCGGCGAATTCATGATCATATCATCACGAACATTTCATATAGACTAAATTTAGTCTACATTTCATTAGCATCATTTTCATCATGATAGTTCATTCATGACTTTGCATTTCACATTAAACGCAGAATTTTATATTAAATAAACGTTATCGCGTAAATTATTATTTTGAACATTTAATCCGATACTTCCAAAAATGATCCCGACATATTTTTATACTTACATTTAGTTTATAAAAACTATATTTTGAGTTTACCTAGTGCTTTAAATTTTTTTTAGTATATAAATAGTTAAATTTATATTATTACGACGTTTTTCTTAAAAACTGCACGATAATTATTATATCGCTCAAATTTTACAAGGAATGTATTTTTACAATTTTTATGATCTCATTATACTCTACTTTGATCTATTAAAAATTTCTTTTATCAAAAATTTACCTTAAATACACTAACATTTTATATACAAGTTATTATTACACAAACTTATTACTTACACAATTTTATTACACATTATAAAAGAAAAAAAAAAATATATATATTATTGTGAAACACATTCCCCATATCCGCCAGGGGAGTTAGTCAAAATGGATAGTTTTTTTTATTACATATAAATATCCATACTCAATCTTACTCTTCATTCATTTCACTCTCAATAATACAAGTAGCCAAGATATTTTCTTCTCTTGATTCTCCTTCTCAAACCGCCTAGCATAAAGATCAAGAAGAGATTCATAAGATTTTGCAAGCTCAAGTAATAACAATCTAGATTACACTCTTATTAAGGTTTTGAAATAAAAACCTAGGGTGTTTAGGTTAAACCTTTGTTCTTTGCACCTCATCATAGTCTACTTGTAAGCATATCATTTCATTTTACCTCTTTTACTTTCATTTCATATTTATCTCTTCATTTTTGGAGCAAACATGCAAGACTTGTGTTGTTTATACCATTTTTACATGATTTTTAGAGTTATATATATATAAAGTCATCCTATAATTATTCCCTTGTTATATATTGGTCTTGATGATGTTTAGGAACCCATGACACCCTAAGAAGGTGTATGGTAGGATTAGAATAGCTTTGGAGTTGATTTGAAGGGATTGGAATAGGTTTAGTACGAGAAAAACTATTTTCGATAAGTATAAAAAAGTGATCTGTTCTTATTTTGTTTTTCTGGAAAATCCGACAGTAGGCACGAATTTTTGGCCTTGATATTTAGCAAATATACTTTAAAACTAACTGCACGCTTGAACGGATAAAACGGAGTTATAAAAGAAGTTATGAATTTTTCAAGTTTGACGATCTAAATATATATTTTTCAGAAAATTTCAGCATACTATTTTTACTTTATTCGAGTCAAAAACGAGCCTTAAGCTTTATAAATTATTTCGACTTATCAAAAAATATATTAGTATACTTTGATACGGTTAAGGACTTATAATACGTGAGAAAACGATTTGTAACGACTAAGATATACACGCTTTCATAAACTTGCCGTAACTATTATTTTTAGAAAAACTATATTATTTTAACGAGATAAGTGTTACAGAACTAAAATCACCATATTTAACCCCATTATCATCTTTAGAACCTCTATGACGAAAACTCATGTACTAAAACTTCTAGATTTTGATACATGCTTTTCAAAACCGTCGAAGTTCGCTCCTAACGCTCTAATGCATAACCATTTCCATTTAATTTTTCAAAGCCATTTTAGTTACTTTCTACTAATTTCAACGACATTATTTTACTTAATTTAAAAGTTATAATTTCAAGAATAAATCATTAAGAAACTATTGTAGGATGACATTTTGACGAAATACTGTAAAGTAATTTAAGAATGGTCAAGACGCCAAAAGAGTATTTTTTGACTATAAATATTATTTTCAAAACTCACAAGTGGATAAATAACATAATGTAAATGACGATAACATTACATCATAACTCATTACACATCATATCATTCATATATAATAGGTCATTTTTCAAGATTCACGCTACATTTCTGTACTCACTTTGTCATCGTAATCATTGCAGCAGTGAGTTTTCATAGCCCCATTTTCATTGTTTTATACTACTTTTGGGGAGATACATGCTCAAACTGTTTTCATTTACTTTCACAAGTACTTTAACTTTTATGGATTACCGTGAGTTCATAGCCCCACTTTTACTCTTTTAACTGTTTTACAAACTCTTTGGGAGATACATACATTTTAATCGAACACAATGCTTTGAACCGTATGCTATATCCATAAGTATTGTCACTAATTTGCCATGTTCAAGTCCCTACATCATGAACCATTAGTCACTTGCGAAGTGAGCCGAATATTGTGAATAGGCCTATTGAATTAACACTCCGCCTTATTGACCCGCTTAGGGGAAATCGACGCGACTATATTTGAACCAAGAAGGTAATTTGGCAAGTTACCTATTAGGGCGGCGATGAAACGATGATTACCAAATTTTATTGGTGCGATGTTACGCTTTGGTGTCATGAACTTAGTGAAATAAATACGATTTTGTTTTCAACGATAAGTGTGAACCATTTAACCACACTACGCAATATTGTGTTCAAAACCATAATTAAACCTATGGATTTCACTCAACCTTTTGTGTTGACACTTTAGCATGTTTTATCTCGTGTATCTAAGGCATTCACTTCATGGCATGCATGTGGACTTATCATAGAGTCGCTGTGACGATGCCTCACATGGGCTTTATACACTTTAAAAACATCGCTGACTTGTACTAAACTTACTTCCGCACATAGTAACTTTCATTGGGGACCTATACTTTGTAACTCTCGACATTTTATTAAATCAAACGATGTATTTCCAAACGACACTTTGGTCGTTCAATATAACCGCGGATTGTGATGCTATGACAGCTTAATCCTCGGAATTCATTCACCAAGAAAATGTGTAATTGGGGGTGCATGTGCTTTTAGTTGCTAGCTTATTTGATTGCTTATTCTTGGGCTTAAAGTAGTACCCCAAAAACTGGTGTTAGCACTTGAATCAAAAACAACCAAATCATAGCAATTTGCAATTATGTGGTTGAAAGCAGTTGAGAATTGTTGCATTTGGTAACTTTTAGCATATTTTAGCTTGTGTATCAGTTTGGTACCTTTTGGTGTGCTTTTGGCTTATCCAAGTGCTTATTTTCAAGCACATTCCACATCAGTTTCAAATTCCTCCACATAAGCCCCTGTTTTTCCATTTTTCTTAGATTCCTTATAATATTTTAAGCTTTTCCTGAAATTTTCATATTTTTCCAAGTTGGTTTGCTATTTTTCTGCATTTAAATTGATTTTTAGGCCTTTTTAATTAGCATTTAATACAAATAATTAAGAAAAGTTTCAAAAAATAATTTTTCAATTTTCTTAAGTTAAGATAAATATAAAAACAAAAAGTAATTTTCTAGATTTTTCTTGGTTAAGTATTTTAAGTAATTTAATTAGTTTTTAATAGTTTAAAATTCCTAGAAAATCCAAAATAATCAAAAATTAAAAATAGTTTTGAAAATTCTATTTTGTTATTTTAGATTTTTCTAAGTCATAATTTTATTTTTCTAGCTTTGTTTCATAATTTCTTGTATTTTAGGCTATTATTAAATAGTTAAAAGTAGTTTTAATTAATAATAATTAGATAAATAGTTATAAAATTAATTTTCTTTTTCTATAAATTTTCCTTTATCATTAGGTTTGTAAAAATGTCATTTTCATATTTTTAGGACTTTTATTTCTTAGATTTCACTTTTTATTTTGTACGTTTACGTAATTTTATTTAAACGTAAATTTTAAGTTTTAAACGTTCATCATTTTTAATATAGTGAGTATAGTTTATTTAATTTTTTATCTTTTAATCTCCTTTAATTTGCATTTAAGCCGTTGTAATTTATTGGCTTTTTCTGTAGTTATAATCTTATCGTGATCCCTTTTTCGCTCAAATTTCGATCACTTTACGTTTGATAATCCATTGCATAGCTCGCTGGGACATAACGACCCGGGGAAACACTATACTCCCCAGATCTTCATTGAGTGCGTTCCTGAGCCGTTTTAAGTTTGTTACGGTCTGCCATTCACAAGTGGCAGACTTGAGTGATAAAACTTGACGGTTTTGCACGCATCATACTGTAAAGCTTAAAGTCGGTTGTAATTGTAATAAATGGAAAGTAATGTTTATCTAGAACTTTCTAAGTATAGTTTACTTGTCGTACAAGGATAAGAATTGTAAATCGATTAGGGTTATCCTTGAGCCTATAAAAGGATCCCTAGATTGGTATTAGAGGCACGAGTCTTAGAGTTAACAAGTACGCATATTATTAAAGTTTTAGAGAAGTTCAATATTATTAGAGTTGTTTAAAGTATCTGCATAATAAGCAGAGTTAGAGTTATTAATAAAATAGTTCAGAGTTAAAGTTATTCTTCTTAGCTTTGTTAAGTGAATTCCACATACTTAATAGAGTTTGCTCAGTGTTTCATTGTTAATAACTTAGGATTTATCCAAGGTTGTTAAACCCTTAACAAGCTATTTAAGTTAGTTTGGTTAGAGTACATTGATCCAACAAGTGGTATCGAGCTGTGTGGAAACTCGACTAAGAAGAAACCCTAAAACCCTACTACAACAAAAACCTAAAGATGTCGACTAAAGTCGCTCCACCACCATCAATCACCTCACTTAGAATTCCAATCATCAAGAAGGGAGAATATGACCTATGGTGTATGAAGATGAGGTAAGCATACTGCCATTACGCACCATGCACTATGGAATGTAATTGTCAATGGTAATGAAGTTGTTCCAGAACCTGTGGAGATTGATGGACAACCTAAACCACCCAAACCAGCCTTACCAGAGCTACCATAAGGAGTCAAGAGAAGGCTCTTAACATACTCTTATCCGCTATACCCGATGGACATCTAAGTTTCATGATGCTAAAGATGCAAAGCAACTCGGGTGCTCTCAAGACAAGATTTGGAGGGAATGAAGCATCTAAGAAGATGCACAGAAATCTATTGAAGCAATAGCTTGAAACTTTCACTGTTGGTGAAAGAGAGAGTCTTGATGCTGCATATGATAGATTCCAAAATCTCCTTAACATGTTGGAGTTATACAAGGCAAAAGTATCTGTTGAAGATGCCAATCTGAAGTTCTTAAGGAGTTTGCCATCCACATGGCATGTGATTGCTACTATGATAAGAGGACAACCTGGTTTGGATGTCATGGACTTTGATGATCTCTACAACCATCTAAAGGTGTATGAGCATGAGATGAATGGCCAAAAAAGTTCAAAGTCTCACAAGATAGCCTTTTATCATCTCGAAAAGAGGGCGATTCTACCAAAAGTACTGCTTCTCCTACTCAAAGTACTGTGACTCAAAGTACTGTTTCCTATACTGCCCCCACCTTTGCTCAAAGAAGCCCCACCAACAAATACCATGCACTCAGATGAAGTTGTATGCTCTTTCTTTGCACAACAAGCTTCTCTACCTGTCACTTATGAAGAAGATCTCTCACAGATTGAAGAAGATGCTTTAGAAGAAATTGATATCAGGTGGCAAGTAGCTATGATCACTGCAAGGATCAAGAAGTATATGAAGAAAACAGGAAAGAACATTGATTTCAAACCAAAACAGGGAATTACTTTTGACAAATCCAAAATTAAATGCTTCAATTGTCAAAAGACTGACACTTTGTAAGGAGTGTTTGCTAAGTATCAAGCAAACAGATGATCAGAGAAACCAAAGCCGAGCTCAAAGAAATTCCTATCATCAAACAAAAGCTTTGGTTGCTCAAGAGAGTTTATCGAGGTTGACTGAGTGCAGAGTTTGATGATGAACCAAAGAACCTTTGTATGGTAGCAGCGGAAGAAGCGCTTGAAGATTCTTGCGGAAGAATTGGATTGGAGCACAACCTTTGATGAGGAACCCTAACACGCTTTGGAATTCATAGATTACTTGGAAGCTTTGACCGAGCATGGAGAGTGAAGATGATCCCCGTTTACTCTGCAATGGTGGCTACTTCACCAAGTTCATTCTCATTCTCCTCGAGGTATGCTCAAATTGTCATGATTTTTATCAAAAATTACTTGGTAGTTATGTAATTGAAAGAGATAATTGCATGT
>OU343218.1:218471466-218518857 GCA_910596185.1 Chrysanthemum makinoi
TGCTTCTTGAATCTAACCTTTCACTTTTTGTTAAACAACTCTCTTTCAAGAAACATCCTCTCTACTTTCTTCATCTCTCTAATGGCTTTCTTAATTAATCACAATCCTAGACCACCCGAATCATCAAACAACATAATATTCACGATCCTACAAATGGTATCAGAGCCAAGGTTGTGTTGTTTTGATGATTTGCATGGTTTTTGATGTGGTTCGTGTATGCGGTTTGATACGTATGGTGTTTGGAAACATGTTTTGAAGTTGGTTATGCATCTTTGTTATTTGATATGGCCTTTTGAACCTAGTTTTTGAAGTCATTTGAATCTGATTGATTGTATGGTGTTAAATCACAGTTTTAGGATGAATACTCATTTTTTTTTGAGTCTTCTGTTTAGAGCAGGTGTTAAAAAACTGTTGGGTTTTTGATTTTCAACAAGTTTTTATGCTAGTTGAGATCTGATTATTACTGGTTTAAAATGTTACTTTTCCCTGTTTTGAACATGTCTCTAAACTGTATTGGGGTTTCAAATAGCCATAACAATTGTGGTCAAATATGTTGATAGTTCTTTACTGGAGTTCTGGTCAGAAAAGTTGGTGTTCATCTAAGCGGTTTGTGGTCACATTCTATTGAGCGAGTTGCTGTTATATGTCCAGATTCAAAGTATCATAAGCGAGTTGTCCTAAAAGTCAAAAAATGATGCGAGTTGTTAACTTAAAGTATCAGCTGTCATAAAGTATCATAAGCGAGTTGTTAACTTCTTGAATGCGAGTTGCTGTTATAAAGTATCAGCTGTCATGTTCCAAATGATGCGAGTTGTTAACTTAAACTAAGCGACTTGTCAAACTGTTTAATAGCGAGTTGTGTGAGTTATGTACTAAGCAACTTGTCATATACGAGTTGTGAGTTTTGACTTTTGAGTCAAAAGACAAAAGCAACGTGTTAATATTCAGTATGCTGCTTGTTTGAATAAAACTAGGGTCAACGGTCAAAAGCGAGTTGGACAAGTCAAAAGCGAGTTGGTTTGGGTCAAAAGCGAGTTGGGTTGAAGCGACTTGTATAATTGAAATGGCTTAAGCGATTTGTATCTAAAAGTTTTGAATGCAAAATATGAATGAAGCGGTTTGATTGACTAACTATGCTTTTGAAGATATGTTGAGAAAGCAGGTTATTACATCAAAAGTTTTATCACATATGCTATACCAGATTCAGATATATCATAAGATCGAGAAAAATTTATCACATCTACAAGACTTCAAAGCATTACAAGATTCACATATGAACATCTTCAAAATCAATACAACATCGACTATATTTATAAAAGTCTCAACGATCTCAGTAAAACTATTCATTGACCCATACTCTTATAACAACTAATCAAGAATCTCAGTTTGTTTTTCGTTCGTATACTTCAATCAAGAATACATCATGCCATTTAGACTCATACACAAAACGAAACTATAAAGACCATTATGACAAGGACTCGGACTCAGGTTTGATTTGTGAAGCTTAGCTTCAACTAATTTTCGAACAAGCAAGTAAAAGATATTAACAAATCTGTTAACTCTTTTTACCTTGGTTCGTTATGATTTGATACCTACCTGGAATAAGTCCTTGAAGCCGATTCAAATTTCCAAAGTGATACTTCTACCATCCCTGTGGCTAAGTCAAATCATCCATCAGGCCATCCCTGTGGCCGTCAATACTGTCGAGCCATCCATGGGGCGAAGGAAAGTGAGATGTATTGTTGATGATGATGCTTATTTTGTTGTGAATATTTTGAAGAAGGAGGCGATTGATGATGCATTTTGGCTTAAGAAGCAGATATATTTTTGTAAGAATGATTAGATGGGGGCGGATAGTGAGAGAAAAATTAGGGTTTGATATTGATGGATTGGGGTTATGTTGAGATATGAGGTCTTTATATATCCGAAATTGTAGGGTTGTGTGATTGTGGACGGGAAGCTAGTTGGGCCGTGTGGTTAGGTGACTTTTGTTGGGCTGAACGTAAATAAAATTGATTGGGTCGTGTGTATTGAGAGTTTGTCATGGGCCAAGGTGTATTTTCGTGATATTCACTGCTCCGAGATGTCACTAGAATTTATATATACAGATTCTATTTAGGTCTGATGGGTATGATATAGATTGGTAATGGGTGTAATTTCATGGTGTATGTGATATGATCAAGAACTAATTTGATTGATTATACTGATCCTTGTGTTTATTGGATAAGATATATTAACTCGCTTTTGCTAGTTGATTGACATGAGCTTATATGTTGACAAGAATCATTAATCGGATGGGTTACTTGTTCTAATTTGCTTGATTAACGGATATGTATCGGGCATTATTTTCCATGAGTCATTTAACCATTGATGAATTTTCTAAAATTGGATTTGGACCGGACTTGGAATTGAATGTGGGAGGTTTGGATTTGAATTATATGAAACTTGTTGTGATGAGGCTTGATACTTTGGTTTCTACATTTTCACGAAGTATATTATGTTGCGGCTTGAATTGATGGTTAAACAAAGTTGACTTCGGGGTTGATTGTATTTGGTATTGTTATTTGGAACTGAAGTGATGTTTTTTCGGGCAAGTTTACTTATTTTGTCTTCTTTCTTTCTTCCCAAACCTGCGAAAGATTCATTACCAGTTGTCACAATCAGTGAAGCTGTCACGCCTCCTGCCTCACCACCTGCTACTAAGTCCTCAGAGCAACTACTCACAGAAGCGCTTTTCAGAATTGAAGCTCTAGAGAAACAC
Organism: Chrysanthemum makinoi; assembly: GCA_910596185.1. Classification (NCBI taxonomy): domain Eukaryota; kingdom Viridiplantae; phylum Streptophyta; class Magnoliopsida; order Asterales; family Asteraceae; genus Chrysanthemum; species Chrysanthemum makinoi. The sequence continues at coordinate 218,474,228 of OU343218.1, forward strand.
CTACTGAAATCCATCAACGTCCTTGATCGTCATGTAAAAAAGCTGGAGAATCTTAACTTCGATGAAGTTGTAACAAGGGCAATAGAAACAGAAGTAAAGGATGCGGTTGAATGGGCAATGAAGGCTCCATTACTTCAGCGATTTAAAGACTTGCCGATCTCTGACATGTGATCAGTTCTCTCAGAAAGAATGTATGGCACAGGAGAGCATTTGGACAATACTCATAAGAAATTATATGAGGCACTTGAAGAATCGATAAGGCATGATGATTATCAGCAGTTTGTAGAGGATGTACGTGAAAGGGAGGCTAAGAAGAAAAGAAGGACCGTTCTGATGGAATCAAAGGATATGTCTGGAGGCCCCAAGTCACCACCGCCTCCTCCACCTCCAACTGGTGGAGCAGGCACATCTGGAGCTGGTGGATCTTCCGGTACAGCCACTACTCACAAGGCAAACCCACCTTCACCTCCACCAAATACTCAGAATCAAACCGGAAGTTCAAGTGGTCAAGGATCTCAAAAGACCTCTACAGCATGGACCACCGTTGACTCCAGGTTTACACCAACCATCTCCTTTATTCCTGAAGAGCAAATGATTAATGAAGAGTCTTACGTTGCTCAAGAGTCAGAATCAGAAGAAGATGATGCTTCTACCAAGCACATCCCCAAAGGTACAGAAGAAGAAGATTGGTTGGACGCATATATTAAGGGTAAACGCATAAAAACGTCTAGAGCTGCACCTTCAAAGGACATGACTCAAAGCTGGCTCACCAAAGATAAATCTCAAACTCCTGAACCTTCATGGTCTATTCCCGAGTCTGATTCAATAAACCCTGACAACAATTGGGCTACAACCATCATTTCCAACTATGAAGCTCTAGCAGAAGACTCTCTTCTTTACTTCACAGGGGATATGGGAAGCTTTATGAAGTGGTATTGTGAGAAGAAGGGAATTACATCAATCACTCCTAAAGATCTTGAAGGCCCAGTGTTTGAAATCGTCAAAGTCTTCCACTCGGATGCTAATCAGCTTCAATACCAGATGGAAGAATGCCATAAAATGCTGAATGATCAAGTTAGTGAGCAGATCAATCGGTTTGATGTGAACAACCCTCTTCCTCTCGGTGGTGAACCTGGACAAATGACCATTCAATCAGAGTTCTTCTTCAACCATGACCTGGATTATCTATGTGCTTGAACTACTGAAAGAAGACCAGCTTTATCGATTTCGAAGATGAAAGCTGCTACCTACACTGATCAGGGTCTTGAACAGATGGTACCGAATCAATTCTGGACAGACAAAGAACAAGTGTATGACATTGCTGCCACATATGGCATTTCTCATTGGTGGTTCAAGAAGAAGAAATTCTACATTGATAGACATGGAGCTGAAAAGAGTCGAAGAGCTGTTCGATCCAAGCTGCGTATTCTAAGTGTTGTCAGTTTAGAGATCTTCTCAATCTATGGCTATGATTACCTGAAGAAGATTGTTCTTTGAAGAGCAGACTTGAAAGATTATGTTATAGAAGAAAACGAATTCAAACATTTGATGCCAAATGACTTTGAAGATCTCTATCTTCTGAACCTCCAAGGACATCTTGACCATTTACCTATTCGTGAAAAGAAGGATCTCTCGGCTGCTGTCAATCTTTGGATCAGGGGCTTAGTCATTCGACAAAGAGTTGGTGATTTTCAACTTGGCGTGGAAAGCTACCAGACTCATGTCAATCTTACAAGACCTCAATAGGAAGCCAAAGGACATTAATTTCGTCACGACTATATAGTGATTGACACCCCTAGAGCAGTCCTCTTTACTGACAGATACGGGTCAAGAATGTTAATGAGACTGTGCGAGCTATACAAATTCAGTGATGGTACACTCAAGATGGTAGAAGAAGAATTGGACTCACGGGTGAAGGAAATCAGAATTGACTTGAAGCCGTGGAACAAAACCAAATTCTGGTTTGAACAGGATTTGAAGAGGTGTGAAGAGTTCGTTGCTGCGATCAGACGAAGACTTAAGACGAGAAAGATCTTTCGCAGCTTTGAAAGTTTTGTGGGTGGCAGAATACGTGATGGTCATTACAAGCTACTGCAAAGAACTGAATGAAGATATCTTTCTGCAATAGTCTTGTTATGTTTTATGATTTATGTAATGTGGTGATTGTACTATGAATAATTATAACTACTATGTATATTGTAGTGGTAGGTTATGGATTGTTGTTCCCTTTGTGTCTTAAAGGGAACTTTGGAGTAGTCCATTTCAGATCAAATAAAACCTGACACATTTTTCTCCAACAAGTTTTGTTTCTTACATATTTAAATCACTTGAGATCCAAAATCTCAAAGGATTTGAAATTTTTGACCGGGGGAGAAAATGTGATATAAATATGAAATCTGATAAAAGGTGACCATTTTGTTTCAAAATGCATACTGCTCTCTAATATGTGCTAAACTCTTTTCGAATCTCGAAGCACATATTAAGGGGGAGCATTTCAAAAAGAAAATAAACTTTCAAGGTACAAAGATTTCCATGTTTTAACATAAAGTACCTTTATTGATTTTCAAATGGTTTCCGCATGGCTTTATGATCGTGTAAGTGCTTCTAAGAACTCTTCCCTCCTTGTGTGAAACAAATTCAAAAATTATATGCACAAGTTGAGGGGAAGCAACTCTTTTGAAAACCACATCCTCTCCCAAAAATATCTTTAACAAAGTATGAAAAATACTAACTTTGATCGGGAAAGTGATGTTGATATCTTTTAGAAATTGTTGATCAAAGAATCGAATCTTTCATTCTTAAATCTGAGATTTTCAAGTCCTCTGGCCTCCATGTATCAAACTGATTTCAAACATACAATGCACATGTTGAGGGGGAGTTTTTTTTCTAAAAATATCAAAAACAATTCAGGAACAAAATGTTTTGATCATGAATCACAAGTACTTGGATTGATTTTTTTCAAATGGTTTTCAATTGGTTCCAATGGAAGAAGAACAATACCAAAAGACTGACCACATTTGCTTTATGTATGGAGATATAAGGATGGTTAGGTTAGGTATTCGTTCCCACGATCCCACCAGAGCCGGAGGGATCTACCCAGGGACAATCCACTAGATAGTGTAGAGTCCTTAGGTATGATGAAAAAAGGAGAAAAGTGAGATATGGGAAGTCTGCGGACTGAGATAGAGCTAGAACTGGAATAAACCCAACAAGGTTCTAGTAATGAAGTCTCGGTAAGCAATGAAGGGGTTGAAGAATGAAAAAGACTTGAATGTGAAAAGGGTGAAAAGAAATAGCCCTCCAATAATTCATCCTTAGGGCAGAAACCGGGTTCAATACATATGCTACTAGTGTCAACTAAGGTAACACTGGTATTGAAGACAAGACGTCATGGACCCAGTGACGCACTGCACTAAACTTCCCAATCTACTCAAGTTCCTCTTAAAAGGGCTTGTTTCATTCTCACGGGGAACCTACATTATCTATCGACTTTCTCTTAGAGATTGTTGATATTGAAAAAGGAGACCCTCTCCCTAGTCTCCGGCATAGGAACCAAATGTGCACTATTGAGTCAAGAGCCACAAGATCATCTATAAATCTCATTAGGACACTGTCAATGAAGACTCTCTATTTCACACAATGTGGAAAGAGAGAATATATATATATATATTAAGAGTCCTACGCATTATCCTTGTGGTATTGCCAGAGAGTGATATGATAACACATTCACAATGAAGATGGAAAGCCTTCTAGAGCCAACATCAAACAAGCTCTTGGTAGGTGGCATGTGAGATCTATCCAATCGATCAACCATGTGACAACTGAACAGAAACAATGGAGTCGTTCGTGTATGAATCAGATAACAATGGAAATGAATTGACGACCCTTTGGAAAAACCGTTCGATGTCGACTACTATTCTTTCTTCTCTAAGCATCGAATGTGTGTCATTTTCAAACACAAAAGTATCTACGATTGAAAAATACTTTTGGAAGGCAGTTCGATGTGTAAATCATTTCTTTTCTCTAGCACATCGAATGTGTACTCATTTTCTAATACAAAAAGTATTTTGATTGAAAATTGATCTTTCTCATAAAACATTGACGTTATTGCAAAACTCTTTCTTCAAGCAATACCACGATTGTTTTTCAAATCAATTTTCATCATTCATGAATCTCAATTCGCTGGTTCACTCACTCCATGTTGTCTTCTTTAGAGGCGTTCGGTTTGAGAACGGCTAGAGCAGTACGCAAAACCATCGAGAGATTCTTGAATTATACGATCACCCGAGGCAGTACTTGTACTTGATCAGGGGGAACCGTGGGCCATGTACCTCAATTCAATGAAAGTGATCAAAGACACTTTCGTGTGTTTTATTATATGAGTATTTGTTTTACGTACATTTGGACGGTTCAGTGATCAGAATTGAGAAGTCAATCCAAATCCGCATGCTCACAGCATCACACTTATTGAAGAACTCATGACTTGTGCATATCTACTGAGAACCTGGCTCGATATTTTTATACTATGTTTTCGCTTGCTGCAAATATCATGAGCCATTAAAGCTTCCGCTACTCTGATGAAAAGATGTCATGATCCAAAAGTGTGAGCATGTGGTTACGAAGTCACAACATCACACGAAGGCAACACTACAAAGGGTGATCCAGAGATTTACTGTGGCTGATGATCTCAATGAAAGCTCAAAGATCATCATAATGTGGATCAGTGAAAGGCCTCTACTAAAAGTATAAATCAAAATCGCTACTAAAGCACAAAGATTGCGGAACTTGAAGAATAGAAGTCTACGAGCTCAGAACTAAAGACAAAGATAGAATGCTAGGATGCAAAATGTATTTCATGGGGTGACCTCCCTTAGGGGGAGATTGTTAGGAATTGGAAATTCCATGTTAAAGTGTCGGTCACCCCAATTATGGTCTAGCATGTGTTATGTTGAAAACTAGAAGACCTTGATAGATCTTGAGCTTCGTAGATCGTTAGTATTGCCTGTGTAAACAAACTAAAAGAAAATCTCTACAACTTGTATTATGTAGCGGAATATAAACACAAGTATGAAACGCTGATAACTAAGAACTTCTTTGATCCTCTATGGATCGTTATATTAAAAACTTGTTTAAGCACACATACATAATTCATTCTATTGTGTTCCTTTTATAGACAAGGAACCCTAAACCGTTTCCCAAGAAACGTATAAACATAAAACTAAATAAGATATACACAATCACTTCCTAATAAAGCTCATGTATATCCAAACTAAATAAACTAAACACGGAATAATAACTTCCGCAGAAACAAACTAATCTTCAGCAGAATTATGTCTTCAGCAGAATCCATACCCTTCGACAGAATCCATTCAGCAGTAATTTGTACTTCACATAATTCCCAACAATCCTCCGCTAAACTGGAATTTGACGTGGTTAAGTTCCAGTTTCTTGATAGATCTCTAACCTTGCAACACTAGTGGATTGTACTCGAACATCATCGTGAAAGTAAAACAAAATCATCTCATTGATGAAGAAACTCTGAAACTCCATATCTTTGCAGCAACAAATGACAACATGTACATCAAAACATATAAGTTTCAAACTATTCTCATCACATCCAGGTGTGTTAACTCCTGAGAGAGGTGAATCATTGAAAATAATGGATTTGATGTCTCTTTACCTAATAGCCATCACTCTGGGTAGCCAAATGTTTAAGTTCGAAAACCATGGTACCGATAACCATCAGATTTATTAGCAAATCAGCAACCATGAACGGATTTGATATGTCTTTACCTGTAGCCGTTTGCTCAGGACTAGCCAATTCTTAAAATTGGTGGTGATTACCAAATATGGTAATCCACTGCCTTTACCACAAGCCATATACATGTGGGCTAGTCAATTCTTGGATTCCATTCAAGGAATAAATCATGGTGAATTGAGAACCATACAACACTCAGCAATTAAGCATGGGTGGTTGCAAACCCTATGATTTTGAGCAAACCATTACAGCTATCAACATATTTGAGGTGTCTTTACCAAAGCTGTACCCTTTGGACTAGCTAACTCTTTGACATACACAAGGTATATCTGGTGAGTTAATAACCAGCAATAAGATACAACAAACCTGCAATAAAAGTTAGTAAAAACAAAACATATACATAGTTTTAACTAAGAATAAAACAAAAAGTACAAATCATACTGATCCGCCCCCAAACAGTCAAGTTTTCTCACTCAAGCCGGCCACTTGTGAATGGCCGACCGTAAGAAACTTAAAACGGTTCAGGAACGAACTCAATGAAGATCTGAGGAGTATAGTGTCTCCCCGGGTCGTTATGTCCCAGCGAGCTATGCGAAGAATTATCAGACGGATAGTGATCGAGAGATTTGAACGGAAAAGAGGATTTGGATTATTAAAACTACAGAAAAAGGACATAAATTACAAGGGCTAAAATGGAAAATAAAGAAAATTTAAAAGATAAAAACTATTAAATAAACGCTATCACTATATTTAAAATGATGTTTTTGTTTTTATGTTTTTACAAAACTGAAATTAAAAACTACGCGACGTACAATTAAAAATGTGAAACTTACACAATATTAACCCTAAAAATATGAAAATGATATTTTTACAAACCTAATGATAAAAGAAAATTTTTAGAAAAAGAAAATTATTTTTATAACTAATTATCTAATTATTATTAATTAAAAACTATTTTTAACTAATAAATAATAACCTAAAATGAAAGAAAATATGAAATAAAGCTTGAAAAATAAAATTATGACTTGGAAAAATCTAAAATAACAAAAGAGAATTTTAAAAACTATTTTTTGTATTTTTCTGATTATTTTTCTATTTTCTAGGAATTAAAAACTATTAAAAACTAATTAAATTACTTAAAAATACAAATTTAACTAAGAAAAATATGGAAAAATATTTTTTTGGCTTTTTATATTTATCTTAACTTAAGAAAAAATAAAAAATTATTTTTTTGAACCTTTTCTTAATTAATTGGATTAAAAGCTATTTAAAAAGTGCTAAAAACAGATTTAAATGCAGAAAAATATCAAACAAACTTAGAAAAATCTGAAAATTTCAGGAAAACTCTAAAATTACATTTGGAATCTAGGAAAAATGGAAAAACAGGTGCTTATGTGTAGGAATTTGAAACTGATGTGCAAAGTGCTTATAAATAAGCACTTTGAATAAGCAAATGGAGACCAAAAAGCACCAAACCAAAACAGGAACTTGGATAAGCTAAAAGAACCTAAATGCAACAGATCTCAACAAGCCTAAACCACAGAATTGCAACTTGCAAAGATTTGAGGTTTTGAGCAAATGAGCTAAAACAGTAAGAGGGTACCAGATTGCAGCTTAAAAACAAGCACTTGAATAAGCTGCAAACTAAAAAACAGAAGAAGAGACCTAGAGAGGACCTGGCTAGGAACATGAAACAAAGTTCGAGACCTAGAGAAGCTCAAATAGCTTAATGCAAACTTACAAAACACGGACAAATCACTGTGGACTTGATGCCGCAGGCAATTGACACCATAATTACAAGCTAATTTGACCCTTATAAAAATTTCACAAAATTATACAAAAATGCTCATAAGAAACTAGACCAACAGGAGGTTTTAAAACAACAAGTTTCACTTATATTGGCTTAAAGATGAAGCTAAGAAAAATCCCTCTAGTTTGGCCCAAACCTGAGTATTTCAACATTTTGACTTTTTAACAAAACTGAAAAGTTGACTATTTTGAGTTTTGATCTTGATTTGTGAACTGAGAATGATATATAATGATGAAATAAAACTGAAGCAAGCTATACTTATGAATTTTTAACACAAAATAATCTTTTGGCTTTCAAAAATTCCAACAGATAAGCATCAAAGACAGTGGAGATGTAATTTGACTTTTGAGAGTGTGCAGGCTCAAGATTATGGCAAGTATGAGTTAATATGAGCTAAGTAACCTTAAAACAACAAGAGTTATACACTGAACAAGCCCTGAACACAGCTATATCAGTAATTCCAAACACACCTTTAATTGACTGTTTAAGACTCAAAACTGATCCAAACACTTAACTAGCCCATGATACTGATCCAAATGAGTTTAATTACTCTAAATACAACTATTCAAACATATTTTAATTACTTAAAACCACTAAAACAGATTAAGCTATGAAACTTAGAAAATCACTTACAAATAGGTCCTTAGCCACTATGGCTTGAAACATGTGAAACAGAGAACCACTATCCTAAATATCAACCCATATGAATCTAAATCAACCCATTTCCATGCTTCATCAACCGAAATCCACTTCCATGACCAATTTGAGCTCAGTTTGACTTTAGTTGATCAAAATCCAAAAGTGATAGAAACTTAAATGCAAGCTTTCAAAAAGTTATGAAAAGCTTGTATAAGCTAGTTGAAACTGATAAACAAGCTATATGAAGCTTGGGTTTATGAAATGGAAATTTAAATTTTAACAAGTAAGCACACATATATGAAACCTGAATGAAACTTGGAATTAATGATTAAGACTTGATTAAACTGAAAATGTAACTTGAGTTTAATACTTAGGAACAATATATTACAACTTTTGAGTTAAACTAAGACATTACTAAAAAAAACGACATAAGAGTAATTTAAAACTAAACATCTACTACTTGTCTTGCTTCTCTTTTCTTCTTTTTATACCCAAACTCTTTCTCTCTCTATTCGATTGTTTCCACTTGAATTGATAGCCATTGGATGGCTTAAATTCATCTTGGCCATTGAAACAGATTTTGGCGCCAATTTTGCTTTTTATCCATTTGGGGGTTGAGTGAAAGGGCGGAGGTGCATTAAATGATTTCTTGGAGTTTTGTTGAGGTGGGGGAACATGGAAAGTGGAAGGTGAGGAGGGGGGATGGGAGCTAGTGTGTTGCAGGGTGAGCAGTTGGGGAGAAGAAGTTTGGCGCCAAGGGGATTTGACCAGGGCTTTTGACTGGTGTTAAATATCAAGGGGGGGTCCAAATGTGGTTAATGACAGGGGTCACTTGGGTTTGTGATAGGGTCCAAAGGTTTAAAAGGGTTTAAATCAACAAGGACTCTTTTTGTAATTTCTGAAAACTCAAGGACCTAGGCTGCCAATTTTGAAAAGTTGTTCCAAGGGCTAAAAGTGACAATCTCAAATAGTACAAGGACCAACTTTCCATTTTCCAATTTTCCAGGGGCCATTTTTGCCAATTCTGAAACTTGGAGGACCAAACTTGTAATTTTCTCAAACTTTTTATATTTATCACCAAAGGACTAAATTTGACAACTTATGATTTAAAAAGGACCTTTGGTGATTTTTCTTTTGAAATTAGGACTCAGGGACTATTTTTGACAATTTTAGAAACTTGGGGGACTGAAACTGCCAATTATGCAAACTTTGCTCATTTTTCATCCGATTTTGAACATTTTGCATCTGAAACATATAAAATGCAATTTTGGAATATTTTCAGTATTTTGATGCATTTCTGAGCATTTTTAAACGTTTTGCAGTTCAGATTTGACTAAAAATGATGAGTATTTACACACTCATCACATACAAATTACCACAATCAAGATAAACCTTTATGTTGCATAAGCTGAGTTTTAATCAATCCAACACATTGTTCTGCATGAAGGTCATCATTACCAACTGGATTAGGAGGTACTTCCAACTTCTGTCTAAGCATTCTTTCCATGAATAAAACCGACAACGGATAGTTTTATCCGAGAACATACACAAAATCATGCCACATTTCGTCTGAACAACATGAACACATGGCATAGGATAGAATCTCCAACTCTCAATCTCCCATTTATGTGAATCCTTCCAAATAGAATACCCTTTACCATCTGGAGAATGAGAATCAAACAAGACTTGAAGATCACCCAATAAATATAAACCAGAACCCTGTGGTGAATGAATTGTATAATACTGAGTAACATGTTCATACAACATCTTCAAATCATGTCTATCCACCAAATGAAATATTTCCTTCAAGAAGTTGAACTGTAAAGAAGTATTATCTAACTGATAAACAGTATTAAGCTTCCCAGCTGTCCAATTGATCAATACAAAGACATGTGTTCCTTTCAGGAAAAACATCAACAGTACCCACTTTAATAAAAGTTGACTCAACAGCCTTGAGATCAAAAGAAATACTCTTAGAAAGACGTTTCCTAGCCAATCTCACAGAGCTCCTTAAGGAACTAAGTTTCCTTTTAGCCATACTTTTCTTCCTCCTACCAGCTTTCTTATCTTTATCAATCTGTAGATCTTCTTCCTTACTCAATAGATCACCCAAATTATCAACACTAGGCAATGCTTCAGAAGAAACAAGAGAAGATTCAGCAGGAACAACCTTATTAGTGATAGAATTAGCTTCAAAAGTTGTTTCAGGAGTAACAACTTGAGACATTACTGAGGTAAACAGCATCAAAATTATCCACTATATCGACTATTTTAGGTCTCTTTGCGTTAGAAACATCAGACATATTATCAATCCTTTCCAATGTAGAAGACGAGTAGAAACCAGATGAAGAAAACTTCATAATCATATTATACTTTCGATCATATCATCATCGATAACGCATTAGATTTGCTTCATTGACATACCAGCATTATAAATAGTAGAACTATGATTCTTCACAACTCTCCTCATATAAGCCCTCTTCTGAGCTACAGTCATTGGTTTGTCCCTTTTTGCTTTATGTCTTTGAGCAACAATAGCTCTCCTCTTTGCATTCGCTTCTTGCTTCTTTTGATTGCCAAGAGCCACCATTTGATCCACAAAATTCACACTATCAAAAGATGCTCCTAAAATAAGTTTTGCAAGATTAGGATCAGATGCACCTTGATTAGTATAGGCATCCCATTGATCATCAGTGATCTTAGGAAATAATGCATCAAGCTCTAGTTTTCTCTCTGTAGACAAATTAGAATCAGACAGAGCTTGAAGAAATTCAGCAACTAATTTAACTCTTCGCATATTTTCATAATCAGCAAACATTCTAGCTTGAGCTTGATTATCTTCTTCAAATACCAAACCTGAACCAATCATATCATCAATCACAAATTCCTTTCCTTTATCAGAAGATTCCTCAGCAGAACCAATTTGAGAAATATGCATAGAATGAACTTGGAAGGAACATCAAAAACAACATCAGAATAAACATGTTGAGAAAATTCCTCAACAGGTGTAGAAAAAACAGTAAGAAGAATTCAACTTAACTGCAATTCTCCCAGCCATAAAAACTGCATCATTATCTGCTGAAGGTGGAGAATTTGGTTGTTCTGGTAAAAATGAGGCTTGACCATGTTCAGAAGCAACCTTCTCAAATAGAACATCATCAGTTGCATCAACAACATTTGGCTCCTTTGAAATTTCAAATGGATACCTTATTCCGATATTGTCTTCTTCTTTTTCTAGCATAGATAATAGGCTCCTTTCTCCTTGAAGATTCAGCAGCAATAGGAGAAGAAACATCAGCATGTAAGAGAATGCATCAACCAAGATTCCTAGTGATGCATGCTGAGTCTCTTCTTGCTCCTCTTCAGAAGAAACCAAAACTCTCTTTTTGCCCCTTTTTCCAAGTAGTTCCTCCAAGTTCTTAACCTTAGTCTGCAACTCCACAATCTTACCACCAAGAGTAGACTTGGTCTCTGCAAGCTCCTTCTTGAGACGGCCACCTCACCGCGCATACTTGTTCACCGAGCATATTGAGGGTGTAATAGGTCCTTTCCACCAACCTGATTGCTCAGGCAATGTAAACTTCATTGGACTTTTCAAGTATTAATAGGAACATGCTTAAAATTAGGAAATCCTTCATCAAATTGATTCCTAATAGGACTAGGTGTAGGCAGATCTATCAAGTATCAAACCGAACCTCATCAAGAGAAACTTGTGTAGGTGAAGGACTAGGACTAGGTCTAGGTGAAGGTATGAGTGGAGGTAAGTCAGTAGAAACATTAGATGCTTCAGCATTAGCAGAAGGGCCCTCATCAATAGTAACTGAAGGATTACCATCAGTAGTATTGGAAGAAGGTAAAGTAACAACATTATCCTCATCAGCAACCTCATTCCCCTGAGGCAACATAGCTGCTAATAAAGGAAAATGTGTCCCCTCAAATTTAGTTCTCATTGAAGCAAATAGCTTAGCAGTTAACGCTCCTATGGGATAAAAGGCTTGGGCTTGTGTGGTAATGTCTAAAATTATCTGAAGAAACCTAGGGTACATCAAAAACTTATGCTTTTTCCTATCTATATTTTCAACCATATTATCAAAAATATACTTAGAGAAATTATAAGTCAAACCCCGAGAAAGACAAACAATACCACATCCCATCTGTGTAGAAAATTGATCCCATCCTCCAGATTTATTGCTCATACATTGAAGCAAGGTATGAACCAAAAATCTCCACATAGACAACAACTGATTCTTCAACCACATATCGGTCCTTTCACCCCGATATCCAATAGCTTTTAATCCAGCAAGAATATCCACAGCATTAGAATGATAAACCCCATTTGCATCATCCAAACGAAGTTGTCTTCTTATCAGCTCCTCTGTCACAATATGCTCTCGTCCGCCAACAATAGCTACAATCTCGTGTATCATTCCTCTTTTCAGCAGCTTGTTCCCAAAATTGTTTAACCAATGATTCATAAATCACTTCAGGAGAATGCGTTAAAGCATAATGAATCTTGGATCTTAGTAGGAATTCTACCATTGGTTTATACAACTCATCACCCTTCGCTATTCCCAGAAAGGCGACTTTATTATGATCATGCTTGAATTGAAGCGCCATGAGAAAAATTGAAAGTTAGGGTTAAGAGTCACACAAGTGGAATTGTTTTGAATGTGAGTAATGAGGGAAACTTTTAATGAGACGAAGATATGCAAACAGAGAATAAGTAGTATTTTCCTAATTTTGGTCAAATGTTGAATTGAAGCGCCATGAGAAAAATAGCTCTAAGCCTTGAAAAACGAATGTCGAATTGTCTAGGGTTTTTCTTAGGTCGGCAAAAGTATAATCGTTGTTTAGGGATTAGAATAAACCGTATCATGTGTTTATATATGGTTTTTATAATTTTTATATGGGCTATATAATGTATTGGACTCATAAAAATTACCATACATTTTTCTTAAATTACTTTGGGCCTTGTTCTTAATTTATACACTTTATTAATTAGTTTAAATACTTTTCGGGCCTAAATAATTATATGGCCAATTTTTTATACTTTTCTAATACAAAATTAAACTTAAAAGGTTCTTAAAATTTATTATGATCATATCTGATAATTTTCTGAATTTACATAGCTTATTTGGTACTCTTTTTGAATTAATTATTCATACTTTTTGATCATAGGGGTATTTTAGTCTTTTTGTGAATTTTAGAAATTGGTTTTACAATTCTTCCCCTCTAAAATAAAATTTCGTCCTCGAATTGAACAAGACGAACAGAACAGAAAACTTAATCGGATTTCGAATTCTAGGAATATAACGAACGCTAATCTTATCTCGGAACAAATGGATTTCTTATCAGAATCTACAAACTCATAAATTTCAGAAGTCTACTCAATAATCAAATACTTACAACAGATAATCATATACTTATATAAGTAATGGCAGATAACAGATGAGGTGTCGAAAATCAAATGACAAACTCTAACTTATTCAGATATCTAATGAGGAGAACAAACATGTACATAGACAAAACGAATCCTAACGGTCTCACTAGTCGCAAAAGTACGTGGAGACATACAAACTTAGGGCAGACATAACAATCTATAGGTTCACACGGATCATAACTATTTCGGATCCCAATCGTACAAAACTTATACGTAACAGATATTGACGAAATCCACAATTAGGTACGGAATTTCAAACGAACATGAAAAGTGCTAAATAACATATACAAGTCAAAGTCCAATCACTTATCAATCACGACATTTCCCAGCACGTCGTATACCTTCAATAAGTTCAGATTATATGATCTCGGTAGTATTACGTTGATCAGGCGTCATAATACTTGCATCACATAACAAGTTCTTATTGTCACTATATTCGGTCTCGGTCATGACAAAACACATAACTAATATCATAACAAAACCTATCACATACGGATAACATACAGATAGCAAGTAGCATACTATAACAAACCAGATCCACATGAGTATACCATCATGATGGTCATACTTCATTTCAAGCTGTAGTTAAACAACATCATTAAGAAAATAAATAGCAGACGAAAATTACGAGGACTAACGGAAACTTAACGAATCTATCAGAAACAACAGACAGGAACTATACTTTCAAAATTTCGTTTTATTTCCACTAATCAAACAAGATTTGCAAAATCGTCATAAGATGAACTTCCAAAACAAGCTTAATAATCCAAGACTCAATCATCTAAATGAAACAAAAGGACCTAAACTCAAAATCCAATGTCAGAAATTTCTCATAATGAGGACAACTAATCAGGAGCGCAATTTCCTATTCTTGTATCGGATTAAACCTACTAGTAGCCGTAGACTCCAAATCCGAGTCCACCTCGTATTCTTCCTCGTGTTCCTCTTCTTCCTCTTCTTCCTCACTTATCCATCCGTTCTTGTTTCCTTCACGCTGCGGTAGTGAGCGACTAGCAAAGTCACTTTTCCGATTCCTCTCTTCTTCCTCCGGCACACGATCCACGAAAGCATACAAATCACGACTCTCAGCCCAACCTACTCCTCCATCTTCAAAGAACTTGGGACATCTATCATGATACTTAGTGGTGAAACCTTGGTTGTCAACGACTTTAGTTTCGTACTCTTCTTCTACTTTTCCGTCTACGTTCTTCAAGGTCAGCTTCTCCTCGATTGTGCATGGCCACATATAGGCCGGAACTCGTATCCTCCTATTGGTCCGCTTCATTCTACCATACTTCTTGCAGCCTTTAGCAATAACAACGGTCCACTTCATCCTCTCCCTAGGTTGCCTAGCTGGTCCTTGTTTGCTCCTATCGGATGAACTAGGGCGACGAGGAATAACCATCTAAAAGAATAACCCACTATTAGCAAAGTCTAAGTACGATAGTGGACGCAAGAAAAGTACGCAGAAAGGAAAATCCTAAATCTACCCACTTCTCACAGGTCATAGCCTAAGCTCTAAGGGTCATAACCTGGCTCTGATACCATAAATTGTAACACCCCAACCCGACAAGAGTAAAGATATCACAATACGGTTTCATATCAGAACTTTAAATAATATACAATAGCGGAAGCCTTTACAAAATAATCAAAAGAAAACATAATAACTTAATAATCAAAATAAATCTAAGATCCCTATTTCAAATCTTGCTCTCGTCTCTACTCTCAACCCAGATCAGCTATCCCATAAGCTCATCTTGAATACTAAATACCTGCCGCAGGAAAAGAAAGTGCGGCTGAGCTTACAAAGCCCAGTGAACAGATATAACGAAACAAAAGCTAAACAAAACAAATGTACAAATAACGAAATCAAAATGAAATGATGACAAGGGATCTTTTAGGATTCTGCGGAAGCACAAATATACAGAAATCCAAACAACCACATATACCTTTTAAACACCTCATAGCACATTAATGACACAAACACAAACACATCAGAACAACCAAACACTTAACATATCAAGAATAACAGATTACATATAAGCTAAACGAAGAGTCTAATGACTAACGGAAACAGTTACCAGATAATAAACATAGCATTCATACAAATCAATTTATCTACATTTAACACACTTAAATCAATATTGCAGCATGAAATAGCAATATTCAATCATGGCAGTCTTATATACAGATAGAAAACATAGTAAACATACTATAACTAAATAGACAAAGACATAACATAGTCATTAGCAATTATCGAATGATATCATAAGCTAACCCAATTCTCAGATCGAATCTTAACATTTACAGAGTTTTAACATAGCAGATCAATCATAAGCAGACAGATAACTAACATATAGGCAAGGTTTACCAGATTAACGGAACAATTGTACTTATCAACTTTCAGGATACTTACTTTCACATTAGCACATTCATCTCACAAATAAACGAATTCACATAACAATAACTAACATAACATCGATAACAGACATGCAAATCATATTTAAACATATTAATCATATCCTAACATAGTAGACGGTAGTCACATAAACATACAAAAGCATAATAACATATGGTAAGATATAATAAGCCTAGCTTATAAACACTTGAACACACCGAATCATAATCAGAATACTTAACACAGAAATAACAAATAAAGATGTAGTTAACTACCACGAGCCCAGAACATATCATATTAAAAATATCTTTCTTCTTCAAAAGGTAACCTCAGAAAATAATTGGAGTAGCTAGCTCCTAGAATTTTGTGAAGACGCGTATTGCACACGACATCATTCACCAGAAAACATATCGATAACGATCGATCTAGGATGCATCCATACGCCCCTTCCTACATATACAAAATATGCTTCACCATCCGAGACGTGGCGAACATCACTCTACTGACCTAGAGTCATATCAGAGGTGCATCACTGATACGGACATGGAACCCCCATGACTAGTGAAATATTTGGCTTAGGTAACGACTAACTTAAGTCAAACAGATTTTCAGATATGGCACAGATCATAGTCAAACACAAGGTCATAGATGACACATCAGATAGTTCATATCATAAGGTTCATATTCGATATTCAGAAGTCAGAAATTCATATCACAGTGACATATCATACATTCATAAGCAGAAGTTCATAATCAACCATAGCAATGTTCAACGATTGTGCATATCAAAATCTTCCTAACATAAGTTCACATCAGGTATAGCATAGTTCACTAGAACATGTATTTTACACAAGTAACAGATCAAACAATCAGAAAGGGTTCATAGCAATGGCATCGGAAACCCTAATAGAAAAGCTAACGAAAGAAAACGTTAAAAGGAACCTTTACTAAAAAGGTCAGAATATCTGTACCTTAAAGCAAATGAGAGGAAAGCAAACGAATGTAGGAATACGAAGATGTAACGTCGCGTCTCCTTCAACGAATCTACACGGATTATGATTTATTCAATACTTATTAGTATCATTAATGTCATAACGGATTAATCTCATTAATACTTTTAGAGTTGTCAGAATATTCTTATTTTTAGTGACGGACGGAATTACAACATTTTAGAGTATTCATCATTAATTAGCCAAACTTATGGGTTACAAATGATAAATGGTAAACTTAAGGGTTTAATATGATAAATATCTTATTTGAGGACTTATATGATCATCATTCAAAGTATAGGGTTTATAAATGTCAAGGACAGATTTTAGGACTCTCTTTCAAAATATTTTACAAAATCTTTTATAACTTACATGATTAACCAAGACTTCACACGTAACATTGTTCGAATGCAACTTAATGAGACCATGCATGCAATACTTTAATTCATGATATTTAGTTCTTTACATTCAATCATAACTCACGCATGTTTACATCACGCTTGGTACTAGCTCATTTGCTCTTAATCAATAGTTACTAACGACTCCAAGACTTACCATTCTCACATGAAATAACGAATTTGCACACTTAGCTTTTAACCCTAATCGACTTCCTATTTACGTCCTAGGGTTTCCCATACTTTTAATATCATTTATTACGCATTTAATTTACATGTCACCTCTTTTAATGATTTCCTCTTTGACTTAGAACGTATATGAAAAACAAACCGAAGTTACCTCAAAACTCATGCATGCCTCTACACAATTAACTCACACTTGTCGACCCATAATTACTTAGAATTACATATTACACCTTTAACATCTTTAATTATACGATCTAACCTTATATTATCAGATTTTACAATTTTAGCCCAAAGGTTTTAGAATTTACAAAACATACCCTTTTAAGTTAATAACAATTCGAATAGTCCTCTAAATATCCAAAATTACACGTTTAACCCTCATACTTATTTTTATACGTTTAGTACCTTTATTTTACTATTTACAGAAATAACCTTTAAGTTTCATAATTTACAAAACCAACCCAAAACTTTTATTTAAAACCGATTTGATGCATAATTCAAGAACAATCCTAAACCTAGGTTAAACCCATCATTAATTTATCATTACTACTGCATTAATTATCCTTAATTATAACAAGCAAACCCTAATTATTATAAACCCTAATCGTCCCTTTTTAAATTCTTCCTTTTTCATACGCGATTGAACAAAACAAATCCATAACAATTCACACAAGCTTTGAATTCACTAATATGTATTTTATTCAGGTCGTATAACATATAAGAGTCTCCAGAAAATTCAGATCATGGTCCCAAAAACTACTATATGCTCGTTCTCTATTTTATACGCTTTTAGGGTTTTAATTCAAAACAATTCCATACGACTTGTTAAATATGCATGAATAATTTTTACAGGTTCTATATGATTTTTAGGACTGAAAATAATATTGGAAACATACCCTTGATGAGAATCGAACGCTAGAACAAAAGAAACCAAAAACTCTACTCGGCAAACCCTAATCGACCAAGAAAATGACCACGATCAAACCAGCACCTTAGAACCTCGAACCAGATTTTTAACACCTTATTTACCTTCAAACTCGTCCAAGAAAAATAGCTCTAAGCCTTGAAAAACGAATGTCGAATTGTCTAGGGTTTTTCTTAGGTCGTCAAAAGTATAATCGTTGTTTAGGGATTAGAATAAACCGTATCATGTGTTTATATATGGTTTTTATAATTTTTATATGGGCTATATAATGTATTGGACTCATAAAAATTACCATACATTTTTCTTAAATTACTTTGGGCCTTGTTCTTAATTTATACACTTTATTAATTAGTTTAAATACTTTTCGGACCTAAATAATTATATGGCCGATTTTTATACTTTTCAAAATACAAAAATTAAACTTATAAAGTTCTTAAAATTTATTATGATCATATCTGATAATTTTCTGAATTTACATAGCTTATTTGGTACTCTTTAAATTAATTATTCATACTTTTTGATCATAGGGGTATTTTAGTCTTTTTATGAATTTTAGAAATTCAGGTTTTACAATTTCTTCCCCTCTAAAATAAAATTTCGTCCTCGAAATTGAACAAGACGGAACAGAACAGAAAACGAATCGGATTTCAGAATTCCTAGGAATATAACGAACGCTAATCTTATCTCGGAACAAATGGATTTCTTATCAGAATCTACAAACTCATAAATTTCAGAAGTCTACTCAATAATCAAATACTTACAACAGATAATCATATACTTATCAAAGTAATGGCAGATAACAGATGAGGTGTCGAAAATCAAATGACAAACTCTAACTTATTCAGATATCTAATGAGGAGAACGAACATGTACATAGACAAAACGAATCTTAACGGTCTCACTAGTCGCAAAAGTACGTGGAGACATACAAACTTAGGGCAGACATAACAATCTATAGGTTCACACGGATCATAACTATTTCGGCTCCCAATCGTACAAAACTTATACATGTAGATATTGACGAAATCCACAATTAGGTACGGAATTTCAAACGAACATGAAAAGTGCTAAATAACATATACAAGTCAAAGTCCAATCACTTATCAATCACAGACATTTCCCAGACGTCGTATACCTTCAATAAGTTCAGATTATATGATCTCGGTAGTATTACGTTGATCAGGCGTCATAATACTTGCATCACATAACAAGTTCTTATTGTCACTATATTCGGTCTCGGGTCATGACAAAACACATAACTAATATCATAACAAAACCTATCACATACGGATAACATACAGATAGCAAGTAGCATACTATAACAAACCAGATCCACATGAGTATACCATCATGATGGTCATACTTCATTTCAAGCTGTAGTTAAACAACATCATTAAGAAAATAAATAGCAGACGAAACTTACGAGGACTAACGGAAACTTAACGAATCTATCAGAAACAACAGACAGGAACTATACTTTCAAAATTTCATTTTATTTCCACTAATCAAACAAGATTTGCAAAATCGTCATAAGATGAACTTCCAAAACAAGCTTAATAATCCAAGACTCAATCATCTAAATGAAACAAAAGGACCTAAACTCAAAATCCAATGTCAGAAATTTCTCATAATGAGGACAACTAATCAGGAGCGCAATTTCCTATTCTTGTATCGGATTAAACCTACTAGTAGCCGTAGACTCCAAATCCGAGTCCACCTCGTATTCTTCCTCGTGTTCCTCTTCTTCCTCTTCTTCCTCACTTATCCATCCGTTCTTGTTTCCTTCACGCTGCGGTAGTAAGCGACTAGCAAAGTCACTTTTCCGATTCCTCTCTTCTTCCTCCGGCACACGATCCACGAAAGCATACAAATCACGACTCTCAGCCCAACCTACTCCTCCATCTTCAAAGAACTTGGGACATCTATCATGATACTTAGTGGTGAAACCTTGGTTGTCAACGACTTTAGTTTCGTACTCTTCTTCTACTTTTCCGTCTACGTTCTTCAAGGTCAGCTTCTCCTCGATTGTGCATGGCCACATATAGGTCGGAACTCGTATCCTCCTATTGGTCCGCTTCATTCTACCAAACTTCTTGCAGCCTTTAGCAATAACAACGGTCCACTTCATCCTCTCCCTAGGTTGCCTAGCTGGTCCTTGTTTGCTCCTATCGGATGAACTAGGGCGACGAGGAATAACCATCTAAAAGAATAACCCACTATTAGCAAAGTCTAAGTACGATAGTGGACGCAAGAAAAGTACGCAGAAAGGAAAATCCTAAATCTACCCACTTCTCACAGGTCATAGCCTAAGCTCTAAGGGTCATAACCTGGCTCTGATACCATAAATTGTAACACCCCAACCCGACAAGAGTAAAGATATCACAATACGGTTTCATATCAGAACTTTAAATAATATACAATAGCGGAAGCCTTTACAAAATAATCAAAAGAAAACATAATAACTTAATAATCAAAATAAATCTAAGATCCCTATTTCAAATCTTGCTCTCGTCTCTACTCTCAACCTAGATCAGCTATCCCATAAGCTCATCTTGAATGCTAAATACCTGCCGCAGGAAAAGAAAGTGCGGCTGAGCTTACAAAGCCCAGTGAACAGATATAACGAAACAAAAGCTAAACAAAACAAATGTACAAATAACGAAATCAAAATGAAATGATGACAAGGGATCTTTTAGGATTCTGCGGAAGCACAAATATACAGAAGTCCAAACAACCACATATACCTTTTAAAACACCTCATAGCACATTAATGACACAAACACAAACACATCAGAACAACCAAACACTTAACATATCAAGAATAACAGATTACATATAAGCTAAACGAAGAGTCTAATGACTAACGGAAACAGTTACCAGATAATAAACATAGCATTCATACAAATCAATTTATCTACATTTAACACACTTAAATCAGTATTGCAGCAGCGGAAATAGCAGTCCAATCATGGCAGTCTCACATACAGATAGAAAACATAGTAAACATACTATAACTAAATAGACAAAGACATAACATAGTCATTAGCAATTATCAGAACAGATATCATAAGCTAAACCAATTCTCAGATCGAATCTTAACATTTACAGAGTTTTAACATAGCAGATCAATCATAAGCAGACAGATAACTAACATATAGGCAAGGTTTACCAGATTAACGGAACAATTGTACTTATCAACTTTCAGGATACTTACTTTCACATTAGCACATTCATCTCACAAATAAACGAATTCACATAACAATAACTAACATAACATCATATAACAGCATGCAAATCATATTTAAACATATTAATCATATCCTAACATAGTAGACGGTAGTCACATAAACATACAAAAGCATAATAACATATGGTAAGATATAATAAGCCTAGCTTATAAACACTTGAACACACCGAATCATAATCAGAATACTTAACACAGAAATAACAAATAAAGATGTAGTTAACTACCACGAGCCCAGAACATATCATATTAGAAATATCTTTCTTCTTCAAAAGGTAACCTCAGAATTTTGTGAAGACGCGTATTGCACACGACATCATTCACCAGAAAACATATCAGATAACAGATCAGATCTAGGATGCATCCATACGCCCTTCCTACATATACAAAATATGCTTCACCATCCGAGATGGCAGAACATCACTCTACTGCCCTAGAGTCATATCGAGGCATCATGATACGACATGGAACCCCCATGACTAGTGAAATATTTGGCTTAGGTAACGACTAACTTAAGTCAAACAGATTTTCAGATATGGCACAGATCATAGTCAAACACAAGGTCACAGATGACACATCAGATAGTTCATATCATAAGGTTCATATTCAGATATTCGTAAGTCGGTTCATATCACAGTGACATACCATACATTCATAAGCAGAAGTTCATAATCAACCATAGCAATGTTCAACGATTGTGCATATCAAAATCTTCCTAACATAAGTTCACATCAGATATAGCATAGTTCACTAGAACATGTATTTTACACAAGTAACAGATCAAACAATCAGAAAGGGTTCATAGCAATGGCATCGGAAACCCTAATAGAAAAGCTAATGAAAGAAAACGTTAAAAGGAACCTTTACTAAAAGGTCAGAATATCTGTACCTTAAAGCAAATGAGAGGAAAGCAAACGAATGTAGGAATACGAAGATGTAACGTCGCGTCTCCTTCAACGAATCTACACGGATTATGATTTATTCAATACTTATTAGTATCATTAATGTCATAACGGATTAATCTCATTAATACTTTTAGAGTTGTCAGAATATTCTTATTTTTAGTGACGGACGGAATTACAACATTTTAGAGTATTCATCATTAATTAGCCAAACTTATGGGTTACAAATGATAAATGGTAAACTTAAGGGTTTAATATGATAAATATCTTATTTGAGGACTTATATGATCATCATTCAAAGTATAGGGTTTATAAATGTCAAGGACGGATTTTAGGACTCTCTTTCAAAATATTTTACAAAATCTTTTATAACTTACATGATTAACCAAGACTTCACACGTAACATTGTTCGAATTCAACTTAATGAGACCATGCATGCAATACTTTAATTCATGATATTTAGTTCTTTACATTCAATCATAACTCACGCATGTTTACATCACGCTTGGTACTAGCTCATTTGCTCTTAATCAATAGTTACTAACGACTCCAAGACTTACCATTCTCACATGAAATAACGAATTTGCACACTTAGCTTTTAACCCTAATCGACTTCCTATTTACGTCCTAGGGTTTCCCATACTTTTAATATCATTTATTACGCATTTAATTTACATGTCACCTCTTTTAATGATTTCCTCTTTGACTTAGAACGTATATGAAAAACAAACCGAAGTTACCTCAAAACTCATGCATGCCTCTACACAATTAACTCACACTTGTCGACCCATAATTACTCAGAATTACATATTACACCTTTAACATCTTTAATTATACGATCTAACCTTATATTATCAGATTTTACAATTTTAGCCCAAAGGTTTTAGAATTTACAAAACATACCCTTTTAAGTTAATAACAATTCAAATAGTCCTCTAAATATCCAAAATTACACGTTTAACCCTCATACTTATTTTTATACGTTTAGTACCTTTATTTTACTGTTTATAGAAATAACCTTTAAGTTTCATAATTTACAAAACCAACCCAAAACTTTTATTTAAAACCGATTTGATGCATAATTCAAGAACAATCCTAAACCTAGGTTAAACCCATCATTAATTCATCATTACTACTGCATTAATTATCCTTAATTATAACAAGCAAACCCTAATTCTTATAAACCCTAATCGTCCCTTTTAAATTCTTCCTTTTTCATACGCGATTGAACAAAACAAATCCATAACAATTCACACAAGCTTCGAATTCACTAATATGTATTTTATTCAGATCGTATAACATATAAGAGTCTCCAGAAAATTCAGATCATGGTCCCAAAAACTACTATATGCTCGTTCTCTATTTTATACGCTTTTAGGGTTTTAATTCAAAACAATTCCATACGACTTGTTAAATATGCATGAATAATTTTTACAGGTTCTATATGATTTTTAGGACTGAAAATAATATTGGAAACATACCCTTGATGAGAATCGAACGCTAGAACAAAAGAAACCAAAACTCTACTCGGCAAACCCTAATCGACCAAGAAAATGACCACGATCAAACCAGCACCTTAGAACCTCGAACCAGATTTTTAACACCTTCTTTACCTTCAAACTCGTCCAAGAAAAATAGCTCTAAGCCTTGAAAAACGAATGTCGAATTGTCTAGGGTTTTTCTTAGGTTGGCAAAAGTATAATCGTTGTTTAGGGATTAGAATAAACCGTATCATGTGTTTATATATGGTTTTTATAATTTTTATATGGGCTATATAATGTATTGGACTCATAAAAATTACCATACATTTTTCTTAAATTACTTTGGGCCTTGTTCTTAATTTATACACTTTATTAATTAGTTTAAATACTTTTCGGGCCTAAATAATTATATGGCCGATTTTTTTATACTTTTCAGAATACAAAAATTAAACTTATAAAGTTCTTAAAATTTATTATGATCATATCTGATAATTTTCTGAATTTACATAGCTTATTTGGTACTCTTTAAATTAATTATTCATACTTTTTGATCATAGGGGTATTTTAGTCTTTTTGTGAATTTTAGAAATTCAGGTTTTACAAAGAGCCTGTTCTTGCTGTTGTGAATGTGTCTTCCATTGCCGTTGACGATTCTGATGACTCCTGTAAGGAGAGAACATCTTACTCCCAACCTCCAGCTCCTTAGCCTCAACGAAGGCCACAAGCCAGGAATCCACCACTTCCTAAAGATAGAGAGGTGGTTCTCGGTCTTTCTGCATCAGGTTATGGTGCATCAACACATATCGTATAGAGAAAATGCTTTAGGATAGTGGATGGGTTGCATTTTGGTTGAAATCTATAGATGAAGCACACAGGAAACTTTATTTTCCTTCATCATCATGTGTGGTCATCGTCATTATCATCGTTTTCATCAATCCATCCTTCCCATTTTGATCCTTAGCTTCTTCGTCGTACCGGTCATGCATATCCAGTCATCGAGATAGAATGGATGGGTGGTTATGCAAGACTTCACAAACGAGATATCCAGATCTAGTGTGAAAGATGAGCGATCATGCATATCCAAATGTACCGTTAGATGTTGGAATAGATTATATGAACTAGGTTAGGATTAGTAGTTCATGTAAAGCACTTTCCTTGTAGTTGCATTTGATGTTGATTGTACTCTGTAAGATGTAAGCTGAAATCAGTTTCTCGAATGAATGAATGAACAATTTGCTTCATTACTTCTCTTGAATGAACATTGTAACTTCAGTACTTTGTCTTCAGTGGAAACAAATAACTCACTTCAAAGACTTTGAATTCAGTAGAAACAAGCTTTAGAGTTTTCTTGACCATATTCCAACTTAACAACCATGGTAAATTCCAACCTGAATAACCAATCGCAAAACATAACAAAACACAGAGAAACACACAAACCAAACAACAAACAAACAAACTATCATGACATTAGCTGGTTAGTGTTAGAGAACAGAATCATAAATCAAACAAATTTACAAAAAACAATGCAAAGTATACACAAATCCTCCCCTGAGGCATATGCCTCCCCTTAAACTTTGCAGTTAAGGGTTAAGCATACCAATATGGACCACAAGGTGTTGAAACCTTGGTCCATCAAAAGCTTTTGTTAACAAATCAGCCACATTATCATCAGTGTGAATTTTAACCACTTTTATCAAATGTTTGTCATATGCATCTCTTATAAAGTGGTGCCCGATTTCAATATGTTTTGTTCGACTGTGAAAAATGGATTTTAACAATGCATATAGTACTTTGATTATCAATAAAAATTGTTGTGTTCATGAAGTTATACCCATAATCCAACAATTGATTTTGAATCCAAAGAACCTGGGTCAATAAAGAATTGGCAGCAGAACGTACTCTGCCAGTAGATGAGGTAGCCACAATAGTCTGTTTCTTGCATTGCCAAGAAATCAATCTCTTCCAAGGAATTGGCAACCTCCAGTAGTGGACCTCCTATCCAGATTTGCACCAACATAGTCACTATCACTATATGCTTCTAGCTTAAATGGAGATTCTTTTGGGTACCAAAGGCCTAAGTGAGGTTGACCTTTGAGGTACTTAAAGATCTTCTTAACAACATTGAGATGGGAAGTAAGTGGAGTAACTTGATGTCGAGAACAAACACTCACAGCAAAAGTAATATCATGCCGTGAAGCTGTTAAATACATCAAAGAACCAATCATAGATCTCAGAAGATGTACATTCACTGGTGGATCTATTTCATTGTTGATCTTTGACTTTGGAGCTTCATAAGGTGTAGTGGCAGTCCTTACACTCTCCATACAAAACTTCTTTAATATGTCCCTCACATATTTGTCCTGACTTATAAAGATATCATCGGTTTCACTGAACTTGAAGACAAAAAGAAAGTCATTTCTCCCATGGCACTCATCTAAATTCTCCTTCATTAGCTCCTCAAACTCCCAGCACCAAGCTTCCTTTGTGGATCCAAAAATAATGTCATCCACATACACTTGCACAAGAATAATGTCTGTGAATTCTTCTTCAGAAAAAGTGTTTTATCAATGGCACCTCTTCGATATCCATGCTTCAGCAGAAATGATGAAAGCCTAGCATACCAAGCTCGTGGTGCCGGATGTAGTCCATAGAGAGCTTTGACAACTTTGTAAACATGAGTAGGATGAGCAGGATCTTCAAATCCTTTAGGTTGAGTGACATAAACCTCTTCTTCTATTTCACCATACAGAAAGGCGCCTTTAACATCCATTTGATATACCATAAATCCCATGTAGGATGCATAAGCCAAGAAAATCCGTATGGCCTCAACTCTAGCCACAAGTGCAAACACTTCATCATAATCAATCCCTCCTCTGTCTATAACCTCGAGCAACCAATCTTACTTTGTTTTTAATGACAACACCTCTTGCATCTCTCTTATTCTTCAAAATCCATTTAGTACCAATTGCATACTATCCATCAGGTAGTGGTACCAATATCTAAACTTGCTGATTTTGAAATT
This sequence comes from Chrysanthemum makinoi, assembly GCA_910596185.1. NCBI lineage: Eukaryota > Viridiplantae > Streptophyta > Magnoliopsida > Asterales > Asteraceae > Chrysanthemum > Chrysanthemum makinoi. The sequence goes on from OU343218.1 coordinate 218,501,417, forward strand.
GTTGCATCTCTTCCTGCATTGCCTCAAGCCAACTTGAATCTTCAAGAGCCTGAGTAACAATGGTTGGTTCCACTTGAGAAAGATAACAAGCAAACAGACAATGTTCATAGTCTGTGTGATTGTCTCTTCTTGTGATCCTGAGACATAAGAGAGAAAAGCCACTTGACCATATTTAGAACTTGCCACAGTACCCTTGTTCTAACAGGTGCATTAGGATCACCAATAATATTTGACTGTGGATGAGTATTGTGAATCCTTTTAGTAGCAGTGGTGTTGACTTCAATGGAAGAATCAAGATTAGTCATAGTAGGTTCAAAATCGGTGTCATAAGAAGGTGAGGTGAAGATTCCAACTTTGGGTTGATTATTACCAAGATCTGAGGGTCTTGGAAAACGAGTATAAGGATCTCCAAAGTCTGTGGACACTCGAGTAGAAATGGGAGTAGAAACAAAGATAGCCTTCAGCAGAAATGATAGGAGAAACCGATCATGTTCAAAGAGAATTGAGGTTTCCACTTATTGTTTCACTTGCACTCTCCTCAAGGCATTCCTTTCAAAGATCTAGATTAGTGCATACTCTTGTTTCTTCAGCCTAGCAAGATCCTCTGCATAATTAGACTCGTCTTCACTCTCATCAAAAGTAACTTTAGAAGTGTCACCTGAAAAATTGTTAGGGGAGAAAGAAGGCACTACAATGGGTTGCTCATCATCTTCAAACTCACTGTCTGAATCAAAGCATCCGGGAATCTGACTGTTAGTTGGAGACCCTTGAGTATCTGCTTGTTGGTTAGCCATATGTCTAGAATAACCCAAATAATCAGTCAAGTAATCAAGGTCAAAAGACCAAACATGACCCTCGTCCTGAACATTAGGCTTGTCTTCTAAAAACCTCAGGTTCATTGTCTCCTCAATCTTCTTAGCAGATAAATTGTAAACTCAGACGCCTTACTATGAGATGAATATCCCACAATATAACCATCATCAGTCTTTTCATCAAATTTGCCCAATGGATCACTCAGAATAGTCACTTGACACCCAAAAGGTTTAAGGTAATGAATAGTAGGAACTTTCTTGTAGAGAAGTTCATATGGTGTTTTGAAATGTGGTCTAGTAATGGACACTCTATTCAATACATAACAAGCTGTGCAAATGCTTCATCCAAAACATGGTGGGTAGCTTAAAGTCTGCCAGCATTGATCTTGCAGCCTCTATGAGGGTCCTATTTTTTCTTTCTCCCACCCCATTTTGTTGTGGGGTTCTTGGAGTGCTATAGTCCCTTTTGATACCTTTTGACCTACAGAGTTCTATTAGGATAGCATTCTTGAACTCTGTCCCATTATCACACGAATTCCTTTGACCTTTTTGTTCAACTGATTCTCAATAAGGGTAATAAAGTCTTTCATCACTGGAGATGTTTCATCTTTGGTCCGTAGAAAGAATACCCAACAAAATTTGCTATAACCATCAGTGATAACTAGACACAAATACTTTTGATCAATGCTTCTAACTTGAGTTGGACCAAACAGATCCATATGAAGCAACTGAAGAGGTTCAGAAATAATGCTCACAGCAATCACAACTTTGTATGAGGCTCTGTGTTGCTTTCCTTTGTTGCAGGCAACACAGTTATGATCATTAGTGAAGACTTTGGAAGGAAGACCTTCAACAAGACCCAGTTTAGAGAGCTTGTTTATGGTCTTGAAGTTGACATGGGCCATCCTCCTATGCCATTTGGTAGACTCATCCAAGGATGCTTTAGCTACCAAACAAGTTAAGTCACCTTTTGGTTTAACATCAGTTAAGTTGAATGTATAAAGATTGTGATTCCGAGGAACTTTCAGCAGAATTGAAGTTTCTTCTGGGAGTTTGAAGTCTTTAGATAGCACAAGACATTCATCCTCTGTGAAGATTACTTTGTTCTTGGTGTCACAGATTTGTGAGACTGAGAATAAATTGAAGTGTTGGAGTTCCTTGACATAGTATACATTCTCAAAGTCCAGTTGAGGTGTTCTGATAGTCCCTTTCCCAGTAATCCTTCCATCACTTCCTCCAAAGGTTACATTGCCTCCTCCTTCAATTGATACAAAGTTATGCATCATATCCCTGTTTCCGACATGCTTCTGAACACCACTATCAACAATACCAACATCTTTATGCTTAAGAGGATGATTCTACAACAACAAAATATACAAAATATTAGTACACTATTGAGGCTCAAGTCATTGCTGACTTGAACCTGCCTTGTGGATCATATGAATGATGCCATGCAGATGTATAGGATCCACTATTGTTCTTGGGTTTCCATTGAAATTTAGGTCCCTTTTTATTCCAAGAACAACCTGCTGAGGACTTGACAGCAGTATCCCAGTTCCCTGTCCCGTCAGTCAGTGAGTCAACATATCCAAGCCAATAACCATTCTTAAAATATGAACTTGTTGGTTGTATATATGGTCTTGCAACTGGTCTTCTCCAAGGAAAAGGAGAATTAGGTGCTTGTGGAACATAAGGGGGGTATAGCATTAACATTGGTCCACATTGGTCTAGATGTCCTAGAATCACCACACCTATTCATTCTTTGCTCATGAAAATCACAATCCTTAATTAAATGAAATTTACTACTACACACAAAACATGTCTTCTGTTTAGAAGATTTATTCAAACCAAAAGATGTTCTAGTACAAGCAGAAGTATTCAAACCATAACCATGAAAAGAATTGTTTTTAACAGGATTATTATTCAAAGAATTAAAAGGCAAGTCTTTAGAGGCAACTGTCTTGGAAGAGGATTCCTTGGCGCAAACTCGTCATGCTTATTGGTAGTAGTGGGTGCAGGCAGGGGTGTAGACTTGGGAAGGTCAGACTTGTCATTTGAATCACACTCAAATGAGACCCTTGCTCGGAGGATTTGTCACTGTTAACACAAGAGACAAAGTCATTAGAAGAAGTATCAGGGTCCTGGCAAGTCATTTGACTTTTGCCATAGAGATGATGTGATCGATCAAAGTCATCAAGTAAGGGTAAGGTCAACAGGCATAAGTATTCCTCTAATAGATCCACGTACAGCATGTAGGTCACCTTCTTTAACATAATTAGCTAAGCTTGCTGGTGTGGATTTACGTGTGTCATCTCTAGCTTCTAATCCTACATATTTCTTAAAGCCTAAACCTATCCCAATTTGGAGCTTGACTACCATATAAATGACTAGCTAATTTTTTTCCATTTAATAACCATTCGTTATGCCTAGCAATTTCCTCATCTAGTTTCACCTTCAACTCTAGATTTTAGATTTTCTGACACTACATCTGCTCGTAACTTCTCAGAATATTTTAACTCATTTTTAGCATTAGTAAGATCTCTTTTTAACACACTTATTTTCTCATCATAAGCTATTTGATTCTTCTGAAACCAAACCTTTTGTCTTTCTAGTGTTTTTAAAGCCTGTTTATAAGCTTCCACTTTTACAAAACATTCATTATATTTAGGTTTCAAAATATCATAAGCTTCTTTGAGTTCATTATAACGCCCACTACAACCAAACAAACAATTTTGTACCGAGATGCCCATCAAGGCAACTGATCATGCCTATCCTCTGAAGTACAGCTTGCAATCAAACCAACATTATCAGGACCATCATTATCCTGCTCATGATGCTTCCAGTCCACATTGCTGTCAAGAGTGACCAAAGCGCCGATCCCTTTGAAGTTCCAGACTCCCTCTGACTCTGCTGATAAGTAGAGTATCTCGTCTCATCACCAGCTTTCCTGTCTTTGCACTCTCTGGCGAAGTGACCCATCTGTTGACAAGTGAAGCACTTGACCTTCCTTTTGTCAAACCTCGCTGGATCTCTTCCTTGGAAGCCAAACCTTCGGCCAGCTTTGCGCTCAAAATTCTTGATATCCATGGACAACATAGCCACCCGCCACTTCACTTCATCTCTTCCATCTCTAGTGGATCCACCTGATCTAAATCCTCATATGCCGTTCCTGCCGAGGATCATAATCAGGAAAGAAGGATCCAAGCACATCTTCCATGATACCTCCAGATTGAGAACTTGATGGAGTGGTAGTGTAAGATGATGATGAGTAAGTTGGACTTGGACCATGACTCATCTTGGGGGTAGAAGCTCCAACGAATGTTGTGTGACTGTAAAAGATGAAGATTTATAAGGACTTCTTACATCATGTTCAAGAGCTTTAAGTTTGCTATACAGTTCATCAAAAGTAAGCATATCCAATCCACCTTTTGCTTTTAAAGCAATGCTCACTTGTAACCAGGATTGAGGTAAAGACCTCAAGAACTTAGAATTACAAGTCATCATTATCTCGGCTTTGCCTGCAGCTGATTTAACTGACTTAAAATCTTGTGAAACTTGCCATAGCCCTTATGAATTCCTTCCTCTTCAGTGATTTGAAAGTCTTGAAACTGTTGTCTAAGCATGGACTTTCTCATTCTCCTAGACTCCTCATTCCCACCGAACTTAGCCTTAATTGCTAACCATATGTCCTTGGCATCTTGCATGAAGTGAAAATCACTCAAGTGATCCTCAGGAATAGCTTGAAGAAGAATGGTTTTAACCTTGGTTTCTCTCTGAACCACCAGTAACTCTTCAGCAGTTTTGGGAGGAACATAAGTCATAGTTCCAAAAAGATCTACAGTAGTTTTCTTCAAACTGTTTTCCTTCAATACTATCTCCCATAGATTCCAATCAATGTTGGAGATCCAGTTTTGCATCTTCATCGCCCAAAGATCATACTCTTCCCTTTTCGGATAAGGAAACTTAGCATTGCTATTAGAGAGACTTAGTTGCTGCAGATGGGTGGAGTTTTGGTTGTTGGTGAGTTCAACATCAACGTCTGAACCAGGCATGATGAGTTTTGTTTTGGTTGTATGGGTGTTTAGAAAACCTGTCCTTAGTATCGTAGAGACTCTCACGAGGCTCTGATACCACTTGTTGAAAACTAGAAGACCTTGATAGATCTTGAGCCAGTAGATCGTTAGTATTACTTGTGTAATCACAAACAAACTAAAAGAAAATCTCTACAACTTGTATTCTCAGAAGGAATATAAACACAAGTAAGAAACGCTGATAACTAAGAACTTCTTTGATCCTCTATGGATCGTTATATTAAAAACTTGTTTAAGCACACATACATAATTCATTCTATTGTGTTCCTTTTATAGACAAGGAACCCTAAACCGTTTCCCAAGAAACGTATAAACATAAAACTAAATAAGATATACACAATCACTTCCTAATAAAGCTCATGTATATCCAAACTAAATAAACTAAACACGGAATAATAACTTCCTCAGAAACAAACTAATCTTCATTAAATTATGTCTGCTAATCCATACCCTTCGGCAGAATCCATTCAGCAGTAATTCGTACTTCACATAATTCCCAACATGTTAGCTCGTAGACGTGTCGTTATTTATGTTATTTAGTAGTTAATTAGTTAGTTTGTAGCTTAGTTTAGATTAGTGCAACACCGTGGAGGAAGGACGGGTCTTTACCCACTGTATGCCTGATCCACAGTCTGTCAAGAGGACGTATTTGTTTGTAACTATAAATACCCTTCCCTCTAAGGGAAGGGTGTTGCTTCTTGAATCTAACCTTTCACTTTTTGTTAAACAACTCTCTTTCCAGAAACATCCTCTTTACTCTCTTCATCTCTCTAATGGCTTTCTTAATTAATCACAATCCTAGACCACCCGAATCATCAAACAACATAATATTCACGATCCTACAAAAAAAGAGTATTCAAACACTAGTAGGTGTTCCACTTCCTTTGATAAGATACAGGAAAAAAGACATCAAGGATATATCTCTTATTCACCAAATGATGAGACTTATTGAAGTTGGAGGTTCATTAGGTCTTGATTTAAGAGGATGTCATAAATATTTAAAGCAAATGATCAATGGTATTAGAGTATACATTGTTGATAAATGAATGTCCTTTCTATTAATAGTTTTGGCACGAGGAAAAGGTGAAAGCATTTGCGGATTAAGGAACTTTGTTTCAAACACAACATTCAATTTTTAGGAATTCAGGAATCCAAGATGACTAGGTTAGAATTATACCATCTTAAATCCATGTGGGGCAATTACTCTTTTGATTACGCGTGTAGCTTGGCCCGTGGTAGATCATGTTCTTGATATCTATTTGGGATCCAAACTCCTTCGTTAAGGAAGACATTTGGTGCGATGATGATTTTATTATTGTGAAAGGGCGATGGAAAAACACAGATGGAGAATTCTACATGATCAATATCTATAGCCCAGATGATCCGAGAGCCGAAGAAACTTTATGGAACAAAATGGAAAGCAAACCTACTTTATTTCGGCGGACACCTTACTCTTATCAAGTCCATTTTAAAAAGCCTCAAGATTTATTATTTCTATATTTTCAAAGCTCCTGAATGTGTTTTGAATTCCTTAGAGAAATGTAGCGCTTCTTTCTTTTGGGGTGGTTCTCAAGACTCTAGAAAGTTAGCATGGGTAAAATGGCCCATTGTTTTAGCTTCTCTAGATAAAGGTGCTAGGCATCGAGTCTAAAATCGTTTAACCTTGATCTCCTCCAAAAATGGCTATGGAGGCTATTTTCTAATCCTAAAGCTCTTTGGGTTAAAGTTATCAAATCCTTTCACGGGCAAGAGGGAGGCTTTGGTTAGAATGGTATTAATTCTAATGGTATATGGGCTAAGATTTGTAGCACTTCTAATTATTTACAATCAAATGGTATCATTCATAATGACTCTATTCGATTTTGTGTGGGGTGTGGCACATTAATTCATTTCTGGAAGGATTTATGGATAGACAATTTTTGTCTGATCTTCGCACAATAGATTATTTCGGCTTGAACAAGATAAAGATGATTTGATTATAGATCACATTCGCAACAACTGTGGACTTGGAATTGGTCTAGAACTGATTTGGGTGCTCGTATTTGGCATATATCTTCATGACCTTCTTAGACGATTCAAGTCGACATAGTCTCTAATTCGGATGCTTGCATTTGGTCTCTCGCTAATGATGGAGTGTTCATTGTCAGCCTCACCCTTCAATATATAGACGACCACGTTATGTTTTCTTTGGATTCTTTGACTCACTGGGACAAAGCCCTTCCACGTAAAGTGAACATTTTCATGTGGCGAATAAAGCTTGATAGACTTCTACATCGGCTCAATATTTTTAATTGTGGTATAGAGATCTAGGAGATATCTTGTGCATCTTGCAATGGAAATGTTGAATCCAACCTTCATATCTTTTTAGAATGTGATTTTGCTAGGGATATTTGGAGGCTTGTTATTGTTTGGTGTGATAGCTATATGCCTACGTTTGATTCTATGGATCATTGAAGAGTTTAGTTGAGTTCTTGGCACGTTTCCAAAAAGAAGATTCATCATATGTACATCATCTTTGCTTCTTCTTTATGATGGATATGGAGGTACCACAACAACAACACTTTTTGTTCACATCCGATAAGAACGAGTGATATTTCTGACAACATCCGTTCATATACTTATTTTTGGCTCTATTATAGGGGACACATGTTGTGTAATTGAGTATAATGGCTGAAAAATCCATTGCTGCTAACAAGTTCCCGTTGATTGGTGTTGGGAGTTTCGAGCTTCTCGATCTTGTTTGGTTCTTTTTGTATATGATAACATCAAATAATCTAAATATTTTAGTATCAATTTCCCATAGTAAATGCTCATATTTGTTATGTTTTATGTGAACATACACTTAAAATGCTTCATATTTCATTATCAGGTAGAATTTAAGCATTGGAATAGAAAGATGCGGAAACGGAAAGATAAATGAAAGAACTTCACAGAGAGATATTACGCAAAGCCCATTCAATGGAGCTACGACGTAACCTTTGTTGCTGATAAAATAGTCCAAATCTAGTCATCAGATATTACGGCGCAATAAGGACATTGTGGTTTCATCGCAACAAAAGAAGAAAATATTAACGAGACGATTACGGCATAACTTGTCCATTTGGTTACGTCGTAACTTTGCTACATCTGGTGAAGTATTTTAGCTGGCAAAGAATTACGGCTGCAGAAGTATCCGTAAAGACTTACGCCGAATAAGTACTTTGGGCTTAAGTTCCATTAACCATAATCCGGGGTAAAAGTGTGATGTTCAATATGAATTAGAGGACCTGCAGTTTTACAATGAGAACAATGGAAGATTAAAGTGGGCAATCATATGAAGTTTTAATTATCACAAGGACTTAGGGTAAAATGTCAAGAACGATGAGGGACAAAGACGATCTATTCTTATTATATTTAAATGAACTTTCGGCCACAAGGACCGAAAGTAATTATGTCAAGAACGATGAGGAGTCAAACCATGCAATTCATACAAAGTGTTATACTTATAATGCATAAGGACCTTGAGTGAAAACCAGGCGCTAATCCAAGGGCTAAACACGGGCAAGTCATGAAAATTTTCGAGGTAATTACGCCGTAACCGAATCGATTTACTTACGACATAACTTGAAATATCTGATGGATTTCTTACATATAAAAAGGGTTACGGTGTAACCCATCATTTTACAGTTACGCCGTAACTTAATTGAGCCTATAAATAACCCTAATTAAGCTGATTTGGATATCTCTTTCCATATATTTCGAAGGGACGATTGGGGAACCAACTCAAAACATTTTCCAGCAATCATCCACCACTTTTCAAGGGAGAATTTTCTTACAATTATCATCATTATTAGTTCTACATCAAGTAATTTATATCAAACATCATGTTTAATTCGATCAATGTGTTAATACAAATAAGTCAGAAAACGTTTATTTATATTACGATCTTCTAATGTTTTGTCGATAACAAACGTAAAATCATTTTAACGAAACAAAAAAAATACGTAAACTGTTTAAGCCAATAGTTTTCTAACACACTTACGCTTTCACATAAAACACTAAAACAAGTATAAGTTAATTTATGATTTAGTAATACATATGTACAACAACTAGTGTTTACATATTTGGGTAGATATATACTTAACTAGTATATACTAAAATGGGTAAAAACTAACAAATGGTATTGACCCATAACCCATGGTATTATCCAAACCACTTGACTAGGAACATTGAACTCATGAGATACATTGTATCTAGTAAAAGACCCATGGATCAACCCATGACCCATGATCAAAATACCCATGGGTAAAGAGGGAGGCCCACGGATCCCTAGCTTTACGCTAGCCGGATCCCTTGTGGGAGGGATCTGTGGGATCCGAGGAACAGTAAACTTTCTCCTCTATAAATAGTGAGCCATTTCTTCCTTTTGGCTCACCACTTTCACACATACTTTCTCCAAGTATAGTACCTCTCTAACCACTGATCCTAAGGGATATTTCTATGAAGTTTGTCTTTTGTTTTTGTGTGATTCTCTAGGTTCCATTTAAAGGCGAGATCACCACTTCTTGAAGTCGAGCAAGCTCAAGTCCATGAGTTTCCATGCTTTGTCATCATCAAGACAACTGAGGTCTCTTGTTGATAGTTCTTTCTTCCTCCGTAGAGATGTTGTGTTGAAGGCATTAGTGAAGGATGCCGAAAGAGTCAAGACGAAAGCATTAGTGAAAGATGCTTAACGTCCGTGTCAAAAGCTAAAGGTGTCAAGACGAAGGCATTAGTAAAAATGCCAAGCGTTGTGTCAAAGGCATTGGTGAAGAATGCCTAGGAATCAAATCAAGTGGCATTAGTGAAGAATGCGAAGGTCGTATAATGATTTGTGCATCGCTATATATAAGTATTAGTTTGTTTTCGGATGGTGTGATATCCTTGATGGTGTTGTAATAAAGAGTTGGTCTCCTTGGGAATAGGTGTTGTGTTGTGTTGGGTAGTAGTTCCTCTTTAGAAATGGAACTAGGTACTTAGCCTAGTACCTAATAAATGGTGGTACACGTTGTGATAGGTGCGTTCACCTTGGAGGAAAGAACCCTGGTTAGCCTAGTACCTAAAAAAAAGAGTAGGACGCTTGTAAGGCCCCGCCATAAGGAGATTGGTGTCGTGTAGTGTTTACGAACTCTAGTAGGTGACTCTGGGAGTGAGTAGGCAAGAAAGGTATCCTTGTAGCCGAACCACTATAAATACTCGGTAGTGGTTATGCTTCTTACTCTTTATCGTTCATTACATGTTTATATATCTATCTATCAACGTCCAACATAAACAACTAAATAGATTGACATAAGCTAATCTAAAATGTCTTAAAACGAAGTTTTAATTGGTAAAACTATTCAACCCCCCTTCTAGTTTTCCACAATTGGCATCGAGCCACCAAGTTTCTTAGATTATTTTGTACTTTAAAAACTTGATACGATCCGTGTATGTTTGAAAACTACAAAGAAGGAAATATTTCAAAACATTTTTCTTTTACTCGTTCATGTTGGACATTGATAGATCATTCTAACATATTTGTTTCAAGAAGTCTTCATGCTAGGATCTCTTCAAAACCTTCATTTCTATTCAAAGAATAATGAAGTCAACCTTCGAGAAAGGATCCAAAAATAATCACAACCTACTTACTCTAAGTACAAAGGATTACTTTAAGATCATGAAGTATTTTTGGTATTATGTTTTCATAAGCCAAACCAAGAAGCATAAAGGTATGTTTACTTTTTCAATAGCTAGCGTACATGATTATGTTGATATCATAGTTCTTATCTATTTAAATAAACTGCTAGTCTCTTGAAAAAGTCTCTTTCGTCACTTTCCCGACTTACTAATCATCAGGAATAGTATTCATTTTGATTTCGTCAAACTAACGCCGTCGTCACAAATGGATTCTTGATAATTAACTTATCAAATCACGTCGACCAAAACATCCTTTTATTTGAAACCTTTAAACTAATTTTGTTCCGTAAGCTAGTTTATAGCCTACTACAAAATTAAAGCCAAACAACCTTTTTTTCTGTCTACAAGATCCGGATCCTAAATACATGGGATCCGGGGGAACCGAAGAACAAAACACAGCTATACTCATTTCAAAAACATCACAGACCAGTTTCCCTCTCCCCACATAACACAAAAACGACTCAACAATTGATTTCAACCTCATAAGACTCCAAACCCTCAAGTATTCCTCACTTGAACACCATTGTAAGTAATTACACTAACTTGTTCTAATTTCCATCATCCTCATCCTAGGGTTTATGGTTACATAATTTCTAAATCAATTAATTCAATTAGGGTTTTTAAAATTAACCATTAAATGGGGCTTCTAACACAATTAGGATTACACTTTGTTCACAACATTGTTAATACAAATCAAAACCATAAACCCATCCCAACTAATTTTACCTAATTAGAATATTTTTGTTTCTAGGACCAACTATGCCTAAAGCCACTCAACAAGCCCACCATGATACCGTCCATTACCTCACCCATTACTATCGGGAAGAAGGGCTATCAAAAACCGATCGCAAAGTCTTCAAAAGACTTGAAAAATGACTTATTCACGAAGGTCGTGTAGTCAAGGAATGTTTCCTTGAAGATACCGACACTCGTCAAGTTTCTCAAGAATCAACTTTGATTGTCTTCTTGACATTTATGAACAAATTTGCCCGGTTTTCATCTTTGAATTCTATAAAAGCATTAGGATCATTCAAAACACCGATGATAGCATTTCAATCGCCTTCATCATCAATAAACGAAACTTCATTCTACCTCTCAACACATTTGCTCAATTTTTCATTCCCTTGTGAAGAATTTGTATGTATTCTCAAGATTGGGAAATTAACACTCAAAACCTTGCACTTGATTCTAAACCTATCTACAATACTCCTCTTGATGATCCCAAAACCATTTGAGATACTATCTTCAAGGTTAGGACCAATCAACTCAAGTATAAACAAGAAGCTCATTCACCGTGATCCCTTTCAAATGGAACTTTTCGAAATGAATCCCATGTTTAGAAAATGGGAAGAAATCCTTAGGGAAAACGTCATTAGCCTAGTTGGTAACAAGGATCATCCAATGCATGTCTCGTGCAAATGATCTATTGTCTTATCCACCAAAATCCATTTAATCTCGCCTATTACATGGTGAGGAGAATGGCCGGGGTATTCAAAGCTTCCAACATGGTACTTCCATATGGTATGCTCCTAACACGACTTTGTAAGTATGTTAGTGCATTGAAACCATCTCCTATCAACAATGATCTTCTTTTGCCGATCACGTAATGATACCTCTTACCAAACAACCCTCTAAACGGTTCATGGTCAATGGAAAGAAACCTAAAGCTCTCTCAGATTCCTCGAAAGGAGAAGAAGAAGAAGATGGAGAAGGGATTCTAATTCCATAGCTAACATTGAATTGGAACCCTTTGATTACTATGAACAACTTCCAACCATTCCAAAACGACCGCTGAATTCAAACAATTAAGGGGTATGATTCAAAATCTAGCTTATCACCTCACAAAGTCGGGAAAGAGGAAAAGAAAGAATTGACGAAAGAGACTATAGGATTATGTTTGTTTCTTAAACACTTGTTTTGTGTGTGATGATTATGTTTTTAGCACTCTTGTTTGCATTAACTTGGATATTTTATACCATTTTCTATATGTTTTATGATGACATGCTTATATTTATGTTTAGTTTAATGGTTGATTAGTGTGCAAAATCTGCATAATTTTCAGGATGATTCTGATCTGCATGCCGGATCCCTAGGATTAGCCTAGACGGATCCCTCCTTTGAGGAACCGTGGGATCCCGCAAGAATACATCATCCCATACATCAATATAGCTTACTAGATAACCTCACACTAGCTAAACATAAGATCTTAGAACTCAACTAAGTCTCCTTCAAGGATGAAAAAGTCTTAAACTCACTCATAGCTCACATAAGATCTTATTCAAAATGCCTTTTGATTTATCAAATCGTCAAAACTTACCATATTTCTGCTTCAATACTCACAAATTGTTTTTCATCTCTCAAACACTTAGGTGGACATATTGAACAATTTTAGGAAATTGCTTCTAGTCATTTTTATCTCAAAACGGGTCAAAAATTAGCTTTTCGATTCTTCTGAATTTTGAGGATTTTTCAAACTCCATCTCAAGCTAACATCTGGTCTCTTGGATCATTTATTATGACTTGACACCACCTAAACTCTTAGTGTTATCCTTGAACATCCATTGGTAGTCATTTAGTCCCATCTTCCTTCCATAAAAAGCAATCATTTGCTATATCATTCATTACTCTTGATTATTCAAGTACACCCTCACTTAAAACACTTAGGAGGACTGAAACACTCAAGATGGTATAGGTTTTAGCTCTTAGAAACTTCATTTCTAACCTTTCATAACTGCCTGAGAGCCTGGACCTAGGATTAGCCTAGCAGGATCCCTCAAAGGAGGGAACCGTGGGATCCGGCATGATTTATGTCAACTCTAGCCTAAACAATCATTTCAAGCTCATCTTGCTTACTTGAACACCCCACCTCATCTTTATTAAGTTCCTAGATCAGTGAAACTCTGAACTTCAAATCTTGTGCATGTTAATCATCACATTTCTAAGAATCTTAGTGGGTTAAGTCTTAAATACACTTGCCAAATTTTTCCTTTATAAGTCATATCGCTAGAACACTTTAGTCATCAAACACAACACAATTCTCATCAATTACCAACATCTTCCTTAGTCATTTCATCATGAGAAAAGCTCCTAGTGCTAACTCATCCACCCGAGAACCACCCAAGAAACTTGTTAGGGTCATACACGAAGTTTCCTCAACCAATCATCCCGGTTAAGTCCACAAATGCTAGGATTTCCCCTACACCAAAGAAACCAATCAAACTAATTCCCAAGTGGATTGTTCCCACAAGGATATCATCACCAAATTCTACTAAACCAAAAACACCCTCTTCAACCCAACCAACATCATTGGTGCCTAGAGCCACATCATTTAACACCTCACAATCATCACCACATTCTCACAACTTAGAGAGAATACCCCTGGCCTATCTTCCCACCATTACCAACAAATTTACTAGAAAAGGTTGTACAACAAAGCCACAATGTTGAATCAACACTAGCACCAATGTCAATTTCTCCTTTTCCCTCCAATAGTCCATTTTGGATTATGAGAAGACATCAAAGTCAACCACCGAATCACATGGAAGTTGATACTTCTTTACCTCCACCTTCAAACATTGTTGAGCCTCCACTTAATGAGCCTTCACCAATTCCTCCTTTATTTGAGGACTCAACCCTTCACTTGAACCTCCATTTCAAGAAGCTCCCATGACACAAGGATTTCTATCATTGTCAACATGTTGAAAGGTTGATACATGAACTACGTGAAGAGCAACGTTTCATGTTTTATCACCTCCTCGAACGTTTCAAAGAGGTCAACAAACCTAAACAACCTTGAGCCTAAAGCGGTGTCCTAGTCTTAAGCTCAACCTAGAACTTCTAGGAATCCCATTTTATCCTTAAGAACGTGGTCACCTCTTAAGCTTAGGTCACTCATTAGTATTAGTAGAAAATGTATGGCTAGATCAAGCTCTTAGTTTTAGAGATTTGTTTGGTTATCTCTTGGTTTTATTAAATGATTACTTATATGCCATATTACTTTGTGTTTATGCTTGCTAATTGTATACATATCTCATCTCATTATTAGCCTTGTTTGGCATATCTTCATTGTCAAGAATCTCGTCACCGCAGACAAACCCATCCTCCAATGTCTAGACGGATCCCTCCACAAAGGGAACCGTGGGATCGTGTGGTACGTAAGAACATTTTATACTAACTTGAGTCTTATTTATGTGAAATTATGCACTATACTCTTGTTTTCTAACCTTTATTTTGTAGATTTTCAAAATACACATAAAGATCTTGACACCATAAAGCTAGGGGGAGCTTTGTGTCAAACCATATTGCAAAACCATTTGCAACATAATCCCTAGTTGGATTATACTTCATGACACCCCATTGCAACGTTGCAATCTTCAAGGGGGAGAATTTTTGTCACAAGGACGAACCATTTGCAAAAACAATTGCAAAACATTAGCTTACTTAAGGGATGGACTCGTCAAGGGGGAGTTAAGACGAGAACCATTCCCGTCACTTGCTCTCTTTACATCTTTTATTTTTACATGTTTTTCATAAAAAATTTGTGTTAGTTTTTTCGACGCTTCTTTTGTTTCGACAAAAAGGGGAGAAGAGAGTAAAACCCAATTCAAACTTTTTACCTAATTCTAGTTTTTCCTTAAAATAATCTTATGTTTTGTCATCAACAAAAGTGGGGAGATTGTTAATACAAATAAGCCGTAAAAACTTTTATTTATATTTTACGATCTTCTAATGTTTTGTCGATAACAAACGCGAAAATCATTTTAACTAAACAAATAAAACAATGGAAACCGTTTGAGCCATAGTTTCTAACACACTTATATTTTCACATAAAACACTAAAACAAGTATAAGTGATTTTATGATTTAGTAATACATATGTACAACAACTAGAGTTTACATATTTGGGTAAATATATACTTAAAAAGTATATACTAAATTGGGTAAAAGCTAACAAATGGTATTGACCCATAACCCATGGTATTATCCAAACTACTTGACTAGGAACACTGAACTCATGAGATACATTGTATCTAGTAAAAGACCCATGGATTAACCCATAAACCATGACCCATGACCCATGATCAAAACACCTATGGGTAAAGTGGAGCGTCCCATGGATCCCTAGTTTTACGCTAGCCGGATCCTCATTGTAGGCGGATCCGGGGATCCGGGAACAGTAGAACTTTCCTCTATAAATAGTGAGTCATTTCTTCCTTTTGGCTCACTACTTTCACACATACTTTCTCCAAGTATTGTACCTCTCTAACCATTGATCCTAAGGGATCTTTCTATGTAGTTAGTATTTTATTTTTTGTGTGACTTAGGTTCCTATTAAAGGCGAGATCACCACCTTTTGAAGTCGAGCAAGCTCAAGTCCATGAGTTGCCATGTTTCGTCATCATCAAGACAACTGAGGTTCTCTTGTTGATAGTTCTTTCTTCCTCCGTAGAGATAAGTTAGGTTGAATGCATACGAAGATGTCCAAGTCTAAAGCATTAGTGAAAGCATGCTTAACGTCCTCGGTCAAAGCTAAAGGTGTCAAGACGAAGGCATTAGTGAAATATGCCAAGGCAGTCAAAGGCATTGGTGAAGAATGCCTAAGAATCAAATCAAGTGGCATTAATGAAGAATGCCAAGGTCGATAATCACTGAGGTGCATCATTATACTTATACGTATTAGTTTGCAAGGATGGTGATATCCTTGATATGTTGTAAGGAGTTGATCTCCTTGGGAATAGGTGTTGTGTTGTGTTGGGTAGTAGTTCCTCCTTAGAAATGGAACTAGGTACTTAGCCTAGTACCTAATAAAGGGTAGGCAACGTTCTGATAGGTGTGGTTCACCTTGGAGTGAAAGAACCCTGGTTAGCCTAGTACCCAAAACGTAGTAGGCGACGTTGTGGGCTTCTCCTGGCCATAAGGAGATTGGTGTCGTGTAGTGTTTTACAAACTCGAGTAGGTGACTTTGGGAGTGGAGTAGGGCAAGGAAGGTGTCCTTGTAGCCGAACCACTATAAATACTCGTGTAGTTGTTATGTGCTTCTTACTGTTTATCTTTCATTACATGTTTATATATCTATCTATCAACGTCCAACATAAACAACTAAATAGATTGACATAACTTAATCTAAAATGTCTTAAAACGAAGTTTTAATTGGTAAAACTATTCAACCCCCCATTCTAGTTTTCCACACAATATTTTATTCATTATTGTTTGTGTACTTTACAGCAAGAAAGGCTAAACACTTTATGTGTTAGCCTAGTTGTGAAATTGTTAATGCTTTGATTTTAGTTCCGTTGTCTATTTATTATTTTATGTGAATATCTTTTGAGCCTATCAATTGATTGTCGCGTTTTAGTAGTAGTGAAGCTAGTTTAAAGTTTATTAGCTAGCTATTATATGACCATTTGAACACTAGTCTAATAGGCTACTTGAGGTGTGACCATCACCCGAGTGTAGAGTTGACCGTATCATCGCCACACTAGATTAGGTACTTAAGAAACCTTACATGGACCAAATGAGGTTTTGATATGTCGTAGTGGATCATCGCATATTAGATAGGTCGTTTAAGATAGTTGGGGTTTAATGACGAATTAGATACCCGACTTTTAGTTACTAACTGGTCTTTGAGATCATAGGAATTATAGGTGTTGGTTAAGTGATGACCAATGGGCCTAATGATAATAGAACCACCACTAAAATGAGATGTAGACATTGCACTTAGGAACTAGATCATCAAGGCATAATTTAGTAACTAGGTTTACACATCTTTCTCCTCAATAGTTTTTATACATTTACATTTTGTTATTCATTCAATAGCAATTAGTTAATTAAATCAAAAAACATTT
>OU343218.1:218518957-218599564 GCA_910596185.1 Chrysanthemum makinoi
TGGCCATTTTGTCATGGCTTTTTCTCGACCGATATCATCTACGGACTTTGTGTGATATTCAAAAGAATGTCACGGGTCTTTAGATGTTCATCGAATGTACATAGTTTTCATAAAAATAAAAATAAAATAAAATTAAAAAAAAAATGAGGCGAGAAAATGGTGGTTTATTGTCATTTCGTGCAAAGAACCTGTGTTTAAAAGAAAGAATGTGAGCCATGCTTTTATCTTGTTTTATCAAATTCTCATGCTCTCATTCTATAAAAATTCTCACTATCCAATGAACAACATCAATTGCTTTGAAAAATTACTCGGGCTCAATTTTTGAAAATCATCTGTACTAAATGGTTGTTAAAACTATTATCTCAATCAACAACTTATGTCATTGATTGAAGGGGAGAATGATTTTTAATTAAAAAGTGTATTTTTTTTCAAAAAATGGTTTGTTTTCAAAAGATATTCAAGCATGTTTATATCTTGGAGTCCAAAGTCTCAAATCCGATCTTTATCAGCTTAAAACGCTTTCAAAAATCAAGTCACAATTCTCCTTAAAAAGCTTTCAAAAACATTTTATCTCCATCGAGATCACGATTCTCAAATGATTTAATTGTGATCGGGGAGAATTTGTGATTTAAATTGGACTTAAACTGATTGTTTGATAAATGGTTTCATAAGTGTTTAGCATGTTCGCCTCCCCACATGTGCCGCAAGTGTCAAACGATTTCAAATTTTCCATGCACATGTTGAGGGGGTGCAACTATTTTAAACCTCAAATTATTGAAACGTGTCTGAATTGTCTCTAAGTGCAGGTTCCCTCTAATATGTGCAAAAACTCCTTCAAACTTCGAGGCACATATTGAGGGGGAGCAAAATTTTGAAAACCTCATCCTTCCTCAAAATGTTTTATTTACTCAAATTGATTGGGAAGTGATGATGATCATTTTAGAAAATGTTAATCATAAGATTGGACCTTTCATTCTCAATCTAACGATTTCAAAGATCTCTTGCCTCCATGTGCTAAACCAATTTCTAAAATATTATGCATATGTTGAGGGGGAGCATTTCTAAAATTATCAAAATAATTAAGATACAAAATGCTTTGATTCTATATCACAAGTATCTTGATTGATTTTTCAAATGGTTTTCGATTGGTTCCTTGCGGCGTAAGAACGATACCAAAAAGACCCACCAACTTTACTTTATGTATGGTGATATAAGGATGATAAGGTTAGGTTGAGGTCCCATGATCCGCCAGTACCGGAGGGATCTACCTGGGACAATCACTAGATAGTGTAGAAGTCCTTAGGTATGATGAAAAATAAAAGGAGAAATGTGAGAATATGGGAAGAGGCCGACCGTGACCGAGCTATTACGGAATAAAACCCAACAAGGTTCTAGTCATGAAGTCTCGTAAGCAAGGAGGGGTTGAAGAATGAAAAGAATTGAATGAGAAAAAGGGTGAAAAGAAATAGCCCTCCATTTATTCAACCTTAGGCGTAAAACCGGTTCAATACATATGCTACGGGTGGTTACTAAGGTAACACTAGTATTGAAGACAAGACGTCATGGACCCAATGACGCACTGCACTAACTACCCAAGCTACTCAAGTTCCTCTTAAAAGGGCTTGTTTCATTCTCACTGGGAATCGGCTAATCTATCTACTCTCTTTAGAGATAGTTGGTCTTGAAGAAGGAGACCTCTCCCTAGTCTCCGGCATAGGAACCAAATATGCACAAATTGAGTCTAGATCCACGAGATCATCAATTAATCTCTTTAGGATACTTATTTCTTGAAGACTCACTATTTCACACAATGTGGAATGTGAGATTATATCTTATGAGTCCTACGCACTATCCTTGTGGTATTGCCAAGACTTGATTGTGTCATATGGACCTCATTAGTGGAGCGATTCAAAATTGAATCAATCCAGGTCCAAGAAAATGGATTGACGGATGCCTTTGAAAAACCGGTCGTTGTGCTTAAAAACTCTTTTCTCTAGCACATCGACTGTGTACAATTACTTCAAATCAAAAGGTGTTTATGATTGATAAATGATTTTTAACTAAAACTTCGTTGTATTGCAAAAACAATTTCTATTGAGCGATACACGATTGTTTTTCAAATCTCTTTCATCAATCGCTGAATCTCTATTCGTTGGTTCACTCACTCGCAGGTTGTCTTTGAGACGCCCGCTTGAGAACGCTAGAGCAGCTGCAAACCCTGCCAAGGAAATTCTTCGAATTATACTGATCACGTGCGCATTTGTATCGATCAACGGGAACCGCGGGGTGGTACTCAATTCATCGAAGTGATCAAAGACACTTTCGCGGCGCTTTATTGCTAACCGTCTTATGCGTATGTACACCGACGCTTGCAAATGATCGAATGGAGCGTAAATCCATAGCCCCATGCTCACACAACACATTCATATCTAAAGAAATCATGATTGGTGCATCAATGACTGGATTTTCACCATGGCTTCCGCTACGCTGCCAATATCATGAATCAACGAAAGCCGCCACTGATAAGAATAAACCATGATCCGTAATCGTGAGCATATCGGTCCAAAAGTCACAACATCACTAATTACCAACACCACAAAGGTTGAGTTAGAGATTTAATGTGTTGATGATCTCAAAGCCGCTCAAAACTCAAGATCACGTGGATCACTAAAGACCTCCAAATGATTATCCAAACATGCAATAATGAAGAATCAAAGACTACGAGCTACATAACAAAGAACATGGACAAGAATCCAAGAACAATCTCAATGTAATATATGTTTGTATTCAATGTAATTTTAATGTGTGTGTTTGAGGTGACTCCCTTAGGGGAGACTCAAGTAGGAATTAGAAATTCCATGTATTAAAGAGTCGGTCACCTCAAGCATATGTAATCGTTAGAAAGCTCGTAGTCATAGTTATTTTATGATAAGTAGTATGTAGTTTTAGTAACATCGCGGGAGGACTGGACGGTCTTTACCCATTGTATGCCCTGATCCACGCTCGTGAGGTTGCTTGTTTGTAAGAAACTATAAATACCCTCTACCTCCCTAAGGTAGAGGGTTGGAGCTTCAATACCATTTTTCTTTGTTTCACATAGTTCCCAACTCTCTTCCTTTCTCTCACTAGAACTTTCTCTCTCTAAACAATGTTAACGCCCACTTGATTATGGTTTAGTGTGTTTGTGAAATCCTATATCTAACAATTGGTATCAAGAGCCATGGTTTGATCACTCATCTTTCATGCTTTTAGTTTTGGTGGATTTCATAAGGTTTTTGGGGTATTAAAGGTTTAGGAGAGTTTGATTCATTTTTGACAAATTCTAGTGTTAAAGTTTGAATTTTGTTTGTACTTTTGTGTTTAGGATCATCATATGTGTTTATGTTTTGAATTGGAATGCTTAAATCATTGTGGTTTGTTTGTTTTTGATTGATAAAGTGGTTATTTTTGAAGTTTGTACGAAGCAAGTAAGTTGAGTCTCGATATTTTGTTCTTCAAAGCACTTGCTTTGTTATTGGATGAAGTTTGTACATGACTTGGCCAAGTAGAGCGAGTTGATTTTATGCGAATTTGGGTTCTAAGCGAAGTTTTTTCTTGTTTAATTTGAGATCTAAAGCGACGTAGCTATTAAGCTTAGTTGTAAAGCTTAGCGAAGTAATTTAAGTTACTTGGTGTCTGCGAGTTGATTGTGTTGGCAGTTGATACTAAAGCGAAGTTGGCTATTTAGCGACTTTGATTCATTAAGCGCGGTTGAAGTTGTTGCGAAGTTGATGCCAATGCGACTTAGAAGTCCTTAGGTATGATTGTAAAAAGGAGAAAAATGAGAATCGAGAGAAGGAGTTGAAGAATTAAAAAGAAATGCAAAGAAAAGGGTGAAAAGAAATAGCCCTCCAAATTATTCAACCTAGGCGCATAATCGGGTTCAATTCATATGCTATTGGTTGTCACTTGATGACGCCGGTATTGAAGATTAAAAGTCGTCATGGACCAAGTGACGCATGCACTAAACCTTCTTAAGCCACTCAAGTTTCTCTCAACAAAAGCTTGTTTCATTCCTCACGTAACCCTAATAAACTATCGGGCTTCTCTTAGAGAATGCTGGTATTGAAAAGGAGACCTCTCCCTAGTCTTCGCCAGAAAACCAAAACGCAATATTGAGTCTAGAGCCACCTAGATTCATCAAAAGATCTCTTAGTACACTTGACATTTCATCACTTGGTGTTCACATAAGAACATCGTGGTACGTTATCGAGTCCTTCACCGATCTTAGCAATCTGTCGAGAACATTTATGAGAGGTTCACAATTGTGATCATCAGTGATTGAATGGAAACTCCTGCCAGAGTCAACATCAACAAATTTCCTCGACAGCAGTCACTTAACTCCCCGTGGATTACGCTTAGTGGTCTCAAACGGCCCGTAACAGAGGTGATTTCGTGTACCTCCGACTCATCTCAACCGTAGATGTACTTCGGTACATCGTGTTATCTCACTTGTGGGACTACGGTTCAGGAACGGCCTTTGTGAGAATTAGAGTTGTGTTTTCACACTATGTTGTTAACACTCGGGTTCAAACTTGTAAGTGCCGAACCGCTTATTACTAATCTGTCTTATGTTTACTTCTTATGGAAGCTCTAGAGCGGACTGATTGTGCAGATTCTTCACATGCTCATGCCAACATCATCACTAATGGAAGTTCTAACTAAAAGCAACACAAAAGTTAGATTGACTCTTCGTCAAACCAAAGAATCTACAAAGTTGAAGACTTAAAGAACTTCATCAAGATCAAATACAACGCCAAAGAGCGTGTGAGCATGTTGAAGAATGACATGGAGACACCGAGCAGTTGAAGGAGACCGGAGGCGAGACTTGATGCGCATAACAACAACATATTATCACTACCATCACAAAGAACAATGATCAAAGAACAAAGATTATGATGACGTCAAAGCAGAACGGTTTAAAGAAAACAATTTCTCTACATTGGGAGATTTTTCGAATCAAGGAAATTCTTCTCACAAGAAAGAAGATTGTCAGAAGACGTCAAAGCTACTATTACATCAGCACTTTCACCGTTTGTATTCATTCATCACCAACACTTGAGGGGAGATTGTTGGAATCACTCCTAAACCTTAATTCAAGTGTTAGTAATTAATATGTAATAGTTAGCTTAATATGGCCTTTATGTTAGTATTTTGCCTCAGGCTTATGTAGAAGGCCCATAAGCCTAGGCCTAGTCCAATAAGGAAAAAGATGAGAACTAGGAGTGTTGCCCTAGCTTCCCTCCTATAAATACCTCATGTAAACCCTCACTTGAGGGTTGGTTGTTCAATTTACTCTTTCATTCACACTTTACGCCTAACCTTTCATATTTGTACGTGTGTGTGTGTGTTTGTGTGTTGTTCAACCGATCTCATCTTCATCTTATCTCTTCTATTTTTACTTGTGTTGCATATTTGGGAACCTAACAATTACCATTGCATTCACTGGGTTTAATTACACCATTCTCTGCGATATACAAATTCATAATACTCAAATTCATAAGTGAAGCTTCTAAATCCAAATTCATTAGTCTATAATAGCCTATTTTGTGAAATACCAACTTTTTTCGATACTCCAAGCACATATATTAAGCTTAAACAAACACCCCCTAAGTGTGAAAAAGTCAGTTGATGTTCAAAAGGTGGAAGATGTATGGGAGATAAAAATGAAGTACTGAGGCAAAAAGTATCTGAGATGATGTTTGGGATAGTATGTTTCTATATGGTTGTATCTTGTATGCTAATAGTTAGACTACTTTTCTCACTATCATTGATGAGGGTATCTCACTAGTGTGTGGCTGGGAGACAACATTATGAGTGATGGCCTTATCTATGCATAGTTAAGACAAATAGTCATAAGGTAGTTTCCTGCCATGAAGATTCCACAAGGTTAGATATTGTGGGATGTTGATGCATATTGACACAGTTTGGTTCTTATTGCAGCTGGTCATCAAAAAGGATTTCATGACGAATTCTCTTAGCAGAAGATGACGTTCAAGATACATTCTGTAAAATATGATGGTTATTAACCATTTCTCTAATCTTCTATACTCTTGAATATTTGAGATTTTCTAATAATAGGCCAGGGACAGGTAATTATTATTCTTAATGGATAGCTAATCTGTGAAGGCGAATAGATTTTTCCATAAAGTAGGTTTCCTACTGTAAAACCCGAATTTCTAAAATTCACAAAAAGACCAAAATACCCCTACGATCAAAAAGTATTGATAATTAATTTAAAGAGTACCAAATAAGCTATGTAAATTCAGAAAATTATCAGATATGATCATAATAAATTTTAAGAACCTTATAAGTTTAATCTTTGTATTTTGAAAAGTATAAAAAAAAATCGGCCATATAATTATTTAGGCCCGAAAAGTATTTAAACTAATTAATAGAGTGTATAAATTAAGAACAAGGCCCAAAGTAAATTAACAAAAATGTATGGTAATTTTTATGAGTCCAATACGTTTTATAGCCCATATAAAAATTATAAAAGCCATATATAAACACATTATACGGTTTAGTCTAATCCCTAAAAACCGATTATACCTTTGCCGACCTAAGAAAACCCTAGACAATTCGACATTCGTTTTTCAAGGCTTAGAGATATTTTTCTTGGACGAGTTTGAAGGTAAAGAAGGTGTTAAAAATCTGGTTCGAGGTTCTAAGGTGCTGGTTTGATCGTTGTGATTTTCTGAGTCGGTTAGAGTTTTATCGAGTGGAGTTTGTGTGTTCTTTTGTTCTAACGTCCCAATCTCATCAAGGGTATGTTTCCAGTATTATTTTCAGTCCTAAAAATCATATAGAACCTGTAAAAATTATTCATGCATATTTAACAAGTCGTACGGAATTGTTTTGAATTAAAACCCTAAAAGCGTATAAAATAGAGAACGAGCATATAATAACTTTTGGGACCATGATCTGAATTTTATGGAGACTCTTATATGTTATACGACCTGAATAAAATACATATTAGTGAATTCGAAGCTTGTGTGAATTGTTATGGATTTGTTTTGTTCGATCGCGTATGAAAAAGGAAGAATTTAAAAAGGGACGATTAGGGTTTATAAGAATTAGGGTTTGCTTGTGATAACTAAGGATAATTAATGCAGTAGTAATGATGAATTAATGATGGGTTAAACCTAGGTTTAGGGTTGTTCTTGAATTATGCATCAATCGGTTTTAAATAAAAGTTTTGGGTTGGTTTTGTAAATTATGAAACTTAAAGGTTATTTCTCAAATAGTAAAATAAAGGTACTGAACGTATAAGAATAAGTATGAGGGTTAAACGTGTAATTTTGGATATTTAGAGGTCCATTCGAATTGTTATTAAATTAAAAGGGTATGTTTTGTAAATTCTAAAACCTTTGGGCTAAAATTGTAAAATCTAATAATATAAGGTTAGATCGTATAATTAAAGATGTTAAGGGTGTAATATATAATTCTGAGTAATTATGAGCTCTGACAAGTATGAGTTAGTTGTGTAGAGGCATGCATGAGTTTTGAGGTAACTTCGGTTGTTTTTCATATACGTTCTAGGTCAAAGAGGAAATCATTAAAAGATGTGACATGTGAATTAAATGCGTAATAAATGATATTAAAAGTATGGGAAACCCTAGGACGTAAATAGGAAGTCGATTAGGGTTAAAATCTAAGTGTGCAAATTCGGCTATTTCATGTGAGAATGGTAAGTCTTGGAGTCGTTAGTAACTATTGATTAAGAGTAAATGAGCTAGTACTAAGCGTGATGTAAACATGCGTGAGTTATGATTGTATGTAAAGAACTGAATATCATGAATTAAAGTATTGCATGCATGGTCTCATTAAGTTGCATTCGAACAATGTTACATGTGAATCTTGGTAAATTACGTAAGGATAAGAAGTTTGTGTAAACTGTTTTGAAAGAGAGTCCTAAAAACCGTTTTTGACATTTGTAAATCCTATACTTTGAACGACGATCATATAAGCCCTCAATTAAGATATTTGTCATATTAAACCCTTAATTTTACCATTTGTCATTTGCAACCCATAAGTTTGGCTAATTAACAAATAATACTCTAAAATGTTGGAATTCCGTCCGTCACTAAAAATGAGAATATTCTGACAACTCTAAAAGTATAAATGAGATTAATCCTTTATGACATTAATGATACTAATAAGTATTAAATAAATCATAATACGTGTAGATTCATTGAAGGAGACGCGACGTTACATCTTCGTATTCCTACATTCGTTTGCTTTTCCTCTCATTTGCTTTAAGGTACAGATATTCTGACCTTTTTAGTAAAGGTTCCTTATGATGTTCTTTTCGTTCGCTTTTCTATTTTACTTATTAGGGATTCCGATGCCATTGCTATGAACCCTTTCTGATTGTTTGATCAGTTACTTGTGTAAAATACATGTTCTAGTGAACTATGCAATATCCGATGTGAACTTATGTTAGGAAGATTTTGATATGCACAATCGTTGAACCTTGCTATTGTTGATTATGAACTTCGCTATGAATGTATGATATGCCACTGTGATATGAACTTCTGACTTCTGAATATCTGAATATGAACCTTATAACATGAAGTTATCTGATATGTTATCTGTGACCTTTATGATGAATTATGATCTGTGTCATGTATGAAAATCTGTTTGACTTAAGTTAGTCGTTACCTAAGCCAAATATTTCACTAGTCAAGGGGGTTCCATGTCCGTATCAGTGATGCACCTCTGATATGACTCTAGGGCAGTAGAGTGATGTTCTTCCACGTCTCTGGATGGTGAAGCATATTTTGTATATGTAGGAAGGGGCGTATGGATGCATCCTAGATCTGATCTGTTATCTGATATGTTTCTGGTGAATGATGTTGTGTGTAATACGCGTCTTCACAAAATTCTGGAAGCTAGCTACTCCAATTATTTTCTGAGGTTACCTTTTGAAGAAGAAAGATATTTCTGATATGAAATGTTAGTGAATGTGCTTATGACGTATTTGTTCAAGTAATTATTAGTTGCTAGGCTGAAATAGAATTAATATGTTTAAACATGATTTGTATATCTGATATTATGGTTTGTTATCGTTACGTGAATGCGTTGATCTGTGAGATGAATGTGCTAGTGTATAATTGAGTGTTTTGAAGGTTAATATGTATGATGGTTCAGTTAATTTTGTAAACTTGGTCTATTGGTTAGTTATCTGACTGTATATGTGACCTGCCACATTAAAACTCTGCTAAGGTTAAGATTTGATCTGAGAACTGGTTTAGCTATTATGTCTGCCATTTCCGCTGCTACAAAATTGAGTTGAGTGCATTATATGTAGATCTATTGATTTGTATGAATGCCATGTTTATTTTCTAGGAAATGTTTCCGTTAGATTTGGGACTTTTCGTTTGGCTTATATGTAATCTGTTATTCTTGATATGTTAAGTGTTTGGTTGTTCTGATGTGTTTGTGTTTGTGTCATTAATGTGCTATGAGGTGATTAAACTGTATATGTGGTTGTTTGGATTTCTGTATATTTGTGCTTCCGCAGAATCCTAAAAGATCCCTCGTCATCATTTCATTTTGATTTCGTTATTTGTACCTTTGTTTTGTTTAGCTTTTGTTTCGTTATATCTGTTCACTGGGCTTTGTAAGCTCAGCCGCACTTTCTTTTCCTGCGGCAGGTATTTAGCATTCAAGATGAGCTTATGGGATAGCTGATCTGGGTTGAGAGTAGAGACAAGAGCAAGATTTTAAAAATAGGGACCTTAGATTTATTGTGAATATTAAGTCATTTATTTTTATCTTTTGTAAGTTTTGTAAAGGCTTCCGCTATTGAATATTATTTAAAGTTCTGATATGAAACCGTATTGTGATATCTTTACCCTTGTCGGGTTGGGGTGTTACAATTTATGGTATCAGAGCCAGGTTTTGACCCTTAGAGCTTAGGCTATGACCTGTGAGAAGTGGGTAGATTTAGGATTTTCCTTTCTGCGTACTTTCTTGCGTCCACTATCGTGACATTTAGACTTTGCTAATAGTGGGTTATTCTTTTAGATGGTTATTCCTCGTCGCCCTAGTTCATCCGATAGGAGCAACAAGGACCAGCTAGGCAACCTAGGGAGAGGATGAAGTGGACCGTTGTTATTAAGCTAAAGGTCGCAAGAGGTTTGGTAGAGTGAAGCGGACCAACAGAGGATACGAAGTTCTACCTATATGTGGCCATGCACAATCGAGGAGAAGCTGACCTTGAAAAATGTAGACGGAAAAGTAGTAAAGGAGTACGAAACTAAAGTTGTTGACAACCAAGGTTTCACTACTAGGTATCATGATAGATGTCCCAAGTTCTTTGAAGATGGAGGAGTAGGTTAATGAGAGTCGTGATTTGTATGCTTTTGTGGATCGTGTGCCGGAGGAAGAAGAGAGGAATCAGAAAAGTGACTTTGCTAGTCGCTTACTACCGCAGCGTGAAGGAAACAAGAATGGATGGATAAGTGAGGAAGAAGAGGAAGAAGAGGAACACGAGGAAGAATACGAGGTGGACTCGGATTTGGAGTCTACGGCTACTAGTAGGTTTAATCCGATACAAGAATAGGAAATTGCGCTCCTGATTAGTTGTCCTCTTTATGAGAAACTTCTGACATTGGATTTTGAGTTTAGGTCCTTTTGTTTCATTTAGATGATTGAATCTTTGATTATTAAGTTTGTTTTGGAAGTTCATCTTATGACAATTCTGCAATTTGTTTGATTAGTGAGAATAAAACAAATTTTGAAAGTATAGTTCCGGTGTGTTGTTTCTTTCTGATAGATTCGTTAAGTTTCCATTAGTCCTCATAAGTTTCGTCTTCTATGTGTTTTCTTAACGATGTTGCTTAATCACAGCTTGAAATAAAGTATGACCATCATGATGGTATACTCATGTGAATCTGATCTGTTATAGTATGTTACTTGCTATCTATATGTTATCTGTATGTGGTATGTTTTGTTATGATATTAGTTATGTGTTTTGTCATGACCAGAGACCGAATATAGTGACAATAAGAACTTGTTATGTGATGCAAGTATTATGACGCCTGATCAACGTAATAATACCGAGATCATATAATCTGGACTTATTGAAGGTATACGACGTCTGGGAAATGCCTGTGATTGATGCGTGAATGGACTTTGACTTGTATCTGTTATTTAGCACTTTTCATGTTCGTTTGAAATTCCGTACCTAATTGTGAATTTCGTCAATATCTGTTACGTATAAGTTTTGTACGATTGGGATCCGAAATAGTTATGATCCGTGTGAACCTATAGATTGCTATGTCCGGCCTCAGCTTGTATGTATGTCTCCACGCATTCTACTAGTGAGACCGTTAGGATTCGCTTTGTCTATGTACATGTTTGTTCTCCTCATTAGATATCCTAATAAGTTAGAGTTTGTCGCTTGATTTTCGGCACCTCATCTTTATCCGCCATTACTTTGATAAGTATATGATTATCTATTATAAGTATTTGACTGTTGATTTGATTTTCGAAAATTATGAGTTTGTAGATTCTGATAACAATCCGTTTGTTCCGAGATAAGATTTGCGTTCGTTATATTCCTAGAAATTCTGAAATCCGATTCGTTTTCTGTTATATTCCGTCTTGTTCAATTTCGAGGACGAAATTTTATTTTAGAGGGGAAGAAGTTGTAAAACCTGAATTTCTAAAATTCACAAAAAGACCAAAATACCCCTACGATCAAAAAGTATGGATAATTAATTTAAAGAGTACCAAATAAGCTATGTAAATTCAGAAAATTATCAGATATGATCATAATAAATTTTAAGAACCTTATAAGTTTAATCTTTGTATTTTGAAAAGTATAAAAAAAATCGGCCATATAATTATTTAGGCCCGAAAAGTATTTAAACTAATTAATAGAGTGTATAAATTAAGAACAAGGCCCAAAGTAAATTAAGAAAAATGTATGGTAATTTTTATAAGTCCAATACATTTTATAGCCCATATAAAAATTATAAAAGCCATATATAAACACATTATACGGTTTAGTCTAATCCCTAAAAACCGATTATACCTTTGCCGACCTAAGAAAACCCTAGACAATTCGACATTCGTTTTTCAAGGCTTAGAGCTATTTTTCTTGGACGAGTTTGAAGGTAAAGAAGGTGTTAAAAATCTGGTTCGAGGTTCTAAGGTGCTGGTTTGATCGTTGTGATTTTCTGAATGGTTAGAGTTTTATCGAGTGGAGTTTGTGTGTTCTTTTGTTCTAACGTCCCAATCTCATAAAGGGTATGTTTCCAAAGATTATTTTCAGTCCTAAAATCATATAGAACCTGTAAAAATTATTCATGCATATTTAACAAGTCGTATGGAATTGTTTTGAATTAAAACCCTAAAAGCGTATAAAATAGAGAACGAGCATATAATAATTTTTGGGACCATGATCCGAATTTTCTGGAGACTCTTATATGTTATAAGACCTGAATAAAATACATATTAGTGAATTCAAAGCTTGTGTGAATTGTTATGGATTTGTTTTGTTCGATCGCGTATGAAAAAGGAAGAATTTAAAAAGGGACGATTAGGGTTTATAAGAATTAGGGTTTTCTTGTGATAACTAAGGATAATTAATGCAGTAGTAATGATGAATTAATGATGGGTTAAACCTAGTTTTAGGGCTGTTCTTGAATTATGCATCAATCGGTTTTAAATAAAAGTTTTGGGTTGGTTTTGTAAATTTTGAAACTTAAAGGTTATTTTCAGTAACAAGAAAATAAAGGTACGAACGTATAAGAATAAGTATGAGGGTTAAACGCGTAATTTTGGATATTTAGAGGGCCATTCGAATTGTTATTAAATTAAAAGGGTATGTTTTGTAAATTCTAAAACCTTTGGGCTAAAATTGTAAAATCTAATAATATAAGGTTAGATCGTATAATTAAAGATGTTAAGGGTGTAATATATAATTCTGAGTAATTATGAGTCGACAAGTATGAGTTAGTTGTGTAGAGGCATGCATGAGTTTTGAGGTAACTTCGGTTGTTTTTCATATACGTTCTAGGTCAAAGAGGAAATCATTAAAAGAGGTGACATGTGAATTAAATGCGTAATAAATGATATTAAAAGTATGGGAAACCCTAGGACGTAAATAGGAAGTCGATTAGGGTTAAAAGCTAAGTGTGCAAATTCGTTATTTCATGTGAGAATGGTAAGTCTTGGAGTCGTTAGTAACTATTGATTAAGAGTAAATGAGCTAGTACTAAGCGTGATGTAAACATCCGTGAGTTATGATTGTATGTAAAGAACTGAATATCATGAATTAAAGTATTGCATGCATGGTCTCATTAAGTTGTATTCGAACAATGCTACATGTGAATCATGGTAAATTACGTAAGGATAAGAAGTTTGTGTAAACTGTTTTGGAAAGAGAGTCTTAAAAACCATTTTTGACATTTGTAAATCCTATACTTTGAACGACGATCATATAAGCCCTCAATTAAGATATTTGTCATATTAAACCCTTAAGTTTACCATTTGTCATTTGCAACCCATAAGTTTGGCTAATTAACAATTAATACTCTAAAATGTTGGAATTCCGTCCGTCACTAAAAATGAGAATATTCTGACAACTCTAAAAGTATAAATGAGATTAATCCGTTATGACATTAATGATACTAATAAGTATTAAATAAATCATAATACGTGTAGATTCATTGAAGGAGACGCGACGTTACATCTTCGTATTCCTACATTCGTTGTTTTTCCTCTCATTTGCTTTAAGGTACGTATATTCCTGACCTTTTAGTAAAGGTTCCTTATGATGTTCTTTTCGTTCGCTTTTCTATTTACTTATTAGGGTTTCCGATGCCATTGCTATGAACCCTTTCTGATTGTTTGATCTGCATTTGTGTAAAATACATGTTCCAGTGAACTATGCAATATCCGATGTGAACTTATGTTAGGAAGATTTTGATATGCACAATCGTTGAACCTTGCTATGGTTGATTATGAACTTCTGCTTATGAATGTATGATATACCACTGTGATATGAACTCTAACTTCGAATATCGAATATGAACCTTATAACATGAAGTTATCTGATATGTTATATGTGACCTTTATGATGAATTATGATCTCAGGTCATGTATGAAAATCATGTTTGACTTAAGTTAGTCGTTACCTAAGCCAAATATTTCACTAGTCATGGGGTTCCATGTCCGTATCAGTGATGCACCTCTGATATGACTCTAGGGCAGAGAGTGATGTTCGCCACGTCTCTGGATGGTGAAGCATATTTTGTATATGTAGGAAGGGCGATGGATGCATCCTAGATCCGACTGTTATCCGATATGTTTCGGTGAATGATGTCGTGGTGCAATACGCTGTCTTCACAAAATTCTGGGAGCTAGCTACTCCAATTATTTTCTGAGGTTACCTTTTGAAGAAGAAAGATATTTCTGATATGATATGTTAGTGAATGTGCTTATGACGTATTTGTTCAAGTAATTATTAGTTGCTATGCTGAAATAGAATTAATATGTTTAAACATGATTTGTATATCTGATATTATGGTTTGTTATCGTTACGTGAATGCGTTGATCTGTGAGATGAATGTGCTAGTGTATAATTGAGTGTTTTTAAGGTTAATATGTATGATGGTTCAGTTAATTTTGTAAACTTGGTCTATTGGTTAGTTATCTGACTGTATATGTGACCTGCCACCTTAAAACTCTGCTAAGGTTAAGATTTGATCTGAGAACTGGTTTAGCTATTATGTCTGCCATTTCCGCTGCTACAAAAATTAAGTTGAGTGCATTATATGTAGATCTATTGATTTGTATGAATGCCATGTTTATTTTCTAGGAAATGTTTCCGTTAGATTTGGGACTTTTCGTTTGGCTTATATGTAATCTGCTATTCTTGATACGTTAAGTATTTGTTGTTCGATGTGTTTGTGTTTGTGTCATTAATGTGCTATGAGGTGATTAAACTGAGATATGTGGTTGTTTGATTTCTGTATATTTGTGCTTCCGCAGAATCCTAAAAGGTCCCTCGTCATCATTTCATTTTGATTTCGTTATTTGTATATTTGTTTTGTTTAGCTTTTGTTTGTATATCTGCTCACTGGGCTTTGTAAGCTCAGCCGCACTTTCTTTCCCTGCGCGTGTATTTAGCATTCAAGATGAGCTTATGGGATAGCTGATCTGGGTTGAGAGTAGAGACAAGAGCAAGATTTTAAAAATAGGGACCTTAGATTTATTGTGAATATTAAGTCATTTATTTTTATCTTTTGTAAGTTTTGTAAAGGCTTCCGCTATTGAATATTATTTAAAGTTCTGATATGAAACCGTATTGTGATATCTTTACCCTTGTCGGGTTGGGGTGTTACACCTACTGAGAAGGGTAAATGGACTGGATGGGCAATGCAAGTTGCTAGGAATAGAGAGTCATGAAAAATAAGACTTCTTGGTCCTAGCATTGCATTGCCATAGGAGGTTTGGATGGTTTCCATGGGTGTGATCTATCTGCATTAATGATGTTGTATTCTTCCTGTTTCATGCCTTATCAGTGAGCATGTAGCTACTGTATGTGCATGATTCTTGAAGGTATACAGGAAATGTAGTTAGTAATTAAATTACCGCTTGGTTCTTGTAGTCGTCCCTGTTTCGCTTGAGCAGTTCATACTCATTTTACCACCTCTATAAAATACCTGAAGCATATCACCTATTTTGATAACAATGGCACCAGGAACCGCCTAAACAAAGAACCCAGTCTTCACCACGCTTGGCCCGCAATAGCCCACAAATCTCATTTTGAATGAGCACAGTTAGCACATTTGGATTAGTGTGTGAAGTTATCCCCATAGTGATATGGCTGTGCACAAGGGGTAACATGATCAATGATATAATTATTTTATTAAAAAAATCAATACTTTGGACAATAAAGTGCCTGTGTCACCCAACCCAGCCAAGTGTGTTCCCAAACATATTAATAATGGCCTAATTTAACCCATCACCCAACCCACCCGACCTGCCCATTATTCTACCTCTAATGTATGTATCAGGAAACTAAATGAGGAACAAGTAAGCTCACCCAGCACCAGGTACAAGCATCAATACTGGAGGGAGCATCAATACTGAAGGTTGGGGAACGCCAAAAGGGAATTGAGCATGAACACCTTGCCCACTAAAGGAATCAAACATCTGGTCTTAATAACTGCAGTTTGATAATATGAGCTTTCTGTCAGTCCAAATTTATCAACCATGACCATTTAACATGGCAAAATGGGCGGGTTGAATGGGTCTTGTCAGAACCGAACACTATTTTGGCCATTAATGTCGCATATTTTTTAATGATTACTTATTTAGTTTCTGAAATAAGTTACACAACCTTAATATTTTTTTTATAACCGCGTTAGAGACACTTTTTGGTGATATTTCTAAGTAGTCACATGGTTGACAGAACCTAAACTCCCTCTTAAGTTTTGAATTTACCACAGTTAGTGTCTTTTCGGAAAAGGTAACAAAAGCTACAGTGATAAAGAGCTTGTATTTGTTGCCATGGAAGTTCTTTTCAAAGTTTGACATCCACATGACATCTAACTATAACATGTTAATATAAAAATTAAAGGCCAATAAAATAGTGTCTAGACACAACTGAGAGAGTCTTTTAATAGCGTAAAGGCGAATAGTAGTTAGACTTATTTTCAAGAACTGATGAAATACGATCTTGCTTTTTCATGCTACATAATAAACGCTGCAACTTTGATTTCTTTATAGGTTAAAATAAACACAAAAGTGCTTGAGTCAATTTCAATTCAAGTGTGATTAAATAAATATGTGGAATTCAATTAATGCAGATCTAGGATATACCTGGTTTATGTCGGGGGTTTATTTCCAATGGTATTTTTAACGATACATGATTTCAAGCCGCTCTTCTTCCCATGTTGTGTGCCTTTCTGTCCAATACCAACATTACACTTTCAAGTTCCAAATACGCCTTTATCACAACTCAACTATCAATACCACCACTAACTCATCCACAAATTATACCTGATAATATAATGTGGACTTGCGAGTACAGACATTTCCATAAGTTAATACCATGATAACAGAATTTAAAGACATCTAGCTCTCCTTTCATTCGTAGCATCATAAGCCCGGAACATGACTTTAACATTTCTGTTTACATTGTGAATATCATGGTTTGAGTTAGCTAAGTTTTTTGATTGATAACATTTCCGGTTAGATTGTGAATATCATTGTTTGAGTTATGTAAGTTTCGTAATTGATAATTGATACTATTATCCATTAGTTAGAATTGGAATAGTAGCAGGTGTTCCTTTACCTACTGTGCACTCCAAAATGTGCAAGCGTCACCTGCAGCCTCCCTGGATTTGCTTAAATAAGGTATAAATGTGCAAGCAGTCACTCTTAATGGGCCTTTTGCAACATCAAAAACCGTGACTGCTGCTTAAATTTGTGACAATGGTCGCAAAGTGGGGTGACAATAAGGTCCTATTTTGTGACGGCTAAGTTCTAAGGACCATCTTTTTCGTGCAAATTAGTGACTGTTGTTTTTTGCTTGCAAAAACCATGGCAACATTATCACAAAAACTCCAAGTTGCCTGTCACTATTCCATTGCCAAAGTTGCAGTGATTTAAAAGAGCAACTTTTAAATTTGTACATATATAATATAAAACAATCTTAGATTTCTAGATACACAAATTGAACCAAAGTTCATTTGTACATATGGATTACTTGCTTATTTCATTATCATTCGCACTATTATTTTTCTTTCTGTTCCTTCTTTAGTGCTATGACTCTTAAAAAGAATCATGGATTCCCAAATACATTTGAGTTTTCAAAATTTTCAATATTCACTGGGAATATCTTTACGTACGCACCCATGTCCTATGTTATCCTTTATATAGGAAAGTTCTTAATTGAAGACCAACTGAACCACTAAACTTTGTTATTACTACGTTTTATAATTGATACTGGCTTGACACTAAAGCTAGTAACTAATGGGGCAACAAAAAAAGGCATGACATACAAAGGATACAAACATATGCTAGATAATATATACAATATGTTAAAGCAAAATTGTTCTACTTAGTTTAACATTATGAAAAAATAATGTACTCGTTTATATTTTTATAAATTACACAAAAAAGGCCAACATGTAAGAGTCTAGTTATTAAGCTTCACCTTGAAACATAATGAGTTGATTAGACTACCAGATACATATATCATTCCTCTCAGTTTTCCGGCATAATTTTGGTCTAGTTATTAAGCTTCACCTTGAAACATAATGAGTTGATTGGACTACCAGATACATATATCATTCCTCTCAGTTTTCCGGCATAATTTTTGTCTAGTTATTAAGCTTCACCTTGAAACATAATGAGTTGATTGGACTACCAGATACTTATATCATTCCTCTCAGTTTTCCGGCATAAGTTTGGTGACCATGCAATTTTCTTGCTCCTCGGAGGATAGTCCTGGTGAGTTGGACAATGAAGGTTGTACAATTTGCTTAAAAGAAAAAAACCACACAATCATGTACAACTCACCCGAGTTGCAGTGTAAATTAAAAGAAGAAAAAAATCTTTTTGCAGAATACGAATGAGCAAAGAGGTTTTGTGTGTGTTTGTGATTGTAAACGTGAATTTAGGATGGATTAGGTTAAAGATTATAATTTAAGGAATGGATAAATGCTATATATATATATATATATATATATATATATATATATATATATATATATTTAGATAAATACATTTCTTTTCAAACAAATAAAAATGGTCAATAATTAGTTGTGTAGGTTTATATATTTGGTTTTGCAAGATATAATCAAAAAAATATATTGGTCTAGTGGTTATCATGCTTGTTAATGATACAAACAACCTAGGTTCAATCCTTGCAAATGGCAAATTTCAAAAAAAAAATCGAATTTTTTAGTTAAATTAATTATTTCGAATATTTAATTTAATAATTTTATTAAAACAAAATAAATTAACAAAGTGTGCTTAGGTGGAATTATGATGACATGTAATAATGACGTGGCTTTATGGGATGCCAAGTGGCATTATATGTGGCATGCCTCCTCTTATATATAATGTACATATATATATATATATATATGTGTGTGTGTGTGTGTGTGTGTGTGTGTATATGTGTGTGTGCGTGTGTGTGTATGTGTGTGTGTGTACGTGAGACAACCCGAACACTCCTTATTCAATGTAGCTACGTTTAAATGTACCTGAAAATACATATTGGTTATGTATTCCCTTTAGCATTCTAGAGCCATATGAGATGATGCATGAGAGAAGTTTTTACTTTGTATTAAGAGAAAAGTTCAATACGAAACAACATTTATCTAAAGAACAAATAACAAGATCTCAACCATCCAACCTTTTTCCATCCAACGGTTTAGATTAAAATGAACAAATATGCTGAAGGGCATTTTAGTCATTTAGTATTAACTACCAATACCCCCAAATCCACCCCTAAACACACACACACGTACACACACACACCCAAAGATAACGGTTTTTGTCTCACACCCGTCACCCCCAAACCAGGCCCTAAACCACCCCCAAACCACCGTCAAACCACCGCCAAACCCTCTCCAAAAGGTGAAGAATGGTGGGATCACCCTGGTCCCATGCATCCTAAGGATGCCAACCGGACCCTCCCCCAAGGACCCGACCCCAAGCAATGAGCACTGTCCCCATGACTGTACTTATCAAGAGGTTGGGCTTTGAACCCCGCCATTTTCTCCAATAGGCCCTCTTGACCAAAGTCAATCTGCATTTCGGTGGGGGATGGTACCAATTGAAAGCTTTTAGGCCAATGGAGAGATTCGAACCCCGGTCTATTGACACAAGATTCGAACCACCGCCAAACCCTAATTTCTTAAATCTTTCCGTTAAAATGGAGATTGGAGATGAAATAGCACTATCTCAAGCCGATTCGTTGTCCAAATCAGATTCATTGCTACTTTCTGAGCGAAATAAGCTTCGAGATTTATCAGCGGGTATATTCATTGCTTCATTGCTTATTTTGTATTATTTTTTGTATAGATGTGACATGTTGCTTATTTTGATATTAAAAGTTATTTGAAATGATATGGCTTGGTGATGGAATGAGTGTTTGGATTAGCTTATTTTCAGCCAGTAGTTTGAACTTTTGTGACTGTATTAGCTTATTTTGTTACAGATTGGCTTATTTTGTGATCATTGGCTTGTTTGTGATTGATTATGTTATTTTGTGATTGATTAGGTTATTTTTGTGATGAAATGATTCTTTGTG
The DNA here is from genome assembly GCA_910596185.1 of Chrysanthemum makinoi. Classification (NCBI taxonomy): domain Eukaryota; kingdom Viridiplantae; phylum Streptophyta; class Magnoliopsida; order Asterales; family Asteraceae; genus Chrysanthemum; species Chrysanthemum makinoi. The sequence goes on from OU343218.1 coordinate 218,539,287, forward strand.
ATGGAATGAGTTATGTTGATTGGGTGTTTGGATTAGATTGATATAAGTAAATCAAGTCCAAAGTTTTTTTTAATGATATCTGAGCTTATTTATAAGCTCACTTTTAATCCAAAAATTATTTTATAAGCTCATTAGTGAGAGTTCATTGTTGTTTCAAAGTTTAAGCTTGTTTTAAATGCCTTTTAGTAGCTTTTTCTTAGTGTCAAAAGCAGGCCTCTACGCTGTTTTCAAAAAGTTATAAAAAGCTTCAAAGTGCCTGACATCGCCTTTTATTTTAAGCTTTGTTTCTAGACCAAATTGTCTATGAATGATTTTACAAGTTACTTTATTGTTTTTATGGATTAGCTTGCTTTTTTGTTAGCTTGTTGAATAGCTTAATGTTGCCCCTGTAGGTTGCTCAAGTGACTGTTTGGCTCATTAGCTTATTTAATGTATGAATCTCATGGGATTCTGTATGAATCCCATGGGATTCTAAACATGATCACATTTTAATGTATGAATCTCTGTAGATTGAAGTTTTGGATTATCTTATTTTGATTTTTGATTTTTTTTTTCTTTTTTTTAAAGCAACTGCTAGTGGTTTGCCTACGAAGAAGTGGGTTTCCATGGATATTCTTTATGCTAATGCCAATGCCAATCAAGTTTTGATCCCAACACCGTTGTCTCATTTTAATCCTATGACAAGTCGGCAAGTGTTGTTACAGTGAAGGCGCCTGATGGGTTTTGTCCAAAGTTGCTGTTTGAAATGGTAACTGCACATTTCTCTTTACCTATGCACCTCTGTAGAAAACACAATTTCAGTTAGTCCCCATATATATGTACACCTGTCGATGCATACAGTAGAACAAAAACATATAGACAATAGAGTATACCTTGCTAAGTACATCATATGAAGTAGGGGCATGACAAGTTCCTTGCTGGAAATTACCACAGCTTCCAATAGGAGTTCCAATAATTGTTTTGTGTATACCATTTTGGGTTGTGTAACCCTTGATTCTGCATATTATCTTAGTAACAACAATGTGTTCTTAATATGTCACAAAACTGGTCACTGGCTACTTAGCTAATAGCATTCAATGTATATAGTAGACTAGTAAAGGTTTATTAACATAAAGTTTCTTTTCTCTTTCTATACAAAGGCAAATCTTTTTAGTTAAACCAGGGCATAATATTTACTCATTTTTAATATGAACATTTTGTTATAGGAGCAGAGGGACCACCATGAATCATTTTTAACTTTATGTTAATAAATAAGTATTTGAATGGGTTGTATAACTGAGATGAGATACTATCCTTCACACGTACTAGTTATAAATTAGAAAAATTAACTTACCATGCCAAGTTCAATCAAAACATTCTAATATAAAAAAATACACAGGTTCAAAGAACAGAGGAAAAAAGGAAGCCACACGATTTGACTAGCAAGAAATTGAACCATTGGTGGAGAAACTTTGTCGCTGACCTGTTTTGTGGCTACCTGCACCACCACTTAAGTCCTTTGTTGCTGCTATGATACAAACCTCACTCCACAGATGACCCGTGTGTCCTAAACCTGCAATGGTTTGGTTAGGATTAGGAGACAAAAGGTTAGATCTAACCATGCCTCAAATCAAGGGAAGGTGTTGAGAACTTGAGATCTCAGCAAGCATAAACAAGCCTTCTAATGTATCGCTTAAACACAACATTGTGCAGTAAACAAATTGAAAAGTCTATTTTGTTGTGCATTTAAGCAAATGTGCCATACAAACGGCCTTGAGTTTAACCAGTTGGTTATTTGTAACTGCACATTCTCTTTGTTTCCGATTTCTGAGTATCAATATGATGTAGCTTATCTTAGGTTGTTTTGACAATTTATCTACCATACTTGGAATGGAACTTATCTTTTTTGTTTAATTAGTTTACTTTTTGGTTGTTTTTTTGTTGTTTCTTGGATCCTTTCTTTTTTAATTATCTTGTTAACTGAGGATGCATGTCATGTATTGTATCTAGTCTAGTGATTCTTTTGACGAATCATTTGTGATTCATACAGGATCCCATGGGATTTATACAGAATCCCATGGGATTTATACAGATCACCAGTGAATTTTTTCCGAATCCCATGGGATTTTTTTACGAATCTCGTGGGATTTTTTTACGAATCCCGTGGGATTTTTCTGGACTGAAATTTTGAAAAAAAAAGTTCGTCTTTTTACGAATCCCGTGGGATTTTTCTGGACGGAAATTTTGAAATAAAAGTTCGCCTACTTAATCCGTGGATTTTTTACTAATCCCGTGGGATTTTGTACTAATCCCGTGGGATTTTTTAAGAATCTCGTGGGATTTTTCAGACGGAAATTTTGAAAAAAGTTCGTCTTTTTACTTAATCCCGTGGGATTTTTTACTAATCCCGTGAGATTTTTTCTCGACGGAAATTTTGAAAAAAGTTCGCTCTTTTACTTAATCCTGTGGGATTTTTTTACGAGTTCCGCGTGTGATTTTTTTACTTAATCCCGTGGGATTTTCTCGACGAAAATTTTGAAAAAAAGTTCGTCGAAAGTATATAAAAGTGCATATCAATAGAAAGATGATTTTTTTCTCGTCGCGATGGTACATTTTTTGTAGCTTGAAGATTTACCGTTTGCAAGATATGTTGTTTTTTAAAAAATGGTGGAAAGTGGGTTTTTATAAAATTATATTTTTACCATTCCTTTGTTAATTTTAGCTTTCATATCATCCATTGGATGAAAAGAAGATGAATGGTTGAGATCTTATGATTTGTTATTTAGATTATGTGTGTTTTGTATTGATCTCACCTCTTAACTATATAAGAAAAAAATAAATGAGTGTCCTAGACGTGAGAATTGTTTGATAAGACGGATATGGGGAGGATTTCATAATAATCGATTTGATGGTGATGAAGAAAGAAAAAAAAGTTATATATATCTTTGTATTAAAATAAATCCCCATATTTTTTGTGATTTGTGTGAAATAGAGATCCTAGACTCAGAAGATGAATTAGAAATATGTACCTTGTAGAATTAATGTCTATGACGATTGTTCCATAAGACCGAGACCTATACGAAGTAAGTTGAATGGTTCATGCTTCAATGGTTGGTGGGGATGTCGGCAATGTTGTACTCGGAAGAAACTTTCTCAATAGAAATTTTTCCTTTTTGAACATTGGCTCTTAGGAAATGATGACGTATCTCTATATGTTTGGTGCTAGAGTGAAAAAATAGATTTTTGCTAAGTTCGATGGCGTCTTTGTTGTCGCAGAGGATGGAAATGTCACTTCGATGGATGTCATAGTCGACAAGAGCTTGCTTCATCCATAGTGCTTGTTGGCATACTTTGCCAAGGACGCATATTCTGCTTTGGTAGTAGAGATGGCTAATCCGGTTTGCTTCTTAGAGAACCACGATGTTAGACAGCATCCCATAAATGTACAAACACCACTTGTACTTTTGCGGTCGATATAATCAACTACATGGTCAGAATCTGCATATACAATAGTTTCTACCTCTGTTCCTTTTGGATACCACAAACCCAATTGAGTTGTACTTTTTATATACCTAAAATTTCTTTTGACCACTTCAAGATGAGAAGATTTAGGATCTTCTTGAAAGCGGGCACATAAACAAACACTAAACATAATATCCGGTCGACTACTCGTGAGATAAATAAAATTCCAATCATACCACGACATTTTGTGTTGTCAACGACTTCACCGTCTTCGTTTTTGTTAAGTTTAGTGTCGGATGACATTGGTGTCTTAATTGGTTTTGAATCTTCTAATACAAATTTCTTTAACATTTATTTGATGTACTTAGATTGGTTAAAGAAGATACCATCTTCTAGTTGTTAGATTTGTAGACCGAGAAAGAAATTCAGTTCTCCTATTATACTCATTTCAAACTCGTCGTGCATGATTTTTGAAAAATCATTACACAATTCTTGAAAAGTAGATATGAATATAATATCGTCCACGTATATTTGAACAATGATGATATGCGACTTGCTTTTCTTGGTGAATAAGGTGTTATCTACCAATCCCATTGTATATTTATTATCTATAAGGAATGTTTTAAGTCTATCGTACCAAGATTTAAGAGCTCGTTTAAAACCGTAAAGGGCTTTCTTAAGTTTGTATACATATTCTGGTTTTTCAAAATCTATAAATCCGGGAGGTTGAGACACATACACTTCTTCATTAATGAACCCTTTTAGAAAATAAAATTTAACATCCATTTGATAAAGCTTGATATCTTTAGCACAAGCATAGGCTAGAAGGATTCTTATAGATACTAATCTAACTACGGGGAGCGTAGGTTTCATCAAAATCTATTCCTTCTTGTTGGTTATACCCTTGTGCAACAAGTCTAGCTTTATTGTAGGATACAATCCCATTTTCATCATGTTTATTTTTGAAAACCCATTCTGTACCAATTATAGTTTGGTTTTTAGGAGGTGGAACTAGTTTCCAAACATCATTAGAGATGAATTGATTTAAATCTTCTTGCATTGCTATTAGCCAACTTTCATCTTTAATAGCTTCGTTTATGTTTTTGGGTTCTATAGAGGATACAAAGTAAAAGAAATTACTTTGGTTTTGAGCTTGAGAATATAAGGTTCTTTTATTTAATCTCCCTATGACAATTTTCAAATGATTATTTTTAGATTCTTTAATGTTAACAATTTCTTTATTTAAAAGTTCATCTTCCTTTCCTTTTGTTTCATTATCATGATTTTCTATGATTTGACTTTCTATTATATCATCATCTACAAGAGGTTGAGATTTGGGAGGGGGACTTTCATTGAATTTAACGTTTAGAGACTCTTCTACTTTCATAGTTTCTTTATTTAAGACTATGTATGCTATACTATTTGGAGAATATCCTAAGAAAATACCCTCAATAGATTTAGGATTGAATTTTGTGAGATAGTCTTTTGTGTTAAGAATGAAGCATTTACTTCCAAAGACTTTGAAGTAGTCGAGAGATGGCTTTTTACCTCTAAGCAATTCATAAGGAGTCATACCTAAGAATGGTCGAATTAAAAATCTATTTAAGATATATGTAGATGTATCGACGACATTACTCTAAAACTTTTGTGGTATGTATTGTTCATTTAACATGGCTTGACTCATTTCTTGTAACGTTCTATTCTTACTTTCAACTACCCCGTTCGATTGCGGAGTACGTGGAGGTGAGAAGTTGTGAGTAATACCATTAGCATCACAAAAAGCTCTGAATTGTAATTCGTTGTCAAACTCCTGACCATGATCCGTATGGATTGACACTATTGGAGAACCTTGTTGTTTTTGAATTTTCTTACTTAAGATTTCAAAGTGATCAATGGATTTGGTTTTGATTTCAAAAATCTAGTCCATGTATACCTAGAGTAGTCATCAACTATTACTAAAGTGTAGAAGTTTCCTCTATAACTTTGAATAGCCACTGGACCAAATAAATTAATGTGTAAAAGTTCTAGACATTTAGAGGTTGAAACCATATTTTTAACTTTATGACTAGCATGGACTTGTTTTCCTATGTTAAAAGCATCACAAAAATGTTGTTCATATTTAGATTTTGGTAAGTTTCTAACAAGTTCTCTAGATGATAGCGATTGAATAAGTCGCATATTGGCGTGACCTAATATTTGATGCCAAAGGGTCGAAGTGTCATCTATTGAACTTAGACAAAGTTTATCTTTAGGAGAGTTATCGATTTTTGGTGTTGTAGAAATTATACCAAATATACGAGAGAATTGCAAATCAACCGTTTTAGGAAAAAGGTCGGCACGCAAATCCCGCGAATACTCGATAAGTGATACCGGGCAAGTTATTACCCGGGTCGTTTCCCAACGAGGAGTGAATTGACGGTCACGTTTGAGATTTGTTATTAAAATGCTTGAATGGATCGGGAATTTATGTTTTGGTTACGTTATTCTACGAATTAAAGAACGGGAAAGTAATTAAGGCTAGGGAAACAAAATAAATGATTATCTAACTACTACTAAGCATACGGAACAATAAAACAAAGCTAAATTAAGTCCTAGAGTGCTAAAATGCAAAAACGTGAAAACCCGGGCTAATCCCGAGCCTCAAAAAGTAAAACTAATGCAATTTAAGGCCTACGGGTGTGAAACTAATTTTCCTACGTTCTAAACGACTAAAAATAATTTTAGGAAAAAGCCGGGTATTTTTTCGACTTGTAAATTATTTATTACGAATTAAAAACTAAATTAAACTAATTAATTAATTAAAAATACTAAATGGTTTTTGAAAAATCTGAAAATTTTATAATAAATACTTTGAATACTACTGGATTAAAGAAAAATAAAAAACTTGCCTATTGCTTTTGAAATCGCAGTTAAAAAGGACTTAATGTTAATAAGCTTAAAACTGCAATGTGTATTCAAGTAAAATAGGAAAGCAATATCTAAAACAAGACATGTACTAGAGCAGATGGTAATGTGATTAGTGCTTGAGGTTCTGAGTGCACAGACCAGGAGGTCGTGGGTTCAATTCCCACTTCCTCAGTTTTTCTTATTTATTTATTTTCTTGAGTTTTTGTCCTAGAAACTGAAAAAGGGTCAAAATAAGCAACTTATTACAGAAACTTTAACTTGGAAAAAGCTTTAAATGAAGCTGTTTAACAGCTTATTTTCAGCAGACATGAAAAACATTAATGGGCTGTTTGGTTTTAGGTGGCCAAGTGTACAAAAAGCTAAGACAAGCTCATAAATCTATCCTAAAGCTAACTTCAAATTCATCTTATCTAGAAACAACCATAAACTTTTAAATGAGCTAAGGAACTAAGCCACGAGGCCACAGATTGCTAATTGCTATCTAAACCAAACACACCTTTTAGCACTTTTATAGCAAAATAAGCAACTAGGATAAGGTATGACGTAACAACTAAGCAATGTAAATCTGACATAAACAAATAGCAAAAGAGATAAGCTAAAAAAAAAACTAAAGGTGGATAAGCAGTTGGGAACAAATTTATACTAAGGGAAATCCTAAAAAATGGAAAATAAGCTATCTAAAAGCTACATTTAAGCACTAATAAGCTAAAGCATGAATCTATCCTAACCTAACACACTAATAGCAATAAGCAAAACCTAAATAAGCTGAGAGGAAAACCAAATAAGCACAAAAAAATGGTGTAGCTGCTGTTGGTGTGACAGAAACAGCCCACTAGGGGCTGTTTTGGAGCTCCTAAAAAGCTACCAAAAAGCTACAGTAAAAATTCACAAAAATGTGGAAAAGCTAGACGACCAACCCAAGATTTTGCATACCAAATTTCAGAACCTAAGGCCTAATATTCAGCAAATGAAAAATCCGAAAGTGGAGCCACTGAACTAGAAATGCGGCTGAAACAGTTTACTGAAGCAGTTTTTTTAACGACTTGTGATGCAATTTTAAGCTATCTAAAACTATCCTAAAGGCATAAAAACTAATGAAAACTACTCTAGGGTGAGTAAAGTGTAAGAAAAACAAGTTATGTAAAAGGTTTGATTGAAATTTAAGCTAGAAAAGGTGAAGGAAAACGGCAGCTAGGCTGCTGTTATTATTATTTTTTTTTTACTTGAAAACCTTGTTTTTAATCCTTACTAGACTACTTTAAAATCTTAAAGGCACTTTGACTTGTAAAGTCAAAGTGGGTAAGAACGTGTTTTGACCCAAGTTTGAGCCAGAACCAAACACCCCTTAAAGGGCAGTTTCGTTTTTTGTTTTTCTTTTTTTTTGAAACTGACATAAGCCAAAACTTGAAGACTGTTGTTAAACACAGGTTACAGGTTTAGAATTACCATTAAACTAACATGAATCATAAGGAAATTTGCAGAACATAACAAGGAACTTGACAATTTTTCATACACTAAAAGAAAATACCAAACTGAAAATGTAAAAATGGATTTAACTGGAAATAAAACTTTAACTTAAGACATTACATTAAATTTAAAAGGCAAAGAAATTAAATTGGACTAGAACATAAAAATTCTAGACAAGATTATACAAATGCTACTTTCACTTATTTATACTAAAAACATAAAAGCTGTCTTCTCTTTCTTGTTTGCTTGCAAAATGTGTTCCTTTTGTGAGAGAGTGAGCCAAAGTGAAGCTTGTGCTTCTTTGCAAATGCATCTCAACCATCAATCTTAAGCTTGGGGACCAAGGAGTGATTTCAGCCATTGGATGAGGTCCTCTTGAGTGTTGTGGATTGCCACAGTGGCAAAGAAAGCATGTGATGTAGCTTTGGACTGTAGCAGAGATGAGAGGGACAGGGGAGAGAGGAGGGGGAAAGTGACAGGCAATATTTTGGCGCCAAGGGTTTATTGGGTTATCCCTGGGTTGAATGGGTGAAAACAGAAAATGGTTTAAAAGGATTTAAAGGGTTGGGTGGTTAATATTGAATTAAAGTAAAAGGTTTTTAGGTTTTTATAAATGTACTGTTTTTATTTTAAAGGTTTTTATTTTAAAACTTTTTTTTGGAAAGAAAAATATTTTTTTTATAAAAATTGGTTTTAATAAAAATAATGGTTGTTAAATAAAAATGGATAAAACTAAAAATAGTTGTTTTAGTGAAAACGTTTTCAGGGTAAATTGGTAATTTGGGTTCGGGTAAAGGTAATTATGGGTTTAGGGTTTGGCTTCGGGTTTGTTTTCCCACTCTCACTCCAAAACGCGCCCCTGGATCCAAAAATGAAGAAAAGCCACTCCCGCTCCGCCCCGCAAATGCACGTTTTCCATTCTAAGCTCAATTCGCATGTTTTGCCCTGTTTGATCCTTTGTACCGAAATACATAAAAACACAATCCAAGGATATCTGCCGTATATTTGGTTATATTTCCGTGTTTTTAGACGTTTTTGTGGGCTTAGATGGGTAAAAATGATGAGTGAATAAGCACTCATCAAATCCCACACACTATCAATTGCTAGTCCCTAGCAATCCAATCATATGAAGTAATGAAAGGATCAAAAATACCAAGAATACCCCGTTTCGACTTTTTTATTCAACACTAGGAATTTAAAACTTGAACGTAAATAAATAACATGCTTGATTATCAAAACATGGCATCACGGAACGGGATTCACACAAAATGGGTGTCTCCGGGGAATTGTAATCGTCATCCTCTTTTTGATACTCTCAAACCAAGCTTAAACTTATTGTGCAAACGTTTTTGTAAAATGCTAACACTACTTATACAAATAATCTATGTAAGTCGAAACTTAACTTTTTACTCCCGCAATTTATACAATTTAAGTGTGTGTGCTCATTTTCAAAAGTTTGACCATTGAAATCGACATTTGTTATGGTTGTAATCCACTTAACTAAAGTACTAACCTACCGGAAACGATGAAAGTCTAAGGATCGAAAGAGCCTCTTCCATGTAGCGGCTTTCTTCTCGGCACATCCCAAAATATTAGTTTTAAGTGACCGGGCTTTTGACACCTCACAGAGAATAGTACCGGAATCAGCGGAATTGATTCCAAAGATTTTAAGCTACCGTTAAGTTAAAACTAAACCTAAATGGATTACAACCGACGATAATTTTAAAATTCGAGATTCAAAGGTGAGATCACTCCATGTGGCGACTTTCTTCTCAGCTTGTCCTTTTGAGGAGGCTAGGTTTTCACCCTCGAGAATAGTATCTGAGCTTTCGGGATCTTTGAAATCAAGGATTTCCAAATTACCGTCAAACTTTTAGACAACTTTGACGAATACGAGTTCAACTTCCGATTTAAATTTAAGAAAAAGCAAGTTTCGCACATTTATTCATAAGCAACATAATGCTTTTATTCACGCAACTCATATTTTTCTTTTTTCATTTTTCAACTTTTTTCATCATTTTTTTTTTTTTTTTTTTTTTGACTTTGAACTTTAAACTTTGCAACTTTTGCAAAGATTCGAGCACTTTACGGTACTTTCATTTTGCAACATTATTCAGATTCACAGGAAGTATGCTTTCTCAGAAATTTAAATAAAAAGTTGAACTCGGACTCTAAATCAATTTTGCTTAAAAACTTTTTATTGTAACAAGACGATTTGAATTTTCAAAAGTTTGACAATGAACACGTATTTAAGTCCAATTAGTTAGCTTATGGGAGAAAAAGCCATAGATTACTTATATAAGCTCTAAAGAGAACCAACTACTCCACGCTTAGCATTTTCATTTGCACAACGCGTAAAACCTTAGCCTAAATGTTAAGAGAGCAGCTAGATCAACACTCTAGCAGAGTCGGGATTCCCTTGTTCTAGCCGAATCAAGACTAAACTACCATTAATGCCGAAGCATCAATGCATTATTTTTGTGCAAAGCACTTCTTGAAAATGTAAATACTTGACTTAAAGCGATAAAAATTTTAAATTTTTGGTCAAAACGGGGGTGCTAGGGTACTAGAAGGTACAATGTGATCAAATTCGCTAGAATTCCCCCCCACACTTAGAATTGAATATTGCCCTCAAGATTCAAAGTACCGGCCAGAAAGAAACTATAGAACGGAAAAAGGTAATACTACTTAGCCAAGTGTGGAAGCGAAATATTTTTTTTCACAAAAGGATTAATAAAGATATCCCTAGATAATCGTTAGTAAAAAGATCGGATATTGGGCGGCTGAATCGAAAACAGGCGCATCAATCATCACGATCTACGGGAATCCTGAAAACAGAGAGCAAACACTCAACAAGCAAACAACAGTGGGGGTTTACCCCCACACTTAGTGTTAGAAAAGAGAAAGAAGTCAGAAACATGGGTGGATACCCATGAAATGCTACTGTTTTTGTTAACCGAGTCGCTAGCTTGACTCGACCCGAATTCATTGGTCCATGGGGGAGCAAGTGGAAGAGAAGATCTCCATCGGACTTTCATTCAAATGGTTTGGATAAACATTGAATGTGCTGAAAGTTCCACTCCGATGAGATATTACCGCTCAAAAGAATGAGAAATGCCGGGGTCAAAGATGGTATCTTCACTCCCGTAGGAGATAAGATATGGAGAAGAAATGGGATAAGAAAGCAGGGTGTCATTGAGATGACAACGGGTGGGTCGGGTGGGCAAAAGATTAGATTGAGGAACATTGAGTGAATGTTCAACAATCTTATCCACCATTGAAGCAATGAGAATATCCGTATCGGGCTTAGAAGAGGTTCCATCATCCGACGGTTTAGCAGGCGGACGGGTGGAAGATGGACCTAAGCCATAATCGTCACCGAAAACCCGGAGGTATCGAGTCATCCGAAGCAAGAAAGTCGACCTCTTTTATAAGAGTGTCACTTGACTAATTATCGAAGACCTATTGTATAGGAGATTTTCCAATTCAGTGAGGTCGGCTTCAAAGTCGAAGTGAGCATCATCATCTCCCCGTGGAGAATGATCAAGAAGAGCGAGTTCATCGGCGAACTCCTCGAGAAGGTCTAAAGTCGGCGGATTGCCACTATTCTTTTCTTCAGAAGTAGAATCCTCGAGCTCGGGTAAAGAGATAACGGGGTTTTCCGAGTAAAGGTCACAATCCTCATTCTGAATGTCAAAGATTGGGTTATCTGAAACTTGGTGAATTCGAATCTAAGTCAAACAGAGGATTAGTGAATGCCATAGTGAAAGGTCCCTCGGACACAACAAGAATATCTAAATCAGTGTCAAGTTCTCGTTCTTCCAGTTCAAAATCTCTCACTTCTTCTAAGCTGACGAGCTCAGAAGGAATTTCCTCAACATACTCGATGTCTCCACATGATAAAGAATCGTCAAAAGACGTATAGTCATTTTCGACTCGAGATCATCTCAACAGAATCATTAGGGGTGGGAGGAGAAGAATCATCATCAACAGGCTCATCACACATCATATTGGAGACACCCTCGCACTCACTTGGGGTTGGGACAAGGTTCTCAGCACAAGACGGTTCCGTTCCGAATAGTGCTAAGATGCTCATCCCCCATACTTAGAGAGTTAACGGGCTCTTCGTGTGTGGTTTCGGCTGACAAACTTTCATCATCATCGTCACTATCATCATCATCGTCAATGTAAGTCGCGAGCCATCGAGCACGTCTTGCAAGTGCTCGTTCTTCGATTCGTATTTCTTCAAGACATCTTTGAATCTTAGCGGCTCGTTCCTCTTCTTCAAGTAATTCTAGCATAGATTTTTCGTTGCGAGACGTTTGGTCTTCGGCAAGTTCTTCTAGCATACTTTTCTCACGAGGATGTTGATCAATGACGGGAAATTGTTCAATGACGGAAAATTGTTCAATGACGGAAAATTGTGGGGGTTGGAAATTGTCAAAACAAGGAGTGTTATAACAAGGATCAGGTCCATGGTAATTTTGATTCCATGATTGACATTGGTAATCATAATGAGGACCCCCACAATTTGCACAAGAAGGAATTTGAGGAGAAATTCAAATGAAGGATCATTGAAACCTTGATAGTACGGTTGTGGTTCGTATGAATTCTGTGGAGGGTAGTTGAAATCGTTTTGAGGATAATTGAAAGGATTTGGATTAGAATCATAAGCTTAATGAATTCTCGCACAAATCGAACAAAATCCATTAGTAAGATAATTTCCACACCACTTGCACATACATTTGAAACAACGAAAACCTTTTGGTAACACGTCTCCACAACCGTAGCAATAATCTTGATCGAAAGAAGATATCTCGGGCTCGGGAGTAGGGATCGAGGGCTCAACAATATCACAAGTCGTATTTGTATTTCCCGCAGTTGAATCTTGACGAAGTTCATTTAAGAAGTTTTCAATCATGTTCACGATTTCGTTCGAAGATTCCGGAGGTGGGACAAGTGGTGTGCTCTCAGAGCTAGCAATTTCCACCACTTCCGCTTTGGTCTCCGGTTCTTGCTCTTTTCTCTTAACCTTAACCGTAAATCGCGAAAGAGTTTGATCAATTCTAGACCTGTTTGGGCTCGAAACAATAGAACAAACATCGGGTTGTGGCGGATGGTCGGAAAAACATGGAGAATCATCGAGAGTTTTTATCGGATAATTCGCACCAATAGCAATATTTGCTTGCACCCATCCTTCCACACCGCTCACATATACAATCGCGATTGAGACAATATAGCTGATCCTCTTCCATACGGCCTTTACAGTGAAAACAACGACGATAATCGATCGTCGCCATGAGAATTAAACTTGTAGAGGGTTAAAGAAATAGAATTAAGTGATCGAGAGGATACGAAGAATAGAATCAAACGGTGAAAGAGGGTAAGAGAAATAGAATCAACGAATAAGAGGAATGAGAAGAATATTTTTGGGGTTTTGATAAATAGAAAATATAAAAGGGAAAATAAATTTTGAAAACGAAAATATTTTTGTGTTTTTGGGTTTATGGAAAGCAAATAACTTCACGAGGAAGGATCTTCAAGTCACTAATCGTCAAACCTTAACGATATTGTCGCAACACAACCTCCCCGGCAGCGGCGCCAAAATTGATATTGTAGAAATTATACCAAATATACGAGAGAATTGCAAATCAACCGTTTTAGGAAAAAGGTCGGCACGCAAATCCCGCGAATACTCGATAAGTGATACCGGGCAAGTTATTACCCGGGTCGTTTCCCAACGAGGAGTGAATTGACGGTCACGTTTGAGATTTGTTATTAAAATGCTTGAATGGATCGAATTTATGTTTTGTTACGTTATTCTACGAATTAAAGAACGGGAAAGTAATTAAGGCTAGGGAAACAAAATAAATGATTATCTAACTACTACTAAGCATACGGAACAATAAAACAAAGCTAAATTAAGTCCTAGAGTGCTAAAATGCAAAAAACGTGAAAACCCGGGCTAATCCCGAGCCTCAAAAAGTAAAACTAATGCAATTTAAGGCCTACGGGTGTGAAACTAATTTTCCTACGTTCTAAACGACTAAAAATAATTTTAGGAAAAAGCCGGGTATTTTTTCGACTTGTAAATTATTTATTACGAATTAAAAACTAAATTAAACTAATTAATTAATTAAAAATACTAAATGGTTTTTGAAAAATCTGAAAATTTTATAATAAATACTTTGAATACTACTGGATTAAAGAAAAATAAAAAACTTGCCTATTGCTTTTTGAAATCAGCAGTTAAAAAGGACTTAATGTTAATAAGCTTAAAACTGCAATGTGTATTCAAGTAAAATAGGAAAGCAATATCTAAAACAAGACATGTACTAGAGCAGATGGTAATGTGATTAGTGCTTGAGGTTCTGAGTGCACAGACCAGGAGGTCGTGGGTTCAATTCCCACTTCCTCAGTTTTTCTTATTTATTTATTTTCTTGAGTTTTTGTCCTAGAAACTGAAAAAGGGTCAAAATAAGCAACTTATTACAGAAACTTTAACTTGGAAAAAGCTTTAAATGAAGCTGTTTAACAGCTTATTTTCAGCAGACATGAAAAACATTAATGGGCTGTTTGGTTTTAGGTGGCCAAGTGTACAAAAAGCTAAGACAAGCTCATAAATCTATCCTAAAGCTAACTTCAAATTCATCTTATCTAGAAACAACCATAAACTTTTAAATGAGCTAAGGAACTAAGCCACGAGGCCACAGATTGCTAATTGCTATCTAAACCAAACACACCTTTTAGCACTTTTATAGCAAAATAAGCAGAAGGACAGAACAACTAAGCAATGTAAATCTGACATAAACAAATAGCAAAAGAGATAAGCTAAAAAAAAACTAAAGGTGGATAAGCAGTTGGGAACAAATTTATACTAAGGGAAATCCTAAAAAATGGAAAATAAGCTATCTAAAAGCTACATTTAAGCACTAATAAGCTAAAGCATGAATCTATCCTAACCTAACACACTAATAGCAATAAGCAAAACCTAAATAAGCTGAGAGGAAAACCAAATAAGCACAAAAAAATGGTGTAGCTGCTGTTGGTGTGACAGAAACAGCCCACTAGGGGCTGTTTTGGAGCTCCTAAAAAGCTACCAAAAAGCTACAGTAAAAATTCACAAAAATGTGGAAAAGCTAGACGACCAACCCAAGATTTTGCATACCAAATTTCAGAACCTAAGGCCTAATATTCAGCAAATGAAAAATCCGAAAGTGGAGCCACCTGAACTAGAAATGCTAACAAAACAACAGTTTCAAGCTCGCTTTTTAACGACTTGTGATGCAATTTTAAGCTATCTAAAACTATCCTAAAGGCATAAAAACTAATGAAAACTACTCTAGGGTGAGTAAAGTGTAAGAAAAACAAGTTATGTAAAAGGTTTGATTGAAATTTAAGCTAGAAAAGGTGAAGGAAAACGGCAGCTAGGCTGCTGTTGTTATTATTTTTTTTTACTTGAAAACCTTGTTTTTAATCCTTACTAGACTACTTTAAAATCTTAAAGGCACTTTGACTTGTAAAGTCAAAGTGGGTAAGAACGTGTTTTGACCCAAGTTTGAGCCAGAACCAAACACCCCTTAAAGGGCAGTTTCGTTTTTTGTTTTTCTTTTTTTTTGAAACTGACATAAGCCAAAACTTGAAGACTGTTGTTAAACACAGGTTACAGGTTTAGAATTACCATTAAACTAACATGAATCATAAGGAAATTTGCAGAACATAACAAGGAACTTGACAATTTTTCATACACTAAAAGAAAATACCAAACTGAAAATGTAAAAATGGATTTAACTGGAAATAAAACTTTAACTTAAGACATTACATTAAATTTAAAAGGCAAAGAAATTAAATTGGACTAGAACATAAAAAATTCTAGACAAGATTATACAAATGCTACTTTCACTTATTTATACTAAAAACATAAAAGCTGTCTTCTCTTTCTTGTTTGCTTGCAAAATGTGTTCCTTTTGTGAGAGAGTGAGCCAAAGTGAAGCTTGTGCTTCTTTGCAAATGCATCTCAACCATCAATCTTAAGCTTGGGGACCAAGGAGTGATTTCAGCCATTGGATGAGGTCCTCTTGAGTGTTGTGGATTGCCACAGTGGCAAAGAAAGCATGTGATGTAGCTTTGGACTGTAGCAGAGATGAGAGGGACAGGGGAGAGAGGAGGGGGAAAGTGACAGGCAATATTTTGGCGCCAAGGGTTTGGCTGGGTTATCCTGGGTTGAATGGGTGAAAACAGAAAATGGTTTAAAAGGATTTAAAGGGTTGGGTGGTTAATATTGAATTAAAGTAAAAGGTTTTTAGGTTTTTATAAATGTACTGTTTTTATTTTAAAGGTTTTTATTTTAAAACTTTTTTTTTTTTTTTTTTTTTTTTGGAAAGAAAGAAAAATATTTTTTTTATAAAAATTGGTTTTAATAAAAATAATGGTTGTTAAATAAAAATGGATAAAACTAAAAATAGTTGTTTTAGTGAAAACGTTTTCAGGGTAAATTTGGTAAATTGGGTTTGGGTAAAGGGTAGAAAGATAATTATGGGTTTAGGGTTCGGTTTCGGGTTTGTTTTCCCACTCTCACTCCAAAAACGCGTCCCTGGATCCAAAAAATGAAGAAAAGCCACTCCCGGCTCCGTCCGCAAATGCACGTTTTCCATTCTAAGCTCAATTCTGCATGTTTTTGCCCTGTTTTCGATCCTTTGTACCTGAAATACATAAAAACACAATCCAAGGATATCTGCCGTATATTTGGTTATATTTCCGTTTTTAGACGTTTTGTGGGCTTAGATGGGTAAAAATGATGAGTGAATAAGCACTCATCGATTTTCATTATAAAAAGACCGTTTTTCCTAATTCCTTTTCCTATGGTTATGCCGTGATTTAGTATTTTACTACCAGACTCACTAAACAAGACATCACACCTTTTATCAACTATTTGACTAAACTTAACAAGTTATGACCCTAGATTATCTATGTGACACACATCATTAATGGTTAAAGAGTTATGTGAGATCATAACTTTGCCGATTATCTTGCTTTTCCATTACCAAACATTACGTTACCTCTGTCACAAGCCTTGTAAGATGAGAATAGGCTTTTGTTTCCTGTCATATGTCTTGTGCATCTGCTGTCTTTTATCCATTCATTTGGTTCTAGATCAACCTTTAGATATACCTATAATCACAAGGAAACTCAAGCGTTTGGTCTCCAATATCTCATGGGTCCATTAGCGTTATACAAACCATCTACTTGGTTCACAAAATGGAAATAGTTCCAATGTCCAAAGTTTGATAATTGAAATTGATAACCATTGTGAAAACCGTTATTCATTTGATCAAAATTACTTTTTGGATAAGGAACGTTTGGTTTCCTAAATGGTGTTGTGGATGTTGGTTGAACATTTGGCCTATTTCTTAGAATACCTTTACCATGGTGTGGTACATTAGCATTTCTATCAGAAGCATTAGGAGTTTTCTTTTTAGTTACCGCTACAAACTCTTTCCTAGAAGATTTGGACAAGTCAAATTTTGGTTTTTCTATACCATATGGTCGGATCCCTTTCTTAAGCCTGGACGGATCCCTTCTAAAAGGATCCGCCGGATCCGCCACCTCAGAAATATTTTGGACAGCAAACTGACCAAATTTAGGATGTTTCTTCGCTAGTAGAAGGCGTACAATCTGTAAAACTTAAACCAATTTTGTTTTTCTTTATTTTCTGTGTGTCTATTATTTCTTTTAAGAATTTTGTACTAAGTCTAGCGATTTTTGAATCTTGATGATTAATTATCGTTTGTATCTCTATACACATTTTGTATTCTATACTAGCTTCTTTTCCTCTTTCAAGTTTCTTCATCTTTTCTGTTAACTCAACAACTTCATTTTATAAACGCCCATTTTTACTTTTTAGATGTTTTTTTTTGTTAATGACTCTTAGACTAATTTTGTAAAGTTTTTTATTTTCTAAGTTTAGAGTTTCATCATCTAAAGATGAGCTACTATAGTAGGAAGAGTTAGAATGTACCTCGTTAGAGTCTTTGGCCATGAGACAACTCTCATCTTTCTCCCCTTCACTTAATTACCACAAGCCACTAACAAACGCCTTTTGCTCTCCACTAGAGTGCTTGGGGCAATCACTAATAAAGTGATTTGGATCACCGCATTTGAAACACTTTCAGTCATCCTTTCCCTTCTTGTCTTCTTTAATATTTCGAAAGCCTTTCGTATCATCGTAAGGTTGTTTTACAATATTTCCTCTTTTTCTAAAGAACTTTTAAAGTCTCTAACGGTCATGGCATACTCTTCATCATCACTATTCGATGATGAGGTGTCTTCATCACTAGACTCCTTTTTAGATTTTAAGGCTAGTGACTTGTATTTCTCCTTCTTTTCTTTTGAGACCTCAGAGTATTTTGCTAAAACAAATTCATAGACTTTGAGGTTTCTAATGAGCTCGTCAAGAGTGAGAATTGTCAAATCCTTTGATTCTTCTATCTCTGTTACCTTCGGTCTCCATTTAGCTGGAAAGTGCCCTTAAGAATATCCTGACGTGATTACGCTTTGAAAAAGTTTCATCAAATGCTATTAGTGAAGTAATAATTGTATTAAATTTTGCGAATGCATTATCAATACTTTCATCATCTGATATTGAGTATTACTCATATTGTTGAACAAATAAATCGATTTTATTATTTTGAACTTGTTTATTTTCTTGATGAGTAATTACCAAGCAATTTCAAATATCTTTAGCGGTTTTATGTAAAAATTCTTGCATATTCTTTCTTAGGTAAAGCATTATATAAAACCATTTTTGCCTC
Source organism: Chrysanthemum makinoi (assembly GCA_910596185.1). Lineage (NCBI taxonomy): Eukaryota > Viridiplantae > Streptophyta > Magnoliopsida > Asterales > Asteraceae > Chrysanthemum > Chrysanthemum makinoi. The sequence goes on from OU343218.1 coordinate 218,557,913, forward strand.
ATTATTTTTGGAAAACATTTTCTTTTGTTCATCTTTTAGATTAGAAGACCCAACCTCATTTTTGTCGGTAGAGATACTCTCAATTACCGGCACATAATCTCCATCAACAACAATATTTCAAAGATCAATATCTTTAGATTTCAAATATGTTTCAAATTTATTTTTCCGATATATAAAGCCATTAGCTTCAAAGAGTGGTGGTCTTTGCATAGATTGCCCTTCTTTGTAGTTTTCGAAATCCATTTGATCGAAAAAGTTTTAAAATACAATTTACTTAAAAACTTTTTATAAAAGTTGCTCTGGTACCAATTGTGAAAAATTTGATGGGGGTTGAATAGTTTTTACCGATTTCAATTTAGTTTGTAAAACTTTAGACCGATAATATATGAAACCTTTGGATGTTGAGATATAGATAATGCAAGTTAATAAGAAAGGAAATAGGTACGATAAAAGTAAAAAGATAAAAAGGATAGAAGTGCGACACTATAATTTATAGTAGTTTGGCTACAAGGACACCTTCCTTGCCCTACTCCACTCCCCGAGTACCCAACTCGAGAGTTCGTAAAAACTATGTCAAGAAGTTCCTTCAACCGGTGGAGAAACCTTACATCATCACTTACAACGTCACTTACTAAGCTTAATATTGAGTTCTTTACACGGAAGAACCAATCCAACACAACAACACAACTATCACAACTACTTTAGAAATACAAGAAGAAGTATTAACAACAAGAAACAACTCAGTGGTCTTGAGGTGATGTAGAATCCGAGCAACTTGGAAAGAAGAATGGCTCGTATGCAAGAAGGTGTGATCTCGTCTTTCTACTAGGTACCTTGAGAAACACAAGAGAAAGGAAGCTACAAGAATGACCTTTATAGATCGGAGGTTTGAGAGATATATCAGTAGGAGAGAAGATATATTAGAGAGGGGTGAGAAACAAGGAAGAAATGACTCACTATTTATAAGAAAACTGATCACTGTTCACCCGGATCTGGCGGATCCCTTTCCAAAGGGATCCGGCCAGTGTTAAGCCAGGGATCCGGCCAGATTTTGGGTCACAAACCGAGTTTTGGGTTATGGGTTATGGTCCATGGATAGGTGATTTCATGCCTGATGTCAAAGTCATCTTGGGTCATGGGTTATGGAATTTGAGTCATGGGTCATGTGTTTTACCCATTATTAATGTCATGCATGGTGTCATGCAATGGATCATGAGTCAAGCTCCATAGGTCATGGGTTTTGGGTATGGACTTTGGGTTTATGGATGGTCCAAGACTTCACATATTTATCTGCTATGTATTTTATAAAAATGTAAGTAACTTGTACTAATTTTATAAAAGTGTGTTTGATTATTTATTTAGGAATTTAAGTTAGAAAACTTAATGGCTTAAAACTTAATAATTTTACGATTGTTATCAATAAAACATAAAAAAATTGTAAAATATAAATAAACGTTTTTACGGTTTATTTGTATTAATATAATTATTTAACCAAGGCGAATGCTATTACGAATTACTTTTACATCATTTCAAATTAATACTTAATATACTTAATTAATTCTTATATGAACCAAAAGTTTGCAACTACAATTATTCGGTGCTACACAAAGAATGATAAAAAGAAACATACTGATCACACCTGATCGACGCAATTGAATTTTGTCAAACATTATAACCCGGCGTCGCTGCGCGTGGGTAATTGATAATGATCTATTAAACTACTTATATTTTGTGTTCTTATTTTCGATATATTGTTAAACGAGTCTTATATCAACTGTAATAAAAGTAAATTAGAAATCCATATATTAACACGTTCTTTGTATAACCTAGTTATTTATCAACTAATTTTCATCAGATAAATCACTTTACTTAGTTACAAATGAGTGTTGTGAAATAATTTCACGAAAATATTTTGTTTTTGTTACATCAGTTAAAAAGATGACAAGACTTTTTATTTTATGGCGAGTGGAGGTTCGTATAATGCTAGTTTATATGAGGATAAATTTTTTGATTTAAATGACATTTATGACCTGCAAGGTTTAAATCCGGAACAACTCACATTTTGTGACTCAATGGAAATAAATCTTCGTTGTCAGAGTAAATGTTAGTTTTATTCCTATGTCTTTATAGTTGTTAATCATAAGATTGGTTTGTCTTTCTTATGCTAATTTAGGTATTAAGCATTATATGTGTGTTTGGTTTGCCTTTTTGAGTTGAGGTGTGGAATTCACCCACATCCGTTGTTCTGTATTTTTCTTTTTGAGTAATAATATTTTATCGGGTAACCTCTAAAAAAAAATAATAAAATAAAAAAAAAATAATGAGAGAGATAGTGAATTAACTTTCTTATTTTAATTTTTTTTTTCTTTTTTCATTTTTTAATAAACAAGCATGCATGGGGAAGTCATAAATAAAATCAGCATACTCTTTTCCAAACTTTTCAAAACAAGTCTAGTTTGGGATTTGACTCATGTTGGAGCAGATATATAGGAACACGTAGCTCATAATGCATGCATGTCATGTTGAAATATAGTTATTTTCTAACAGAGTACACGGAAAATTAAGGAGCTAGTTGTACGAGTACACCATCAAAACTACTATACATATCACGTACAATCTGGTAAAAAAGCAATAATTTATTAGATCTAGCTAGAAAGAAAAGTTACACAGGAAAAAGCTATCGCGGTAATGAACAAGAACCATACCGACCAATCTAAACAACATTCTGGAACACGACTATCGTAAAAAGAATGAACGCATCCGAATTTCTTCAAGAAATCTCTGGGCAGAAACAGAAAATGCCAAGCAAACAGACTCGTTTATCAAAACTTTTATAAGATCCATGGAGGTCATGACAAAGTTTTCACTCATCGATCTACAGATCAGGTACCATGCATGTCATAGAAAGTTTGAAAGAGTTGATTGTAAGCAATTTACAAGATTCATGGCTGTCATTTCGATCTCTTCACTCATCTACACATAGCAAGGAAAAATGAACAATATAATGTCACTAGAAATATCACTAAAAGAAAAGTTCTTTTACTGACACATCAAAAAGTCCATCAAGTCATAATAATGATTATAAAAGCAATTTCGCTGTTTCACCTATTCGTATAAACTATGAGTCTAGCAAGAGTGTTTGTTGCAATGGCCTGTAGTGACACTAAAAAAAGTTTCAGAATACGTTTGGACCTTTTGGGAAAAGATTTTCGTGAAAATGTGGGTAAAAACGTTGGATTGTGCAACTTAAATTACATAATTTATATGTGGTTTCAGTCAATAAAACAATTTGCGTAGTCTCAACAATTTCTTGGAAGTTTGATCATCATAAACTATTTTTCTACTTTAAAAGCAGTCTGTTGATTGACCGCCATACTAACATATATATACCTGAGCAATTATTGTTATTAGAGCAGCATCTCCAGAGATGGGAAGAACGTTGTTACACATGATGATAAATTGAAGTCTCTCCATTTCGATGAGGGCTTTTAATGCAAGGGAAGAATTTCGTTGACAGTAAATTCTTACAAGTGTGTGGCTTCCTGAAATTCTTACCTTAATCCCTGGATCATTATCAGTGCTAAAAGGTAATGATTTAATCTTATCATAAGAAGATGCATCGTCTTCATGACCACCATGAAACTTGCTCCTCATTGAAGTTGTTGATTCCTGGATGACATTTTTTCCGCTAACTGATGTTTCTTCGAGTTCCTTCACTCGGTTTTGAAGGTGTTTAATGTACTTACTTGCATCTTCCAGCACCGTAGCCTTGTCCATCTATGATAACAGATCATTTCAGATATTCAGTTTGAGATGATCGAGCCTTTCTTTAAAGTTGTAACAAAAACCACTAGTTATTGAATATACTTATTTTAAGACTCATAATAAAGGGAATTGATATGTACACATAGGATTTTACTTTGCACACATAAAATTACATGGGGTATTATTTGTTTTATTCATTAATTGTATGTGTGCAAAGTAAAATTCAATGTGTACATATCATTACCCTACTGGAAAAGCATATAGTTTTTTTTTTTAATAATAGATTACCATTTTTTTTTACCGGCAGGAGTTTTATTGATCGATTCTAACAAGAAGCAAGAACTAAGATGATAAAATGATACTAAGGAATGTTACAAGCAAGTCTTGTTCTCGTGACATAAAATGTCTTAATAAGGGGTTTGGCATCAAAACGAACTTATTGCTATATAGCCTAAGGGAAATGATTTGGAGACCTAATTATGTGTCTAAAGACATGCCTAAACATACGTGGCATGATCCTGATGGTTTGTGAAAAAGTGGGTCCCCTGACTGCAGCCATCAGGATGATGCCATGCAGGTTTAGGCATAAGTTTAGGCATGATTTTTTAGGCCTCCCAATCACTACTCATAGCCTAAATCCAAAAAAAATGAACAATGAGATCAAAGTATATTTACTAACACGAGAAAAATAGCCATGCATAGAGTAGACGGCAAATAGATGTATAACATTGGGCAAACTATATGCCCAGTACGTAAATTAACTTCGTATATCTATGCTGGGATTAGGTTTTATTGGTTCAGTTCCAGAAAGGTCATTTCTCATGCTACAGTTGAGACAAAATTAACAAATCTAGATTTCATTATCAGGAGAAACATATCATACAAGCTTAATATGTGTTTACATAAATTCAACAATAATATGAATCGTATTAAACATAGGTATTAGTTTATGATTTGATATTTATGGAAACTAGGATGTATTAAATATAGGCCACACCCACTTTTAGGTCGCCAAGTGTAAAATATTTCGAAAACTCTGTTTTTTTTTTTTTTTTTTTTTGCGCGCGTTAAACCTCTGTTATTTTTGTGCTACTTTCTTTCTTTATGATGCAACTTTAGTTTAACTAAAAGAATTCTTTATGATCCAACTTTCATACTTATGATATAAAGAAAAAATTGTGCGATACACTTTTGAAAATTCTAGGTCCGTCCCTACACACATATAAACATAAAATATGATAATTTCGAGCCAAAAGTTTTGATGATATATTTATAATACCTTTTTTATTTCTGGAAGGAGAGCAGACAAGGATATGAAACGTCGAGTTAACTTCTCCCTTCTCTTCCTCTCGGCCAAGACATGCTCTTGGGCTTGTCTACGATTTCTTCTAGTGGTGGAAACTCTTTTAGGGAGCTCTATGGATCCAAGAAGTGCATTGAGACTCATCTCTAATTTAGGTTGCATTACATCATCGTATTTTAACTTGTATCCTCCAGGTAATGTATTTTGGTTAATATCTGTTGATGAACTGTGGTCTCCAAAGGATATAGTGAAAGTGTTGGATGAAGATCCGCCAATAGGAGTGAACGAGTTATTTCTAGTTGCCTTATAAATTTGTTGACTGTCTAATTCTTTGCTAATGGTTGCTGCGTGAATAGCTTCACTTCTTGTGACCAAATTCATGCAACCTTTGAAGCCTTGGGAAGAAAATGAATCCACCAAGTCACTATACGGATATGTATGTTGATGTTGATTCATAAAGTAACAAGGATCTTCCATTTCCTATGTTAGTTAAGTTAAAGTTAATTAACGTACAAATTAATATAACGAAAATCACAATGGTTTGGAAATTAAGGTCAGAGATTCTTACCGGCAACCAAGCGCCAAATGGGATATCCATTACAAGTATATTTGCTTGATTGATCAATGCACAGGATAATCAATAATTGGTTGCCTACAACGTCAAAACACTTTTGTCAGAATTTGGGTTTTGAATGATATATAACTCTTGATTATTTACTTCACTTTTCCTATGAAATACTTTCTAAAAAAATTACCCAGGACTATCCAAACACTTACACCTCCCCTAGTCCCCTAGAACAATTCAAGAAAAATGTCTACTTATTATTAATAGACTTGACAGAAAGTTTTGCATGTAGTTACGATATTGGTAGCCTGCGAAACAATAACTCTGACATTCACATCCATAACTAATATCATTGACCTTGAAAAGTGTGGAATTTACAAGTGATTGGAAGATCAATTAATATTAGTTTCACCTAACCTTTTTTAAGTAGTCGGAACAGATAATATTAGTGCATACATGCATCCTAATGCAAATACTGCGAATCCTATAGATATATAATGATTACAACTTGATACTAGCCCACTAAAAATTCCATTGCTCACAAGCTCAACGCAAATATATCCTTTTGAAAACAACATAATCGCAATTAAATTAGCACTTCTATTACATTCAAAATGATGCAAAGTTATTGTATTTTACGTTTGTTACTCACGAACGTTACGAATGTAAGATCCTACAAATCTACACACGCATGAGAACTCTAAGCTAAATCATTCAGTAAGGTTCTCGGATAATAGAGTTTCAGTAAATTAGTGAAAATTCTACAAAACGGGTAGTACTTAGTTATGTTCACTGTTAAAGCGGTGAGTGTGTTAATTTTGAAAAGCACGAGTATTCATGATCTAATCATAATAGCATATATAATATATACCAACGGAAATCATAAAGTATGAATTTATGGTGAGAAATATTCAGATATTTGTCTAGACAGAAATCTGGTTAAGGAAATACTGTTTTGACCTATTTTACCTTGAAGCTTACTATCTAAGGTATCCATATCATATGAAATAAAGAAAGGATTTGATATGATATGCTAACAATCATAAATTTCAACAAAAAAGAAGTCAAGAAGAAAAGGAACCAGGTTACCTTGGTAAACGTACTCCAGATCCGTTTTTTTGGCTACCTCGAGTGCTTCTCTGATGTGGTTATGATATTGTAGTATCTTCTACTTATAGATGACAACGAAGTCCTCAAGAATAGTTAGTACATGTCTTATATTGAGTTTATTTTTTTCTAAATGTTACTGTATATTTTATTCAGAAATTTGTTACTAGGATAACTAACAAATTAAACTTTAAATTATTTATTTTTGTTTTACATTTTATTTTTATATTTGAGTATTATATCATGTATGTAATAATAAACTTATATTATATTACGTTGAATTAAGATCATTTACATACCAAAAGTTTCTCTGCATATTAAGATATCAATATTAGCCACTCATTTTTTATATTAGATAACAAACTTACTTTCACCAATTTTTTGTTCAAAAATTAATATCTCTTAAACCGTTAATCGTTAAGCGAAAAATATTATAGCATCACGACGAGTATTTAATTATCTTACTATAAACGAGCACTTTGATATATACTTTCAACAAACTTTTTATGTCGTTTTTTTCACGTTTTTCATATGTTTTTTTCTTATTTTTTTCGTTGTTGAAACTTGCATGAAAAAACACATTTGTTTAAACAATAATTTGAATATTCGAATATCTTTTTTGGGTAAAAAGGTTACCCCCGTTAAAATATTATTACTCCAAAAAAATAATTACAGAACAACGGTTGTGGGTGAATCCCACACAAAATTTGGCATTTACAAGATATTCGAATATCTAAACATGCAATAAGATGAACATACATTTTTCCATATTATTTTAAAAGTTTCACCATTTTTTTCTTGTAAACTAGACATTCATAGCTTTTCAACCATATATAACACATTATATTTTGATTTATAGATTAGTGCGGTTAATGCATCAAAGTCGGATAAAACGCGTAAAACCACATGTGATTTTTACTACAAGCGATCTCAATCACATGTGATTTTTTCACATGTGATTATAGAAGTTTCATAAATGAAATGCGATAATCTATATTTTGAATACAGTGTGTGATATATGGTTGAAAAGTCATGAATGTGGGTTTTTCATTGCAAAAAACGAGAAAAGTCTCTAATTTATAGATAAATACTTATGTCAATTTTAGTACGGATGGATCTTTATTCTCTCCTGAAAATTGAGGAGGTCTTTCATGCGTGAAAACACCCTCGAGTTCTCTCCCAAGTGAGAGGATTTTGGAGAATTTCATCCAAACAAACTATTGACCTATTCTCCTTCAAACCCGCTATTTGTCTTGCTGATTCTAACTCCTTTTGATTTCGTCTTGTTGGTAATTAATACTTGGGTTAATTGTTGTTGCTCGATTTTCAGAATAGGGTTAGGGTTTCATTTTTTCGTCTAGGGTTTTGAGGTTAAGGTTTGTTAGTAATATTTGCTTTACTGTTTGCTAATTATTAGTATTCAAGTCTTGTTAATTGTGATTATATTCGTTTGATCTTTATTGTTGGTTCGTATTACAAATTTTGGTTTGCTTGGTTAGGGTTTTCATAAACTTTAAAGTCGCGTTTGGTGTCAATTTAGGGTTTTCATTTACTTTACTCGGTCGGTTTTAGGTTCATTGATTACAGGTAGTTCATATGAGTGTTTTGTAATGAATTTTCCGGTTGGTTATCGTTTGATTGCATGGTGTAACCATGAAAAGTAGGTTTCCGAATTCAGAAATGGGAGAGAGCGGAAGGAAAAAGGATAGGACTAAGGAGACGACTGGTTCGAAAGATGTTGGATAATCATCAAAGAGTAAAGACGATTATGTTAGTGAATGAAGAAGACATGAGTTCTTTAGCTGCAAAGATTCGTGATATTGAATGTTAAATGCTTGAAGGTAAGCTCATCTTATTAGGAGATGATGGAGAATCTTTAAAACCATTGAATGCCGATGGTCAAGCTAATACAATGGAATCGTTTCGATGCTTGTTAGGCACGTTTGGTAACCCTAATACATCCACCAATGTGGCTACTGCTGGTCCAAATGATGGTGCGAAATTGACTAGTAACAAGGTCATTTCAAATGCGAATCATTTTAATGGAGAACCAAGTAAAAAAAACTGTTAATTTTCGTACCTTAGTAGCCCCAGGCGGTAATGGGGCTGATTTTGCTATTTCATTAGTGTCGGTTCTTGAAGTTAATGAATTATTTAGCAATTCTGTTTATGGGTTTTTCTTGGGCAAAAGAGTGGCATATCCGGTTGTTGAAATTATGTCAAGAATACTTTGAGTAAATATGGGCTTGTTAGAACAATGATGAACTTTAAAGGCTTCTTCTTTTTCAAGTTTACTTCTAAAGAAAGGATGGATGCAATGCTTGAAAATTTTCCATGGTGAATTCGTAATATGCCATTAATTTTAAAAAGTGGTCTCTGAATGTGAATTTATCAAATGAGAACTTGTCTAACGTTTCCGTTCGAGTTAAATTTCATGATGTTATTGCTTTTACTAAAGATGAGTTGTGTACTATTACAACTAAACTTGGTACACCATTGATGTTAGATGCCTATACTACATCTATGTCTATGGAGTCATAGAGTAGTTCGAGTTATGCGAGAGCTACGATTGACTTACGGGCTGATGTGGAGTTGAAAGATACTCCTGTGGTGGAAATCCCAAAAATAAAGGGTGATGGGGTATATCTGAATACTATTCGAATTGAGGATGAGTGGAAACCACCAAGATGTTCAAATTACAAGGTTTTTGGCCATTTCTTGGACCAAAGCCCGAAGAAAATCATCTCAGATGTTTTGAAGAATACAAAGGAACCTAGGCAAACGGTTCATGGTGTTCGTATTGGTTCAAAGTCGCATCTTCTTTACAATCCAGTTCAACCAAAGAAAGACAATAAGACAGATTCTAGACAGCGAAAACCGAAGGTTCTGTGTGCTACAAAGGTTGTTGACACTACTACTACTTCAAATTCTTTTGAAGCTTTAGGCAGTATGGATAACATAGAGGATGCTAGGGGTGTGGTCCATGTCAGTATCGGTAGTGAAAAGGAGGTCAATAATTTGGAAGAACATGGACTAAAGCCTAATCATATTATGATGTTAACAAGGATAAACGGGTGACTATGAAATTGGTTCCTATGCCTAGTACATCAATGGATTTGCAAGATGCTTATTCAAAAAGTGAGGTTGAAAAGTATGATAATGAGAATTCTCAGTTTATAGCCTCTTCATATAAGCGGTTGGAGGTGGAACTAATGACCCTAGTCTACGTGAACTTGATTAGTATGACTTGTATGCCGGATATGATGATGTGGTATTGGAATACACGAAAGAACAACTTGCATTTTATGATGCGTTTGATATCACTCTTCGAGGGCAGATTGGATGCTAGGATCTCCGAGGGTAGATTGGATGCTAGTATATATTTTGTTAATACAAATAAGCCGTAAAAACGTTTATTTATATTTTTTGATCTCTATATGTTTTACCGATAAAAATCGTAAAATTATCTCAAGTATAAATATAAGATTACATGTTTATTTAATAGTCATCATATTTATTTAACTAGTATATAAATTATATACATTGTTTGTTATACATTTGTTGTAAAATACTAATGTAATTAAAAATGAATTGGGTATCCATGACCCATGACCCATGACCCATGACCCATGACTCATGACCCAAAACCCATGGCCCATGTGCATTACATCATGCATGACATCATGTTGGATACCCATGACCTAAAGTTCATTACTCATGACCCAAAACTCATAACCCATGGCCGAAATTATGCATTACATCATTCATGACATCATGTTGGGTACCCATGACCCAAAGTCCACTACCCATGACCAAAAATCCAGACTGGTTTACCAATTGTGCAGGATCCCTTGGATTACACTGGCTAGATCCGTTTTTCAAGGGATCCGCCGGATCTGAGTGAACAAGGACTGTTTGCCTATAAATAGTGAGTCATTTCTTTATTATTTCTCACCCATTTTCTGACATATCTTCTTACATTCTTATATCTCTCTAACCTCAGATATAAGGATCATTCTTGTAGTCATCTTTTAGTGATTTCAAGCTTCAAGAGAAGTGTTGCTAGGCTTTATCATCATTACAAGATCACTGAATTGATTTTTTTATTTGATTCATCATATTGTAATCATAAACTTGTTGTGTTATTTGTGTTGTTGGATTGGTTCTTCTGTTGTAAAGAACTCTCGAGTTGGATACTCGGGGAGTGAATTAGGGCAAGGAATGTGTCCTTTTAGCCGACCCGCTATAAATCCTTGTGTCACGATTCTATCTCTTCCTCTCTTTTACTTTATCGTATTTGTTTCATTACTTATAATCTTGCATTATCTATACGTCACCATTCAAAGGTTTCACATATACTCGATCTAAAAGTTTTTGAAACTAAATTTAAATCGGTAAAACTATTAAACCTCCATTCTAGTTTTCTATAATTGGCATCAAGAGAAGGTTTTTTAAAAAGGTTTTTAAAGTATATTGTATTTTAAAACTTTTTCTATCAAATGGAATTCGGGAACTATAAAGACGTGCAATCTATGCAAAGACTGCCACTATTTGAAGTTAACGGTTTTATATATTGAAAAACAAGATTTGAAACATATGTGAGATCTAAAGATATTAATCTTTGAAATATTATTGTTGATGGTGATTATGTTCCGGTATTTGAGAATATCTCTACGGTCAAAGATAACGTTGTTTCTTACGAACAACGAAAAGAGGAACAAAAAAATGCTTTCCAAAAACAATGAGGAAAAAATGGTTTTATATAACGCCTTACCTAAAAAGGAATACGAAAGAATTTTTATGCATAAAACGGTTAAGGATATTTGGAATTGTTTGTTGATCACTTATCAAAGAAACAAAAAAGTGTAAAATAATAAAATTTATTTATTTATCCAACAATATGAACAATTTTCAATATCGGATGAGGAAAGTATTAATAATACATTTGCTAAATTTAATACTATTATTACTTTATTACAAGCACTTGATGAAAGTTTTTCCAAGCGTAATCATGTTAGGAGATTCCTAAGAGCACTTCCAAGCAAATGGAGATCAAAGGAAACAGCAAGAGGAGAATCAAAAGACTTGATGATTCTTTCTCTTGATGAGCTCATTGGCAACCCAAAGGTATATGAAGTGGTGTTGGCAAAAGACTCCGAGGCCGCTAAAGACAAGAAAGAAAAGTATAAGTCACTAGCTCTAAAAGTCAAAAAGGATTCAAGTGATGAAGACACTTCTTCCTTGGATAGCGAAGACGAAGAATACGCTATGACAATGAGGGACTTTAAAAAGTTCTTTAGAAGAAGAGGAAGGTTCGTGAAACAACCCTATGATGACAAGAAAGGCTACCTTAAATTCAAGGAAGGAAAAAGGGGAAAAATGACTGAAAGTGTTTCAAGTGCGGAGATCCAAATCACTTCATTAGTGATTGTCCCAAACACTCAAGTAATGAGCATAAGGCCTTTGTTAGCGGCTCATGGTGTCAAAGTGAAGAAGAGAAGGATGAGATTTGTATCATGGCTAAAGACTCTAACAAGGTATATCTAAAGGTTGATCTAAAACCAAATGAATGGATCAAAGAGAGTGGATGCATAAGACACATAACAGGAAATTAAAGTCTATTATCATCAGGTTTCTGGACGAAGGTAACATAGTATTTGGTAACGGAAAAAGAAAAATCATTGGCAAATTTAAGATGTCTCAAAACTCTCTAACTATAAATGATGTTTGCCACGTAGATAATGTTAGCTTTAACCTACTTAGCATTAGTCAAATCGTTGATAAAAAGTGTGATATTTTATTTAGCGAAACTGATAGCAAAATTCTTAAAGATGGCATTACAATAGGAAAGGGTATTAGGAAAAATAGTCTTTTTGTAATGAGAATTAGAAACTCTCCTAAAGATAAAATTTGTATAACTTCTATAGATGATACTTTGAACATTTGGCATCAAAGATTGGGTCACACCAATATAAGACTTATTCAATCGCTATCGTCTAAAGAGCTTGTTAGAAACTTACCAAAAATAAAATATGAGCAACATGTTTTGTGATGCTTGTAATATAGGAAAACAAGTTCATGGGAGTCATAAAGCTAAAAACATGGTTTCAACTACTAAGTGTCTAGAACTTTTACATATGGATTTGTTTGGTCTATCGGCTATTCAAAGTTACGGAAGATACTTCTACACTTTGGTAATAGTAGATGACTACTCAAGATATACATGGACTAGATTTTTGAAAAATAAAACTGAAGCTTTTAATCACTTTGAAATCTTAAGAAAGAAATTTCAAAAACAGCAAGGTTCTCCCATTGTGTCGATCCGTACGGATCATGGTCAGGATTTTGACAATGAAGTACAATTCGGAGCTTTTTGTGATGCTAATGGTATTACTCACAATTTCTCAGCTTCACATACTCCATAATCAAACGGGGTAGTTGAACGTAAAAATCGTACTCTATAAGAAATGAGTCGAACCTTGTTAAATGATCAATCAATCCCTCAGAAATTTTGGTGTAATGTTGTCGACACATCTACAAATATATTAAACAGAATCTTAATTAGCCCTTACTTAGGTATGACTCCTTATGAGTTATTTAAAGGCAAAAAGCCTTTGCTTGATTACTTTAAAGTCTTTGGAAGAAAATGCTTTATTTTAAACACAAAAGGCTATCTCACCAAATTCGATCATAAATCCACCAAAGGTGTTTTATTAGGATACTCACCAAATAGTAAAGCTTACATAATTCTGAATAAAAAAAAACTATGAAAATTGAAGAGTCTTTAAATGTTAAGTTCGGCGAAAATCCTCCTCCTAAATCCAAACCTCTTATAGATGACGATATAACAGAAAGTCAATTTCCTGATAACCAAATTAAGGAAATAAAAGATAAAGAAGATGAAACATTAAATAAAGAAATTGTCAACGTTAAGGAATCTAAAAATTATCCTTTATAAATAGTCAAAGAAAAATCAAACAAAAGAACCCTACGTTCACAAGCTCAAAATCAAAGTAACTTTTTCTATTTTGTATCTTTCGTAGAACCCAAAAATGTTAATGATGCTATTAAAGATGAAAGTTGAATAATAGTAATGAAAGAAGAACTAGATCAATTTGTCGCTAATGATGTTTTGAGTCTTGTTCCACCTCCTAAAAATAAACCATTATTAATACGCCTCTCAAAGCTACGAAATCTAGTAAGAAATATATAGGTGGGATGGTACCGATGGCATTAGCTTGGCCGATCAAGCTAAGCCAAATAGTGAAACTGGTTCATCTACTTCCTTATGTGGTACGAATACAACTCAGATTAATGCTAAGTTTGGGACTAGTTTTGGTGGTGGATCTTTCAACTCCATGGCTTCTAATCTTGATGGTACGTATATGACCATGAGTGGTATTCCTATGGCTGCCCCGTTTAATCCGATATCTGATTTGGAGTACCCGCAATTGAATCAATCTGAGCCTAATGATAGCACTCCCTCTACGCATGGGGAGGCTGTTCCTAGTCCTAATGTAAGTGGTGTGGATACGTGTCCTACCCACTTGGTTACTAATAATGTAAAGGCTATTTCCTTTGCAAATATCCTGAACCCGGTGCGTACCAAAAGAGAGGTTAACTTTAGGCCGTTAATCAATGAGGTTCGGGTTGAAAACCATGATACTTTGTTACCTAAGAAAGCAATGAAGAGCGTTTTGGGCAGGTATGAGAACACATTTGTTGGTTTCTTTGTTGGCAAAACGGTCGTGTTTCTTATTGTGCAAAACTATTTAACAAATACATGGGGTAAGTTTGGTTTGAAGAAGCTCATGAAGAATGACGCCGGTGTGTACCTTTTAAAATTTGATTCAAAAGAATGTGTGGAGAATATAACAACCAGTACTTTTCCAGCTCTTTACTCAACCTCAAACTCAAAATCTTTTTTATTGTGGAATATTTCACATTCACCATTTCATATAATTATTTAGTTGAATCGCGTAAACAAGTAGCACCCTCTCGTGCACTATGACTTTGGACTAAGATTTCGTCTACATATTTTTAGTACATTACCACTTCTTCAATTCATAAATTAGTTTCAAGGACAATTTCATTTTATTTACGTACGATTTATTAAATTAATAAACGTTTTTCGGGTAAAAGGTCAAAGACCCGGTAAATATATTAAATTAATAAACGTTTTTCACAATTTGCGTGAACACTTAGTGTACCCAATACTCTCAACGATTATTTTTAATACATTCTACTTAAACCACTACAAATATAAAAAAATATATTTTTAACACTTTCCATAATTCAATTATTAAAAACACTTAATTATACATATTTAACTTTAACTACAAAACTAATACCCAATACCTAAATTTTACTACCCAATACACTCACATAATATATTTTATACAAAATAACATACACTTTAGACAACAAGCCTCCCTACTTTCATTATTTTATTATTAACTAGACATTAGAGTATTATTAAAATAAATTAGACCAAGGCTTGGACCAAAACACAAAATGAAATCATGGTGTAATTGAGAAAAGTAGGAGACAAGCATGTCCCCCCCCCCCTTTTCTCTTGTTCGGCTAACATACCCCAAGACCACCAACATTTATGTTTTTGACCTAAATTAGCCTAATAAACAAATACTACATCCCACGCTTTGGTCTCACTATATAAAGGGGCAATGTTTCACTCATTTTTCACTTGCACAACAAATTTCACTCACTTACTAACACATAGTAATTGGCCATAAGGAGTAAGACAAGAAGAAAGTTTGGTTTTGCTAGTTCAAGTGCTTATTTGGGTGTTCTAGTTAGTAACAAAAGGTTTTGGAGTAGTAACTTGGGTACATTAGTGTTCTTAGTTCTTCACATACACCTTCTAAGTTCAAGTAAATCACTACACCATTTTTATAAACTTTAAACACTTTGCATATGTAAATTTCATGACTTATGATTTACATACACTATGATATAACCATGTACATGTTTGCGTAATTTTATAACTATGATGAATTAAACTTTACATATTGCTAACCATGTTGTTAAATCACTATTTTTAATTATTGAGGAATTGGTGGAAGAGTTGGAATAGTTTTGGGATTGATATGGAGTTGATTTTCGGTAATAGAGGTTAAGAAACGCGTTTAACACTTTAATGAAATATAGGCTGTCACCTTCGACTCAATACAGAAAAATCAGTGGTTTTTGAGTAATGTTTGACTAAATAAATAAGAAATAGACTTAATAACGAAAAAGTTGTCGCTTGAACAGTTAAAACGGACTTATAACGAAGAAGTTATGCTAGTTTTAAGTTAGGTGACGAAAACTATTTTCCTGAAACAAAATGGTTGTTAGAGTTTTGCAGGTGATAAAACTAGACATTAAAAGTTGGTTAAACTAGTTGGGACACTAAAAACTTGTTAGTATACTTAAATACCTTCGCGGGGATATATAGAACTTAAGAAACGAACAAAAAACGAGAAAGTTATGGCCAAATGAAGTTTTTGACGAAATATAATTTTTTGACAGCTTTTCACTAATGTAAAAGCTGATAAAATTTTTAAAAGTGAATTTTAGACATTTTAGGTGCAGTTTTAGCCAAAATGACTTGAGCAAAAGAAGTAGCATGTTATAAATATTTACTAGACGCATTAGAAGCTTTTTAAAATACAACTTGTTGAGTCAAGTATAGTATAATAACGGAAACAACTAGATAAGACTTATAAAAAGTGTATTGATCTTACAAACGAGCACATTAACGTAACCACATTTTTCACAACTAAATTTTCATGCAAACATGTACGGGTGATATAACATTTTATAAAATTGCATACACAACAATTTTGTTGAACCTAAGACATATCATAACTTTAGGTTGCGGATAAAGTAGCGCGCCTCGAATTTCGTGCACACACTTGATTGCATCGTATTACTCTGTTGAGGTGAGTTCTCGTAGCCCCACTTTTAACATGTTTTCCTTGGGGGAAATGGTACTCAAATGATATTTTAAACTGTTTTCTTGGTGTGATTTACGGTTTGACTTGATTTTGGACATATTTGTGATATGATGTGATTATATGTTGTAACAATGTTTTGCTTGTGAGTACATGACTGCTTAACTGTTAACTCTCTGCGAAGATCCCACTTGATGATAAATCTATTGGGGTAGCTCCCCACATGGTATTGGATATATGGACACTATAGGCTCAGTTGACGCGATACTATTTTGTTTTGTGATTAAGTGCATGTATATTGTCATCATTTTCACTATTGTCCTACATTATATTATTCACAACTTTGTGGTTTAACTCTTAAAACTATGAGCTCACCAACTTTATGTTGACGTTTTCGGGTAACCATTTCATGCGTTGAAAACGAAGTTCCACTAGGAGGTTGAGTATTGGCCTGGCTTAGCAAGACTTAAATAAAGACTCTCCCGGGTTGTATCCGTGGAGTTGAATTAGGATATTTTCTTATGATGTAGTTTGGCTTTGAAGACTTATGTTTGGATTATCATACTTAGTATTTATCCCGGTTGTGGGAGTTTCATGACGATTATCTTTATTGTATGATATTGAGTACTTCTCTATTTAGACACCTTGTGTTCTTTACTATGAAGCCATACCACATAAATGTCATTCCGCTGCACCATTTTTGGGGTGTGACAGATTGGTATTCAGAGCCCAGGTTATAGAAAATTAGGTGGTTTAACCTAGACTATAACCTAGGAACCTATATAGCTTGCATTATAGGACTTACGTGTGCGGTTATGTGTTTATTTTCCTTTTAGGTAGTAGTGCCTAATATTAGACCTTTGGAACCCCCTGAATCGAGTCAATTTATTTTCAAGACCTTAAGTTTCTTAATTAAGTTGCAGGTTAATTTCAAGACTGTTCTTGTTTGATTCGGTTGCGAAATTTATATGGCTGCAAGTTGATTAAATAACTTAAAGGATTGAAGGAATTGACTCAAGGAAGGATTAGGTTAGAATAGCGTGAAGTGATGATGATAAGAAAATGTGGCATGATGCTATCCTAAAAATGCCTGGCCAACGTTTTTAGGATAACATGATGCGGCATGGACTTATCAAATTTATGGATGGCCATATAGGAAGTTGATAATAGTAGCACGTCACTTATATCGACCTACCCTACCACCTCCTATCTAACGTTTATCAATGTCCTTCCATATAGAAACATGCCTCCAAGAAGATCGGCACGAGTTAACCGAGGTGTTTCAGCCCAGAGGGGTGGAAGGATTGGTAGACGGGGAGGTAGAGGAGGAGGTCGTGAAACTGGAAACAATGAAAACAACGACGCAAATCTCGACCTTTCCACCATCATCGCTCGACAGCTACATAACTTGCTTCCCACTATCCTTACTCGGGTAGGTGATCACATCAGCAACCCCAGGAATAACGCTAGTAGGAACGACAATGTGGAGAATGATAACACCAACGACAACGGCGGAAATGTAAACAACAGTAACGGTGAGAAAGGGTGTTCATACAAAAGTTTACAGCGTGCAAACCAGTGGATTTTTATGGTAATGGAGGAGCTTTGGTGTACACCAGGTGGGTTGAGAAAATGGAAGCGGTAATGGACATAAGCGAGTGTACAACACACCAGAAGGTGAAGTATGCTGCAAGCTTGTTGATATGAAAGGCTCTGACCGGGTAAAATACGCAAATCCAGGCCAGAGGAAGAGAAGCTGCCATGGGGATGAGTTGGAATGACTTCAAAAAACTTCTAAAGGAAGAGTATTGCCCAAGCAATGAAATGCAAAAGCTAGAGCATGAGTTCTACAATGATACTATGATAGGTGCTGGGCATGCGGCTTACACGAATCGATTTCATGAGCTTCCTAGACTAGTACCTCATATGGTTACTCCTGAATCCAAGAGAATTGAAAGGTGCATCTATGGTTTGGTCCTAAAGATTCGCGGGATGGTGAAAGCGACTGAGCCCCCTACCCTTCAGAGTGCGATACTGAAATCTGCAACTTTGACTGATGAAATGGTAATGAATGGAAAACTGTCTAAAAGTGGTGACAAGAGAAAGGCCGTGAGTGAGCCAAGTAAGCAAGGAGGAAAAAAGAGTGACAACAAGAAAGCGAAATGAGGAAAAGGATTTGTGGCAACTGTGGAAAAACTAGAAGGGGAAGGGGGTTGAATAGTTTTACCGATTAAAACTTCGTTTTAAAATATTTAGATCGACTTATGTCAATCAATTTAAATGTGTATGTTGGATGTTGATAGATAAGTATGTAAATATATAAGGCAAAGGTAAAGAGTAAGAAACACAAAACCACGACACGAGTGTTTATAGTGGTTCGGCTACAAGGACACCATCCTTTCCCTACTCCACTCCCCGAGTCACCTACTCGAGATTTCGTAAGCACTACACTACAGAAACTCCTTATGGCGGAGAAGCCTTCACAACGTCGCCTACTCTTTTTCCAGTACAAGGCTAGACACCGGGTTCTTCCACGAGGTAGAACCAAAGCTACCACAACGTCGCCTACACTTTATTCGGTACAAGGCTAGATAACGAGTTCCATTACAAAGGAGGAACTACTACCCAACACTACACAACACCTATCCCAAAGGAGACCCACTCCTTATTATAATATTGTCAAGGATATCAATATACTTGGACACAACCTATCTATAATTGTACATCGATGCACCATATCGATTGTACAACCTTGGCATCTTTCACTAATACCCTTGACACGATCTTTTGGCACCTTTCACTAATGCCTTCGACTTGACCCTTTTAGCATCCTTCACTAATACCTTAGACACGGACGTTCGGCACCTTTCACTAATGCCTTCGACTTGACCATTTTGGCATTCTTCACTAATGCCTTAGACATAGACATTCGACACCTTTCACTAATGCCTTCGACTTGAACCTTTTGGCATCTTTCACTAATGCGTTAGACACAACACTTCTAGAGAGGAAAGAACTTATCAACAAGAGAAATTCAGTAGTCTTGATGATGACGAAGCTTGGCAACTCATGGACTTGAGCTTGCTCGACTTCAAAAGGTGGTGATCTTGCCTTTAAGAGGAACCTAGAAGATCACACAAAAAAAAACACAAAACTACATAGAAAGATCCTTTGGATCTGAGGTTAGAGAGTTTACAATACTAGGAGAAAGTATGTGTAGAAGTGGCAACTTACAATGAAGAAATGGCTCACTATTTATAGACAAAGATTCAGTACTGTCCCACGGATCCCTTGCTTGAGGGATCCGTCTAGTGTATTCCTAAGGATCCGTAGGACGCTCTCCCTAAATGGGTTGTGGGTCATGGATCATGGATCATGGGTTATAGACTTTGAACCATGGGTAACTAAATAGATACAATGTATCTAGAAGATGCAATGCATCTAGTCAATGGGTCATGGGTTAGTTCCATGGGTCATGGGTAATACCCATTATAACTTATGCACGATGTCATGCAAATGGGTCATGAGTTATGGATCATGCTCCATGGGTATGGGTCATGGACTTTGGGCTTTTACCCAATCACATTCAATGTATTTAGTCAATGGGTCAAATACTTAGACTTCTACCCATTATGTTACCCATTAAAATACATACTAAGTATGTGTATATATATATATATACATACATACATATATATATATATATACCCATTATGTAAACACTAGTTGTTCTACATATGCATTACAATAACATGAAAACACTATTACTTGTTTAGTGTTTTGTATGAAAACGTAAGTGTGTTAATAAACTATTGGCTCAAACCATTTACGTATTTTATTTGTTTCGTTAAAATGATTTTACGTTTGTTATCGACAAAACATTAGAAGATCGTAAAATATAAATAAACGTTTTTCCGGCATATTTGTATTAACAATCTCCCCATTTTTGTTAATGACAAAACATAAGATTATTTTAAGGAAAAACTTAAATTCGTAAAAGTTTGAATTGGAGTTTTTACTCTCTTCTCTCCCTTTTTATCGAAACAAAAAGAGCGTTGAAAAGAAACTAACACATTGTTTTTAGAAAAACATGTGAAAATAATAAAATATGAAAACTAGAGAGTAAGTGAAGAGAAGTATTCTCGTCTTAGCTCCCCCTTGACCGGTTCATCCCTTTGTGAGGGCGTCAAGTAAGTAGGAATACTAAGCGAGTGCATTGCAATTTTGTGTTTGCAAATGGTTTCGTCTTTTTGACGAACATGCTCCCCCTTGACAAGTGCTCCTTTGCAAGGAGAACGTCATGTAGTAATGGTAATCCTATGTGAAAGTATTGCAAATGATTTTGCAATTGTTTTGCTTTGACAAGAAACTCCCCCTAGCTAAGGGTGTCAAAGTCTTCATATGTATATTGAAAATCTACGAAACAAAGGTTAGCAAACAAGCATATGATGCATAATTTCCTTCAAATAAGACTCAAGTTAGCAATATAAATGTATTCTGTTGCACGGATCCCACGGTTCCTCCCTTGGAGGGATCCGTCTAGGCTAAAATTATGGATCCTTCTGCATGTAGGCTTAAGACAGCAATGGTGATGTAAAATGTGAAGTTAACATCAAAAATGAGATATGTATTAAGGCATCAAACATATTCTCAAGACAATATGGCATATAACATGTAATATCATTCAATAAAAATACGAGAAATGATCTTCATATCCCTAAAACTAAGAAAATGACTCAAACATGTAATATATGTTCTACTAATTCTAAGAAGTGACGGAAACCTAAAAAGCATCAATGTGGTTGAGATCTAAGAATGAGTAGACTTGTTGATTTGGTCCAATCGTTCAAGGAGATGATTAAACATTGTTAATACAAATAAGCCGTAAAAACGTTTATTTATATTTTACGATCTTCTAATGTTTTTTCGATAACAAACGTAAAATCATTTTAACAAAACAAATAAAATACGTAGATGGTTTGAGCCAATAGTTTACTAACACA
This sequence comes from Chrysanthemum makinoi, assembly GCA_910596185.1. Classification (NCBI taxonomy): domain Eukaryota; kingdom Viridiplantae; phylum Streptophyta; class Magnoliopsida; order Asterales; family Asteraceae; genus Chrysanthemum; species Chrysanthemum makinoi. The sequence continues at coordinate 218,579,612 of OU343218.1, forward strand.
CTTACGTTTTCACATAAAACACTAAAGAAGTAAAAGTGATTTTATGATTTAGTAATATATATGTACAACAACTAGTGTTTACATATTGGGTAGATATATACATAACAAGTATATATCATAATGGGTAATATAAATGGGTAAAAGTTTAAGTATTTGACCCATTGACCAAATACATTGAATGTAGTTGGGTAAAACCCAAAGTCCATGACCCATACCCATGAAGCTTAACCCATAACCCATTGCATGGCATGATGCATAAGTCATAAATGGGTATTATCCATGACCCATGGTTTTAACCCATGACCTATAGACTAGATACATTGCATCTTGTAGATACATTGTATCTACTTGGATACCCATGGTCCAAAGTCTAGAACCCGTGACCCATGACCCAATACCCATGGGCAAAGAGGAGCATCCCACGGATCCCCAGGATTACACTGGTCGGATCCGTGGAACAGTAGCACTTTTTCCTCTAAAAATAGTGAGCCATTTCTTCATTGATACTCACCCCCTTTCACATAGATTTTCTATTTGAGTTGTAACCTCTCTAACCACATATCCAAGTGATCTTTGTATGTAGTTTTGTTTTTGTATGATTCTCTAGGTTCCTCTTAAAGGCGAGATCACCACCTTTTGAAGTCGAGCAAGCTCAAGTCCATGAGTTGCGATGCTGCATCGTCATCAAGACTACTGAGGTTCTCTTGTTGATAGTTCTCTTCTTTCTCATTAGAAGTGTAGTGTCGAAGACATAAGTGAAAGGTGTTGAACGTCCGTATTGAAAGCACTAATGAAGGGTGCTTAGAAGTCAAGACTAAAGGCATTAGTGAAGGGTGCCTAGAAGTCAAGTCACAAGGCATTAGTGAAGGGTGCCTAGAAGTCGAGTCAAAGGCATTAGTGAAAGGTGCCTAATGTGTACATTCGATATGGTGTGTTCGATGTACAAGATAGATTTGTATTGGGTGAAAGGATATTGATATCCTTGTTGATGTTGTCATAAGGAGTGGATCTCCTTAAGGATAGGATTTGTGTAGTGTTGGGTAGTAGTTCCTCCTTTGTAATGGAACTCGGTATCTAGCCTTGTACCGAGTAAAGGGTAGGCAATATTGTGATAGGTTTGGTTCTACCTTGTGGAAGAACCCGGTATCTATCCTTGTACCGGATAAAGAGTAGGCAATGTTATTAAGGCTTCTCCGCCACAAGGAGTTGGTGTTGTGTAGTTATTATGAACTCTCGAGTAGGTGACTCGGGGAGTGGAGTTGGGAAAGGAAGGTGTCCTTGTAGCCGAACCACTATAAATACTTGCATTGTGGTTTTGTGCTTTTTACTCTTTATCTTAGTTCTTATTTATCTATTTTGCTTTTCTATCAACATCCAACACACACGTTCGAATAGATTGACATAAGTCGATCTAAATAGTTTAAAATTAAGTTTTAATTGGTAAAACTATTCAACCCCCCCTCTAGTTTTCCACAATTGGTATCAGAGCTTCGTTACCAAGTTTCTTAGAGTATGATGTACTCTAAAAACTTGATACGATGCATGTTTAATTGAAAACTACAAAGAAGGTCTTTTACAAAAATAAACACCATGTTTTAAAAACACTTTTATAGGATGTTGATTAGATGACAACAATTTTTTTTCTCTTTCTCTCTCTTATTTATCTTACTAAATTGCACTAACCTTCCTTGTCATATTGCTTAGTTAAAGCTCATACTTATCAAACCATAGGAGTGGCTAGGTAACAAGATTATCTTCCCTAGGAAGGTATCTTAGTCACGAAGGAACCAAAGTTGTCTATTGACATTTTTCTTGACATTAGAAAGACACTCATAAGTGCATTAGAGGTATGTTTTCCTATTTCTAAATAATACTAGCTTAGAAAATTAAGGTTGCTTATATATAGGAAATTATATGATTTTTTTTTCATACTCATATATTACACGTAGCTTCGTTAGGAATCTTCTCTTGCATACGTGTTACTCTTCCGTCTAGAGTCTAGGTTTATAAACTTGTGTTTTATTTTACTTAATCCAAAAATCATATCTTTCTAATAATAAAACAAAACAAAAATCTCAAAAGTTTCTCCTTCCCCATAAATATCCCTTCCGATCGTCTAACTCCACCAAACCCTCATTTTTCAAATCTTCCACTTTCAAAAATTACCTCTCATTAAAACTTCATCTTCCTTCTCATCTCATCCCATCTCAAATCCAAACCAAGGAAGAACTTCATCATCATGGTGTACATCGCCAGACTCATCGCCTTGACACTCATCGCCTTGTTCCCCATGATTAAGTTTTCTTATAGAGACATGTACTTTGTGTTGTTAATCTACATTGGCGTTATATACCCAATCCTTTATATCGTTCTTAGCATTGAAATATTACTAATGTTTTAGTTTATCTAGTTCATTTTTCATAATGTGTTTGTCATTTCTTTACTCTTGTCTTTCAGTACTTTTGGTCCTAAGATACTCTAGAAACCGACAATGTATGCTAAAGTAAACATTGGCTAAAATACATATCTTTGTATAAACATATAAGATGCAAAAATCGTTTCGTCAAAAACCTTTTTGTCACTACAAATCCACGGATCCCTCAGAGTTCAACTAGCGGATCCCTTATGGAAGGGAACCGTGAGAACCGTTCTTCTAGAAAACAGTTTCTCATGCAATATAAAAACCGTTTTCTTCCTAAAAGAAATATTTCACTAGAATGTTAAATACTAAGTGAGATAATTGTCATTGTTAATAGATATCAAGTAAAAACGTTAGGTGATCATCTTTTTGTTTTAATACGTCTCATCTTATTCTTTTACTTCCATAGGTCACGTCATGTCTCATGAGTATGAGTTCGACTTTTCACTCACTTATGTCTACATTCCTAACATCTCTCTTGAGCCCACCATACCTGGAAATCATGTCCGTGTTCAATAATCGAAACTCGTCACTTCCATGAAGGACGTATTGTCGACACTCCTCTACAATACGAAGAAGGTATCAATACCTCTTTCCGAACCATAGGACTGGAATGTCTTGGAATTAACGAGAAAATCTGTCCGAGCTTTGTATTGGAATTCTTCCATCAAGTTGAACTCGTTCGTAACGAGGATCGATCTCTATCTCTTTGGTTTTGGATCAAAAACCAAAAGTTTGTTTTAACCCTTGGGCAATTTGCTCACATTCTCTGAATTCCAAATCATGGACAATGTGTCTTCACTGAAGATTGGTCTCTTGATTCTCTCTTCAACCATCGTGAAGAAAATAGTCCATATTGTTCACACATACCTTCCCCTCAAGACTTAACTCGCATGTTATGCAAACCTCGACCCTATTACTCTGATACAAACATTATCTATACACAGGATATCCGAGATGAGTACAAGCCTCTCGCACTCATCCTACATGAAAATGTTTAGAGTCTTAAGGGAAATCGAGAACTTCTTCCCGCTTGTTGTGCTCACATAATGTATTGTTTGCTAACACAACAACCATACAATCTCGCCTATTTCTTCGCAAGGCGAATTGTAAACCTTCAAGGCAACAAGGACAAACTAATCCCTTATAGAATGTTCTTGACATGCCTTTATCATCACATCATGTACTTCCACCCTCAATTTCAAAGTCTATTGTACGTACTTGTGAATAAGATGATGGAACCTCTAAACACATCTCTCATGAAGTCCTTCTTCATTCCTGAATCGGCAAATACTCATCAACCATTTGGCGATCCATCTAGCGTAAATGCTCAAGAAACTTAGTTTCTTCTCAAAATAGGGTCAATCCTTAGTACTCATGCTTTATCATTGTAATGTAATTTCTCTCATGAAAAAAAACATTTAACATTTGATGTCTCAACTATACTATTGTTCAAACTTCTTAAAACACACTAGCTTTGTAATATGATGCCTTGTGCAACCCTTGCATACCTTTTGTAAAGGTATTGTTTAGCATGAGACGGATCCCTCAGTTTGTGCTAGACGGATCCATTCACTTAGGGAACCCTGGGATCTGGGCAAACAAAAATGTAGTTGCAGTCTTTATACTTCAAACCATGTCCTTAGATCACTTCACACTAGCTAAACATAGTGCCTTAGGACCAATTAAGTCTTTCTCAAGCTTAGTAAAGTTTCATACTCACTTAGGATCACACACTCAATGCCTCATTTATCATTTCACCAAAACTCATTACTCTTCCGCTATTATACTCACACATCATCTCTCACATATCAATACATCTAGTTTTATAGATCTCTCAATTCTAGCAAATTGATTTTAGTCATCCTTACCTCAAAATGGGTCAAATTCTAGTAACTTTTAAGATATTTTCCAAAATTATCTTAAGTTACTATATGGTCTTTAGGATCATTTAGCTCCACTTGACACTTCAAAATTTTCTAGTGTCATATTTGGTCATTCATTGGTACTCATAAAAGTTCCATTTTCTTCCATAAAAGGCAATCATTAGCTACATCACTCATTGCCCTTGATCATTTAAGACACTTAGGAAGACTGAAACACTCAAGAGGTATAGGTATTAGCCTTCACAAACATAATTTTTCTCCTTTCTTAGCTGCTGAGAGCCGGATCCCTAGGATTAGCCTAGACGGATCCCTCATTGGAGGAAACCGTGGGATCCGGGTGACAGATTCATCTTAACTATAGCTAAAACAATCATTTCAAGTTCATCTTGCTAACTTGAACACTCCATCTCATCTTAATTAAGTTCCTAGATCAGTGCAACTCTGAAGTTAACTCTTGTGCATGTCAATAATCACATTCCAAAGGATCTTAGTGGCTTAAGTCTTGAATGCACTTGCTAAATCTCCTTCTTTATAAACCACCTTGCTAAGACTTCTAAAGTCATCATCTACATCCTCATTCTCAGCACTTAGAAACTTTCACAAACCTCTTTTAATCATCTCATCATGAGGAAAGCTCCTAGTGGTAACTCATCCATCGAAGGACCACCCAAGAAACTTGCTCGTGTTGTTCATGAAATTTCTTCAACCGAATCATCTCCCGTTAAGTCCACAAATTCTAGGATTTCTCCTCCACCAACTCAACCAATCAAACCAATCCCCAAGGGATTGTTCCTACAAAAATATTATCACCAAACTCCACATTTCCTACTAAACCAAACACACCCTTTTCCACCAAACCATCATCATTGGTTCCTAGAGCCATATAATTTACCACCTCATAATCATCTCCATATCTCTACAATTTAGAGGACTTGCCTCCTAGGCCATATAATCCTCCACCATTGCTGACACTCTCTTCAATAGAGAAGAATGTGCAACAAACAAAAGGTGTTGAATCAACACTTGCACCGGTATCCGTTTCTCTATTTCCCTCAAATGGTCCATTTTGGATTATGAAGAATCATCAAAGTCAACCACCAAACCACATGGAAGTTGACACCTCTCTAACTCCACCATCATCCCTTGTTGAGCCATCTTTAAATGTGCCTCCACCAATCCCTCTTTCATTTGAGGATCCTCAACCCCCTTCACTTGAACCTCAACATCAACCCGCTCCATTTTTACCACCACCTTTTCAAAGCCATGACAAGGATTGTTATCATTGCTAACATGTTGAAGGCTTGATACATGAACTACGTGAATAGCAATGTTTCATGTTTTATCACCTCCTCGAACATTTTGATGAGGTCAACAAACCTAAAAAACCGTGAGATTAAGGATTAAAGTGGTGTCCTAGTCTTAAGCTTAACTTAGATCGTTTAGGAATCACATTTCATGTTTAATCATTCTCTTAGTTTTAGAGATTTGTAGATCATTTCTCGTAGTTTTATTGAATGAATTTACATGTTTTATGCCATATTATCTTGAGTATATGTTTTGTGCAAAATTTCATATCTCACTTTGATGTTAACATCATTTGTCACATCACCAATTCTGTACTCTGTTTACAGTCAGTCGGATCCCTCAATTTTGCCTAGACGGATCCCTCCAAGGAGGGAACCATGGGATCCGTGCAACAGAAGACTTGTTTTCTACTAACTTGAGTCTTATTTGCAGGAAATTATGCATTATATACTTGTTTTCTAACCTTTGTTTTGTAGATTTTCAATATACACATAAACACTTTGACACCCTAAGCTAAGGGGAGTTTCGTGTCAAAGCGATACATTGCAAAATCATTTTCAATATATTTTAGGATTACGTTACATGACGTCCCTTTGCAAAGTTGCAATCATCAAGGGGGAGCATTATCGTCACAAAGATGAAACCATTTGCAAACATTGATTGCAATGCATTAGCATAGTAGTTTTTTCTTACTTGACGCCCTCACAAAGGGATAGACTCGTCAAAGGGGAGCTAAGATTAGAACTCTTCCCATCACTTGCTCTTTATATTTTTTTTTCTTTTTACATGTTTTTCTTAAAACAATGTGTTAGTTTCTTTTCGGCGCTCTTTTTGTTTCGACAAAAAGGAGGAGAAGAGAGTAAAAACTCCAATTCAAACTTTTACGAATTTTATTTTTTCCTTAAAATAATTTTAATGTTTTGTCATCAACAAAAAGGGGGAGATTGTTAATACAAATAAGCAGTAAAAACGATTATTTATATTTTACGATCTTCTAATGTTTTATCGATAACAAACGTATAATCATTTTAACGAAACAAATAAAATTCGTAAATGGTTTGAGCCAATAGTTTACTAACACACTTACGTTTTCACATAAAACACTAAACAAGTAAAAGTGATTTTATGATTTAGTAATACATATGTACAACAACTAATGTTTACATATTGGATAGATATATACATAACTAGTATGTATCATAATGGGTAATATAAATGGGTAGAAGTTTAAGTATTTGACCCATTGACCAAATACATTGAATGTAGTTGGGTAAAACACAAAGTTCATGACTCATACCCATGAAGCTTAACCTATAACCCATTTCATTACATCATGCATAAGTCATAAATGGGTATTAACCATGATCCATGGTTTTAACCCATGGCCCATGGACTAGATGCATTGCATCATGTAGACACATTGTATCTACTTGGATACCCATGGTCCAAAGTCTAGGACCCATAACCCATAACCCATGACCCATGACCCAAAACCCATGGGCAAAGAGGAGCGTCCCATGGATCCCCATGATTACATTGGACGGATCCCTCAGGTGAGGGATTCATGGGATCCATGGAACGGTAGAACTTTTTCCTATATAAATAGTGAGCCATTTCTTCATTGATACTCACCCCCTTTCACATAGATTCTCTCTTTGAGTTGTAAACTCTCTAACCACAGATCCAAGTGATCTTTGTATGTAGTTTTGTTTTTGTGTGATTCTCTAGGTTCCTCTTAAAGGCGAGATCACCACCTTTTGAAGTCGAGCAAGCTCAAGTCCATGTGTTGCGATGCTGCATCATCATCAAGACTACTGAGATTCTCTTGTTGATAGTTCTCTTCTTTCTCATTAGAAGGGTAGTGTCGAAGACATAAGTGAAAGATGTCTAAAGGGTCGAAGGAAGACATTAGTGAAAGGTGTCGAACATCCGTATTGAAAGAACTAATGAAGGGTGCTTAGAAGTCAAGGATAAATGCATTAGTGAAGGGTGCCTAGAATTCAAGTCACAAGGCATTAGTGAAGGGGTACCAAGAATTCGAGTCGAAGGCATTAGTGAAAGGTGCCTAATGTGTACATTCGATATGGTGTGTTCGGTGTACAAGATAGATTTGTATTGGGTCAAAGGATATTGATATCCTTGTTGATGTTGTCATAAAGAGTGGATCTCCTTAGGGATAGGATTTGTATAGTGTTGGGTAGTAGTTCCTCCTCTGTAATGGAACTCGGTATCTAGCCTTGTACCAGATAAAGTGTAGGCGACGTTGTGATTGGTTTGGTTCTAGCTTGGAAGAACCCGGTATCTAGCCTGTACCGATAAAGAGTAGGAAACTTGTGATGGCTTCTCCGCCACAAGGAGTTGGTGTTGTAGTGATTATTGACTCAGGTGACTTCTGAGTGGAGTAAGCAAAGGTGTCCTTGAGTCGAACCACTAAAAATACTTGCGTTGTGGTTTTGTGCTTACCTTTTATCTAGTTCTTATTTATCTATTTTGCTTGTCTATCAACATCCAACACACTCGTTCGAATAGATTGACATAAGTCGATTTAAATAGTTTAAAAATAAGTTTTAATTGGTAAAACTATTCAACCCCCCTTCTAGTTTTCCACAAACATGAAATGCAACTCATTTCGTACTTCTTGAACAAGTCCTTGGGTGAGTTGACTGTGGAAAACTAGAAGGGGGGTTGAATAGTTTTGCCGCGTTTAAGTTAGTTTCAAAAAATTTAGATTCGATGTTATGTGAAATCGTATGGATGAATAGAAAGTATAGATCTAAGAGTAATGCAAATAAAGAAAAAAAGTAAAGTAAAGGATAGAAATGACACAACCGATTTATAGTGGTTCGGCTACAAGGACACCTTCCTTGCCCTACTCCACTCCCCGAGTCACCTACTCGAGAGTTCAAGCACTATGTCAACAAACTCCTTCAACTTGGCAGAGAAGCCTTCACAACGTCGCTTACACTTTTTCCGGTACAAAGCTAGATACCGAGTCCGTAACACGGAGGACCAAACCAACACTACTATAATACAACAAATATGTGAAATATGAAATACAAGATCTTTGCTACAGGAATCTTGTGGAGGAACAAATCAATCAAGGACCCCTTGCTTGGATGACTTATAGAATGCTCGTGATCTCGACTTAGAGAAGGACCTATACGACAATCACAATAAAAGAAAGAAGAACAACTCTCTAGATCAAGTGATCTTTTGTTAGAAGAGTGTAAGAATATATGAGAGAGTTTGTAATAAGAGGGGTGAGTAAAAATGAAGAAATGGCTCTCTATTTATAGGCAAATTCTTGCCAATTGATCCCACGGATCCCTGCTTGAGGGATCCGGTCTAGTGTAACCAGGGATCCGTGAGATGCCCTGCTTGCCCATGGGTTTTTGGTTATGGGCATGGGTCATGGGTCCTAGATTATGAACCATGGGTATCTAATTAGATACAATGTATCCAATAGATGCAATGCATCTAGACAATGGGTATGGGTTAACTCCATGGTTATGGATATGATCCATGGGTATGGGTCATGGGTTGTGGTTTTTACCCATCCTAATAAACTATTACAACAAATGAATTATTACAAAAATTTGTATTAAATGACTATGTGTAGATGCTTTACAAAAATAACATGTATCCTTATAATTTTACTTATGATGACATTATATTTGTTATCAACAAAACACAAAGAGATCGGTAAATATTAATAAACGTTTTTACGGTTTATTTGTATTAACAATCTCCCCCTTTTTGTTGATGACAAAAAATAATGTTATGATGAGTAAAACTTAAGATTAGATGTATGTTTTGAAAGCATAAGTTTTCCTTATTCTCCCCCTTTTTGTCGAAACAAAAAGCGACCCTAATGAAGAAACAAAGTGTGGAAAAAAAATCCACGTATATCTAACTCCCCCTTGACGGTATCTCCCCCTAGAATGGAGCGTCAAGTGAGAAAATATAAAAACCTACAAAGAAAAGGTTAGTAGTAACATGCATAGATAATCTTGTGATTGACGAGAAACAAGATTGGGATCCAAGGTATGTAAACAAAGCCTTGTAATAAAATAACAAAATGTAGTGGTATTTATGCCACATACAAGCATGTAAAACCAAGAACAAGACTTGTTCTAAAAATGAGTCAAAAAGAAAATACTAGAGAAAAATAGTAAAATGATTCCTTCCATGCTTGCATAAGGTTATGGATGGAAGTTTTGGTGAGTGAAATGTTGATACAATCAAGGATGAGGTTAAGTATGAGTCGCATCTCTTCCCTAATTTCTATTGCAAGATCCCTTGTGGATTGGCAATGTTCACAACGTAAATGATGTTGGTAATGTGTGCGGAAGTTTTCCGGGGTTAGTTTGATTTGTGATGAAGTTGTGGTGAAAAGTTGAAAATAGGGATCAAAGTCCTGAATGTTTGAGGTGGTGGTAAAAGAACCTAGATGTTCCTGTAAGACAATGGGAGCTAAAGGTGTGAGGTTCGTCTTTAAAAATTGTGTTTGGAGAGGTATGAGGTGTTAAAAAGACTAGTTATTTTGGGGTGGTTTGTTGGGATCTTATTGGAGTCTTAATGGGTTCTAATAGAGTGATTTTAGGTGGAGACTTGATGGGTGATGATGTTGGTGTGCTTGTTGGAGATGAGGGAGGTGCTACTATGGAAGCATTTTGTGCTGAATGAGTAGTTGGCGATGACCTATTTGATAATGGTTTGTGATTCCTCCGGAAAGAGATCAATAATAAGAGAAGTTGTGTAGTATACGGGTAACTCAAACGTGTTAGGTTTGAGCACCGAGATCGTTCCGAACGAGGGTTGAATGGAATTTCCAACTCACGTCGCGATTATCGGGATTTGAATGGAAAAGGGGATAATTTGAAGTTTTCTAAACTACGGGGAAGCATAAAAGGAAATTACACTACGGGAATCCTAAATACTAAATTATACTAAAACGTATTAAATGAAACGTAAATAAAATGCAACTACGTCTATTCTAAGTCCTAAAAATAATCTAAAATTACTTTTAAACTAAAAATGATATTTGAAAATCAACTAAGATTTAAAACTAATTTTTATGATTTTTCTGGAATTTATTTGAATTAAAACTAATTTTAAACTTTTAAAAACTAATTAAAAATACTAAAAATTATGAAAACAAAAGTGAAAATTATGAAACTATTTTTCAAAAATCTAAATTAACTCAAAAGACTTTTCAAAACTAATTTTGTATTTTTCTGAACTTTTTTCTATTTTCTATGAATTAAAAACTATTTAAAACTAATTTAAATGCTAAAAATTACAAATTAAACTAGGAAAAATCTGGAAAAATTATTTTTTTGCTTTTTATATTTATCTTAATCTAAGAAAATTGAAAACATATTTTTTTGAAGCTTTTCTGATTTATTTGTATTAAAAAGTACTTAAAAAGCCTTAAAAACTGATTTAAATAAAGAAAAATAGTAAACAGTAATGGAAAATTATGAAAAATTCAAGAAAATTATAAAATATTATTCTAAATCTATAAAAAATATCAAAACCTAAGCTTATGTGTGAGAAATAGTAGCTGTAATGCAAACTGCTTATGAATAAGCACTTGATAATAAGCAAATGAACAATAAAAGCTACTAAACTGCTATAGAAGCTAACTTATACTAAAAGTACTTAAAAGCAACTAATTCCAGCTACTCTAAACCTCTAATGTACTGATCTCAATGATTTGACTAGTTTGCTTTTACAATGAAAACATCCTCTACCTTACTTACTTTAAGCTATTGCAACTGCTTATCCAATAAGCCAAACTGAAAACCAGAACTAAGGTACTCAAGACCACCAACCAGAGATCAACTAGACCAAATTATAGCTCCTAACTATCTAATATGACCCCTGTGCAAGATCTGTATTAAAATTGTTCACACTCACCGTATGTGAGTGTGAACAGGGAGTAATGCTTATGTAGCAGCTTATTAAGTGCTTAAAACAGCTTCTAAAAATTCCACAAAAATATGTTTTAGAAACTAGACCAACTGAACTTGTAGAACCCAAAATCTTACTTAATTTGGATCAGAACTGAATCCATGAAAAATCCAGAAAATTTTGTGAAAACTGACTTTGCAACTTTTGACTTTTGAGGTCAGAATTGAATTTTTTTGACCAAAATGAATTTTTGATTCAATCTAATTAACTGAAATAGTTGTTTTATGATGCAATAAAGCTAAATTAAGCTACTCCTATGAATTCTAAACACAATTCAAGTTTATAATCTCCTAATATCCTAATAGATATGAACCTAGCTCAGATTCAAATGGATTTTGACTTATGATGTTCTAATGTGTAAATGATTAACTAAAGTGACTATAGTGAACCTAAATTAGACTTAACCAACTGAGTCTAACCACTGATAAGCTATAAATCTCCAAAAACCAGCTTATACCAAACACTAGTTTCAAAACAGATTCACAAGCTTAACACTATAAATCACTGAACTGATCTACAACTAAGCTATATCTAGATTTAGTATGCTATATTACCACTAATTGAACTCAAGTTTTAATAACTACACTATACTAAATCTACTATGATGTATCTAATGCAGATTTGAAAAGTATAATGCAAAACTAGAGTAACACTATGACTAAGACTAACTATGATAACTAGAGCTAGAATATGATCAAGTAAATACAAATCAAAACAATTGAAGTAGATTAAACTAATTTTAAGCTAATAGCAGATTTCAAAAGAGATTAGTACTCACATGAGGTCCAACCACTATGGCTTGCTAATACAGAACTGAATACCACAATCCTACTACTGAGATCAACCCAAAATCAACATAATCAACCCATTTCCAATTCCATTCCAAAGAATTCAGGAAACAATTCTTCTGCCGTGTTGACTTTAGTTGACCAATGATAATTTTGAGTTTCATTTCTGAGTAACAAACTAAAGTAGATTTGAAATAAGCTAAAGTTTCAATTGAAATGTTTATAAGCTGAAATGAACAATGTAATAATGATTTAAACTTTTATGAGAATATAAGCTAAAATAAAAACTTGTATTAATAGAGTTTGAGTACAAAGGAAATTGAAATAACTGGAATTTAAACTAAAACATTGAAAACAAGTAAAAATTACTCAGAAATACACTCTACTCTAATCCTACTCTACTTAGATTACAATATGTGAAATGAAGGGTATTTATAGCAACTGCTTGAGCTCTTGAGGTCTTCAGAAGGATCTGGAAAGGAAAATGTGTGTTTCTTTTGAGTCGTTTCTCACCATTAGATCAATCCCATCACATCTCATCCCTTGGATTACATTTGCCACGACACTTCCACCAATCAGAGGCTAGAATGGGTGTAGAATGACACACGGATTGCCAGCGTGGCATCCGTGTGTCAGGGTGTGTCAGACGAAAGTACCAATTTGCCCTTAATTATAGTGATTATGCTCAATTGGAGGAAAGGGAAATTTAGGGTTCTAAGCTGGGTTATATTGGGGGTGAAAAGGGCGCGTGGATTTTAATATAATTGTTTGATTTGTTTGACCGGGTTTGGTTTAGAGTTGCACTGGGTAAATAACGGGTACCGGGTTAAATGGGGTATCCGGATATGGGGTTGGGTTGGATAACCGGGTATATGGATTTGGGCTTGGTTTTGTAACATGGGCCAAGGTTTTATGGATTGGACTTGATATGTATCTAAGGTTTAACATAAGGACTTAATGTGTAAAATCTGAAATTCCAGGGACCAAAGTTGTAATTCTAAAAATATCTTTCAAGGGCTAAACTTGTCATTCTCAAATAATCCAAGGGCGGAATTTGCAACTTTTGAATCTTCAAGGGCTAAACATGACAATTCTAATCTTCAGGGACTAAAACTGCCATTTTGAGAATTGATTGTCCAAACTTGCAAATTCCTTTCCCAGCCTCGGCTTTTAGCATTCTTCTTTCTCTCGTGCTCGGTTTTCTTCGGTTTTGGCTTTCTTTTGTCTGTTTTGTCATATCCGCACCTCGCATGGAAAAACTCAAGAAACATGCAAATGTAAGCAATAAACGGCTCTTTCTTGGTTATTTTGGGTCAGTTTTGATAAACAAAAGATATGTGTTTAAGCACATATCAAAATACCCCAGACGGGACCATTGTCGTGTCCCCACGCAATGCAATCAACTCACGCTTCTAAAACCAAGGATTTCAATCTCTTTCTACTAAACCTATTAAGAAGTAGCAAAGATTCCTCAAAAGAGATTAAGAACCCTTAATTCTAAAAACGCCCCGTTTACCTTTTAATTCACATATAGATATTACGATTAAGCACATATTATGAGTGACGGTTTGTTAAACTTTCATGTCGATCAATAACTCCAATATTTTTCAAACGACACATTAGGATCACGGAGTAAGAAACACAACACAGCGTGAAGTGACCATACGGATAGAATACATCGTCCCTGATTTTTCACAAGTCCCCAAACTAAGCGTAAAATCGAAATCATTGTTAAATATGATTCTAGATGCTAACACTACCCATGGAAGTTACTTGTGTAATTACCTTTTGCTCCCATTTTCCTATTTTCCTCTAGATTTTTTTTATTTTTGTGAGAAATGAATTTCTTCATATGTTTTCGTTTCGATAACTTTTATTCCGATAAAGATATAAAGCTAAGTCGTTAATTAGTTATTCACCTTCCTCGAAACCACTGCACAAGAATGAGGTCCACATCAAGGTCCTAATTTAACATGATTTAGAGAGATATCCTTTTTATGGCGACCGAAACAACTCATCTACGAGTCCGAGACAGGCTTTATTTAGACATCTCCCGGATCCGAAGTTTGGCTTAACACTATTTCAGCACATTAGCATTTTTGCAATTTAGGCCCTTGGTCTTTCAACTACTAACTCAACGGGATTACCGTTTTATCAGAAGTCTTATTATGACTTTGGATTTTCCTATGCCTTTATAGAAGTCTATGACAACTTTTATAGCTTTGGATTTTTAATTTTAAAACATTTGGGCTTTATTTCATGTTAATTTTGTGCCAAACTCCAAACCCTACGGCTTTTATAACAATAGAAACGATAGCAGCAAACTATCAGAATCGTCTATTACATCGTAACACCGACAAGATTCTCATGTGTACCCAACTATCATGGGCAAGGATTCTCTAAAGAAGACAAAGAACTAACTATCGCCAAAAACTCAACATCTTTAATTATTATAGAGAAATATGGGGTGAAATAATTTTGTGGGAACAAAAAGCCATAAGTACCTTCGATGGGCTCTAAAGAGAACCAACTACTCCACGCTTAGCATCTAAATTCATAAGTAACTCTATCATTCCTCGATCTCCGCAAATTTAAAATCCCAAATAATGAGACCCGCGGATGCTTAGCCGATAATTTTTAGATTATATATGGTTAAGGGAACAAGCTAGCTCAACACGCCCGTCAAGTCGAATTCTATTCCTACTCTCACCAGCGGAAAGTCAACAAGGTGTCAAAACATATATTAGCTTAGCAAATGCTTTATCTAAATGAAATTAAGTAATGCATATTTAAAGTCACTCAGAGAAACTGCAAATTCTTGCCTTGTGAGCTCCTCGCAGATTTTATAGCTTCTTGTCTAAGAGACTAGCAAACTTTTCAATCAAAAGGACTTAACAAAAGCTTCAAAATTTTTAAATTTTTCACAATTTTGCACAAATTTTTTTTTCATTTTCTAAGGAAAAACGGGGTTGCGAGAGTATACGACAAAAATAAAGCAAGTGCGGTCAAATCAAATCGAAGATTACCCTACCCCAGACTAGAACGAAACATTGTCCTCAATGTTTAAAGCAAGGGTATCAACAAAATCTAAAAGCCGTTTATTAAGTATGCTCAAAGATAAACGTTAGTCGATAAGATTAAGGATATCGGATTTCTATCGACGATCATGAAACTCGAGTGGAGAAAAGACAAACTTCGAGCACGAGAGTCTTCATATCGGGAAAAATCCTGGACAAAACATCACAAACAACCAAACACGAGAAATCGAAGAGGCTAACCCCTTCACGTCACTTATTAGAGAAAATAGAAAGAAGATAGAAACGCTTGTTTTGTTATCGAGTCGTTAGCTTGACCCGCCCCGAATTCATTTGTCCATGGGGAAGCAAGTGGAAAAGATAATCTCCATCGGACTTTCGTTCAAGATGTTTAGATAAACATTGAAGCATAAGAAAGTTCCACTCCGATGAGATACCCACGGTTCTTAAAAGGTGCGTGATACCGGGGTCAAAGATGGTATCCTCACTCTCGCACGAGTGAAGAAGAGGAGAAATCACATTATATGGAAGAAATGGAATAAAGATTTTGATAACAATTAGGATCCATTCTTCATCTTCAAAATCAAATTCCATATAATCTTTAATTTGAATTTGATCATTTAAGCTCACAGGGTGATTTTCAACAAAGATATCTGGAGGAAGAGGCGGGGTGATGTCATCAATAACGAAACTCTTTCGAGAGAGCTGCTCTTCCCCCAAACTAAAATCTTCCTCAACATCAAAATAAACACGATCATATTCCGGAGGAGATATGAAATGAGAGAGTTCACCGGAGAACTCCTCGAGATAATCATCATTAATCTTTCGTGGCGGCTCATTTATCGGATCTTCATTCAACAAACTTTCAATCTCTCTTAAATCGGCTTCGAAATCAAAGTCATCGTCCTCACTTCCCGGTGGAAGAGGGATCGATGCGCAGCGAAGTTCATCGGCTAACTCCTCGAGAAGTAAATCAAGAGACGAATCCTTGAGCTCCTGCCCGAGGATTTTCATTAGAACGGCTCTACTTCTTTAATTTCTTCAAGCGAGATAAACGGAGGTGGGATTTGTGCGGTACTTTGTGAGCTATGAATTTGCACCTTTTCCATTATGGTCTCCGTGTCGGACTCATCACTTTCCTCGTCAAAGATTTGATTGTCAAATTGAGAGTATATTCTGAATCGAATTCAAACAAAGGATTTGTGAAGGTCATTTTGAAAGTTTCTGAAATTGAATCGAAAAGTGTCTCAGATACCCTTGGGATTGGAACAAGGTCATCAATATTCTCAAGAGGAGTGCATTCGACTTCCTTATCCCCCATTTACAAGGTATCCAAAGGTTCGCGTAATACGGATCGATCTTTACGTTCTCTTCTTCAAACGGTTCATCATCATCACTATCGCCGAGTCGGATAGTAAAAGGTGGATGAATAACTCGTCTTTGTTGATGATATAGCTTTCTCGCTTGCCAAAGACGTCAATTGGAGCACTCATAAAGGAAATTTTCTCGGAATAATGATCACTCAACATAGTAGAATCGAAGGAACTTCAGCAGATCCCAATGATAATGATGTTGTCATATTCTCGACAAATCATAAGCTTCTTGAGGTGTCTTCCGCATGAGATTTCCACCAGCTGCCAACATGATTTTTTCTCGATCAATCAGAGGATACCATGATAAAAGGTTAGGATTTGAACAAGAAGCAAAATTCGATGATCCGGACATTGTATTAACGATTTGAATCTTTCCCAAGCTTCAAATACGGATTCCTTGGGTAATTGCTGGAAATTGAGAATTTCATTCCTCACCTGCATCAAGCTTTTGAATATGGAAAGTATTTGGAGAGAAACTTATAAACATCTTCCCAAGTATGAATTGAATGTTTTTGAAGAGTATAAACCCAAGATTCGCTTCAGGTTGAGAGAAGGGAAGAGATTCAATCGGATATCATCTTGAGAAACGCCACGTTGTTTCATGGATTGAGTGATAGATAAAAACTTGTTCAAGTGCTCATTAGCATTTTCGTCGTTAAATCCATGAAATTGACAATGTTGTCGAAGAAGACGAACCATATGATTTTTTCAATCTAAACTTGGTTCCGAACGACGGGTCCTCCTCGACCGATAAGTGACGGACGATAGAAATCCTCCATGGTCCGAGGATCATGGGGATCAAAAGGTGCGAAATCGAGCATTATGGAGAATTAAACAATTAGAGGGTAAAGAGATAAGAATTAAAGATTTCAGAGGAAAACGAAGAGTATTTTTGGGTTTTTGAAGATAAAAATCATAAAAGGAAAACAAATTTTGAGAAGGAAAATCTTTTTGGGTTTTTGAAAAAAATATATTTACAAAAACAACGATAACTTCACTCGGGGAAGGATCTTCAAAAACACGCGAATCGAGACGGAATCGGAAACTCACTACATGCCCTCCCCGGCAGCGGCGCCAAAAATTGATTCCTCCGGAAAGAGATCAATAATAAGAGAAGTTGTGTAGTATACGGGTAACTCAAACGTGTTAGGTTTGAGCACCGAGATCGTTCCGAACGAGGGTTGAATGGAATTTCCAACTCACGCCGCGATTATCGGGATTTGAATGGGAAAAGGGGATAATTTGAAGTTTTCTAAAACACGGGCAAGGGAAGCATAAAAGGAAATTACACTAATAAATCCTAAATGCAAATTATACTAAAACGTATAAAATGAAACGTAAATAAAATGCAACTACGTCTATTCTAAGTCCTAAAAATAATCTAAAATTACTTTTAAACTAAAAATGATATTTGAAAATCAACTAAGATTTAAAACTATTTTTTTTATGATTTTTCCGAATTTATTTTGAATTAAAAACTAATTTAAACTTTTAAAACTAATTAAAAATACTAAAAATTATAAAACAAAAGGAAAAATTATGAAACTATTTTTCAAAAATCTAAAATAACTCAAAAGACTTTTCAAAGCTAATTTTGCATTTTTTCTCTGAACTTTTTCTATTTTCTATGAATTAAAAAATATTTAAAACTAATTTTAATGCTAAAAATTACAAATTAAAGTAGGAAAAATCTGGAAAAATTATTTTTTGCTTTTTATATTTATCTTAATCTATGAAAATTGAAAACTTATTTTTTAGAAGCTTTTCTGATTTATTTGTATTAAAAGTATTTTAAAAAGCCTTAAAACTGCATTTAAATAAAGAAAAATAGCAAAACAATAATGGAAAATTATGAAAATTCAGGGAAATTCTAAAATATTATTCTAAATTTATGAAAAATATCAAAACCTATGCTTTATGTGAGAGAAATTGAAACTGTAATGCAAACTGCTTATGAATAAGCACTTGATAATAAGCAAATGAACAATAAAAGCTACTAAACTGCTATAGAAGCTAACTTATACTAAAAGTACTTAAAAGCAACTAATTCCAGCTACTCTAAACCTCTAATGAGCATCTACCAAGTGATTAAGCCAACTGTCACTAAAGCAATACATGAGACTTACCCTACTGTTTAAGCCATTCTAACTGCTTATCCAATAAGCTATCATGAAAACCAAAAGCATGGATCTCAAGAATACCAACCAGAGAACATGTGTACCAAATTACAGCTACTGAGGACAAGTATTAAAGAAGTTAGAGGGCAAAACAAAATGGCAAAAAAAATGACAGCAAGCTGATGAGCAGAACAGTTAAGACAGGAACGATGTTTGAGATAATCTATGAGCTTATCAGACAAGCTTAAGCTAAAAACAGATATGTGGCCCTGAAGACCACCTAGAAGACTGCAAGTACACCAAAAATCAGACCCGATCTTCTAGAAATGAACAGTATACACTAGCTGCAAGTTTGGCACAAATCAGATTTAACTTGAGTTTGACTTTTGAAACAGTTAAAAGATGTTGACTAATTTGAGATTCTAAGCTACGAAAATGGATTGAAACTGATGTTTAATGAAGAGATGAAACTACCTAAAGCTATAGCACCTAAATCCTAACATATATGCAGCATTTGAACTCCTGAGTCTAACTGATTTGAGCGCAATGACAGTTCACATACAATTTTGACTTTCAGTTATGAAATATGCAAACTAAGGACTCATAATGATGCAAATACCATATAGAAGCTTATATTACTCAAACTTAACCACTGATCTATCATTTAACTCCAAATAAATCCTAATCCAAACACTGGTTTAAGGAACGATAAGCAAATCTCTATATTCAAAACTTAAATCTCAACTATGCTTACTATCAAAACAGATTCTATTGCTAAAATTATACCTAAATGATGCTAATGAAACAGTAACTAAACATTAAATCTTAACTAACTATGATGATCAGATTATGCAGTTTAGACAGGATCAATGTAAACAAGACAGAACATATGCATAAATGATATTAGGCTACTAAAGACAAACAATATGATAAGATAAACTGATAATAACTAAAATAAACACAATCTAAACAATCCTAAATACTGTTATAAGAATCAAAACAGAAATGGGACTTACATCAGTCCTGTAACAATGATTAACTGAGACCACTGATC